>CM021735.1:13174269-13396769 GCA_011075105.1 Heteronetta atricapilla
GGGCTCGCCCCGGTCATTGTGTGCAAGAGGCTGGCCCCAACGCCGCCGCCGCCGGCCGCCCCCCCGCCCCTGCCCCTGACACGGCCCCTCTAACCCGCCGCTTTGTGCCTCGGACCCCCCCCGGCTGGCGCGGCCGCCCCCCGCCCGGGCCGCTCACCTTCCCTGCGGCGGCTCTGCCCGCGGGCCGGGGACGCCTCAGCGCGGGCGGCGGGGCCGCTCCATGGGGCGGCGGGGGCGCGGCCGGGGCAGAGCCTGCGCCCGACCCCGCGGCGCTGCCCGGCAGCGGCGGCGGCCTGGGTCCGGGTCCGGGCGGCGGCGGCGGGCGCGGTGCAGTGAGCGGGGCTGCCACTGGGGTCAGGGAGCAGGCACCAGGAAACACGGCGGCCACGGAGCGCTGCTCGCACGCACACACACACGCACGCACACACACACACACACACACACCACGGCTCCTCCCGCCGCCTCGCACTTCACCCCCCCGGGCAGGCAGGGACGGAGGGAGGGAGGAATCGCTGCCGCGTTTCCCAAGTGCGGCAAAGCCTCCCCCCGCCGAGCCCGGGCGCGCAGGCCGGCGAGAGCAGCGGCCGTGGCGGGGTCAGGGCGCGGAGCCGGCCGCGGGGCAGCCTCGGGGCCCGCAGCCCCCGGGCGGGCAGAGGGGGCCGAGGGGCGGGTTCCGGCCAGCGGCAGTAATGCCAGGCCCCCGCGGGGCTCCGCGCGGTCAGCACCTCCCGTCATCAGCCGCCGATGCGGGGGTCGGTTCCTGCGGTGGATGAGCTAACCTCAGCCGCCGGGAGGATAAAAACAACACACGGCAACGCTACCGGGGGATTACCACTGGGGCTGAACGTTGTCCTAGGGTAAGTGGGGCTTTTCTGTGCAGAGGTAGCATCAGGCAGCGTGCTGGTGTCTTTTTGTTTCTTTTTTTTTTTTTTTTTTTTTTTTTTTTTCTCAAAATCCACAGCGTTTGTGTCACCAGCCACAACAGTGACAAAGTAAAGAAGTAAAGATCAGACGTGTTTGGGTTTTTACTTCCAAGACAACAACTGGGAAGGGGGAGTTCCACACAGCCGGGCATCTATAGTGCAAGAAAAAAAAAATCCAAAGGAGCTGACAGAAAAAAATGAAAGCTCCTACCAGGCTGCTCAAAGCACGTCGTGCCCTACATATTTTAAAGAAATAATTTTGGCTCTGGCCAACCTTTGGATAAGCGTGGCAACTAGGCAGGTTTTTCTTTGTTACTGAAAACAATGAGAAGGGTCCAGGGCATTGTCAGACAGAAACCCCCTAGGATGGATGGTCCCATTTAGAAGCATAGCAAACTAAGAAAAATCAGTCTGAAAAAAAAAAAAAAGGATTAAATTGCATTTTTTTTTCCAAATTTGACATCAGATCTTTCTGATCTTTTATTATTGCCATTTTCCTTTTTAATGGAAGTAAACACTGAACCAGCAGAGGACAATTCCTGCTCTCCTGATTCAGACAAAACGGCCCACAGTTCGTCATCCTCCTCACCAAACCGAAGCAACATTTTCAGGGAATCTTTGCCTGGAATGGAGTCTGGGGCCATAGTTTCACAAACACGTTTAACTGCCTGCCCCTGATGCTGCTGTAAAATAGGCGACCCAGCACTCAGCCCACTTAGCCACCTTCTGGCCCTGCACAAGTCCTTGTGCAGGAAGGGGGAAGCCCACCTGGGACAGAAATCCAGTCGGCGCTAGGGAAATGCAGCCTGTTGGCCTCCCGAGCAGCCTCCCCAACCCACTCACCTCACGACTGCACAAACGCTTGTGCTACAACAAGGCAGGGGGCAGGATGAGCAACCGGGGACACAAAGAGGACAGGATGGCTTCGTTGGTGCCACTGCCAGTTTAAATGTAAAAATATGGGGAGTGAGGGCGGGCGGGTTCCATCCAGAACCTGCTGTATCCCTCCTCTGCAGCTGCAGCAGCAGGACCTTTCCTGTGTTTGCCTTCCCACCGCATCCTGAGCCCTCAGCGCTACACATGTGAGCTTCTGGCACAGAAGGAAGACCGAGGAGGAAGGACGGGTAGGTGACTGCAAGCTCAAAGCCCTTCTCTCTGGTAGCTCGTACAGCCAGAGACAAATCAGACACGTTACCTCAGCGTCTCAGTGTCCTCGTACTGAAATAAGCATTTACCTAATTTGCTAGTCCTTACATAAAATAAGGTATATGCCTTCAAAGTTAGCCTTACTTGGCTTTTGCCAACATGAATCGAGCGTGGGTCCTGATTCTAAGGTCACCCCATTTTCACGATACTATGTGTTCAGCAGCAACACCGAGCTGTAACACAGTCTCGGGGAGCGCTGTTTCTAATAAGTGACTCCACAAACGCAGAAACATTTACTGTCAAGAGCACATAACGAAATTCTTCCTTTTAACAAACTACTTGCTTTCAGTTTCCCCAAGAACACTGTGTGTTCCAAACTACCCACTTTTAGAAATGCATTGTCTGTGGAGTTGCTACAAGAGGGAAAAATTGTTTTCTTAAATTGATTACAGGCTTTTCTGAGGACAAGACTTCTATTTTGTTGCCTTTCTAGTTCAAACGAGCAGCCTCAAAATGCAAGTATGTAAGTACAGAAAAAGAAAATGTCTTTCTTGTGGCTGGAACATGGACTTACTAATAAATATACACTCGACAAGAGGATCTCAAAGATAAATTTGGAAAATTAAAAAGAAAACAAGCTGGTTATTGTGAGTGTCACAGGACTGATTTTTCTAGTTGGGTGAAATTCAAAATAGTGAACAAGCAGCTTTTGTTTACTTTAGTACTTCCTATTCATAACGTTTCAAGTGTGTATTATACATGAAACTTCAGTCATGTTCAGAGTTTGCTCTGGATTTTGTTCTTTCACTTTTACAAATCCAAGGCAAGTATCATCAAATACACAGATGCAGCCGATGCATGTTAAGAATTATGAAATACTACAGTGTCATGACAAGCATATAGATTCTCCAAAACCTGTAGCGCAATCTCTGATAGTACTGCCATAGGTATTATCAACTCCAGCTTCTGCCAGGCACAAGAAAAAGCTACACACTTTTGAGATACACACAGAGCAGTTCGGAGTGAACTAGGGAAGCTTGTCTCACTTTGATTTGTACTTTGGGACAAATCTTCCCTAAGTATCTGTGGACCACCTTTTCATCTTTTACATAGAAAAGACCAACAGACAAACACGCACAACTTTCCAACTGCCCATCGCGACGTTGGCCTGTGATTCCAGTGTTAGCCTGACAGAGGTCCTACCCGCTTAGGATGTACTACATCATGTGGTGCCTTACTGTGCTCCATGACTTGCTGCGCGTCACGTGTTGAAGCTACTCTCAAAGTAAGGTATCTCAAGAATATTCCAACCTCTGACCCAAGGAGGCAAGACCTGATTACAAGCCCATGTTTCACAGTATAAAATGATTGACAATCTACTTTGAGGTTGGTTCCACGACTCCTCCACTCCTTTACCTTTTTTGCTCCCATTCTTTAAGGACGCAAAGCACGTAAGAAAAAAAAAAATCAAAATGTTTTTAAAAAAGCCTCCTTCCAAAAAGGCTTTTAAAGCAGTTCGGTTTCCCCAGCCCAGTTCACAACAGTCTCTTGAAAGCTTTCACTGCCGTAACACAGGGTGCTTCAGTCAGCGGTGCAGGAGCAAGACGGACACACACTATGTTAGTTTCAGAAAAAGGCCATTGATCCACATTATCTTTGAGTCTGGACACAGTATCAGAGGGATTTTTTGTAACCTTTTTGTTTGTTTGTTCTTGTGGTTTTTTTTTTTTCCTTTTTTGTTTGTTTGGTTTTGTTTCAATGTATGCATTACCTGGATTCTTGGCCAGGTTAAGACAACAGCAATGAGGGTTCTCATTTGTATTGCGCAGAAAACTCAGAACTCACATTCAGCTTTCAGAGACTGGGGCACGGCGGTGCACCAGTAAATTACCTACAGTGCTAGATAATACATATTTTAAGAAAGCAGAAACTGACCCAGTGGGCATCCACTGGTGGCAGCCTACACTGAAGTCGCTAGACTGAGTGTTATTTCACCAGCATGCCACTGCGATTCTGCCAAAAACCGGATTTCTAACGGGCTTGTTTCCCTCATTGAAGCAACAATTCTCCAGTAACCATGGAACAGAAGACAGTTGGAGAACACCATGTTAGTTCAGCCTTTATGCCCCACCAAGCAAATACTACATTTCAAATTTGCACAATGTAGCTGGATAGGTGAAAAGTTCTCTATTGCTCTCCTCCTCCGTTTGTAGCCTGAAAGTCACCAAGCGTTTGGTGTGCATGCTGCCCAACAACAGGCATACAACAGAAGTATCAGTATCAGGTATAAAACCAAACCAAACAAACAAAACCAGGATTCAAACATCGAGGATACAAATGGTTCTTTTATCCCTTGGAGTTACTTTCACATAGAAAATCAAAGAATAGAACTAGCAACAAATTAAACCCTAAAAAATTAATTAAAAAAATACTATACTCCTTGGCTTTACATTTTTGTAGTCTTTGCTGTTACCGTTTTTTTTATCTGGCTTTTCTCTCACAACATGGGCCCATACACTCACCAGTTCAGCACTCCCACAGACGCTACATCTTCAGGAAGAAACCATGATCACAGAAGCACACCAGCTTTTTCAGAAAAAGGGCAATTCTCTTAAGGAAGTGAAACTGAAGCCTTCCATCAGAAATCTGCAGAGAGAGAGGAACACATCATTATAATGCTGATAGAGCATCAAGTAAGACTACTGAAGGAAATATCATCAGTTGTCCTCTGGGCATTCTTTTTATATTCGATGGACCAGAACATTGTCACAGGATAATGGTTGTCTGCCGCCTTGCCCCTATTAAATTAAATTAAATATTTGATTGGAACTTTCCTACTTGCTCTCTGTAGAAATAAAAACTGATGCAAAAAAGCTGTAGGTGAATCATTTGCCCTTCTAAAATCTCCCAGTTTAACTGCGAGGCAAGGTACCTAGAGAAGAAACCATTCCTATTAAGTTTGGGGGGGGGGTTGAAATTTTTCAAAATTGAGAAGGATGTCTGGGTGATTTATTCCTTCATAACAGAGCAGGCAGTGACTTCAGCTTCGCATGTACATACAGATGCAAGTACGGTTTGATGCATGGCAGTTATTACAAAGATATTACTGCAGGAACATTCAGGTTTGCTCCCAGATAGTGAAGGCTCAGGACACGTTACAAGGAAAAGTTTTTGGTGTTCACCTTCTGGTCAACAAGCCGTGGCTCTGAATAAGGAAAGTAATGTGAGGTGGTCAAACATCCTATTTGTTGTGTATTGATTTACCTGTTTAGAAGGTAGATGCCTTTTTCTCAAGTGATCTTTTTATCAGTTAATTGGTCTACAATGTATTCGGCCAAGGCCAATGCATCAGGATGTCTTCAGTTTATTCCTACTGCAGTTCAGCCACTCAAAGCTCACTGTACCAAATAATTCCCAAACTTGAAGTTCTGGCAGGAAACAGGCATTCCCTCCTACGGCAGGGAGAATTATAGACCTCTCTTCCGCTTGAACTTTCGCTTACTCAACAGCTGCTGTCCCTTTTCATCACATACACTGCTTCATCCTGTGGCAGACCGGCCATGATACACTTCTGTTCAGAGATGTAAGATGAACTTTGTACCCAGGAGTTCTGAGTAGTCAAGGCAATATCAGAAAGCTTCCTAACTACACCCTCCCTCTAGTCATGTCCTTCTGATTTCAGAGACAACGTGTAGGGAAGTTGGTTTATATCACATGAAGTGCACTCTGCAAATTACAGACTTCACGAGTGGAAACTCTGTAGATGGAGAAAAATCATTCTCTGTTCCTGAGAGAAGGTCCCTATTGCACCAAAAGCTACCTACGAAATTCTCAACATCAGTCAAAATTCCACATGGAAAGCAGAGTGCAAAACTGAGACAGACCTTAGCTCACAGTGCAAATAAAGAAATCTACATGGTGATGCTAAAAAGAGAATATCGCTCCTAGGCTATCTTGATTTTTTCTTTTTAAAACTACAGATCCGACTGCTAATTCAGCTGTTGCTGATGACTTCTGTCAACAGTTACTCAGAGTTAACCTCTTTACATCTAAACAAATAAACCAGAGCTTTGCTTCATGCCTTGCATAATTAACTTACATTTTTGACAGAAGTTACAGCCATGATCTCCAGCACACCTACTTCTAGTTCCAGTTTATGGACTCCAAATTGCTTTGGAGCCAGGAGTGTGTTCCCTTTACAGAAAAGGGAATTGTAGGAGAATTATAATGAAAAACCTTAAAAGGGGACAGGCATTCCAATATGAAGATCTTTTCCAATCTGAGCATGCAGCTAAGAACAAGACTTCCTAAAGGAAGGAAAAGATTTTCGCATTTTCAGGAGTCTCATCACTTTGAATGTCCCCTACAGCACTGCTGATCTGAAAGCACATGTAAACCTAGAGCCTGAAGCCTGAAGCCAAAGTCTTCATTATGTGTTAACTACCCTAATTATCAATTTCTGTGGCGCTCAGGATGCTTATGAAGCCCAAACTCTCTGGTGAAAGAGCAAAGTTTAAATTCACACAAGGGTCTGTTTAATGTAAGATAGGTTTCTGGAAAAAAACGGGTAAGATCTTACGGTATAATCTCTGATTAATGACCATTTTTGTCACTTGATTTGATGTTTTAAAATCAATATTCCATAGCAGTTATTGTCTAGGTTTTGAATGCATACAGGCTGAAACTTCTGTTCACTACCGAAGGATCCTATGTTGTTGGATTCTACACTCAGACGCCCCAGGAAAAAATCCTCTGTTCCAGTTATTGTCTAGCATCTGAGTTCAGTGTTGGCAAACCGGCCCCTGCATGTCTTTGAGGCATATGGAAATTGATGATGAAGGTGTCTAGTATAACTAGAAGTATAATTTGATGAAAACTGAGGCAGTGAACTGTGAGAAACTGCTAAATCGGTGTCATCAAACCCTGCTTGAAAAATAATGAAACAGAAATACTACTAGGACACAAGAAATGCAGGGCAAGGACTGTGAAACCAGAGCCTAAATGCAGAAAATTAAGGAAACACACAAGATGTTATTTTCATTGTTATTTTTGAAACACATACCCAAAATACAATGCAATGTTCCTGTCCAAATTCACTTTATGGAGACAGTGACATCATGTCTCCTCCAAATTGTTCAAGCCTGAATCTTGGCACGGGTTCTTCCAATAGAATACCATGTTTGGCCCTGGCACTCTCGCCTGTCTACCCGTAACCATGTGCAGAATAAGAACAGCACCATGGCCAATGCAAATCCTAGTAATAGCTCAAGTCCCTTGGGGCAACAGAAAAAGACCAAAATAGAAAACATATTACAGTTTTAAAGCAATAATATTGCTAAGGAAAATAAAACAAATGTAAATTCAGAAGTAAGATGACATTTATTGCCTAAAAGTTAACAATTCCTGAAGCTGTGAATGCACTCTATAAATAAAGACCTGAAGATGGCACCGGAAAGATCCTGATACTGCTTTATTCATACATTTTGAATGAAAACAAACCAGACAAACATAGAAATATGGGAAGAAGAGGACACAGGAGGAAGATACATGTTTTAAGGACTTGCTTAGATCTCTAAACACACTTGAAGTACTGGAAAAAAATAAAAAAATAAAAAAAAAAATAAAGATCCTGTTCAGTCGTACCCATGTTTTGAGACAGAAACACATGTACTCTCAAGAAAGGGACGTAAGCTTGCATATTCAAAGATTTGCCAGAAAATTTGTACAAAAAGATCACAGGGAGACAGAGACAGCTGGAAAAATTGGAGCAAGGGCTCTGATTTTCATGCCAGTGTTACACCTAATGCAAAGGGAATGCAGATGATGGTCTGCAAGCTATATGTTATTCCTCCTGCCACTTAGCAGTGTGCTTGGACAAGAATCGGAAAGTAACAAGGAAAAAAAAAGACACAGAAATGATAAAAGTTGTGCAATTGTAAATGAAAATATTTGTGTCTAAATATTTCTTACAGTTATAACATCTTCAGGTACAAAAGGCAAACGTCAGCATCAATGCAGCCGTATATATCAAGCACTGATTTCTTTAAAGCACTGACTGATTGGAAAATTTAACTAAGCTACACCCACAATCTCACCATAGCATGCAGATAGCAGAAAACATGAAATGGAAAAAGATCTATAAAAAAACAGCCTATATCATGCTTTAAAAGAATGATAATGAGATGGTTTTGCACATGGATTTATCCAGATTAATTATCTATAAACCTAATTAGAAAGTTGTGCTAGTAAATGTCTAGAAGATTCCTTTCGATTGGGGGATATGCAGCTAGAAAGCTTAGTAGAAAAAGGGTAAATGGAATCTAGAGAGGACTTACTGGCAACACATGCAACGTTCAAAAGCAATCTATGCATGATTTTCATGGGTTTTAATATCACCTTTTCCCACAAGGTGATCTTAAAATCTGTGTGTTAAAAAGTCATTCTTTCTGTCAGTTACTCTTAATCCACACTCTGCACTTGAGAAGACTTCTTCTGTCATGGTAGTATAAATTTCCCATTTATATATTTTTTCCCATCAGAAATATTGGCCACAGTTCTATCTTTTGTGATGTCATTACTGCAAATTCAAAACTGTGCTCTTGTTTAAAAGATACGTTTTAAAAGAAAACCAGTTTCTAAAATCAGTTTATAAAACTCACTTTGAATTTAACCAGGGTACCTTTTTGTCCACATCGGATTCGCATTGATTCCTGTTGTGCTTTCAGATCTGCACGAAGCCTTTGACAGTGGCTGAGAGAAGCAGAGTCACAGTGTCTCTTTGGAGCACCCTCACTGTCACAGTGACGTGTCCATTGAGATGTCTCACTTCTGGAAAGGAGAAATGAAGAGAAAAAATTAATAACATAAAAAAGACAAAGGAAAAAGAAGGGATTCGGATCTCAACTCTCCGCAAGGCCAGTGGCATGTCTAGTATGGGGCTAAACCTACAAAACTCTACAGTTTCTGAAACAAATCTGGATGGAAAACATTCTGAGACTAGCTGATGGGTCTACTGAGATGCAAGATAAACTAGCGGCCTGACAATCACGCTTCCCTATTTAGAACAAGCTGTTAGCCAGCCATTTCACATGCAACAAAGCCTTTTAAACCAAACTATCTCATCCCTCCTTGCTGGTTTCAGTAACATTTCCTATTCTTTCCAATGTAAACTACCTATGTTATAGTATAAACTTATGCAACATGCAAGTTCTTGAGTGGGTCAATTATTCTTCCTATCTGGAGTTCTCTGTTTCAATTAATAACATGAGCCAAAAACAGCGAAGGAAGAGATCAAAATTATCAGTTCACGCTTTAGTACTTTCAGTTCAGAATCTGAATAACTGTGCACATGTCATTGGCCAACATTCACCCATCTGATGGATTTTCATCGGGGTGCTCTTTTCCAAACACTTGTTGGGTCAGAACGCTAGTTCCCTACGTTCAGTACTGCCAAATTAACCAAGCAAAAATCAATGATTAAAGCTCACAAACCACAAGATTGCCACAGTCTGCAAGCTGCTTGACTTCTTTCTCTTTCCTTTTTTTTTTTTTTTTTTTCTCCTTACATTTTGTTGTTGCTACGCTGTTGTAAGAGTGCTTATGGTGTTACATTACATTCATACCGGAACGCGTGCGCGTGCTTACAGGAAGGCCCAGTGGCACTGCTGCTGAAGGAGCTCTGAGTGACCGGAACACGGCCCCACGGGGAGCCCTGCCGCTGCCTGTTGATAGCAGGTGTTAGAGCCTCTGGCAGGAGAGGACTCCCAGGTTTTGGGCTCTGGATTCTTCACGTGTTGGAATCAAAAATCGATTTCTTTGTGTGACTCATAGAAAAAGGAGTTGGGCTCTCAGGATTTTTAAAAATCTGGATTTCAAAATGGAAAGCACATAAAAACACGCTTGTAAACTGTCCAAGAAGTGATCCAAGAGGTGGTGTCTTGAAACACCCCAGGCCATACCTATACTGGTTTATTGCTGTTGTTTTGTTCTTCCCTGAGAGGGAGTGAGGACGGGAAGGAGTTGTCGCATGAGATACTTCATTGGATTTAGTGAATTACAATGCTTTGTAACACACACTGGTAGCTACAGAGTAAGAGGAGTTGAAAGGGCTCAAAAGATACTAATAAAATAGGAACATGCTCCACAGACTAAATTTTCCTTTTAAACACAGGTTTCTCTAACAGCCAAGGCTCCGTTCAGACCTAGCAAAAGCACACTTTATGTCAACAGGACTGGTACATGGCTTTGAGAAATGTGAATCTGATTCATGGCTAGTGCCTTAAAAGTGTCCCTCCCGGTGTCATCGTTATCCCACCACAAACCAGTGCTTAATCTTAGACTTCTTTCCTCCTGCCAAACCCCACTGTTTTCAGAGACAACCTGGGATTTGCAAGGAATACAAGATCAGCTTCCTTTCAGATGCTAACTAAATATTTAAATCTTGCTCCTACTGAAAGAGGCAGAGGTTTTACCATTAGTTTAAACAAAAGCGAGCTCAAGTTGCAAACTTACCAACGTGCACCTATTTAAACTTCTGCTTTAGCTTGGAATTCTCTGTACAAAAAAGGTCACTCCAAAAGCAAACCCAAATGTAATGAGCTTACAATTTAAGACTCCCTAACGCTGACAGAGCAAAGATGTTGCACTGTAACAGAGATGTTGATAACGGTGTCACCCAGTTTACACAACTCTATACAGATTCTCTATTAAACAGCTTCTGGTGCTAAATTCTTAGTTCTTATTTGTGAGTTAAGGCTAGACTCCACCAACACGCAATGATTTATGCTGCCAGCTCCAGAAGCCATGCAGGTTCAGGATTTTTTTTCCTTTGTTAAGCTCCCCTTCACACACCAGTTTGAATGTTTCATCCTACAGACATCAGGGGAATCACAGCCAGTAGCTCAACAGTACGCGGCTTCCTTTACTGAAGCCAGGATTTGCACGCTCTGTTTTGAGAAGAAGATAATTACGTTGTAATGGACTCAGACTTACTTTATTAACAGAAGCCTCCATTTCCGATCGCCTACTCGTCACTACTCTTAATTTTGTCTCTTCTTTATTTGGTACAGAAGAAGGATATATGATACTTTTTAAATACCCATACTAAAAATGAATATTAGAAAATCCTGTATTGTGTTTTACCTGTCAGAGGTCATCAGCAGCTGTATTTCAAGAAAACTGAAGGCATTAGATGTAGTTTGCCCAGTAGATTAATACTGAGCTGTGAACTTTCATCCTCTACAGCAAGATTTCCATCCAACTGACACAGAACTGACACGCAGTAACACTTACAACCAGGGGGATCCAATTTAGACGGAGTTCAAATGGTTTCAAGCTACTCATAGGTCACAGAGGTAAAGTATGCATAAGAGAGCTGGCTTTAATCAGAAGGTTTTCAGTAATGTCACACCAGAAGTGATAGGCCACACTGAAAATGAACTGGATGTTAGCCTTGAGAATTAGATTACAAATACACTTAAATATTCTGAATACATTCTTTGAGGCATTTTCACAAGCCCAAAATGTTGGGATTTTTTTTTTTCCAGGATAATAGAAGAAGACAGAATTTTGCATGAGCATGAAAAAAAAAAAGCCTTTCCCATGTGGCATCATATCTGTGATACCTATTCACAGGCTTTTGAGGAAGAAAAAACACCAAAACAAAACCAAAATAACTTAATTGTGGGTGACAGTTTGGAAATAATCTCAGAAGACTCAATGTTTTCTCCACAGCGGAGCATTAGAACATAGGAAAATTGAGGGGGACGGCAGAGATTGCAGTGAGAGAGAGGATTTAGGAAAGGCCAATTTTAATGCAGTTATCAAATGCTGCCCCACTTGTGAAGCAGGCAGGTGGATTGTCCATTTAGCATTTCATACTAAAGAACAATGTGAAAATGAGAGGACTCATTGAAAGACATGTCACTGAAATACAAAATGTAACTCTCTTGAGAGACTTTTGAAGGCTATATTCCACCCAGAAAACCCTGAATCTGTCAGGTCTTCTCATTTCAAGTTTCTCTGATTACTTCGGCTGTATCCAGACCAGTCCTGTGCTCTCCTTCTCACACAAATGGGCTGAGCTGTATCTCCATGCCACTAGCCGGGAGGGAAACTGGGAAACAGCTCGGTAAAACAATGGAAAGCATCACACACCTTTTGCACAGTCGTTCCTACTGGTTTGCTCTACTTTTAAGAACTGCCTCCCTGCAGAAATAAAGAACAACCACTGCAGAGAGGCTAGCAGACAAGCTCTGCCAACTTCCTGAAGACTTTTACTGAAGTTTTGTTGGGAAAATGATTAAAATCCTGACTGCTGTGCCTGTCCACAGTATCCTCTCTGCAAAACTCCTCGTCAAGGCCACAGAGAGAAGGGGGAACTCCATCTGCGAGCAGATGAGCAAGCCTGCTGCTAGAAATACAGTGTTGCATCTTATGTCATATTACAGCAAGCAGCTAGGCTCAGATCAGCAAAGCAGAAACAAGGAACCTGACAGGGTGGGATCCAGTGCTTTGCTACTGAAGATTCACCCAGTGGCATCGTATTCAACACACGGGATGTGTGGCGTCACACCCAACAAAAACGCACTCTTGTAAGCTGTTAATTCCCCTGCATCCTGCACTGATAATTTAACATGTACTAACAGAAAAGGAAAACGAAGAATTCAGAACAGGATTTTCTTAAACAGAATAAAGTTGGGATCGTTGAGTTCCTTACTACAACCATTTCCACCACCACCACTCATTTACAGCCATTTCAGGTAGCTCTTTACAGAACTCTAAGATACAGGCATAATACAGGCATAAATTTAAACACTGGACTGGCTAGAGTGTCTCCATCTAGGTTAGTAAAATAAATATTTATTTTTTTCCCCAAACTGGGAGGCTTTTAAAGACCCATCCATCACAGCTCTCTAAGTCTGCACCCATTTTTCTTTCTCGCACTGAAAGAACAAGTGGTTTATCACGTGCAGGAAACCATTCATTTCACCAAGTTGTGTCTTTCATGCGTTGCTCTCACTCACTGGTCAGACTAGCATCACTAAATTAGATGCAGTACTCCTCATTTCTAATTACACCGCACAGCTCAGTTTTCTACTTGTGCTCAGCTTTATAGGAAAAATAGCTGTGCTGCCCAAACACGAGGAGGTTTTCTTCCTTTTCTTCCAGCCTACCAGCTCATATAATTCTTGAATTATGAAAAAGTCATTTTTCTTACTTGTCTTTGGCACCTTGTCTTAACAAAATAAGATTCTAAAATAACAAGAACTAGCACAGGCCCAGTTGTTCCAAATCCTCCACATTTCCCTTTCCAACCTCCCTACACTCACCCTGTGTGACTCTGAAGCCTTTGATTAGCTGTGTTTCCATTTCCGCGTGTACCTGCATGATTCCAAGCTGGTGGATTTAAGAGTACAGGGACTGCACCTAAGCAGAAGTGCAGCATACTCCTATAATTAAAAACAGTTTATGATTAACCGAGACAGTTTTCCTTTTTTTTTTCCTTTTTTTTTTTCTGGAAAACCAAACCATTCTGGTTTTTGCCTTTTGAAACATCCTAATGACTCATGGCATTTAAAATGGAGTTAAGTATTTTTCTTAACACAGCTGTATATGTTTTATTTCATACTTTTGCCAACATTCCTCATACACTCTTACAACTATTACAGTCTTCCTTTCATGTTTTTAATTTTTAGTTTCCATAGTTCCATAAAATATAAGCTGCTGAATGATCCCTAAGCTCTTTATTCCACTCCATAGCTTCATTAGAACCTTGGACAGATTTTAACATCCATCTTCTAGAGTTCTTTTCAGAAGGCAGCCATGGACTAGCATTAGACTCCAGCCTCCTCAAGTCTCCTCCTTGCTTCCCTGAAGCAACTTCATCGTTAAAATACTGTCCAAGACTCTCCTACCTTCTTCCACTGATCAGGAGTTTTATTAGCTCCCTCCTTACAGAAACAGAAATCCCATAGCAACTGGAGAACTCAGCAGACCAGCATGTCTTCCTACCAGAGGACAGGTGATACATCCAAGCTTTTCATCCTCATTGGAGGATGGTATTTATTTTCACATAGTGAAATAGGGTAAAATAGTGTTAGGATGCATCTCAGATCAAGTGAGTGGGAAATGGGAAACATATTTAGCTGTACTCTTGCAATCCTTGCTAGTGGAATGTCCTTAAGTGGCAACAAATGAGGATTCCTTCCATCTTCTGCTAAGTGACTCCATGCTATCATGCTTGTTAATGATCTGGCTGCAGTTGTTCATCTCTCTTACCAGTGCAATACATCTGGCATGAAGGCTTTCGTGCTAAAGAAAATCCAATTAGCGCAGAACGCTTCAATACGTCCCTTCAACAATGCAAACTATCGTGATCTCACCATCATGTCCTCTACCCTCTACACTGGAAAGTCCCGTGAATCCCAAAGCTTTGTAATGAACAACTTTCCTCCTCCAGCAAAATGGATCCTTAAAGAACACGGCAGGGCTCATAGGGAAGGAAGGCAGCAAGCACCTCCACCAAGGCTGACCTAAACCTGGGGAACAAACTGCTTTAGGTAAAAAGGGATCACCTCGAATCTTTTCTTCTTTCTCTACTACTCGAATCTTTCTCTTCTTCTTCTCTACTTCTGTAACTTCAGGTCATGGTTCAGGAACTTGTTTATATTTAACATTAAAAAGGAATCCACACCCAAGAGATCGAGTGTGCCAAAACCCTACAAAAACAAATGCTCCGCAGAACAGATTGCTGCACTGGGGGTTTTGAAGAACAGACCAACACTTCCCCCCCACCCCAATGCTACTGAAGAGATGCTAAAACATGGGCGTAAGACAAAGAGTTACTAGCCCTTCCTTCTGGCCCTGATTTGAGTGCCATTTAAGAAATAAAATAAAGCACAACACAGCACAGAGCACTAACTTTGTTGTAGAAATAAAGACGACAGAATGGAAACAACTATGTCCCAGCATCAACATTTTCTGAACATCAAACATTCCTTAATGATTTCTCATCACGCTGCTTTTCATTCATCATCTTCCCAGGTTCTGCTCAGAGATTACAGTCCTCTCAAATGAGCTGCTTAACTCGTTTTATGTCAGCTCATAAAAAAACCCTCATGCTGATTAAGAATATTTTTTCCTCACTGATTTAAAATAAACAGGTATTTTCATTTAACTGACACTGGATAGTGATGCTACATAGGACTCAAGATGTTTAGTTTTTTAGTCTATTAGCATCAACATCTTTCTATAAAGTTTCGAAAATTAGAACAGTTAAGCAATGTCCTCTCCGTGGCTGCACAGCACCTTTAGAAAAACAGAGGATGTTTATTTTAGTTGCTAAATATGATTTATTTGTTGATTCTTCAGCATCCGTATTTCATCAGCCCCCAAACCGTTTAGCTACCCCATGAGATGCATGTCCAGTAACATCCATGGCTATCTCCACTGCCGCAGCAACAGAATATGCAGATACTATGCTTAGCCAGGTCGGAGCGATCAGAACCGGTCGCCTGGGAAATGACAGGAACCATAAGGGTTAATGCGCGGACTACCTCACAACGCAGTCGTGTTCTTTTGCAATAGCACACCAAACTTAATGACCATCATGTAATGGTTGCACAATCTGAGATTTGGAAAACCTAGCCGCATTCAATTGCTTTCTCTGATTAGGTCTGTACTTATTTGGCATTACCAGAGATATCTCAATCCCTAAATAATTAACCTACAACCAATATGTATGAAATTGCCTCACTAAGCTCACTATCCAGGACTGTTTGCTGTTAAATTAGTAGAATAAATAATTTACACCAAAAAAGTGTGCACAAGATAGTGCCAATAAACCTGAGGGAACTTGTTCATTATTTGCAAGAAAATTGGATGAAACACAATTCCCCAAGTACAAGCCATTCTGTAGAGTAAAAGGCATAGTATTATTAGTATTATTGCAGCATGTAGGGAACAAATGAAGTTGTGTGACTGTTCACTTCAGAGAATGCTCTCTTCATTAGCCTTTTCTCCCGAGCTATAAATACATCTGATATACTGTATATGCACAGTATGTATGTGTATGTACACATAGGAGATTGTACATTTGCATATGAACTGCAATTCTTACGGAAAAAAAATCACAAATATTGCAGATTTATCTTCACTCATTACTGAATGAGCAAGGAGCTGGAGGAATAATGTTTAACACGGAAATGGTAGCTGTGTATCATTTCGAAAATCTGTAGATCGTGTTTTCTAGTGGCAAAGGTTACTATCGCTAAGTCTAATTGCTCAAGAAATTGGTTTGCAAATTTGTAATTCACAGGATTGTTATCAATTTAAGATCATTCTAAAATGATAAAACTTCTCTCTTTCAATGTTCTGCATGGCTACTCCTACACCACTTGCTCCAGCACACAGTGGATCAGTGAGAATCTGCACTAATATCCCTAGGAACTGGAAGAGGCGTAGAAAAACAATACTGATTCTTGATAAAGCTTCAGAAATATTATTAAATCTTTTTTTTTCTTTTTTCTTTTTTCTTTTTTTTTTTTTTTGTAAAGGCACATTCTGAATTTATAAGTAAAACCTCCCATTTAGAAATAAATAAATAATCAAAACCAATTCACTGAGAACTATTCAGCACAGAAACTGGCGCTGAGGCCAAAGCAGAGTTTATGGCTTTGGCTGGGGCCCATCTCTAACGAGGCTCCTGAAAACTGCACGCTCCGGCACTCAGAATGCTTGTAGTGTTCCAAGGCATAGCCTTCCCTTCACAGCAAGGTCTCAGACTGTCTATTGTGTCTATCTCTGTCTATCGTGACTTAAGTTTTTGGCACAGAATACTGCTTTATGTTCCTCTGTAGATACTCCAACGCCCTGGGGATACGCTCAGCCAGGGAATGCCCAACCTAAAAAACAGCGCCTCAGAAGAAAGCACCATCACACCACCTCCTCTTCAAGCTAGATCTTCCCCACAAAGAGGGAAGGTCATTATCCTGTGTTCTTGTCTCAGTCAGCAAGAGCCGCAGACGGATTCACCGCATCCAAGGAAGGTGCGGTAGAACTCGCAGAATCCCTGGCTGCATTCAACCCCTTGTTTGAGCTTGAATTAAATGCTAGCTCTCAGCCTGATTTGTGGTGGGTCGTTGATTTTTATTTGGTCACAAGTATCCTGGGACACGTTTTCTGACCTTGCTATGTATTCATGCTTAAAATACAACAACTGATATTAATAATAGTAATAATAAACATTTATTCCTAGGTTATGACTCATGTAGTTGCACGACGTGGGTCCCAAAGCTTGCTGCAATCTATCTTATTTAATACTGAACGAAATAGATACGAATACCAGTTTACCTGTTCTCCTAGGAAACAATGCTGGGGATACCAATTTCCCTCATCTTTATCCCCAAAGAACAACAAAGACAACAAAAAAGGGTTATTAGCCCTGTGGAGTAAAAGGTGTCCCAATGTCATTGTTGCATGCAAAGATCAGATAAGCACCTGGTTTGTTCTGTCTGTGAAGACAGCTTTATCCAAATAAAGCATAGTGCATTTTATCATTCTGTAATGGAAAAGACCTGTCACTCTTTGAATATCATCATATGGTCGGTGGCCGGCAGATAATGGACTGTTAAGTGTCAAGGTGACTGGCTTTGAATGTGCACAAAACTAAAAATTATAGACCTGTCATTCCATAGGCAGGCCACAATTAGCTGTCTATGCAACTTGAAATTTCCATTTTGCCAGCTGAATAATCAATTGGCTACACTTTCTCAATATAGATGCGTTTTTAGTTTTTTTGCACTCTGGATTTTATCTTTTTTTTATAAGGTTTTTCAAACAACTGTGCAGTGCACTTAAGCAGATGGGGTTACAAGTGAGCCGCACAGTTGTCGTTTCCCCAAACACACACACAAAGACATTCACCGGTATTTTATAATCAACATTTTTTACATTAATTTCCTCTAGCCATGCTCTTGCCTATAATGTTTTTGTCAAGGATACGGCGCTATGGAACACAAGCTACAGAAAATTCACAGCTTCAGACTTCGCAGCTGTTTGTTTTGATTATCGAGGTAATATTTTTTCTGCATTTTGCCGTCGGTCTACCCTCACATAGTTCACATATGAGATGTGAGCTAATAGTACAACATGAGTTAGAAATAAAATGTTTTCAATTGTCACCTTCTAAAAGGAAAGGCACTTGCTTCTTGGAGCCATTTTTTTTTCTATATGGCCTACTAAAAAACTTTTAAGGCGGTTTGGGCAGAGGCCTTATTTTATGCTGCTAAAACTGCATAAGCTAACACAATCTTATTTGAAAATAAACAAACAACACAATCAAAAAAGTTCAGAGTCCCATGATGCATATTAATGTGTGTACCATAACCCTTTCTGTCCTGGACAGCTAGCGGCAATTTGCTTTCTTTCAGACTGCCTTTGCGGAAGGAGTTGCCTAACATGGCGTCTGACGGTGAGAACAGCCTTACAAAATGGCGACCTTGGGAAGTTCGCGGCTTATAAGCAACACAGTACCAAGCAAATGCTGCCTCAGTGTATTTCTAATATTAAAAAAGTGCTTTAAAGATGTATCTACAACTGCAGATAGTGTTACTGCAACTCTCCATTCCTTTTTTTTTTTTTTAATTAAACTCAGCCTGATTTGTACCACATGACGGGCAGAATTCCTACCATCTGATGTGGAAACGCTACACGCAGGTTCTGTCCAAAGCCATTTGCAATAAAGGAAAGACATCTGGGATCTTCACTGGACTTTGAATCAGGCTGCAATATGCAGTCTTGTATTTTTACAGTACTTCATACATCGGCAGAGCCCTCGCATGCAGTCCGGGGAGGTACATGGGGATACTTTGGTAATCTAAGAAGGGCTGTTGAGCATCAAAGCCTATGACTGGGTCCTAGTTACATGAATATGGGCTTTTAGTGACGCCTGGCTCAAGGGATAATGGCTCGAGGAGCTCCTTGTCTTCCCAGTCTCCTCTCATAGCCCCATGTTCATTTCCTCTCCCACCGCATAATTTGCTTTTCCCTCATTTGTTCTATTTAGGTGCTCCCCCCATCCTTTTTGGATGAAGACTGTTAAGAACAGTTATTTGAACAGTCTGATTCACAGGAAGTCGTAGAAGGGTCTGTACGCACAAAGCTGAGGATGTGGCAAATTACAGCAAGAGCGCAGGAACAAGAGGCTGGAGGGAGCGGAGGGGAATGTTCTTAAATTCACATCGCAGAACTACATTGTTAGCCTGAATTTCTTCCCTGCTTTTCCTCTAGAAATAGAAGGTTAGGCCATTACAGAATTCAATTGGTTCCAGATGGACCCTTAACCCAGCTCCTCTAATAAAAACATTTTCCTGTTAAACAACCTGTGTCACATGGAACAGATGAAATTCATCTTTAGTATACCGCCACTGAAGCCTGGAAAGACAAACCTGAAGTATGAGTATCCCTATCGCAAATGTAAAAGGGTAATGCAGCAATGATTTATCTCACAATTAGGCAGCGCTAATTATAAAAGTAATGCTGTACTAGACATACACTACGAGCTTCTAAGAAAATTTATACATAATTATACCTATCTTTTTTAAAGGCAGTGTTCCATTTTTTCTTCTAAATTCTTCATAAGAATCAAAATGTAACACTTGACAGTATGAATCCTAAATCATCTCTTTCATAGGCCACCACCACGTTTTACTTCTATTTTTTAATACACGAGTGAGAGGACCAGTTTTTCTTGTGACC
The DNA here is from genome assembly GCA_011075105.1 of Heteronetta atricapilla. Taxonomy (NCBI): domain Eukaryota; kingdom Metazoa; phylum Chordata; class Aves; order Anseriformes; family Anatidae; genus Heteronetta; species Heteronetta atricapilla. The sequence goes on from CM021735.1 coordinate 13,194,096, forward strand.
AAAATCTCCAAGTTTTCTCTTGAGCCCACATTCAGTCCTTTTTGTACATTAGAACTAAACCCTTCTGTGTCCTCAATCAACATTTAAGGTACGTGAGAATAAGGCCGGACTGAGATCTCCCACTCAGCAGGCGGCAGGCTGCTCACCTGGCTCCCACCCTGCTTCCCAGCAACCTCGTTCTGGCTGGCACAGGCATTTGTGCTGCCATGTAGTCACCTTATACTTTATCCTTTACCAGGTGGATCTATTCCTCGATCAAGTTCACTCTGCCACTGTGCAAACAGCTGCAGCAACCCAAATGTGGGAGCCGGGCTCAACCCACCAGCAGCCAGGATGGATGTGCGGGCTGCTTAAGCTATGACTTTTAGTGAATAAACACTCACAGTCCCACAGCCCATGCAGCCTGTCTGCCTCCCCAGTTCCTTTTCAAGTATGTTTATTCACACATCACCTTTGCAAGAAGTGCTGTGACCCCCAACATGCAGCTATGGAACTGTCCTGCGGCTACATTTTCGAAAGCACCTTTCAAAGAGGCTTAAATTCTGAATGCCTACAACGCTTTCAAAATGAGCTTTTAATTGTCTTAGATGCTTTTGAAACTATTTGCCTAAAATGCAATCAAGAAATGGGTTATAACGGGTTCTAGACTGGCATCGTAACCAGCAAGCTGTCCTAACACGGTTGCTTTGTGTGTTTCCTTCCATTTTCCTGTGACATAATTTGTCATGATTATGAACCCGATTATGCGTTCTGAAGTTGGCAGACTTACCGTAAAATAACAGTACCTCAGTGAAAACCATTCACAGAGGAATCTGCCTGGGCAAATGAAAGAAAAAACGCAGTCTGCCTCAGAGTCCACCTGCCCTCCGCCGGCACGGTTTGTTATTTGGAATAAGCAAAAATCGAGTGGTTTTGTCCATTGTAGAAACTCAAACTTTTAAAGAGGCTGGCTTAGCGTATGTCTCCCTCCATGTTCCAGAGGGACGTGCGCTCAGGTCCATCGTGTATTTGGTTTTTAGGTTCTTTGCTTTGAGAAAAGGGCAGAGCCTTTGTACTGCAGCACAGGGCACGCGTGAGGTGCCTCAGCGTGCACAAGCAGCTGGCACACTGCGCCATGCGCTGGCAGAGCTGTGAAAGCATGACAAAGCGATGCCTTTGCCCTTTCCGAACACCTCTTCACCTCCTAAGACCACCGTGTGGCCAGACTATCCGCCCGGGCTGAGAGAGCCCCGCACAGGATGGGCCTTCATTCAGTCCGGGCACGCTTACACAGCCCCGCTAGCAGCGGTGCCGAGCCCGGGATGATGCTCCCTGCTTACGGCACCGCCGCTCTCACCCTGCGCCGGAGCCCTGACCCTCCTCCGCCTCCCTTCAGCTTCCCGGCCTCGCCAGCGTCGAAGCATTACGTGTGTTTTCCTGGGCCTTTTTATAAAAAGCGTGCAGAATTTGAAAGAAACTTAAAAAGCCACCGGTAGTCTACACAGAATTGTACCGTATTATGTGGAGAATAAGTTGTCCTACAGAAGCTCGTTGGCACTATCATTATTGCACACGCCGGGATTTTCTATAAAGGCACATCCAAAACAAAAGACTGAGATAGCTCCCTTCGCTACAGCTGTCAAAGCTGACTTTAGGATTCTATACATTTCTTTTGAAGTTGATATGATCATCATTATGCAAATGCTTGGCTATTAGAAGAGAAGCACAATGCCTGAAATTCGTATCTGTATTTTAAAACGTGTTCATTCATGCTTTGACTCTTCACATATATATATGTATCTACACACGTATACATACACAAGAGAGAGAGAATGTATTTCTGTATCTGCTTTTATACCTAAGCATTACATACTTTAACCTTGTGAGCACACTTTATCCTTATTGAGCAGTAATTAGAAGACATAGCATTAGTCATTCTTACACCAAAACATTTGATTTTTGATTCCCACGCATGGCACCTGAGTAGTTCTTATTTGTATAAAACCGAATCTTAGTCATCTAAGAAAACCCAATTCTCTGTTTCTGATGCAAAAAGTATTTTGTTTCATGGCTACTCTGAAACATTCATTTAAAATCTACTGTTTCATTTACAAGGAAATTCGAGCAAGCACGGTAATAAAGCTGCAAAAAAGCAGAAACGTGGAATATTAAGTTGATTACAGATAAATACTTCACCTGTCTGGCAGTATTTGTTTATGTTTTCTCAATAGTAACACTCTTCATAAAACATAAAATCAGAAAGGTCAGTAAAATAGCTGATTCTACCAACCATGAAGAGCTAGATTCTTTTAGACAATCCCCAGTCATCACATTACATACGTAAATTTCAAGGAGCCAATATCCAATTTTCTGTGGTTTCTTTCTTCCCACATATGTCACACGTCAAATTCGTTTTGACAACTAAACAATGTTTCCCTTATTTCATTATAATTCCCTTATCTAGAGTCAAAGCTTCATGACAATTTCATAGAAAGAAACATGAAAAGACTTTCTGGTAGATAGGTTCTTTATTTTAAAGATTTCTTACAAAGATATGTTGGTAAACAATCCAACTGCATGGGTTTTTAAAGGCAGTATCTAACTCTTACCCTACCTCACTCGCAAATTCCATTATAGATCCAATTCTTATTATTAATATCCCATCTCCATTAAAAAAGACATATTATTCTTCATTACCTCATTCCTGTTTTATTTTTCTTGAAGCCGTAGCATCTGCATAAATATGCTACCAACACCACATATATTTTTCATTTACTAAACGCAATAAAAAAATCAGTTGTCATTTGTATAAAATACATTCACTTGTGCTTTTTTTCAGTTGATGTATAAATGTAATTTAATTCACTGTTAAAGCACATATACTTCAGAACAGGGATGCAGGCACTGACTACTAATGTGCAACAACAACGTGAATTAGTTCTTAGCTGGCTTCCTATCACCTGGTGACTGCAGAAAACCAGAAAGCTCTCTAGAAGAAACCTGCAAAAAGGAATGGGCAACAGCTATTGATTCTGGGACTGGTTTTCATGCCAGACTGAGTCCCAGCATGGCTCAGCAGGACTTAGTGAATTGGCACGCTGTCGTTCCCAGAATGGATGCCCCACCTTGCATGGGCTGGTGAAGCCCGTGAGCACTTCAGCCATTGCCCTCCGACTCCCCGTGTCCACTCCTGAGGAGGCAGACGCTTTAGGAGGGCTCTAGGAGGCAACTCCACAACTGAACAGATGCAGGAATTCAGACCTACCTGCAGTGGAGGAGCTCTGGGTTCTTCCTTGCCCTTCAGTGCTCTATAGAGAAGGCTAGAACTGGCCAAATAATTCTCTTGGTACAGCAAAACTTCTACGAGGTAGATGGTAGGTAGACAAATGGCTAACTGCCAGGGTGGCAAGCAGTAGGATGGAACTCGAGAGAGAACAGCCTTAGTAACTTTAACAGTCTCAACGGGCAGACCCCTGATTTTACAGCACGTCTGAAAATGACGTTGGTGCTTCCTCACTGGCATGCCATCCTGCCCACCATGCACTCTGAGACAGGCGGGAAGACCGCTTAATGAATCCCAAACACAGGGCAGGAAGGAGCCTTCTAAATCAAAACTAATTGCCTGCTATCACAAGCTACTTCATCACAGTATCTGGTTTATAAATTAATCATACTTTCTCTTAGAAGCACCTTGGCATTTTTCTCCCATTTCTACTATAAAACTGCACTTCTGGCATCTCCCTCCTCCAATCCTTAAGAGATGTTCTCATTTCCAGCCCAAACGTATGCCTATTAAGACCAGGTGATAACACAATTTGTTCTTGTGCCAATATTTTCCTTTCCCTTAAGCAGCTGTTTTGTCTGGCGTTCCCTTCTTTAACACACTTGTAAAGAGCAAGCAAGCTACTTTTCTGCTCGACTTTGCTAGACTAAACAAACGAAGCTATTTCAATCTGCTCTGTGTGGAGAGATTCGTCCCATCAATAATCCTTGCAGCCTTTTCCTACACCTCTTCCTACTGGAACTATATTACTGACACAGGGGCAAGAACAGCACGCAATAATTTAAATGACATGTAGCACTGCCACGTGTGACCTTAGCAATTTGCTGTCCCTTTTGGGAGTACTTCTTCAGGTGCACGTAACTACTGCTTTTTTCCAACCCACGTCACAGTGGTAGCTCCCCGTCATTCTGCAATGTGCAAATATTCGCAGGTTCTTCTCTTTGTAGTCATTTCCAATTGATTAGCTCAGATCTTGCAGAAGACATTCCTATGAGTAGGTTTTAAAAGAACAGCATCATCCTGTGTGGTATTAAATGCCTTCCCCCTTCAGTCACTCCTCAGTCACCAAATTTCTCCTCTATGAAGTTCATTTCTTTAAATAACAATGACTTCATAATTTGGGGCTTTGCAATAACTTAATTATATTGTACCTGCTTTTTATTCCTATGTTATTATATAACAATGATTCCAAAGCTGGCCTTTAAAGTAACTCCAATCTACTCCCAGTCAAAATTTTCTACTTTTGGAACACATTTTTGTAGAATTCTTCAGCCACCTTACACAGTTTTCCTCTTACTTCCCTCTGCCCCCAGCCTTTATGATTTTTCCTACATTACCCCTAAGAAATGATTTACTGAGGTCAGGTTTAAACACCAAATCCTTTACATGGAGAATTTAATATATCAAAGAGAGATGTGGCAAAATTTCTCTCTGGTGTGTTATCCTGTTATGCATCAGTCCCCAGAGCTTTCTGTTTCCTTGTTTTAAATACTTTCTTTTAACGTTTGGTTTAAAGCTCTGTATACTATCAAAGCTGGAGCAGCAGACAGTTATCTAGGACCATCCTTATCACCATGCATTCTTCCTAAATAATGCTTTTATTCGCCACCGTATTTACCATTTTAATGATCTATTAAAAATGAAAAGGAACAAGAGCAAACAGTTTCATGTACCAGGTGCTTGGTTTTTTTGGTAGGAGTTGTCCGGTTGTTTTTCTCTGTTACTTCTTCCCTAGCAGGTTGAAGTATATTATGCTTCTTTTTCATTTAGGCTTTACTAAGATTGTATTTTTATACTTTTCAGTCTTGTTAAGAACTGCATTACTTCATTGACACCCTCCCTCTTCATCCCCTCCAGCTGTTTTGGCCCAAACGAGATTATCCTCAGTCTAAATCTCATTTGTATGAAAGGCAAGTCCCATTTTCCCTCACCGGCTTTTCTCTAAAAGCACCAATAAGGAACTATTTACATTCTGTTTCTTTCCCATATTAAGCCATCTTGACTGCGGCACTTTTCCTAGGCAATTTTCCTACCCATGACAGATCTCTTCCTCTGTTCATCAGCTTCTTGCCTAATTTCTAGTGAGATTTCTACTCTTAATACTCTTTTTGGTGGTTGCCCAGATCAACATAACAACATTGGCCCTCAAAACCTTACAAGTTTATTCCCTCCGACTTAAATGTAAATTTCAAACACTTCTTAAACCAAAAGTAGACAGCTAATCCATAACCTGCGTTCTGCAGTGCGATGACTCCACTGAATAGCTCTCTGCTTCCATTAATTTCTTTCAAGAATAGATTGTTATACTTCTTTTTGATTTGAAATTAGTCAAAGAATCAACCAAGCCAAGGCTTTGCTCTTTGAACAGCTTTCATGATGAGCTTAGTGCTTACCAAAGATCACACATAACATAGTATCACCTTTTATTCCTCCTGTACCAACTTGATGAAATCATTCTCGCACCGAGTTAAAATTGGATCCCACCACCAATTTCTCAGTTTTTCACCCATTTTTATTGGGACGTTAAACCTTTCTACAATGACAGAGTGTTCAGTCAAACTATTTTACAAAGTTCTTTACTCGCAACCAAAACTTAGCCTGTATAGCTAACTGCTGGAACTTTTCCATCACGTCATTGTTCAACCCCAACTAAGCCATTTTGGTTCCAAAACACTTCTTTTAGCCTTTCCGTTCTTTCGTATTACTTCACAGATTCATCACCACAGAAAATCACCTACCACTTAAATTTCTATCCTTCCTGTATAAAGCACACTCTTTGACATACATGTTTCAGATGTTGCCTACCCACCTCGTGTTTGGAATCCCTCCCGTACCTGGTGTCCACTCCGTGCTGTTCACTGTATCGACGAGGTCCTCGGCATTCCTTAGCCCACAAACATTTCAGATGTTCCTCAAATAGTCTGCCCGTTTTCTGATCAGATTAGTTATCTCAACTACCTTGCCACACACCTGACCATTGTTATCGCTGCCGTTATGCCTTTACTGATCAATGTTTTTAACAAGGCCACACACAGAGCTAGGGGCACTGTCAAAAGTTCCTCTGAAGTTTCATTTCCTTGTAATGACAGATTAGTATACTTTTCATCTCCTTACTTTTATCCTTTAAATGGAAACTATTTTAAACTATTATCAGCAGTTCTTTATATTAACAAACTCAGGGCAACTGCCATAGTTGTCATAGCGGTTTTCTTTGTATCATTTCCCTTTGCTAACAGTCATTATCACACTTGAAAAGCAAGCAACAGTACGGCTGGTAACGATGACGGGTTGAGAGCCTGAGCACTGACCGTAATGCAGCCAGTCCCTATTGGTGGCAATGGAATCAAGATTTCATTGCTACTGGTGGTGCAGTTGAGCATTAGACCTGTCACAAGGGTCAGTGTTTGACATTAAAGTATTACTGCTTTAGCTGGTATCTGGTGGATCCCAATAATTGTGCTATTAAGTCCACCTTTGCAAATTCCCTTGGTATTTTAAATATTACTTAAACAGAAGTTCCTAGTAGTATCTCGTAAAGTTGATTTGGGACGAAGAGATTGGACCAAGGAATAGGGTACAAACAAAATCGAACACTTTCATTATGTAACGTATACTAATTATCTTTCCCAGTGGAGACTTGAAAAAGAGCAGAACTGATGAGCAATTTTATACCTGCTCTCTATTTGACACTAGTTTATTACTATATGATAGAAGTATTTCGTTTTGAAGCTTGGTGTTTCTTCTTGGGAAGTGAAACCAGCATAGTTACAGCAAAGGCTAAGGGCTGGGGTTTTTGAACAAGTCTCCTTTTTCTATGATGTTTCATCACCCTTTTACCTTGAAGGACCCCATCAAATGACTCAAGCTGTCAAGGGTATGCTATAAAGTTTGATTCTTACACACATACAAAAAAAAAAAAGTAAAGAAAGAAAGTTAATTGCAGGCTGCATGTCTTTCAGGAAGCTGATATATCTCTGGGTTACCAATAACAAGCATTACTTTCTGGATGACGTTTTCTGGAGATGAGCAAAGGTGTTATAAGGAAGTCTCGTTAGAAAGACATCATTGAACATGTCAAGCAAAATAATATGTTTAAAACCATCCAGGTTTAAGAGAGAAAAATCTGCAATATTTACTGTTCTGCCCCGTGACAGGTGTTCATCCTCATGCATGAAACCACACAAAAGAAAGGGATGGGAAAAGACACAGCCAGCTTCCTGCTTTGTTCTGCTCTGACATCTCTGTATTTCTGCCTGACCCACATTCATACGCAAAAGGCTATCTGACAAAAATTAAGGGAACATTTGAAAAGTAATTAAATAAGAGAATTAAATTAAGAGTAATTAAAAATTCTACAGTATTTCAAAAGTTGATTTTAAATACTAACTTCTGTTTTTATAAAGAGACTTCTGTCTCCATTGATTACTGTGTAGTTTCAAAAGCATTCAGCATACAGATACCATTTCAACCACTGCTCATATTTACTGCAGCTTAGAAGCAGATGTGTTTTACAAACATCTCTTTGAAACCGCAGAGAGAATTAAAAATGAAAGTAGGTGCCCAAAAATGAAGTTAAGTAAAAGAAAAAGAACACAGCTCTGGACTTAAAGCTCTTGTCTGCTTTAAGTCTTACTCATAAGGCAGTGCCCTGAGTGTCAAATCATTCCTTTGGCACTACAGAGAAAAACATGCTCGGTCCTGACTGTCAGCAGAGGCTGCCCGGTACGTCATACGGGAACACAGTCCATATAAATGCAGTTAGGGAACAGCAACCACCTGGCAAATGGGAAAAAATAAATAAATAAAAAATACCAAAGGGACCAAAACGCTAGCCAAAGCCCTGGTAATAATAACTTGGTGTAATTATACATTCAGATGTGTCCCATCTGCAAGTAGTTTCGTCTTCCTACTCATTTTGCATTTAATGTCAAGTCTCATATTAAATGCATAGCACCAAGATGCCATTGAGTAAAATTGCCACTGCGGGTGCGTAGCAAATAAGGAAGAAATCAGGTTGCTGCCTGCCTAGAATATTCTCAGCTAAAAAGGCTTTGCTACCACCCCTTCCCAGGCAACATAAGGGATTATTTTTCCATCAGGTAGTCATGTTCTGTAATGCATTCCTGAAATTGATTGTATTGCACTAGATGGCCAGAAGATTGCTTACACCACCATACTTAGCACATATTGCTATTATTGTATCTCAGAAAAGTTTTGCTTTAGTCTGACTGCCAGTGATTACCACTGGCATTTTTAGGCTACTGGCTGGTTTTCTGACAATGTTATTCCACAGAAGCAGCATCCAACTGCAAAACGCCTTACTTGCTTATAAGATAAGGTCACAGATGGAAAGGAACTGGGTGTTTCAGACTTTCTGTATGAGTCCCCTTTGAGAATCCCAAACCTGTGGGAACAAACTGCATCCCAGAGACAAGACATCATGTTTGTCTCTTTTTTTAATGATTTAAAACCCTTTTACTTAAGCATATTTACTTTTTCACCACTCCTCAGAATAGCTACAAAATGTTGAGAAAACACAGTGTTTGTATAAGATATACAAAAAACTACTGCTTAAAGCTTTTTCAAGTTGTATCAATCCAGAAACATTAATTTATTTCAAGTATAATGCCCCCCCCCCCCAATAACCATATCTGCAAACATAAAAACTGAGCACAAGAATCCCAAGCAGACAGAGGACAGTCAACTTTTTTACTGCTCATCCACTGGTGCTGGCTTATTTTCTATTATTCTTCATCTGAGAATTGTTTGAAAACAAGAGAAGCTTGACTCTAAGAGAGTCACTGCAATTTATATAAGGATGATATTGTCACTGTTTTTAATCACAAATGTTAAGGAAGGTTGGAATAAATTCTTATTTGTCTGTTGACAGTCATTTTCCTAAAGCTAACATCTTGTCAGAATGAAAGAGAAGCACCAAGGGTCTTGCAACAACCCTCACCTGTACTTTTCATCAAGAGAAATACATGTCCTGTGCAAACAAACCCAACAGAAACATTCTGAAACTGGGGGCAGAGAAAAGAGGAAGTTTTCCTTGAAACACCCGTGGAAGCTCCCAGAGTGTGTTCTCCAAAGGAAATACCGCTTTAACTCCACAATATGCTATCATGCGTCATTAGTTGTGCTACTTCCTGCAAGTCACCAAAATACAAAAGAATTTGAGATCTCTAAATCCAGATCACAATGCAGACTGAAGTAGTCACATACTCACACAATCCAGAACAGTACTGCCATCCACTCGCATGCACGGATCGAAGCAGGTGTAAACTGTGAACACAGCTTTGACCACAACTTTCAGATGAGATGAAACAAGTATTTAACCAAAAGAATTGCACACAGCTCGGGTGATTTTAGCTGCTGTCTCTGGAAGTACGCTTTTGTTCCTAATGTTGCCTTGAAAAAATACGAAAGGAAATAATGCCAAAATGTCTTTGCTCTAGATCTTGTAACGGTAAGTGAACCTCTTGACTTTTTGTTGATCAGACCATGCAGGGGTCAAAAGCTTCCTTTCACGTACAAACAGGTACGTGAACAAACATCCGAACATCCACACAAACATCCTTGGTCAAATGCAGTTATACATGCACCGCAAACAAAACCATTGATGAGAAAGTTGCATTAGTGCTGCTGCAGCAAGTTGTTGAAGCATGGCATAAAACAGACCGAAGTTTCTTTTATATGGTGTTTTTCATACCCATAGTCTTACAAAGCCATTAAATACTTGCCATAGCAGGGCTACCCATGTGGATAATAGCTCACACGCAGCTTAGGCAATTAGAAGCTGTTTTATTTGGAAAGAACGCATTAATATTGGCCAGGACAGCATAAGGATAAGACATCGTGTTGCTTGCTGTGAGACTGACCCTGATAAGGAGATTATATAAGCTTGGCAATATGATAAGCCTCTGTGTACTGAATAATTCCAGAAGCTTGGGAAGACTGAAAGCGTTGATACTGTACTGAGTACAAAGAATGCAAAGATCCCCGAGCCAGGGCTGAACGTGTTACCTGCAGAACTAGGAGCAGAATAATCACATCAGCGTAACGCTGTACCACGGTTAATTACCCTTTTTGAAATTCACTGTAATCACTCAGAAGAAGGAAAAACAACAAACATAATCAACAAGCAATGGAAAGTAAAATAATATAAAAAAAAACACATGAACCAAATGTACTGACAAAAAGCAGAACACCCACCCTGATCATTCAGCAATAATTTATCTGAAAATTCCTCCTGCACTTTTGTAACTTTACTTGATTTATTCAATTTTGTGAACAGAATAAAGGACTGGTAAGGCAGACACATCAGGATATTATTTTAGAAAGCCACGTACAAATGGCAGAATCAGCATCAGTGATTTGTGACTACTATTGAAGAAATTAGAAATAATTGCAACCTTTCATTACAAAACCTGTCATTTGGTATCTGCAAGCAATTTGGTGTAAAACTAATCTTGACGACTGAGTCATTGCCAAACCTAATAATTTGCTGCATAAACTTTAAACCATATAATTGCTCAAGGTGAACGCAAGAATCTCTAACATTAACTGTTACTGTATCAAGCCCCAGTCGTACGGTTCCCAGTTCAAAGAAATTGAGACTACAGGATCAGGCCCTTAATTACTTTTTCTCATTGAACATGTTGTTCAAATTAATAAATTTTCATGAAATTAATAAATTTCATGAAAAAAAAAATCATCAGTGAAAGATACAACAGCACTTCCATCCAGCAGGAATATTTTGGATTACTCACACGAACCACTGAATTCACAAACATTGCCCTGACTGGGTTTCAGGCTTTTGACAACATAAACTGCATACACTAAAACAACAAGAAAGAAAAAAAAAACACATAACTGTACAAAGTGAAAAATCCATTACTATTTATCACCAATCAAATTAAGACCAACAGGTTTTTTTTTCGATACCCGGAAGGTGAACTAAGCATCCTTGCCACGCCACACATCAGACCATGCCTGCATCGCACACCCTACTTCCATTTTCGAGCAGTTGGCTAGCTGTAACAGTTTGCTACAGCAAAGACCAACCTCTTATTTTATTATATATTTCCCCTAGAAGAGTTCCTATCCAATTCGCAGCATTTTTTTGGCCATTTTGTTAAGATTATTTTATATCATAAGATATCAGAGGTCTGCCCCCGCACCAACTGAACCTGCACCAGCTTACCGTAAACCTGATGTAAGCCTAGCGTTTGCAAGTACTGTCACTGAAATGATTTCAGAAGGCTCCACTTGCAGCCTATTTCGTGTTGCTGCCTACCACTGTTATAAAACAATTACCACGTGCATGTATTTGTATCATACCTACTTGTAGGAACCCCTTTTTTTCTTTAATTTTGATTCAAGGGTTTGCAGAGCAGGATAGATTGGCAAGGAATTTGAGATGCTCGCACAACATGTGAAAATAAAGTTCAGGTCACAGCACAGTGCAAAGCATTATCGGAAGAGAAAAAGAAAGAACTCTGTCCTACAATGTGTTGAAAGCTTCCCAAATGGTGAGAGATATTTCAGAAAGTTTATTTCAGGTAAAAGAAAGCTGTTCAAGAACGTGGTAACGTAGGGTTAGACATTACAAAAGTTGCTTTCCAAAGCGAAGTGGGATTATTTTCCTGCTACACATCGTTTCAATGCATGCAACTTCTCTCAGAAAATGATACCAGGGAATGTCACCTAATGGACAGCACATACATATGCATGAATGTAAATTGGATTTTCTAGGAAAAGGCGAAGTTAGAAATATGTTAGAAATATGTTCCTTTAAACTATACAGTCACTACGTGAAATTAAAAAAGACAAAAACCTCTCTCCTTGATGTTAAGTACTGAGCCAAAATATACTAAGTCTGCAAACAAGAAGTATAAAGATTCCTTACAAGCCCTTTTTCCTCCACATTTCAAGAAGCCTTAAAAGATGAAATATGACAATTCACTCCATCAGTGTTACCCTACCTCAAGTAGCTGTATCCTGAGGACTAAATATGTCCTGTGAACTTAAGCTTTAAGATCTCAGAGGCTAACCAGAGCCGTTCCTCCTCCTTTCCTCCACCCTAGCTTGAGCACAGCTCCCAGAAGCATGGCCGAAGCCTGTGGTGCAAGCAGTTTCAGATGGAGCCCTCCCTTTGCCATCCCAGAGCTCAGCACTCTGCCTTCAGTCCCAAACGAACAAACCGTCCCACGCGGACGTTGGTCACGGTGTATGCCTACCTGCACGCCACGAGGATCGTTTCCTCAGCACACCCGACTTCCACACGCTGCCACAGTTTCATCTACAGAAGCTTGAGCCTACATCTGCTTGATAGATAATCATCACTTCGGCTTGCACCTTTCACTAGAGATGGGGACAACCAGGAAAGAGAAGGCAGAGGAGACTGCAAGAACCCTCTCTTTAGCTGACGCCATCGCAACGTGGAAGCTCAGCAGCAGGTGAAGCCAGCCAACAAGGACGGAAACTCCCCTGAGTGCGCGAGATCTTTTACAAAGAGCCTGCGGCACGGTACTGGAGAGAACGTGTGCCTACGTGGCAATGAAGCCACCTGTTAGTCCAAGGGACAGAATTTACAAAGTGTTTCTGAAGGAATAACTGGAAAATTAATTTGGCTGTGATGTTGTGAAGCAAAACTTACAAGATAAATAGACGGTTTGATTTTTTTTTTGCAGTGAGCTGAAAAATAAAATTAAATCTAGGATTTTCTTTTTTATTACTTCTACGAGCCTTAGAGAGACTATAAATAACAGAGCTATAGCAGCTACAATTAAGACCTAAGGCCCTGGAGGAAAAAGGAGCAATTTTTTATGTACTGAAGCAGCCCCAAGATTCAACCAAAGCAGGTAAAAGATTTGATTTCTCTCAAGCGTTTTCAGAGCAAGCGACCTCTGTATACAGCCAAGCACCAAGCATAAGTTAGCCCTCCTAATGCAAACAAGTTGCTCATTTATCTACTGTGGTGAATACTTGAGCTTGCACGGTAAAATAATAAGGGGGAAAAACGTCAAGTATGATTAACAAAAAAAGATTTTTATTTTGTTTTAGTGTTTGTTAGAGCTCATCAAAAGCACCTTTGATAAACTGCACATAAAAGTGAAAGGCTTCCACCATTTTTCCCTTTATCATGATGGCTCAAGTATTCCAATATGACGTTTTGGAGCAACAAAAAGAACAGTATGGAACTCTGCTTTTATCTAATCAAAGCTATTCAAAGAAATTATTTTACCCACTGAACACAGTGGTGTGAATGTAACAGGCTCAGTGTGGAAGGTCTGGATTATGTGAGCAGCAATAAACCATTGTTTCTTTATGAGGCAAGAAAATATGGATAAAGGTAAAAAGGGATTAAAAAAAATGGAAAAATCAGTAAATGCCATGTGGCATTTGCCCATTTCTTCCCTAAGCTTGCCATGCTGTGATCAGGTTCAAGGTCAGTTAGATTTTTCCTGTTCCCTCATCTGTTCTTTAAGCATGCTGTTTGTGCTAAGCTGGTAGGAGTGGACCCTGGCTCTCTAGTCCCCAGGACAGGATGGCTGTTCACTAACATATATGTAAAAATAGCTTCCTTTGGGGCAAAGTTCCTCTTTGTGCTCCTGGAGATTAAATGGCTAATAGATTCTGGATGGTCAATCACAGCGACATGAATTCTGCTTCAGTCAGAACTGGCACGTGTCCACGCTGCAGTTCAGTGAAAGAAATCCAGGCCCTCTTTCACTCACCGACACAACTACTCCACTAATTCACTGCATTGTATACGGCACCAAAACCCGAGATACCGCATCAGATGCGCCTTCGCTGTTACGAGGTAAGGAGGACAAGAAGCTTGGGAATCATTCCGCATACGTATGAAGAGAGAGAGAGACTTGCAAAGAGGAAGGTGGTCTTCTGGACTCAAAGCTGCTACGGTTCCTTCTGCGAAGGAAGGAGCACTGCGGATGAACGTGGCACTTCAGTTGCCAATGCCAGCATACACAGAAACAGGCTTCCAAGTTTTTATGGAACTTCAGAACCTCAAGAAAAAGAGAAAAAACAAAACCAAACAAACAACAACAACAACAACATTTTGTTGCATCTGGGCAAGACTATATTTGTGTAGCTTAAGATTCTGTTGAAATAGTATGCAGAAAGCAAAAGTCCAGATAGTAAAAGGAGCCTCAAAATATCTATTATACAAATATTGAAGTTATTCAACCTAAACTCCTGGAAGTCCACTATAATTGCTTCTTTTATATCTGGCATTGCACTTCAACTGCTGAATTCCTCAGCCTCCGAGAGCAGACTTATAGAGATGCTGTACTGTTTGATTTGGCACTATTCACAAGCCTTGGCAGATGATCAAATAGAGGGCACAGAAGAGCAGGAAAAGCCTTAAGAAACTGTCTGGGCTGCTGCCGTTACTGCCTCCACAGAGAGCAAAGTTACTGGTAAGCACAAAGCAGCTGTATGGAGTACTCTTGTTTAATTTTATACTGTTTTATGACATATCTTGACAAAATAAACACCAGCATTTCTTCAACGGGGACTAATTTGTGTCTAGCTTAAATCACAACTCTTAACCCCCCCCAACAGGTAGAAAAATTATTTGTTCCTTTTTGCAATATTCTGGAATACATGAGTCACTGATGTTGCATAGTAACTGAAATCTCATGACAAAACTGTTACAAAAGGCAACAGGAAGGAAACAGGACAATTTAAAAATACTTTTAAAAGCCACAGAAATTATAAGATTAAAACTAGAAAATTTAAAACATTACATCTATAGAGATGCAAGAGGCATAAAACTGCAATTTTGCAACAGGGTTTAGATGCAGAGCAGTGTTTTGAAGTTCAAGAGGACCCAGTAACAACTTGGAGAGTCCTGAAAAGCTGCCAAGAAAATTCTGCTCCTGTCGAGTACCTGGGGGACTGGGGGAGGATGTCCAAGCAACCCAGCAGAAAATAATCCTGAGATCCTACCACATGACTGGAAATTCACGGAAAAGCATTGCACGTAAACAGGAATCCCCCAATACCGATACCGTTACCCAGGCGTTTACATGCAGCTTTTAACTCCTGGTAAGCTCAGGTGGCAGGGCTGAGGGAAGGCAGCAGAGCTGCTTGCCAGCAGCCTGCTCCTCTGCCTTCCAGCAGGCGCTCCAGACAAGGCAGACAACGCGTGGCTGCATCTTCCCCCCTGCTGCCCGCAGGAACCCTCGAAAACCTGCACGGCCTTAAGATGCCTCCACTTCTGCTGAGCGTTTCTCCAGCAGGAACTGGAAGGAGAAAGAGAAGGCTGCAGACTGCAAGGGGAATTAATGCTTCAAGCACTTTAACTCCTATACTCCTATTCAGCTTTCTACTTGGAGAGCTGCCAGGTTACCAGGGAAGCAAGTCACACAGAGCAGCTGTTGCCCAGTTATGATCTTCTCTCTCCCCAGGCTTCCTCCACGTACATGCTGCAGATCCTTGTCCGCAAGCTGGAGCTCCTTAGGAACCGCAGAGCAGAAAGAGAGAGTCGGAGCTCTTTGCCTGGGTACGGCTCTGGCTGTGTTTCCTCTCCCCTCTGCACTGCAAGTGGACAAAAACATACGATGCTCTGGACTGTTTGGCAATGTTGGGTAGTGCCCCCAGGGGAACGGGCAGCAAGGATGAAAATAAGCTTTGAAAACAAGCAAAATAAGCTTTTCTAGTTTGTGCAAAATATGCACAGCCTCATCGAGCTTACCAGTTATAAGTCGGATGATTCTCAGCCACCAGATACAGAGCCGGATATAGAGCTCTGTAAAGCCGGCATCACGCTCTGTCACAAAGCTCAACACGAGCCTTATGCGCATGAAAGTACACTTCTCACCGAGGACTACATAAAAGCCATCCCACTGCCTTCCTCATTTGCCAAGATTTGGAGGCTACTTCCCCCTTCTTCCCCATCTGACAGCCTCCAGGAGCCTTGCATGCAGACCTTCTACCTTAACCAGCACGAACGCAGAAAAGAACATTTCAGTACCTTTGTGCCATGCCCTTACCATCATTTATGGTAACTATGATCGCATTTGCCACATTACAGAAAATGAAGTGAAGCTTCCTCAACTTACATGTTTTGTCTCATGTCCCATTTAAATTAGGAAAGCAAGCCCGAAGACACTACTTCTGAATACTCTACTTGTATATGTACTTGTTTAATACAAGTGTGCTAAACTGAAGATTTCTTTCTATGACATATGCATTTTATATACTTTTAAAGAATACACGTATGCCTTACTATACTGCTTTAGCAAGTATTCTTGGGATAGTTCAAAAAAAACAAGAACGTGTTCACTAGAGACAAATATTTTCTATATTTTTCACTGATTTCCTTCAAACTTTCTTTCAGAGTGCACTTTATGATTGCTGATTTATGGTCTAAAGTAGAACTATCCAAGTGAGCAGCATCCAAGAGTGACGCATGTCTGTACACTTGCTGTAGACAAAAAAAAAGAAAAAAAAATTAAATCACTAAGTGGCCAAATTCCAGTTACAGTTACAGAGTTACAGTCCCTTAATGAAATTACATCTTAATGAAATTGACCTACTTATACATTAATACTACTGTACCTAAAATATAACATAGATGGAAACATACTCTTTGTCATTTTATCTGCAATTTGCAATATTGATTTTAACCCCAGATCAGACCTTGATCTAACTAAGTGCACCGTGAATCCAAAAATGCTGACCTCCAGACCAAACATGTGTTCTTTATTACAGGCGCAAGCAGACGGCCTCACATTTGGGTGACGGATGTGAGCCCAGTCTCAGTTCACACTGGTTCAAAGAGTAATTCTGCCACATGCAACTTTATTGCCCTGAAAGCTATAGCAGAGTGCTCATGGATAAAAAGGGATGCCTCCTCATTCTCGGTGATGCCAAGAACCACTGGGGTATTAGCCCTGCAAAATAAGAAAGAAAAAACAAAAACAAACAAACAAACAAAAGCTACCCCAGAAGTTAGGGTGCTAGTTTACAAGCAAACAAACAAACAAAAAGTCTTCTTTATACCAATGACAGTTAGGATGTAAGAGCTCTTTTAAAACACGCTGAAGCATTCCGCCTCCTATCACCGTATTCTCTTACCCGGATTTAGGCGTTCTCGAGAGTCATTCACTGCAAGCAGAAGCACAAGGCAATGCCACAGATCTATAATGCTGATCCTCCCTAGAGTAAATGAAACCTGGATCTCCAACAGCTACTTAGGCACCCACTTCCCTCTGGTTTTACTGGGCACATAAATTGGTTCAAGCCTTTGAACCAATTCAAGGCTTCACCACCCCTGTTCCTCCCAGGAACTGAAAGCAACCAAAGGCAATATTGTCTCCCAGTTTCAGAGAAAGAACTACTAAAAAACACTGAGTCATTTCAAATTGCACGCAGTTACCTAAATAATTCTGAGGTCTTGGGCCTCGGGGAACATGGACGTGGGTAAGCCCCATACAGCATTATAGGCTGGCTACCTGTAGCCAAAGAGATTTTAAAAGGAAACATAATCACAAAACCAGGAATTAATAAAAAGGAAACTGTGATTCCAATTCTCCTACAAGGAGAGGAGACAGGTTCACTAATTCTCCTTTACATCTTGCAAAAAAAGATCTCTTAGGAATGACCAGACTTTTTATGGCTGAGCTACTCCATCCTTAAGGAGAGGACTCCACATATAAACCTTGGGGCAAATCAAATCTAGCGGACATTTTTAATCCAAGACAGTCTCTCTACATGACTGGAAAGACAGACTCTCTTTAGACTGATCTTCTACTTAGTCTCACAGGCACTTCTGAATGCTCATCTGTCTTTCTTCTTGAAGGCATGACAAAAGGAACAGTACTGCCTCAGTACTCTCAGTGTACTCTCATGCGCTGTCCATTATTTTACATGAAATGGTTGAAATGAAATAGCAGATAGCAAAGGAAAATAGGAAGCAGAGTCACGTGTTCTGCGGTTCTATTATCTCCATCTTTAAAAAAGGAAATTCATAGAAAAAGTCTAAAATGTAGTCAAATTCATATTTACTAGTGGCTCAACTGATTTACTGGAGAGGAAACAGCGTGGCATGTGAGGAACTGGGTTAAGACTGTTTGCTGAGCTGCCCACAATTCCAAATTGTAAAGAAAAATACAAAACATGACTGCAGCAAACTGAAGAGCGTTACCCAACTCACTACAACTGCAGAGGATGCGTTTATGCAGAAGACATGAAATTAATTCATTGGATGTCCCTAGACTCTACTGTGCAGCAATACACTTAGCAGAAACTTCCCAAATGTCAGACACAAAAGAGCACAATCATTTTAGACTTAGCATGTGACCTTCGATCAGTCATTTTCTCCTTGGCCCATTATCTCTGCGTTTTGTTTACCTGCACATTATAGCGTTGCATAGAACTAACGTGGGTTAAGTGAGTTCAGGTGCTGGAAGTAGCTCAGTGCTCATTATGGATGGGAGTGCTTTGCTTTGGGTGTCTGAGCTCAGGAGATGGTGCTAGAAAAGGAAACCGCTTTATGTTTTCCACTACAAAAGACAGTGAGAGCGTAGAATCCTAAACACTTCAGCTAGCTTTGTATGCCCCAGTAAGTCTTCAGGATGAGATTCTGGAATAAAGACTTGAAGTTTCCATTCAGTAAATGATTTTAAAACGTTGAAGAAAGACAGAGAATGCTACATAAGAATAAAAAGGGAAAAAAGGAAAAGATGAAAATACCACAGCAAAAAGTTATGATCATTGCATAGCAATTTCCCCGGTTCGGTAACTGTTCGTTTCATGCCAAAGCAACGCCTTTATTTTTGACTAGTATGAAACAGCAGATCTTGGGAGTGTACCCTTCAAGACTATGATACTAATTTTTAAAGATTTTAAAAGAATTCTTATCTTCAATAACACAAAACAGACTCATCCCCAAAATAAGTGAAAAAAAATGCCACAAAAATCCAAGGAGATGGTCTAACTAGCAAAACACAACGTTCTAATGAGATGACAATCAAGAGGATTTGAGGAGATCTGCACCAACTATATGAGCAGTCCTAAACAAGCCGCTACATATTTTTTCCAAAAAGCAGCCAATAAAAGCAAAACTGTATTCCTCCCAGTGCGCAGAAGCAAAAGAACCTTCTCTCCTGTTTTAACAGAAGCATTTAGAGATGAGAAAGCTCCAAGCAGAAAGGCTACATTTTGACAGAAACCACGGAAAGGTAATATAGCTCCTGTAAAGATCTCCAAAACACATGCTTATCACCCTGCGCCAACAGCTTCTCTGAAAACCCCAGATCTACGGGGGAAAATATTTAAAATATTAAACACAGCCTGTGAGAGAAGGCAGCAAAAAAACAGACGGCAGTGTACTTTAGCTATTTCAGGATCGTGTATTACATGTGCCTTTCTGATCAGCATAATGGTAGCCTTACGTACAACATGCCAATCTTGAGTGAGATATTCAAGTCCTCCTTTTCCTCAGCACTTAAACCCTTACAGAAGAAAAGAGTTGTTGCATGCAGTAAAGTAGAAGCATGTGTACCTCAATATCATTTTATATGCGCAGCAAGCATTGCTTTAAATTATTTTCCTAACACGATAGATCGTTTCTTTTTACATCTGTTTATCTGTCCTTAGCCTGAGAGTCTTGTAAGGCACAGACAGGAGCTTTTTGGAAAGCATCCAACCGTCCCCATCGAAATAATGACTTTTGCTTAATGAGAATTAATTCAATTACAACAAAGCACAGCAAACAACAGAGATGCTCTGGCGTGATTTTACAGAGATGAGTTGTAGGGAAACTCTGAAGTAAATGATAACGCCAAAGGAAAAATTCTTCACTGTTGTCAAACTGTTCGGAAAGCGTTAACGTGGTTCATTCATTTTCAGCTGCAATACCATGTTGAAAACATAGTTTTGCTGGTCTGCAGTTGATTGATGTACATTACTCATATCAGGCTAATGGCACTTTATTTTCCAACAGTAGCAAGTAATGAGTGACCTTGAGTGCATATTGTTTTGCTGAAAGGTTTTGTTGCTCCGTGTACTCTACGAGCACCCCCAAGGAAATGAGGGCCCTGTATTGGTGTTTTTCAGCAAACCTCATTTCTTTCATGGCTTTCTGTAAAAGAATTTGATACAGGGATAGAAGCTAACCTCAGTGAGTAAATGAAATATTGATCCACGCTACTCTGGCCTTGCCTTCACCTTGTCCCAGGGCTGTGAGTTACTGACTTTTCCGTTTTGGCTGTAATAGGAATTATTACAACAGGCCTGTGCGAGTAATTACTTGGCATGGCAAAAAGGAGGGTCCATCATATATTTCTGTAGAGACGTTAGTTTCCATCAGCCCAGCAGTCTGCTTTTTTTGGCCCTGTCTTTCCTACTCTTGATTCAATTCTTTTAACCATCATTAATCAAGTTCCTTGTCGGTAGAAGATTATCAAAAGTATTAAGTGAGCAAGGTTGCATGGCCTCCTTAAAAAAAAAAAAAAAGAAAAAGAAAAAAAAAAAGGCGAAGAAAAAGAAGCACCAATGCAGGGCAGTAAATTTCAAAATGTGGAAGGCTGGCTCCGTGATATATATGAGTGTCTCTTTAGCTGGAATGAGCAGTTTGTTTTTGTGATAGATATTGTAGTTTGAGCCGTGATAGAATCCTTCTCAAGTTTATATGTCATAGACTATCGTTTATGAGAGACCATGTGTTTCTAAATGGTGAAGGTCATGGCTGATGGCAAAAGTAAAAGCAGTGGTGATTCATTAAAAATAGTTAATAGGGCCTGCCGTTGACAGGGATAAATAGCAACACGCTGATTTTTCAACCCACAAGCAACTAGTCCAGGCAATGTTTCTTCTGTGTTTTCCACCACTCCTGATTGCCAGACAGCTGTGAACATACATAGAGACATAAGCAAGATTGCTTCCCCTCTGTTAATAATAGATGCAGGATGGGTTTCCAGTGTGAATGACATTCCTAGATACAGATTTTCCAATCGGCAGCTTGGGCAGACTGACTAAACATTCACTTTGCAGTGATTTGTTAGCTAATAATCAAGTTCAGACTGTACAGTGAGCTCTTAGGGACAAAACACGTTTGCTAACTATACTGCTGAGATCCCAGCCTTCAGTTTCAACAGCAACCAAAGCCCCGGCAGAGCCTAACATCCTTGGAAGCATCGCAGGCATAAAGGACGCGGAGATGGGACCTCACAGCGCTGGCACGGCTCAAACACTAATCATCTTTATTGTGTGCTTGATCAGAAAACTCTAACTTCCTGAAACTACTTCTGTTCTTTTTAGAAAAGATAGTCTTAAAACGCAGTTACAAATAAAAGATGGGTTGTGGTGGTGCTGTTCCTTTTTTTCTTTCCCCCCAAAAAATCATTTTTTTTAAACACAGACATCATTAAAATGAAGTCTTAGTCCACTTATCAAAGTTTACAAATATAGTTTGCCAAACCGATCTGGGACTGCATTTGAAAAGTCTGTTAAATGTTCACATATGGTTGGTTTTATTTTTGTTTGTTTTGTAATGCCGAAGGCTTCACTACTATTACATAGTCGTTATTTATATTGGGGGAAACCAAAACCAAAACAAGGCAGAGCAATGATTCAGAGCTTCCAAAGAAAACATCAACACCTTGAGTCTTCCGGGACCCTTCCGTGAGTCTTTCTAGTCGAGGAACCTGACAGAAGCCCACCTTTTGTTTTACCAGATAGAGGATCAGATTATCGTTAGCGTACACTGGTGCCATTGCACTGAAGCCAACGAACTGGTTGCTAAAATGAAATGAGTTTCCTGTCCCTTTAGCTTCTGTCAAACACACAAGCTTTGGCCCTACCATATTCTCAGCCTCAACAGCGCAGAGGCAGAGCACATCTCTCTCATCAGCTTCATTGCAGCAATTTGATGCTGCACTAAGGTTTGTTGTATTCATGTTCAGTGACTGATCAGACAGAACGGGAAGCTGGAGAAAGAGACGGTTTTATTTCTGATTCTTTTGTTAACTGAACGTTTTGTTCTGTGTCTCGTGACATTCCTCTATCCTTTCTACCTAGCTAACATCCCAGCTAACATGAGCACGAGGCTAGGGAGGTTGGGGTGTGTGTCTCCTTTGTTTTACGAAAAAAAAATGTGTTTATCATTCAGCTCAAGTAGTTTCCTCCATGATCTCTGTCTCAACTATTTAGAGAGATCCAATCCTTATTTGATTTTGAAGCACTATCAAAATGAGTATGATTAACGACTTCCCCAGGAGTTGATCATGCTCTGCTTGACTGGATGAATACTGGAACACTAACAGAAAGAAAAAAAAAAGGGAAAAAATTTACTGGATAATTAAAAATAGTAACAAAGAGAGCAAGAGAAAGAGTGAATCCATTAAGGCTTGGTTAATTCTGCCATCTCCAGTCCTTTGTTCTTCCTATGATACATATGCTTTGCAGCTGCCCAGATCAGAACTGAAATCCCATAATTACTGACACTCCCTCACTTCTTCCCCTCATTTTACTGTAGGGGAAAAAAATAAAATAAAATGATTTTTCCCTACTTGCTAGCTTAAGAGAAATGCTTTTTTAGGCATGTTGGGAGAGAGGGTTATCATCTTGACAGAACGGACCTTTCTTAAATGTAGTTTCATCTCAAATGATTTTACTTTTTTAGGCACTGATCAAATGCTGCTTCCCTTGGGCTCATCATCTGCAGAAACAACACCAGCCTCTAAGTGAAATAGGCAGACAGCGAAAAATATTTAATTACTAAGTAGAAAGGTAAATGAGATAGCCGTTGTGATTATTTTAATGCTTATATTTTGATACTTCTGGAAAAGGATCAGTTACCCTAATATAGTCGTCTTGAGAAAGACAGGCTGCAGTGGTTACAAATTGACTTTTTATGGAGAAAATAAGACTGTTCCTAACCTATTGCACCGATATTATATTTTGTTAATATTTTATGAAATAAAAGTCCTCCCATTAAGAGTGGCAAATTGCTTTATAATTATAGCACTTCGCACACTAGAATGACTACTTCGTTTTATGGAAAAAAGCTCAAAATACAATTTCATTATCATCCAGTGTCTTTTCATCCTTCCAGAGGGTTCAGCAGAAAGCTGTTATATGCACCTCAGATCTCTCCTTTTCCAAGTACTAGCTCATTTAAAAAGAAAGGAAAAAAGAAAATGGTGGCTTCCACTCCGCGCTGCTCCATGCCAATGAACTAGTTGTGTACAGTGTACATAGACCTAGATGAATCAAGTGAACCGCCATAAAACATGGACCCTTTAAGTGCTGCATCTACTGGCTGATTTATGCAGAGGATGAGCACTGAGTTAACTCAGGTGGGTTAGAAACAGATTTAGTTAAACCTGTGCAACTTCCTGGTGCAGTTCCTCTTAAATCAGGTTAAGAGAACCTTAAATTGATTTAGTTTGATGTGGTTTATAGACCTGAATTGGTTTCTAAACCAATTGAGTTAAAATTGTTATTCAAGTCGTATTCAGACAGCCTCCAAGCTGACCACACTGATCCGAGTCTCAATCTGTACGCTTCTGCAGCTTCCAGATGAGACCTAAGTTGCAGCACTCAAGATTTTTCATCTTTCTTCTTTGAACATTTTGGTACAGCCATGGAATTCTTCTCCTGGAAATCATCAGCAGTCTGGCTTATGTATCGCCGGCTTCCCTTCTACTTGCGCACGCCAGTGACAGTTCTGGTGCTTAGGATTGCAAGCTCAAAGGCTATTTGATTTCCAGTGAAAGGCTTTGTCTGTCTGCTACCAGTAGTATACTACCCACATTACAAATGAAATCTTAGCTGACTCATGCTACCAAAAACGTTGTCGCTAAAATATTCCAATTTTAGAGGTACTAATTTAAACATAACCTAATTAGTCAAGATGCAGAAAGAGCTATCAATCAAACAAACAATAAATTAAAATATATATATATTTCCCTCAATTGCACAAACTTTGTGGAAAGATGTCTGGAGATGATACTAACCCCACGCTCACAAAACAACAGTAAAACAGAAAATTACCAAAAACTCTTCCCCAAACTGAGGCACTTTCAACTGGCTTCCTGAACAGCAAGTCAGTCTGAAACGTAGCCCTTGGATGCTAAAATATGTATCAGTTTAAATATCAAAGTTGGAATGACAAACTGTCCACACATAAGCCCAAATCCTAAGGACCAGAAAAGGATCAGTACCCAGTAATTCTTCAGTATGGTGAACTCCTTCCAAGCACGGTATCATATTTAAACCCTATACATATTTACCTTTTTCCCTGTAAGCGTAGAGGGGAGAGCAACCTGGTTTCACCTTTTTACTCCTCTCTCTCTCTCTTCGTTCCAATCACTGCCACAGCATCTCGTCCCACCGCTTGTTTTCCAGGTTCAGTGTCTAACCAAAGAAGCTCAGCGCCTGGCGAAGGTGCAGGATGCATCTGCTGCATCTGCAGGACAGCTGCCATTTCCTCAGTATGGGGAGCACTGTCCATTCACCACGTGTATTGGATGTAATCTGGTATTTATGTGCCAAGAAGACGCAAGAAGTTGCCAGTAACTCTTCCACTACAATTACGTGTTATGAATTTCAGCCCTTCAAAGCTAGTTCATCGCACAGAAACACTTGGTTTGTCTACAAAGGTAAAACCTCCCTGCGGCACAACTTGTAAGGTGAGAGACTCTGAAGAAAACATGTCATTATTTCTACTACGAAAATTGGCCTACCTAATGGATTTTCATTAAAATATATTTCTGAGTTAAAAAAAAAAAAAAAAAGGAAACCAACAGAACAGAAAACTGGCCGAAGTACATGAAAAACTAGGTACACCTTTCTACTCTCTCTGTTCCTCTCTACAGGTAAAATATAGTGGGGGCTTTCATTTAAAATGAATAACCAATATATTACTCACTTAGGATTTTACGAGGCTATTCTTCCATGATAAGAGATTTTATTATTAAATATTCACCCAAAGGCACGAGTAAAAAATATTCCATAGTGAAATTATTCATGTCCTAATTTTTGCCTGGCACAGTTTGGCATGGTGCTTGTCAGTCTCCATTCTAAGCGGCCTTTAGCAGACATGTGAGGGGTGTTGACAGGGCAACCAAGACACAGAGCCAGCAGATAAAGCAGGGGCAGCATGCAGACATTTGTATGAAGCTTGCCTTTCCATGTGCTTGAAGTGAATTACACAAGGTCTTATTTGTTTTAAAGTTTGCTACCTTCACAGACAGGCTCCAGTGGAGTTTTTTTTGTTTTCTTTTCTTTTCTTGATATTTACTAGAACTTCAGGATTCCTCCCTAGCAAGCACTGAAGGCATATTAATGAAGGAAGGTGTCCTTACCCTCTCAACTATTAGAATCTGACCTGAAGATTAATTGCTATTTTGGTCTAAACAGTCTAAATGTCTCTACATGAGACATTTCCACGCTTCATTCTCTGTTGCTTTCAAAGACTGGACCACAAGCGCCTTGAGACTTCAGTAGGACTTTGCTAGGCTGCGGAGCAGAAGAAGGCTTTGACACACTGTGGTAGCCGTTGAGAAGCAAAGGGGGCAGCGGTGGTTCCTAGGTCTCGTTCCAGTTCGCAGCGTGCCCCGCGTGGTACCTGAGCTCAGGGCTGACATCACTGAAAGGCGAGCCCAGACCTTCCCCTCCTTCCCGAGCGCTATTACACAGGGCAAGTTTGACACGTAAGGACCCCTCGATTATTTCTGCACTGGCTCTGTACCAATACAAGCACTGGCAAAAATTCAGAATGTTTCCCAAATGAATTACTAATTGTGTAAGTGTTCTGAGATGCACAAAAATTATTCACTGATTTGTATTACCTTCTCACGCTCTTACTGGCCAAGATAATGTTGCAAAAGTCTTTGGAATATCTTGACCTATTCTAAACAAAAAAATCACATATACACGCAGCAGCCAACAGTCAGAAGCAGGTTAAGCAATCCGTCAGACATTTTGCTCCTTGCCTTTCTCTTCTGTGACTTCAAACATCTATGTATCTGGAAATGAAAGCATCTTTGCAGGCAGCTGCAAGGCCTCGGCTCTGACACACTGCAGTGGAACACAGTTTGCAGTGCAGCATGGATAACTGAATTGGCTCGGTACCGACACAGGTCATCTGGCATCCACCTCGGAGGGATCAGCTGGTGTTGTCCATTTTTTTTATTTTTATTTTTAATTCCAAATGACAGAGCTTTTGCCGCTATAACCAAGAAGGCGATACGAATGTTGAGCTGCATCTCAGTAGAGGTTTCCCAGTTGCTCGGAGCGGCGCGGTGCCACAACACACTGCCAGGACGGCTCAAACGGCTCCACCGAGAGCCTCCAGTCTGCAGCAGTACAAGGAACTGGAGCAGCTCATGTCACCGAACTCACCAAAGGCTCGCTCGCTGCGCTCTTGCATTCTGCATTACTTATATCCCATTGCAAGAAACTTGGGCACCTCTCTAAGGATTATGTTGTAGAAAGAAGATGTCTATACAACCACCACACTCCAAAGTAAGTATTTGCACTTTTTGGTAGCTAACAATGCATTAGACCCTGCAGGGTTTTTCTCCCCCTTCTGTTTCCTGCTCTCATTAAAATATTTTTTAATGAAAATGTCATTGACATGTCACATCATTTCACCCAGAGTCAACTCTCAGATGCTCATTATGCTTGTTCTTGAGACAAATGTTGGACTAAGAACAAAAAATATTTTTTCCCTTAGGAAAACTAAAATAGTATCAAAAAATAAAACATGAACCACCTCATCAGCAAAAATCATTCATTTTGAGACATTGTTTCAACTGTTTCAATTAATTAAATATCCCAAAATTGCAAAATTCATTAGTTGTGGGTTTTTTTCAGTATACATTTGTGTTAAGTAAAGGGTGTTTTTTTTTCTTTCCTTTTTTTTTGTTTGCCAGATAAACAGAACAAGATCACAGAATTCTAAAAGCAAAGTGCTAGGAAAGAGAAAATTTGATTAATCAGATGCAGAAAAATGTAGATTCACAGAATAAAAATTCATGGGAGAAATCAAAGGCCTGTAAATCTAATGCTGATAGCCACTGTTCCCAACCTGACTGGTTAATTAATATTTTTTAAATCATCATCACTCCTAAAACGAATCTCCACAGCAATTATTAAATTCTAGATAAAATTATTAGCACACATCCATGCATATTCTTTCTGATCAAGAGAGTTGTGCAACAGAGGATTGGGCAAAGCACGAAGGGGCAAATACCAGAAGGAGGCTGAATTCTTGGAACATAGGGCCACGGATCCAAATTTCATCAGCTACAGAGGAGCCAACTAAGCCGTGAAATAAAAATGTAACTTGCTTTTTCTTCCAGCAAGAAAGGATGCTTTACACAGGGAAAGTTATTTACAAAAATACCTAAAACGTTCCCGGGTGGCCCTGCCAGTTTAAGGAAATGTAACTGTAGCAGTAAGAGTTGCAGGCTGTGTGGGTGATCTGAATCACTGTTCAGTGACAAAACGCTAGGACCATCAGTGGGCAAATTTGTTAGAGCTTTGTACAGACCAACTTTTTTTTTAATGTGTACATTCCACGGGTGTGCACATGTGATTTTAGCTCGTGTAAAATTACT
Source organism: Heteronetta atricapilla (assembly GCA_011075105.1). Lineage (NCBI taxonomy): Eukaryota > Metazoa > Chordata > Aves > Anseriformes > Anatidae > Heteronetta > Heteronetta atricapilla. Next base: position 13,221,963 of record CM021735.1, read on the forward strand.
AATAAGCTGGAAGAAACTTGCACAATTTGAGACAATTTTCATCACCTTAATTTTAAATTACCTACATTTATAAATACCTTTGACTTAAAAAGCCAAGTAAATTCAGATTTTTCTTTGAGTTCACTCTTCAGGATTGCAGTCCTGGGTCCTGTCCTAACATGCAGGCTCTTGGGGAAACACTGTTAATCTTTTTTACTTATTTTGTCAGGAGCTCATTTCTGACATGTGCCTGTTGGGAAATACGGATCAAGGAAAAAAAACAAACAAACAAAAAAACATTTTTCTGCCAGTAATACAGCAAGAAAAAAAAATCAAATGTTTCCATTTAACGGGAAGGTTATTTAAACTACTGCCTTATGTAAATTAATCTGAAGTAAAACAGAGTCAGATACAGTTTGGGGGTCACGCTATGTCTCAAACCAAAATAAAGGCATAGGTGATTCTGAAATAGAAACTTCACTTCAGATTCCATGCTTTCCTGGTCCATGAAGCCCATTTTTTCCCCTTGGTGTTTTCATTTAAGCCAAGTAATTAGTGTTTTATGAGAGATCCTAATAGTAAAACTAAAGCTCCATCTGTGACTGTTTATACAAATTACATATCTCATCCTATATTACTGCTGGTTCAAAAGAGAAAGATGTACGCTGTGTGTTGCCTGTTCCTATGGTTTTTGGTGTGATACTTTTGTGAGCTGTATTTTGTTTATGGACTAACAAAAGGAAGCGTTGCCAAAACAGTGATTCCAAAAGTAGTTGTTGTAAATTGCCACCGAAATTAGTGTAACAGAGTAACCTTCAAGACTGTTTTGTTCTAACACATATTTATATACCAAGTTCTCAGGCTCTCCCTTGCAACCTTCTTAGGACAGGTAAATAATATTTTTATACCATGAAAGAGGAAGAGTGCTTATAGAAAAAGACGAAAGGAAACCCTTTTACCTCTGTAACAGTTTTCTGAAGCTCGATTCTGAACCACTGGGGAAAACAGAAAAGAAACTGTTCCATTAAATATTGCTGCCTTGCAACAAAGCAAACAATGTTATAAGCTTCCAATTCAATGGCAAAAATGCAAGTCAGAGCAGAGGATCTGAACGAGGACGAAGTCTCCCAGCCCTCAGGCCCTGCTGGCAGGGCTGGCACAAGCAGCTTTCCTTCTCGCCCACCCCGAGCAGCGTGCCTCATTGTCTTCCCACTTGTCTGCAAGGCTGATTTTAACCAGTGTGGGTTCCCATTGAAGGCCAGCGCCACCGCAAGCTGGGCGAGCATGAGGAGACAGAAAAGAGTGGCCAGGCTGGGAACTGCTCAAATCAGCCCAACCACCAAGAGCAAGGAATTGAAAAATGGCATCCCTGAGGTTTTCAGATTGTTACATGTATAATAAAAAGCTTGAGTGGTGCTATTGCACTTCTCAGATTCCAGGAATAAGCTAACTTCTAAAAGTTGCGCTATACTTACAGCCAAGCACAAGTTTTGAGTGTCACGATGATACAGAAACACAGCTAAAGCTCCTTAGAGCAGAGTTTAGCATTTTAAAGCGTAGATATAAAGCCAAAGTGTTGTCAACTCATAATATTTTCCTGTTAGCTATATCCTAACTAATGCCAGCGTGGCAGACAGCTCCATACCCAAGCATTTGCTTCGTATCTGCTTGAGCATGTCTACTAGCATCTTACCACCAAGTCTGGTAGCTCCAGAAACAAACCAACCCCCTCCCAAAGCCACGCTATCACACTGTTGATGATTTCAGTATTTATGCTTCCTCCGACACAGTATTTTTGCTTGGCACCTAAGAAAGAGGCGATTTTGTTTTGAATCAGGAGCACGTTTGTCACAGCTAAGTAAATAATGTATGCTTTCTAAAAGAAGATGTACCTAGCCATACTCTCCAGAGGGTTCTACAGGAGTAAACAGAAACTCAGTTTAAAAATGCAAACAGACACCGTATGTGTTTGCCCATCAGCCCCATCCCTATCTCGGCTGTTACGGGGGCACCAGACCTCCCAGAACACTCCCTGCCCAGAAGCAGGCTAAGAACCTTATCACCCAGTAACGGAGCCAAACTACAGAAGTTGTGCCACTTTTGACCGGTATCCTAACTGAAAGCCAAATCATTTCTAAAAAGTGAGCAAGAAGCTCCCCAGCATTCCCAGCTCATGACCTCTTTACTCGCAGGTGCACCCACCGAGGTTGGCAGCCCTTCCACGTGACTCCTGCCCCCGGGATAAGGAAGGCACCTGCACACCCAGGGGAACACGTGGATCTTAGGCATAACAAAATAAATACCCCTACTGCAGCACTGTGGTGGGAATGAGGCGAGCTCACAGAGACCCAGAACCGCTGCAAGAACTGACTGCATTTCTCTGGAGCAGCTCTCAGACAGAGCAGCAGAGTGCCCGCAGCTGGCCTTGTGCACAGAAGCAGCAGATCCCAACGCCAGCTCCTCCCCACCACAGTTGGATGTCTCGTACAGAGGAAGAATTCTCAACAGCACCCACCAGGCAGAGAATCCACACGACCAAGGCTTCCGTGCGCGCTCCTCTGGCGTGTGGCAGGTACAGGCAGCGCACCCTGGTCTCACAGAGTCCCCAGGAGAGCTCGGAGCAGGGCAGGGAGCACTCGGTGGAGCTGCGTGCTTCGCCGCTGTGCAGGAACTTCCCGGGGTAGGCAGGTGCCCGAGGGAGCCGCCCAGGTGGAGACGGCAGCTGCGCCTTTCTACGAAGCCCCACCACGCTGCAACACACCAAGATGTTGCTGTCTTCTGGATACGTCTCACCTTAAATACTGAATGAATCATGTGGATGGTTATTTTTCACCACTGTATTCTAGACTCAGATCTCAAAAGGCTGCTCATACATCATGCAGTATAAAAGCTAATACGATTTCAGGAGGTGTACTACATGGCCAAGGTCAGGAACATTTTCTCTGTGCTGGCACTTTCTAAGCACTTAACAAAAGCTTGCCTTTAACAATAGGTTTGTTACGATAAAGACAAAAGAGACTCCACTCCTGACCTGTAATTACATCCGTTTTAACTCATGCAGGCAACGATATTTAAGAATTGAGAAATCTAAGTTAATGTACAATTAAGGGTTTAATTTGCATGGTTATCTATCACTGTTACTCACACACATCAAGCATTGCCTACAAATGGCCTGCTAAACACCCAGCCATACAGACTGGTACAGGATTTGTGCAAGCAGATACTGTAGCGGGTTTGGCTGCACAGCTACAGTCACAAAACAATGGGAAACAATCAATGTGCAGAAAGCAGAATGCAAGTATTTAAATAATTCAGAGCTATAGTATTGAACCCCCAAGTTCTCTTTTACTTCTAATAAATTGCACCCAAGACAAAGGTCTTCTATTAAAATAAAGGCCTAGAAAGGAAAAGGTTGTGATTATAAATCTTTTGTTCCCAACAACATATTTCTTAAAAGTAAATATTTGCAAATCAAGGAAAATGTTATTTTAATATTGGTAACGGCTATTAGCAATACATTTACATAAGCTACTTGAGAAACACTGGGACATAACTAAACAGAACATTACCAAATAAAAACAACACATTTGGGGGGCATTTGAATGTTACCCCTCCTCAGGAAATAAATTTTAAAAATAAATAAAACATACAGTACTTTGCCCACACTGTAATTTGTCAACTGTTGAGGAAATTGGCATGTCTTTTCTCCTGATTTATTGGTTAATCCCAACAATTCATTGCAGAAAAGGCCAACAATGAATTACAACGTGAGGAAAAATTAAGCAGTGCATTTAAAAAGTGCTTAACTATACAGCCCTTAAAGCAAATTTCAAAGCTCTCACGGACCTTGCTAAAATATTTTAGGTACCACTGCAGATACCTGCAGTTACAGATATACTATTGCAGACAGTAATTTAATAGTAACAGATGTTCTCTGTCTTTTAAGTGTTATACCTGTATAATAGCTTTGCCAATATAGTCTCCTAGATTTCATGTCAAGTGTTCAATAAACAAACAGCTCCTGGATCCCCAAAACGTGAAAGGGCCAGGAGATGATGTGTCAATTTTGAAAGCACTGGTACACTGGATATTTCTATATATTACCTACACAAATTACTTGATTTAAGCCAAAAACGAATCCTGTTTATTATAATAGAACAACTTCCTGCTCTTAGTATTAGATAGTTTTTGAAACCAAATATTTAATGTATACGTAATACCTATATCCTTATAGGACTTCATACTTTTAGACACCTTATTTTCACGTAAAATAACCTGCATGCCTTTAAAAATATCAGCTGCAGGTGACAGGCATAAAATATTGGTAATCAACTTTTCTTTTCTCTTAGGCTTTACAGTGTAACAAGAGGAAAATAAGAAATACCTTGAGCTGAAGTAACAGAGGCTGTACAATTAAACCACACTTGTTGCTTTTGGGTGCAATTCAAGGACTATTTACAGTCCATGGGAGTCTTTTGAAAAAGTACAAGAGGTTTGTAACAAACAAATTTCAAGGGTAAACCCACGCTGTGCAATACAGCATTGTGCAGAAAAATACCAGAGGCCACTCACAGTTCCTATCTGGTTTACACCTTCAACTTCCACCCTCCTTTTAGGTAGCACATCTAAAAACGGTGGGCTCCACCTTCATTCCCACTAGGTCTTCTGTCCCCCATGGCTTGTTTTGGAGAGCTGTGCCGGAATCTCAATAGTTAGTTTTCAATCTAAACGTATTCAAAGCAAGATTACACACATTTGTTCTCCCACTAGATTTGCATTAGCTTAATTATAGTTTTGGGCCACGCAAAGAACATGACTGTATACAGGTTGCATACCTTAATTTTGGCCCAAAGTTATCTCCACAGCAACTCTATCCTGAAGCCCTGTAATTAGGTCCTTAGTTGCAAATTTCATGCTGTACCTCGGAATTTCTTTAAATTGAGGTTCCAGAGCACTTTTTCATCACAATTTTTCAGTCCAGTTAACTTGATTGATCTTTAATTAATCCGTTTCCCAAACTCTTCCCTTCTGAAATTACTTCAGTGTTTATGTACATCCTTCCACCTAATTTAAACTGAATTGCTAGTGATCACTTACTTCGAAGTTAACATCTCCACATTCTCCATTCCTTACTGAAATTAAGTCTGAAGTGTGATGGTCATGTGCTTGGCTCCACGTAGTACGTGAAAAAATGAATTTTGCCGCCTTAAGAACAAGCCCTCCAAGACAGAATTCATTGCTCCTGCCTCTCTCAGGCACCTGGCGCTGCCTTTATTCTCCTGCCAGAAGTAAGCAAGCAAAGCTCATCATGGTCACCTACTCTTCAAGGCAGCGAGCTCACCAGGGGCTCAGTCAAGAGCAGTAGCCTGCTTAGCTATGGCATGTGGGCTCCAGGTGACCTTGTTCAGCAGCACTGCCTTGTCAGCCCATTTTGCACTCCCACATTTTGCTCAGCACTAGCAAGAAGAACAAATAGCAATGTGGAGGCATGCACAGGCTGAGTTTTCAGACAGCAGTAGTCCTGCACTGCTGCCTCCAGAAAAGCCAGTCCACTTTACCTGGGCACCACGTCCAAAACTGAGCCATGCACAGCGGAGCGTGCCAGGAAATAGAGGCTCGCGTCCAGGGGACTGGCTGCTACTCAGCGGCACTTCATCTGTGTCTAACGTTTAGCCAGGTGATTCCTTTAACTGGGATATACTTCTTTACTTCTTTAATAAATAATTCTATAATTCTCATCCACTTCAGAGGCTCGTGTTAAAAGAAAAAAAAATAAATCCAAGCTCCAGCTGATAAATTTTGCAGATTCTAGAACTTGTCTTTATGGGAGTTAATTATTTGAGCAAATTTCCAAGTATTTGCCTTCAAACCTACCAGCAACTCTATCATGCAACTGGAGAACCCAGCAAAGAACTAATTTCTAAAAATTATGCAACGTTATTTAGAATGAATATTCTGAAGTAAGAAAGAGCCATTCTATTACTAACTCCACTTTGCACCCTTACCAGACAATTTAGGAATGTTTGAGCAGTAAGAATAGAAGCCAGAAACCTTTACAACAAAAGGGCTACTTAAAAACAAAAGAATCAAAGGCAAACAACTTCCTCTCCCCACACACACAACCGCAGAAGCTCTGGCACCGATTTTGGGTCCCACCCAGCCCCAAGTCCACGGCAGGTACCAGCAGCACCCACCACCTTTCAAGACGGGAAAAGCAGGCATCGTCCCCATGGGCAGAGCACACTGTGTGTACTGGAAGGCCTGCCAGGAAAAGCTGTCAGGAAGCTTTCCAAGCTGCTACTCCTAAGCTGAGTATTCCAATAGGATACACAATGTTCACTGAACTCGACCCAGCCTCCGTCGCTGTCAGATCACATCTGCCACTTGGACAGTGGGGGACTTGGAATGAGAGGCGGCATTTTGCCACGAAGCACTTCAGTCAAAGGAGGTCTATTATTTTTGCAACTGCAGAGCAGACCTGAAGGCGCTGAACTTTCTACATTGGAGCAGATCTCGAACATCTCTAGGCATCAGGAAGTGTAAGATCTCAGAATTTTGTCCAAACTGAGCCCCGAAGCCTTGCTGTCAGGGTACCGCCTACCACTGCGAGCTCGGTGACCCAGCCCCTTGAACACCAGTTAAAGCAAGCAGATCCCTTGTCCAGTTTGCCACCGAGAGAGCAGTTAGGTTGCAAAAATAAAAGCTCTCACAGTTTGGTGAGTCTGCATACAGAAACCTGCAGCACTCACACCCTGTAGAGGCTGTACAATTTCCTGTACAATTGTACAAGTTCCTGTACAATTAAAAACATTTATCTGTTGAACCTTTGATCCAGTCACAAACTGCTAAATTTGGCAAAACATCACTTTCACCGTGTATTTTTGCCTACTGCTGAAGAGGACTGTCATGCAGGGTCCTTTAATAAAATAACAAAACAAAAACAAGCCAATACACCCATGAAAAATAGGAAATATTATTCCAAGTTATTTACTGGAAGACTTAATTTGGGCCACCCCAAGACCAAGTGGCTCAAAACTAGTAGGAAATTTGTGTGAAACTCAATGCAACACACTTGGAGAGTGAAAAAACATCTTTGAAAATCAATTTTCTGAACTGTCAGTGGAGCTGTCGGCAGCATTCAGTGACAGCAACGCAAGGCCAGATGCAATATATTTCTCTGCTTAGGAAAATCTGAACCTTCATTTCTCATTCCACAAGCCAAAACCATACACAGTGTCTGCATATGTGATCTCAGCCTCCGCCTGTTGATACTCCTTCAGTTAATGCAAAATATGTAAATATTTACTGAGGAAAAAAAAAAGGCGTAAGAAAGTGACTGTATTGCCTGGCCTGAGAGTTAATTTTATAAGATGCAGGTTCAACCGAGGAAAGACAGGAATCATCGGGGGGGGGGGGGGGGGGGTTGTGCTTATTTAAGTTTGAGTTATGTGCTTTGTTCACCTTTCCCCTCTTTTGTTTAGGTAAGAAAATAAATAGTCAAGATTTGCTTCAGCTCGCTTAAAAGTAAGTTTTCTGCCAGCTTTTTTTTTTTTCCTTCAACAGCTGACCTAAGCCTTAAAAACAAACAAACAAAAACCAACAAAACCGCATCAATTATTTGCAGCTACTGAATTGTGACTGCATTCTGGAACCAACAGGATTATCAAGAGGAAGAGGTAGGAGCAGGAGGACCATCTGTTGGCAGACATTGCCTAGAAATTAGATGGGAACTACGACACCCCACCAACACGTTACATGCTAAGAAATCACAGCGGAGCACGCAGCATCTGACGGGTTATTATTGGGAAACGTATTGACAGCTTATCGGCAGGCAATACCAATACTGCCCCAGGGGAACCACGCTGTACTAAGCCAGGAAACCCAGAGCAGTTGCTCTGAAGCAAGCAGGTGATAGAACAGATGAGAAATAGCGTGCGCAGCAAGAGCTGGTGGTGCGATAACCCCCCCCCCCCCAGGGCACCAGCCTCACCCGCGTGTGAACCAAAGAGATGCCACCGAGAACTACCCGAGGGGATGAAGCAGCCACCTCAAAAAGGCGTTTGGCTGCATCAGCGCCACCTCACAGCAAAACCATCACTCAGCAATTTCAAAAATAAATGTTGTGATGGAACGTATGACACCAGCACGCACGCTGCAAAAAGCTTTTTTGTGTGACGGCGAACTAATTTCACTTGCCAAACTGCATCTGCAACGTTCGGCGCCTCTGCCTTGTACATATGCACACATTCAGCTTTTGATCAGCGACGTCGTTTATGTTATGTTTACCTATGCCCTATATAATGCTGTCATTTTGCAGAAATCCAATATTTGAGTGACATTGTTCATTCAGATAATTACAAATTTATTTATTCAGTAAGAAGAAAAGCCAGCTCAATCTCCTTTCCACATTGCTCGCACTCCTTAGCTGCATTTTATTTCCTACGCTGAGGATTTTATCATCTTTCCAGACTTGAGATTAATAATCGCTGGTCAAGGCAATAGAAAGTTGTTTTCCTGGACCTTATTCAGCCTTTCCAAGGGAGTTTATGGGACCTAAAGCTCTGCTACCAGGTATCTGGGAGACCCCTGACCCCAGAGACAGTCCTGCACGGGTCTGTTGAGGCAGCTCTGTGCTGCGCTTCAAACCTCTGCAGGAAATGCTGGTGCTCAGCAACTTCAGAAAGGCCCCAGAGATGAGAAGGGAGGAAATAGTAAGGCCAACACAAACCACGACAAGCAGCTCCCACCTGGGACACAGACCCTTGGCAATAGCAGGAGCTGGCTGGGGATGGCCCTGCTGTGTTATTCCAATGCCTACAGCCTCTCTCCCCAGAGATGCTGCAGGATCAAGGATGGCAGAAAAAGTGTTTTGTAGCCACACATAGGGCACGGTTGAAGAATAATCCCACAGGGTGTATGTGGTGCCCAAATTTATTCTGATTTTAATGCTTATTGATTTTATTATGCTGCTCTTACATGTTGTCTGGTAGCACTTTATAAATGTTTTATGTAAAATAAATAATTCAAGAAACACACAGCTTTCTTCAGTAAAGTTTATGACATCATGAGAGCTATTTTTTGTTACTATACTGACTGCAGTGATGAAAGAAATAGGAAAACTGGGATCTAGACATTTCAAACGTGACCATTTTCTAAATCACAGCTGCTTTTTGTGTTGCAGCAACTCTATGTTCAGGTCTTTATTAAACATGGAATATAACACAGTTCTGTCCCTTTCTGGTGCTTTTTAACATTTCTCCCCTCTGACTCTTGCTTACAAAATCATGTCCATAAACAGACGGCAGCTTTCTGTATTTTAACGTTCCTTTGTCTTTATTTCCCCATTATTTATTCTCTTTTTGTCTTCATTATTGTTTGCATTATACCAAAGGGAAGAAGCGCAAAGTGAAAAAAGAAAAGCCTCACTTTTAACCGAATTGAATCAAGTGACACCTGCTTTTTAACACCCTTACGGTCAACTGCCATGAAAACAGTCAACCAGTCGTAATGATTAAAATCAGATAGGCAAGTCTTTTCTAATAATACTGCACCTGTCCTTACATACCTCCTCCCTTAAACATCTAGCCGCCAGTTCCTTTACACCCCAGGATAAGAGCAAGTATTTACCTACACGGTTCCTAGAACTGCGGTATCTCGGTGTCACCAGATTCCTATACCGACACGTTAATATTTCCACTCATCACCTGAAAGGAATTAATGGATGATGAAACATGGTTACATATCTGTGTTTTTTACAGCTGTCAAGCTGGCTCTTCATCCTTCTGCACGGAAGGTTTTTCTGACTTCACAGAATCACCGCAGCAAGTTGCAAATTTCATGAAATGAATAAATCCTGCCTGGGGCATGCACACAGATAACGCTGTGCATATCTTGCTGCAAGTCATCATGAAGTCAGGGTACTGCTCACCTCCCACAGCACTGGTCTAGGAGGAAGACAGAGCAAAGCAGGGGCAGGGATGGGGAGTCAGAAGGATTCTACTTTGTTGATTTTACTGTCCCAAAGTATTTCCTTATGCATTTATCCAGTAGTTGCAAAAAACTAGTGGAGACAGGGTAGAAACCCAAGGATAACTTCTCTTTCTTGAAATTTAATAACTCATATCTCCCCCCCACACTCAACCCAAGAAATCATCACAGCACTGTATAAAAGCAGCGTGCTGGACTACAGATAAACTCAGACCTCACAAACAGCAAGTAAATAAAACGAGAGCCTCTGTTCACTTTACCATCGGAAATACCGAGCCAGGCATTCACGGTCTTTTGCTGCCCTATTCACCGGGTCCTACTACTTCAGCATTTTTCTTAGCTCTGACTCAGACAGTACTGTCTTAGAAATGCTAAGAAAGTGTTAACATTGCTAGGTGAATGTAAAAAAGCAAGCTCCAAAATAAAAGACACCTTTGTTTCGGAGAACAATGGAAGTCATTAACATGTTCTTTTGCCATGATTGTTTAACAATCCAACAATTTTGGTCTTACACATCCATACATTTTTATCCTTGTCATATTCACAAGAAGTGACACAGTCTGAAGGCAGAACTAACTAAAAAACAAACCCTGATCACATCTAGGGTATCTGAATTGCCCATGAAGTGTGCACTTTAAAAAAAAAAAAAAAAAAAAAAAAAGACAGCAAATATAATTCCAAGCTGACAGGAACACTTAGAAACTTCGGAGGGACTCTCGACCAGGAAATGTAGGGATAGGACGAGGGGGAACAGCTTTAAAGTAAAACAGGGTGCATTTAGATTAGACATAAGGAAGACATTCTTCACTCGGAGGGCGGTGAGGCACTGGTTGCCCAGAGGAGCTGTGGATGCCCCATCCCTGGAGGTGTTCGAGGCCAGGCTGGATGGGGCTTTGAGCAACCTGGGCTGGTGGGAGGTGTCCCTGCCCATGGTGGAAAGGTTGGAATTAGATGGGCTTTAACGTCCCTTCCATCCCAAAACATTCTGTGATTCTATGAAACCAAGTATTTAGACCCTGGAGATGTATGTAAACATTTATGTAATCGTTGGGGTGAAATGCTTCCTCATCATGGACTTCAAACTTGCATGGTCTGTGACAAACAGGGGAAAAAAGGTTGGCACACAACTCAGCAAGAGACTTGGAGAGCACAGCTTCTTTGTAACTCACTTCAGAGGAAGACCATGTCCACAGCTGCGAGCCCACACTGCCTTGTCATGCCAATGAGCAGCAGTTCCACAGTGGGCAGTGTCCTAATACAGATGGCCATCAGCAAACAGGCAGGCGGCTGCTGAATCCCATGTGCGGCAAGCTAACCCTCTTCTACCTTCCACACTCTGTTGATCAGTGATCAATATTTTCAACAAACAGAACAGCATCCTCATGACACCAGGACACACACAGCTGCTTCTTTCTTCCACGATTCAGCACTGCTGTCTGTAGCAACTACAAAGCATTCCATGTGGCTTGTAAGCGGAAGTGTTTACATCTAAAACAAATCTAGAATTTTTTGTTGTTATTTCCTAGGTCTAAGATGACCAATTACTTAAAAAAATAAACATGATGCTATTTTCTTCCTCTGAAACGGTTTTCCTAAGGTTCTGAACAACTGCAAAGGCAGTGCAAGAAGTCATACCAATAAGACTTGCCTTGCAGACATAAGCTTTCTTGATCAAAGACCATTAAAAATATTTAACATATTAAAATGCCAAAATAATACATATTTTATTTATCTCAACAGTGGAGTTAAATCCTAGCGAGAGAATGCTTTTGTTTAATAATAACATCTAGCACACTAAAGGCCTCTACTGAGAGAGGAAAGCCTTGTGCTAGTCTGTGCAGTCAGAGGTGAACCTATGAAAGGTTTCCAGTTTAAATAAATAAGGTTCACGAATAGTTAAAAAGGTCTGCTGATCTCTTAACTCAAGGTTTTGAATTCAGAGGATGCTCCAAGAACAAGCTATCTCCACTTTTTCACAACCATTGGATATACGTACAGCAGGTAGGTAATACCCATATCTAGAGTAGCAATGCTTTAAAATAGTTGTGCGTTGGGATAAAGAGCTACTACAGCACAGAATCCAGCCCTCCATTTTATAAACTCTGTACCACAGCTCCACTTGAAGATTGACAGAGTTTCACCTCGCGTGTTTGCTTTGTCATTTGTCTTACGTCTTAAACGGCAACACTTCCACACAGCTCCCGTTCAGAGGCAGTTTGGCATGTTCAACGAGCTCCTGGAGCCCATCTTCTTTCTCTGGATACTGAGGCGGTTTTAATGTGCCCTTGTGCTAGCAAAGGGTTAAAAACTTTTCTTATGTTCCTACTGGGTTGTAAAAGAAACTGCTGAAGCTGATCAATGACCACTGTTAAGACCTGGAAACCAATTATAAACCTGAAATTTGTGATGAACAAAGCTCTGAAACACTAGGATGAAAACTACTGAATTAGTCCAGTTCATTAAAATCATTAATAGTCATGAAATGAAAACCACCAGAGTCCAAAAAGGCTTAATGCCCTATCCATATTAATTAGATGGGAGCAAATCTGAAGTGAAAAGCAGCACATGCTTTGTAGAATTAGCAATTGCTCTCTACAGACTACACAGATCTCTATTAAAATTCAGTTTAATTAAAATTGATCACGTTAAGAAACTGATGTGGTTAATTAACTGAATTCCTGGACTTCTTTTCATACATTTCACAAATGCATTGTACACCGCTTTCCTGGGCGACAGCTTACATTGCAGTGAAAATCCTGATTTCACAGGTTAACGCTGCGTGCTCCGTGAGGCCGAAGGTTCTGCGTCCCGCCAGGAAGCACGGGCAGAGCCGAGAAAACAACGGGCCCTGGGAACCACCAAAACCTGCCACCGAAAGCCTGGCTGGCATCTAAACAGTCCATCTTGTAGTTCAGCACAGATCTTTGGGCATATACACGGAGATGTCTTTTAGAGCTTTCCTAAGGTCCAACATTAGAACTAAAAGCACGTAACTCACGCTGTACCAGCAGAGACTGACCTAGGCAGGCAAAGGATCTGGTCCGTGCAATTTGTGATTATAAACACGCGGGCTGCAACCATCCCAGATTTTAAAGCACGTTGTCCCCACGCATTTCACCAGAATGGATGAAATAATGGGGCTTGGCTAAGGGCTTAAGTTAGAGCTGCTCAGAAACTCGGGGTTGGCACAAGCATCAGTGGCCTCTACAACGTTTCCCAGAGGACCAGCAACCTGGTACCTCTGAGAGTTTGCAGTACCATGTCTAAACAACTAGGTAACAATTTCCAGAGCTTTAAACTTGGAATAAACCACTGCTACCCTACAAGCTTCACAAGACAAATCTTAACTGGATGCAACATCCTATTTTCACACCATCGTTGTCTGAAAACAAGCACCAAATGAAAAGGCATAATGAGTTGTGCCATCCCATTTTTTGGAAGCAGATTCCATGATTTTCTTTTCTGTGCCATTATTCATTGGTGGCTTTTAGTCTGTGGAAGCAACTCGGTCATAAAGTACTGCTGCAAAGGATTCTTGTGTTTCAGAATATCACTTCTTACAAAATCCCAGCAAATAGCCCAGTGCCTGCCCCTCACATCATGCCATTCAAGACGACATCAATGCAGCTACTGTTTGAAAGGAAGCAGACAGACAAGCATCAGTACTGACACAGCATATAGGATCACGATATCATGATATCATCCAGATTATCATCTGAATGATATCATGATATCATCCAGATTATCATCTGAACTGCCAGCAAGGTGGCTTTCCAGCAGCAATGAATGTGGAATCCTCCTCGACTTGTAAGCAATAATACTTCTGGAAGCAGCTCAGAGGTACAAAACAGTATTTTAAGGGTGGACAACTGTGGCCAGACAGCTCCTGTCAGTGGTCTGAAAATGACAATACGTCTAGATGGATGCTACAATCATTACCAAAGAACTGTAATGCCACAAGTATATGATGCATAACTCAGCTTTACACGTGAATTTTAAACACCTTTCATTTAGATCCGAATCTATCTGAACAATGCCACTGAACTTGGCATAACCACATCTCATTCCTTGTCACTTCCATTACCTAAATTCTAACGTTTTCTTCTCAGAACACATTTCGCTACTTGACGATTGCCATTAACATTTAGTGACAACGACATGCTTTATATACAGATGTCGCATCCAGGCCACCCATGTATGTGGATGGACAAACATATGCCCTTATCTATGGACGCTTGTATAGAGCCAACTGCAGTTAATTCCAGCACTTTTTTAAAAAAGAAAGAAAAAAGCAACATCAGACTAGGATATAAGATACATGGCTGACTCTTAATTCCCTCATGGCCAAACCCTTGTTAATGTCTTGGCCTGTTTCAGTAAAATGATCATGGTTCAAGTAATGTAAAACACACACGTTCAATCATTTTCCTTTTCCCTAAAGGCAAACACTTTCTTATCATGGTGAAACAGGAGTCCTACGCTGATACACTGGAGAGCCTAAGTTCTTTTAAGCCTCATCAGAAAACTGAATACTTACTGCAACCTATCGTTTGTACTCCGTGCTCGGTACAGAGTAAAACAAAAGCGTAATGCTGACTGAACCTCCTGCGTTTGTTTGCATTATTTTGCGTGGCATAAGCCTAAGCAGCTGCCTTGCAAAATGAGAATACACAAGGAAAGATACAATATCAAACAGAAAAACTTAACACCAGGAAAAGGAAACAAAACAAAAAAAACAACAAACCAAAACACATTACATCTATTTATATTTAAATCGGAATTTCATAGCCAATAGTTAAAATACAATTGGTTGAGATGAGGCGCTCAATATACTTGCCTTGGAAGGCGGGGGGGGGTTATTTTACTAAAGCACTTCTCCCAGTAACCCCAAAGAAGGCCAGACCTTAACACAGCAGGTGTGCACTCTTCACTTGAACAGTGTCTTTTTATAATCCACTTTTTATAATAAAAAGAGAATACTTGTATTTTAAGAAGTTAAGTGACAGTACAGGCACAACTGGAGACAATGGAATAAAGGAAAGCATGATAATTAAAGCAGGTTCTACACTGGTTAAAAAAACCACCAGCAACAACAACTACTAAAAAGCCCTTTTGGAAAATAATATCATCAATTGCCTAATTCATTTTTCCTTACAGTTTCCTATACTGATCTTCAGTTTCTCAAAGAGGTGCCTGAAAACTTGCCAGGGCTACCTGATCAAACTGCATAATTTCCCTGAGTAACAGAATAACAAACTGGAGTTGTCCCCTTCAAAGCAGAAGTCAGGCAAGTTCACAAGAGTCATGAGAGGTGACAGAAAGGGAACAAGAAATGTATGACGATCAAATCCACCCTTGTACAGAACAAGGCCAGACCTCAAACCTTGAGTGACTGCCTGGGCACTCACTGCCTAAGGCTCTGGCATTTTCTGGAGCAGCTCCGGCTCTGATCTCTCTCCTACCCTGCTCCTGAAGTGCAACTCCAACAGCTCCCAGCTCACCAGGACTGCCCAGGCACACAAAGGTAACAGTGGTGATTTCCAAAGGGGCAACAGAAAGTCCTTCCCCGTTCATCCGTGCATCCATCCTTACCCTAGCATCTTTCTCCTCAAAAGGCAAGCTCCAAAGAAGATGCGGTTAAAGTGTGATTGGAGCCCAGGGACATGGTTTAGTGGGTGATATTGGTGGTAGAGGGATGGCCAGATGATCTTGGAGGTTTTTTCCAACATGAATGATTCTATCGTTCTCTGCTGCTCCCTACAAGCCGCCTTTGCTTACTGCTAACATGATTTAAACACAAGCGTTAGATCCATCTCAGCAATGGATGACGTGACTTCCTGTTAGCAGGTTTAGGATGAAAGATGCCATTAAGCAGCTACAGGGAGCAATCTTCTCTACAAATAAATTGAAAAAAGAGTTCAGATTCATCTTGCATTTTCCACTACCTTCCACTCCATAAATGAAGAATTCCCACTATTCAGGCCTTTCTAGCACAACCTTAGCCTACAAGTGCTTTTCTGGTAATTATTAATACATGTTTTATGTAAACTTCTGTATACAAATTTCAGCAAAAAGAGGATGGGGTTCGTGAAACAATTCCATGCTATCAACAGGCATGCCACTACCAGCAAATCAGAGTCCTCAATTTCTCCTTATGAAGGAAATCACACCTAACAGAACTGAACAATACTTAACAGAGACCAAATCTCCACCCGTTTTATAATCACACAAAGCTACTGTAACTATTAAGATAGTGGCATCACTCCAGATTTACAGATGAAACAAATAAAAGGAAAAGAGAAAAACCTTGACTTGCCAACATAAAGACAGGCCACGCAGTATTCTATTTTAAACAGATTAGAAGGACAAAAACCCAACCAAACAAAAAGCACCAGTTTCTTCTGTAGTTAAGAGCCTGAAACATCAGAACCAAAGACACATTCATCACAAGGCTTACTTAAAAATCAATAATTGAAAAGTAATATACTCCTTTAGGTTATCAACATCAACAGTCAAATTGTTTTATATTACTTTCATATGCCTCATACACAAAGTATTTAAATTCAATAACCCTCCATCTGGCCTTCTAAATACATCTTGGGTCCATTACCTGCAGCAAGGTACAGAATGAAGACTTTGGCTATGGACTGGGTAGATGAAGATGTAAATCATTTAAATGAACATGTGGAAAACTGGAGGCACTGCCAGGAAAGGTTACCGCTGGATCTCATTTCCGAAGTCTACCAGAAAGCATTAAAAGGAAACTGCACTACAGAAATACTCCCGGCCGACTCTGGAAAAAAGTGGCAATATTAATTCCCAGTAAAGCAACACTAAAGCTACACAAGGGTGCAGTTTAGCCCAGTATCTCGTCAGCTCATTAGCAACCCCAAGAATACAGAAAAAACACGGTTCTCATGCCTTCCTGTGCACATATTTAAAGATTACATGGAAGATTAAGGATTGTTTCATTATTTCTTGATGAACTCATCAGTAGATAAGGTGAAGTAACAGCTTCACTTACGACGTAGAGCTGACACATACTTCTCTATTTCATAACTTTGTTTTTGTAACAGGTCGACGGCTATAGTCCATAATTTCAAAAATGATTATTTGCATTCTTGGGTACTGAGAAGTAGCGCTGGTTTCGTACAGTGAACATTAACTACTTTCTGAAAGTTCAGGCCCATAAGGCTGTTTCAAAAAGCATGCTTACCTTGGCTGTCATCTTCTAACTCAAGGAAATTCTTAGCAGTGCCTGACAGACTTGTTACTATCCTGTGTTTTATCATCTTCTTTAGTCTGACCCTTCTTCCTACAAGAATTGTCAAAATCTAAAATGCTTGAAGTGGAAACAGCCCAAACTAAAATTTCAGGAAAATTAATTACTAATTGGATTTTATATGTGAAATTCTGCCACACTATAATTACTTTTGAAAGAAAATCCCCTATTCTTCTTGCAGTTTGGAAAGGTAATGCTTACTTTGGATGTACAAAGTACATAAATGCTTCATGTGGATTACGTACCTTGGCACGTTATTCTAAAAAGACCATTATTATAATTAGCTAAACACATACAAGACTGTTATTGATAAAACACAGGAATTATTCCTACGGTCAGATTAAAGCCTACATCTTGCCTCTAAATGGAAAAAATTCTTAAAAGATTACAAGTTAAATCACCTAGAAAGACGGACACGGAGAATGCTGGACAGGACGGTGGATGATACGTACAAGGCACCCAGCCTCAGTAAGTTCAGCTACAGTTCATCATATCATACCAGACCCCGCTTCAGTAATCCATTCTTGTGCTCTGCATGGAACAAGGAGCTTTGTAGCAACCTCTTGCGTTAATTTTGCATGAAAACACCATCTGGCCCTAAACAACTATCTAGGCTATGGATCTGTTATAGCCTAGATGTGGTCAACACGATATTGAAAGGTCAAAGAGGGGTCTAATTATACGCCTTAGTACTTAGAGGCCACGGTCACTGGAGCATGAACATAATCACTCAGGCCAAACGAGAGTCATTTATAATTTTAATTATCAGTGAATCAGACATCTCTCAAAGAGTTGTTCCATGTAAAAGAATTATACGATTGTTGCTCAAAATATCTGTCTTGTCTTGTTTGTCTCTAAAATAACCCCTTGAGATAATCTCCGGTAATTCGTTGTTGATATATTTAGAATCCATCAATCTTCTCAATCAATGCATATTAGCATATTTGGAGTATGGTACAATTACCCACAGAAAAACTTGCGTTACAACAGTATTGAGCCTAACAAAAAAATATAATAAAATAAAAACAACACAAGAATTCCAAACCTGAGAAATATCTGACTACGGCTCACTGAACAATTCCCTTCACTCCATTTCCGTTCCATCCCATGCAGTGTGTACAACACACCACGACATTTTCACAAGTCTCTTTGCTTCATTCATGGAATTTGGAGTTCCTCTGGAGAAGGAATGGAACTGTAACTAAAGGAAATCCACTTTGGCTGCTAAAAAAAAAAAAAAAAAAAAAAGGCTGTGTTTTTGTGTTTTGAAAGAATCCAGGATGATACAAAAAAAAGATATGTCAGCTGTTAAGTTGACCTAGAAAGCTTATACAACCTCATGGCATGCCACATAAGCTATTTGCTGTTCAAATCACTTTTCCCCTGCCTCAGATGGTCACTAATTGCTCAGGTGTTTTTTGTCAGTGCTTGATTTGAGACATGGGGTTTGATTTAGACAAGTATGAATGCAGTTCTGCGGGTAGAGCACATTCAATGTGACCTCCATGCAAGTTCAGCTTTCAACATATGAAGTGCCAGTTGCCAGTAAGATTTCAGAAGTAGATGTCCTAGGCATTTTACATTCAGCATCCAAAAATAAATGAAAATAATAATGAATCAGTGCACTGTTTTGCAGCTCTTCCAGAGCTTCCTCTCCCACCCCTCCACCTTCCCCCCCCCGTACTTATCCAGCATTCACCAGTTTTTCCTTTCCACTGGACACTCTGTGCTCCCCGCCTTGCCCCTGCCAGCAATACCTAACCACCTGGAGAAACCACCGCTCGCAGAGGCCTGGGACTATAAACAGAGCTGTTACTGGAGCCCAAGAGGACCTCTGCAGAGCTGGTCGCTTCTGAAAGCATGGCTGTGTTAGATAACATTGCTGTAATCATCAGTGAAAGCTTATGAGAAAGCTGTTAATTTAGTGTAAGATATAAGCAGTGGACACAGAGATAAAACATCCACATTAGGAGATAAAGTACTATTACAAATATATTTATGGAAGTTGTAAAGGACATGATTTGGTAGTGCTAAAAATGATGTACTAAGTGATGATTCCTTTCTTAAATAAATAATCCACTAGTACTTCTCCAGGAAAACCAAACAAACAACAATAAAACCCTCAGCATGTTTCTCTGTTGAATGCTGTCATCACCTCGAGAACAGACTTCAGTCTGTTTTGGTCTTCAGTTAACATTAATGTCACTGTACCTGCCAATCTGTTTTGCATAATTAAAAGCACACAAGGTGTCATCAGCACTTTTTTTACACGGTACTTCAGGTACTGCTCCCTTATTTGTGTGAGGAGCACAGGGACAGTCACCCCCGTGCCTGCAGGACATGTGGAGATGTGTGAGGGGAGCTCTCAGCCTGTGTTGTGGGGGCGGCTGGGCTCTTGTCCCTCCAAATAATCTCAGCTGGGTGATGATGGGGAATGAAGCCACATCAGATCATCAGATCAGCTCCTGGGGAGCGTCCAGCTGCACTGAGCCCAGCTGCCCTCTCGAAGCCCAACTGTCCTCTACACCTGCCCTCTGCCAGGTTTCTGACATGGCCTGATAGCATTTCAGACAGCGTATCATGCACAGGGTGCAATTGCTCCTGCCCAGTGCCTATGTTTCTGGCTGCTTATAGGGCTACGTTTTCCACTCAAGGGCCTCAAGCGCTCCCTTGCAGTGCTAACCGGAAAAGGAAAATAGCCTCCAGTTCAGCACGTTACATATGCTCACATGTAACCGACTTGAACTTTCATGGAGACTACTGACACGCTTAGAAGTTAAGAAAGCAGCTCGTATTTTTGCTGAACGTGGGCATTGACAGGGAGAATGCCCTCAATACTCAGCTACAATGACTCCACTTTCCACTACCATGTCCATTAAACACTCGGCAAACACTGAATCCTGGAGCTCCACCACCACCAAAACAGGATAACCTACTCGGTGTACACGCCGTGTGGCTGAAGTGTGCTCAGACATGCAGAAACTCCCTCCACCCTGCTCACCCCACCACCAAACCCTCTTACTGTAGGTCAGCTCCCCTCTTGCTCAGACAGCCCTGTCTCCTTCTGGAGGAAAGCAGGAGCAGTGAGAGACGATGGGTGCTGAGCCCATG
Organism: Heteronetta atricapilla; assembly: GCA_011075105.1. Taxonomy (NCBI): domain Eukaryota; kingdom Metazoa; phylum Chordata; class Aves; order Anseriformes; family Anatidae; genus Heteronetta; species Heteronetta atricapilla. The sequence continues at coordinate 13,242,322 of CM021735.1, forward strand.
GCTGACTGGCAGCACAGGTCCCGGTACCCACGGCCCGCAGCACAGCCAACATCGGTGTCATCATCAGTGACACAGCAGCGTCACGACGCACCACTGGATGTACTTGCTCCACAACGTAGGCACAGCCGTGGTGACTCTAAGCACCGTGCACACAGAGACTGTAAAACAGGCTTTCAAAAGCAATAAATGATTAGCATCACGATTTAAATCTCAGGAAAAAGATTTACCTCCCCCCGCGTTTCAGTGCCGAATTGAATTTGCGAATCAGAAAAAGGATGCTTAATGCATTTGACCAAGTCTAACACCATGTCTTGAGCTGCCATTGTTACCAGCCATTTTAACCTAGGGCAACACAGATTTCTCTCATCTATGGCTAGACAGAAAAAGCATAGATAGTTGTAGAGTCAAAGCAGCTAGAGTAACATGCAGAACTAGAATCAAAGACAAAGATAATTATTAAACAGAAAAAGGTAATAAATTGGATCATTTGCTTCCATATTTATGCTTTCAATCGTTAATCAAATCCATTTCCATTTCTAATTTTACAATTTTTCTTTTCTTTTGACCTTTAATAAAATGTTTCAATTGATCAGGGTAATAAAAATGTGAATTATATGAGCTGGCACAGATAAAGAAAGACTGTTGAGTAATCTGTGTTTCAGATGTAACAAGGAAAATGCCTGCAATTAAGTATGGGCACAGAGAAACCCAGAAAAAAATATCCAAGTATCATATATTTCTTACTTAAGAATTTGACAAAGAGCTTTTTTATTTTATTTTTAACCATCAACCACCAAAATTAAAGGGGTGGCGGCGGGGAGGGAGGGGGAACAGTAACTGTCATTCAGTTGACATACAAAATCTATTTGCTTATTTATATATATATATACATGTATATATATATATATTTAAGGCTCAAGTTAAACATACTCTCATCTCTTCTTGAGTTTTGTTTCAACTGATTCCTAAACACTAAGTTGTTTCAACTGGTTCATAAGATAAGCACTTAAAATTGTTTTTAGGGGTTTTCTAAACCCCAGCCCAGTACTATGTCAGCAGGAATGTAATCAAAGCAATCAGGCTGGCAAAGCCCGCTGACCAGCAACGTTATTTGTTTCAGTAGCTTTCCTTTGAATAGCAAGTATTGATTTTCTACATCAGAACTCTTATACAAGGAGCATTAAAAAAGAAATTATATTTTCTATTTTTTTCTCCATCTTATTAAGGAGCTCTGCTGAAGACTAACAATTATCATCAGAGATTGAAAATTTTGAGCTGAATAGATCGATCATTTAGGAGTTCTAGGAAAAAATGTATTTTTTCCCTTCTTTTTTCTTCTCTTTTAAGAGTTCTTAGAATGAGGCAATGGCACTCCTGCCAGAAAGAATGTCTTCTTCCTCGGAAGGAGGCAATTAGCTTAAATGCATTTATTCCATTGCTATCTGGCCTCAGCGATCTGTGTTTCTCAAAGCATTCCTCACAAAGCTCAGGTAAGCAAAGGCATCACGGAAAAAAAATAAGGCAAAGCAAAGTAAGGCAAACAAACAAAGCACACAGTGAAGGGCACCAGGGGACTGGTGGAAAGAAGAGGCTGGACTCTGGGAGAAGAGATCAAGGGGAGATGCGTGTGTTTAAGAGGCAAAGGATGGAGCTAAGCAAGCACAGGAAGAATGGGAAAGCAAGAGAAACGCTGCAGGAAGATGTTATTTGGAAGCGGTGACAAAGGGAACTATGGCTGCCAGAAAACAAAATTTAAATAGGTTCGGCACTTCAAAAGACTTTTCAGTTGTTCTTGCATATGGATATTTTTCTGGAGAAATACAGGGCAGCTGGTTTTACAGGTTTTCTTACTCCTCCTGCAACAGCCACGGACTGACATAATTACCAGCAGTCATGAATGTCTACGAGGATTTACAGTCCTCAATTAGCCATGCTCTTCAGCATCTCTCAAGGAATAACAGCATTTTTTTTTTTTAATCATACTATGATAATTTTGGTCCACTGTTACATTTACATCACCATATTTTAATTAGAGTCGAGAGATACATAGCAAAGATTCATCCCCGCTACAGTTAGGGCACTGCTGCCACCAGTCAGTTGAAGGAGGAAGACTGGGGTAAGCCCGCGGGTAAGGACTGCTGCAGGACCGCTAAGGAGACACGAGGTAACACATTCTCCTTGCACTCTGACTATGCTCCTGGGATGAGGTATGCCCGGTAAGACACACGGGGCTCCGTAAAGAACAAACAATGTGACATTTAACTACTGGGCTTCTAATCCCAAGGAGGGGATTCGGATTTCAGAGTCCGATGTCTGCAGAGAATGGAGGAACTTGGCATTTCAGAGCAGGATTCAAAACAACCAGTGCACTCAATCCAGAAAAAAAATTGAGCTCACAGAATTTCCTAAATGCCAAACTAATGCATTTATTCAGCCAGGCAGACAAGTGCCCGCACGGAGTGTTGGTCCTTCTTCTCAGGGTAGTCTTCTGCACTACCAAGAGGCTTTTTTTGTTTGCTGCTGGTTTGTTTTCCTAAAATGTGATATAACAAGGTGGTGGTTGTACTATCCACCGTCATACACCATCGTGACACACACACAGTTTTGCTTAGAGTGTAAGAGGCCAGGCTCAATGCTCTCCTCACCTAACAAGGCTCACGTCTGTGTTTTCCAGCCCCAAGGAGAGCACCTGGCCTCCGGGGTGTATATCAAGCTACAACAGTTCCTCCTGCCATTCCTCCCACTAACCCTGTGCTGCTATGCACAAAGGATTGCTGATCTGAAGGAAGAAGCATGGGAAGGAATGAACACAACTGGCCATCTATAAGGACAGGGTAAATTGCCCCTAGGTTCCCAGATTATGATCTCTGTTTCTGAGTCTATCTGGGATTGTTTCTACTCTAGTGGCAATTTTCAGTAAATGCATTAATTGTCAGAGGAGAGACTCATTCCTAACACTGCCCAGGACGTGTACTACCCCACCACCTCTATCACTCGGCTGTTCTAGCAGGTACACTGTAACATCATCCTCATCCTGCAAACTCCTGCCTCTCTTTTATAATTACGCGCCTTCAGTTTTCTATCTTAGAATTCACTCTCTTAAGCACTAGCACATTTTAGGGATCTTCAGAGAAACCCACGGAGAAAGTCCCCCCTCTGTGCTCAAAGAGCCAACAAGTGCCTAGAAACACCACATAAGAGGGCCATATGGGGCTCGAAGACATGAGGAGAGCAATGGGGTGGGGGAATCTGATTAAAGGAGAACAGCTAAGCTGAAAATTTCACCTCCAGTGACCAAAATCTACTTAACCAAATCTAACACAAATCCACTTAACCAAAATCTAACACAAAGTTTGGATTACTACAGTGTGCTGGAGTATCAGCACCAGTTGCTGAAGGCTCTGGACTAATAAAAGAATATTCAAACAAAAAGCATATTAACTCAAAGTGCACATTTTTATTTAATTAGAGGTAAAATAGAAAGAACAGTAATAGGTCAATAATAATGACTTATTACTTCCTTTATGTGGCACATTTACAATAAATGGTAATTTACCATTAGAGAGACATATTAAATTTTTTTTTTCTGCTAAAGAAATTAACATTAGTCATGTTGAGAAAGAGAAGGCTCTCCATTTCCAGGTTGAGGATTTGCATTCAGCAAGGCAGTCTGCGGATATTACAGACCCCATTCCCCCTTTAGCAATGCAGGAAGAATTAAAGCATAACCATGTATGACATCATTCCAGCTGTACGCTGATGGGCTACAGATCGTTTCATCCATGCTATTTGAAAAACATTCCACTTTCCAGTCATTAGACTTGCTAAATGGATTCACCTGCCATACCCTTGGAATCATTAAAAAAGAAAAAAAAAATCTTTGGCACGCAAGTGCCTTGCTTTAATTTTATTCTCTTAGCTGATGTACTACTACTTTAAATTCTTAAAAATAACTAAAAACATATTTTTCACTTCTTCCACTGGAAAAGAAAATCTACATCTACATTTCCTGCTTTTTCTCTTGCTCTAGGCTTATTTCAAAGTTTCTGATTAACTATCTCCAGCAAACACATCCAGCATGACTTCCTAGACAAACCTTGTCCTTACAGCGCGGCTGTATTGTGCCTTAGTATTTTTAAGTAGCTGCCTGTTAGCCTGTTGCACAGAAAGGGGGATCAGTTTAACAATCTGAAGTCTATTTCGGGTAATTTTCTTACTTATTTGACATGAAAATAGAGAGCTGCTATTTAACACTCCTTCCAATCACAGGAAAATATCACACAATTTGTGAGCTCATTATGGCTGCACTCTTAAGTTCAGACTCATTTAAAAGCTTCAACTCTTCAGGTGGGATTTCCAAAGCTGCCTCGAGGTCATTAATTTCTAATTGGACACCCCAACCCTCTAGGCTAGCTTTGAAAAACTCATCCTAAATGATCAATGTGCTACTTCCTAATAACCTGGTCTGCAATACAGTCACCAGGACAAAACATTTTGCAACTGGAGGGAGACTGCTGTGAGCATGGGAGAAAAAAGGAAGAAACTGTGTTCTGCAGTTTTAATAACAATATGATTTCCCATCCCCACCCTGAGGAGTGAAAGGGACCAGACAGATGATGGAGGGCGGAAGAGGGAATCTTTAAAAACAAACAAAACGGGAACCCAAACTTCATCCATCCCTTGAAAACAGGAACAGATTGAACAGCATCGCGCATGGCTTGGGAGTACGTTTAGAGTAAGTTTAAAACAATGTGGTCCAGATGGCAAAAAAACAGTTGAAGAGGACATTAAAATACTGTGTAATAAGACAAAGCAACATATTTGATTAAAAAAAAGTACCATTACAAATGAAACCCCACATTTTTGAAATACAGAAGATGGGCGTTTTAAAAAGTAAGTTAAATATCAATACTTAACCCTATTGGGCTAAGTATGTTCTAAGCACTAGTTACATGTAAGATTAGAAGATTTCATTCAGGATATACATGAGCCTGAGTGACCTAATGAAATGGAGACAACTAATTACATTAAGTCCAAGGCAACAGTAGGAAAAAAAAAAAAGCAGTGAAACATTTGGGAGTACTCACAAATTCAAGATTGTAAATAATTTGAAACATACCTCTCCAAATACACCAGGAAAGGGGATCAGAGCACTGATCTAGACCATTCCTACACTAATTAGCAGGCATTCAAACAATCAAGTTTTCTAGGAGGTGAGGGAAAAAATCAAAACCCTAAACCCACTCTCATTTAAGATTTTAATTATTAGTTTATTTCTTGGAGTTTCCTAAATTCTGGAACAGCTGTAGAACTCAATAATTACTTTGGGGAGTCTTTGCAAAGTAAATATCCCTAACCATCACAAAGGAGAAAAAGGATTCCATTTGTTTTAATATGTCATTAAAAACACAAATCTTCGCTTTGAAATCCAGGTAATTCCGTATAATCAGAAGGAACCCTTATGGTTCAGCCTATTTGTTTTATCTGCCGCTCTGGGACTTGACACAGCTTAGAGTACTGTAGTTCTTATCACAAAAGCCTTGATCCTGAAAACACTAATTACACATTGGCATTCACATGCTGGGTAGCGCGCTCTGATGTTACACCGGGCATCAGCGCACGAAGAACAGCAATACTGGCAAAGGAAGAGCTAGGAACAAGCGAGGCTACAAGACACATTTCAGAATGCAAACCAAGCAGCTGCACAGGGAAGATGTATATGTGCATGCTTAAGGCTACAGGACGCTCAGTGCAATGGTCCCAATCATTGTGTTGTCAAATGTTTAACCTACACGTTATTTTAAGTGACAAACCAAAAGACTTCCGTACAACAGCTCATAATAAGCATCAGTGCGAGTTACTGGAGAAATACGACTCTCGGTAAGCTTTGTATAGCTGCCAGGTTCAGATTTTCTAGTATCTCCTCTGCTTCTGCCTTGCACAAGTAACCTGATGACAAGGATTATGCATGCAAAAATACACAATAATAATGTCTTCTTTTTTTTCATAAACACCTTCTTTTTTTTTGTAATAGGTGTATCAAATACTATCAAGGTATTAGTCAAATACTCTACTACTAATACTGCCCAGAAGCTGGCATAAGTCAACCTATGATGTCTGGAAAGTCATACCACTATAAATTTTAAATATTTCAAAATGCTTTAAATTCAAAAGATAAGATCTAGGAGAAACATTTGTCACTGTTTTGTTTTATAACTCCTTTATATGCACTGAGGGAAACTTGGCATTGTGAAGGCGTTCAGGCTATACCGTGAAGAGACAGTGTAAACTGAACAGGTGAAATTCCTGAGTAAGGTCAGCATCAGGATTTTACCTGCACACAATTCTCTTTGTGACTTTGTCCAAAGAGTTAGTTCAGACTCAATTCATTCCATATTCTCTGTTTCAAGCTGTGGCAGCCCAGTAACGCTGCAATTGACCATATTGGGACATTCTTTGAATACTTAATAAGGTTTTCATTTTATGAAACCTTAATGAGGTTTTCATTTCTAGTATATCAATAGCTGGTGACATCTTTGCCTTTCCTTAAAAGGTGTTCTTGCCATGATACGTATAAAACTCTAAAGCTGCACCAGTAAAAGACCAGTAAAAGACCAGTAATATGTACAGTAATATGCACATGTATAAGTATGGATGTCATAATCCCTGGTGTTGCTTTCCTGAGCAGAAGACTGTTGTACATTGAGCAGTTAGTGGGCCACGTGACAGCTCACCTGAGCAGCCCCCGCCTGTGCTGCACGGTCTGTACAGCCTGACCTTCAGGCTGGGATGTGCTCCGCATACCCCTTAGCCGCAGGATAAACTTTGCTGGCTCAGGGTAACAGAGGAGCAGCTCCCACTTGGCACCAGTGATTGCACCACCTGCACGGCCTTGCCTTTATCTAGAAGTGCAGCAAGAATTTCACACGCAAACACCCTCTCTGTTTGACAGTAGGAATGAAGAATAGAGTTGTTTTCTTGTTGGACAAGCCTACAACAGTTTCAATGGCCAAAACGGGGTAATCCTTTCTACAGACGGGTCTGTGTGGTGTGCAGCATGGGATCAGAGTCCCATTTGACACTGTACAGCTCAGGGCCCCAGTATGGAAAGGGATATAAGATCATCTATACTATTCTCTCTTTCTTTTTGGTGTTAGCTTCAATAAGTAACATTTTAGATGACACTTCACAGAGTCTGAGTGCCTTTCCTACTGGGATCATAACAGATCAGCACCTCCTGGTACAAAACAGTCTCAAAATATGTTTTTTTCTAGCAAATACAGGACTATTCTGCACTTCTCATGCCCCTGTATTAAATGTACTCGACCTCTGTATGACCAAGTAGTCTTTACATGGATAGTGTACAAGTATCAAGAGAATACTTTAAGTGCGTCCAGCCACCAGGAAATTCTCAGTATCTGCCATTCTTCACTTCTCACTAACACAGTTCTGCACGCAGCTGCACAAGTTCACATTTCTCATCAGTATTTCCCACATTTATAGTAGTAGCCACTTCTTAAGTATTAGGATAGCCTTTCAAAGTTTTAGGAAAATTTGGAGGACAAGAGTGAAAATTAAGCAACTAGTTAAAAACTGAGAGTTAAAGTGAGAAGCTTCATTGTTATTACTTGCCCCGAAAGACTAAATATACTCACATAATATGGAATTAAATTATTGTTTTTAATTCAAGTAGATACACTGCTGCAGCCTCTCAGACCTCAGAATACGTTGAAGAAAATGAGGTAGGTGCTTTACAGGAGAAAAGCGATGGGATTTTAAGTTAATTCACCACAGTGTAAAACATGACACCAGCCGAGAGACAGCCGTACTTAACCACGAACAGATGAGATTGCAACTATATGATGAAGTTGACCATGGCCTACTGCAAATTATGCATACCTGTAGCAGGGCAGATCCACATGCAAGATGTTCCATATCTCAGACTTGCCCGGGTTGGGCAGGAAACTGCTTTTCCCCAGTCATTTGTAAAACACGATTTTAGAGGTAACTTTAACCTGACACTTGATTCCTTATATCAAAGGGGGTGTAGCCACTGGAAAGATAATTCCACTTTCCCTAGCTAAGACAGCAGAAATGCTTCACAACTGCAATTACAGTGTTTTGGATAAAGAAATCCTGTGTGTCCTCTACATTAGCCTCATGGCTGGAAGGGATGAGACAGCATTGCATTGTGCATCAGTGATGAGAGGCAACGCCGTGACTCCTTCTCTGCTGCTGTTCACATGCTAGAGCCCAGGGTCTACCGAAGAGCAGGGTCCTCAGAAGAGGGGTCTCTGCATGCATGTGCTTCTCAGTCCCAACTAGTTTCCCCTCACAGTGTGCCAAATCACCCCAAGAAGCTCCCCCGTGAATATATACAATTTTCCACAGAGTTATATAAGCAATGGAAATCTAAAGGCCCATGACCACACACATTTTGTATACAAAATGCTGTAATCTTGTAATCAATACACGATTTAACACGAAGCTAGTACAGCCCTTAGGGGAGGGGGGCTGTGCTGTGAACGCTTAGTTAGGGTGACAAGGTTTGCTGCTGCCTTTCTGCTTCATGGAAATGAACAGGACTTTAACGTTACTGCTCAACAATGCTATCTGATGGTCACAGTGTCTTGGAGTCATCAAAAGCAACTAAAGAAAAAAGCAGTCAAGGCAACGCTTGAAAACAGAGCACAAGCATACCTGGTTGGTTCAGACACCCCCATCCTATGGCTCAAAAGGGAATTTGCTGCCACACTTACCGCAGCACTGACAGGAATTTTTGAAAAGTCATAGCAAGCGAGGAGAGACGGCCTGCTTCGGGGGCCCCCCCCCCCCCCCAAAAAAAAAAAAACAACCACCACCAACACAGCATTGCCTTGCAGAACTAAAAGATGGGCGTACTCCTGATCGTTGCTGTTATCAAAGTGTCATTATGTAGGAACAACATTTATCTGCTTCCAAGCTTGAAAAGAGCTTAGGAAAGAAGCAGGATAGCATCTACTAAGTACCACTGATTCACAGAAACTATTTCAAATTTCATTATATCAGTCATGTACTCTTCTTCATCTGATAAAGTTACATTCACCTGAGGATTTTTTTTTAAGTGAAGTTTCCAATATTAACATCTCTTTTACATTTAATTAGACAATAAGGAATTAAAAGTCAGCCAGATAAAACCAGAAACAAAGTAAAATTAACTTGAAATCATTACACATCTAGAAATCCCATATTTAAACAAGCTGTTACCCTTGTCCTTGCTGCTCACCACCAGTGGTGGAGACAGAGCAGTGAAATACACAGATGATAGCTCTAGCACTGTATAGCAACTGATGTGAAGCAAGGTGTTAATTCATACAGAGAAATTGTCTTCTGTGACAATAGGCGGGTTGTTATTTTGGTTTTAGTTAGCATTTTCATTTGTGATTAGGACTACGGTGTGAAAAAAATGTACTGTGATCTTTACAGCTGGTAACAATTTGGGATAAACGGCCAAAATGCATGAGATTACAAAATTTGAAGAAACTAGGTAAATTAGAAACACATGCAAAGTTAATACATGTGGCAAATATAATCCCAAGTACAGATGGGAGAAGCAAGCAAGCAACATAGAAAGCAAGCTAACTATCAAGGAACAACATTTCCTTATGAGCTCTTCCAAGCCCTGTTAGCCTGGTTAAAGAGCTTTCTCGGTGCTGGCCATCCTACCTCCTGCTGGAGGCTGCTGCCTTCCAGCAGAAGAGGCAAAACAAGTGATGTGCCTATTCTTCAGTTTCCAGTTCAGAGCCAGGCCCATTATAATGTAAACCACTATTGATTTCAGTTCACTTTAATACCCTGGACTGAACTGTGGTGGTGAAGGGCTCCAATTCATAACTCCTGTCAGATTTAGCTGCCACAGTGAAATCCACAGAGGTTGTGAATAAGAGACCTTGGAAATCATTTCAAAGTGAAACATGATTCAAATAGGCAGGTACAATTTGAGGATATATACACCAAATCACAAGGTAAATTATCAACTAGCTCTTCTTCTACAATGGACAAAGACAGTTTAATTGAATGGATACCACAAAGAACTACAAGCTCAGACAGTGAGTTATGAAACCACTGCCTGAGTGGCAGGGGAGAAACACAACTGAGGCAGTCAGCAACAATACAAGCACCTTCCATGTTTTGGACACTCGTTCTGGCCTCTGCATTACAACATAGCAGGCCTTCAGGGAACTAATTCTCCCCTTGAGAATTACAAGAATCCCCTTGTAGCCTCACAGCACACCCTGGGTGGGCAAGATTTCCAAAAGCAGTACTGTTAAGAAGTCTGTGACATGCAAACATTGCACAAGCTACTTGTGGATCCTCTGGCATCTTGCCTTTTTGTGCTTTTGCTTCCCAAGCCTACATCTGTTCAGACCATAATCTTCTATTTATACCCACCCTCCAAACTGCAGTGGTTCAGTTCCTTGGCTGAGGCCAAGCGTTTAACATCCAAAACAACACAGCAATTCACAAACATATAAAAGTCTTAGGATTCATTTGTCCAGATTTAAATGTCTGCACTATACAAGCCCACTTATGGATTAAATGAATCACAGTACAGATTTATTCTGTCTTTCTACAGACAGAAGCCCACAGTCTAGACATCTAGCCCAGAGGTAGCTATTTATCTAACTACTGACATCTTCAATACAAGATTAACTCTACCTCAAGTCACTATAAGAATAACTAGAAGGAAAGGAAAAAAGAATAAGGACATTAGATCAACTCAAAACAAAATTCCTTCCGTATATAAAGATTCCCCTATCTTGGATTTTTTTTTACAAGGATTAGGCAGAAGTTTCTAGCAGATGTCCTATGGGTAAAGTTCTGCTCAGACAGGAGGAGCTGATGATTGAGCAGACTTTCTCCATCAGCAAGTCGCACTGTCATCACTACCTCAACTGGTAAGAGCAGTCAGTTTATGCTGCCTCCTGGCATCTAGAAATACTTCTTCAGCAAATGACTAACCACAAACAGCCTAAAATTCCTCCTGTGCCTAGACTACCACTGTGATTTAAGATGCTGAATCAAGACTAAAACAATACAATTCAATCAAAAGAAGACAAGAGGCAGTCATAATCTCACTGTGTTTGAATTTACTTTTGCAACATTTTACACAGACTAAATTTTGGCAGGCAAGCACTGCTGTCATATATACAGAAATACTTGTACGAAACAAATGCGTCCAAGCACTTTCTGCATGCCATTGTGCGTGCGTAAGGTTTGGAAATGCAAGCTGTAGCTAACATATACATACAGGAAACCTGGGGACACGCCCCATTCATAGCCCTGGGGAACCTGGCAGTTCACAGGGGCAGTATCAGAAGATGAGATATTTACGGTGACAAACTGGCACTGCTGAGGCAAATACTAATGAAACAGTGTCAGGGCCGGGCCCACAGGGCTCAGGATCTTCTGCAGGTATTTTAAGAGAAACCTATGATCTCTAGTATCAAAAGCCACTGAAAGATCAGTGAGAATTAAAATTGACAATGTGCCAGAATCCACCTACTATAAAACAGAAGGTCACTACAAATCCTCATTAAAGCTGTCTTACTGCTTTGGCCTGATTGAAATTTTTCAAACAGTTTATTATTACCATGAAGGTAAGGGCTGTAGTTGCCCTGCCACAACCTTTTTCCAGGACCTTTGCTAGAAAAAGTAGATCTGAAACAAGGTGGAAATCTGAGGAATTGCCTGTGGACAGCAGAAGGCTGCTTAATCAACTGCTCCAATCTCCAGCAAAGAAGAATCTCTTACAGATGCCAACCAGGTGTTAATGATAGATATTATAAAAGAGAACTGCTACAGTATATCTTCCAAGGACTGCTACAAAAGTCTTGCTGGCAAAAGATCAAGAAAACAGCTTGCAAGTGCAGGACCATATCTGTAATAACAGCACAATGTGACAGGTTTAAAATCCATGAGCTGTGCTGAAGTACATAGTTCAGAATCCCAATGACCCAGCTGGAACTGAAGTTGTTGAAAGCCTAACCACCACAGGAAAAGATCCAAAAGCATCTCACATCTCCTCACCACTAGACCTTGCACTGGGAACACCAGCAGCCCAGATCGCTTGCCCATAATCAGTTGGTTTCCACCACCACACCTGGAAGATTTCAGCAGATATGAACAGTATAAAATAATCAGCCATAACAGGAAGGTAACAGCAAAAGCACAAACCAAAAATGCCAAGCCGACCACTTAAATCAACAGGACATGCTAGCAGCTGGGTGTGCAAAGGAGGCAATGGCAATTTCACCTGAGTGTCTCTGGACTTTGAGGCAATGTTTTAGCAGGCAACGTGGCCATCTACTTACAGCAGTACGGTGATTTTCTCCCAGCTCTGTTCCTCTTGTTGTCTCTTCACTTGTTGTGGTTCTTTGGTTCTTTTTGCTTGCCACACTTGCTTTGGTTTTCCTTCTCCCCTGCAAAGGCAGAAAGACCTTTAGTTTGAAGTTGTTTATAAATCTGATTTAAGAGAAAAACTTAACAGAAGTCTCTTTTAGCATAGAGTTTACACCTCCTTTGTAGTACAATACACTCTTTATCAACCAAACATTTACACAAAAACATCTAAAGGCAAGAGAAAAAGGAAAATACATATAGCTACAGATATGTAGCCACTCTATATCCAGAGCTTTGTTTGGTTTGGTTTTTAAACATTATAGTTGTTAATTCAGCTAGGGCTGAACCAGAATACAGCTTACTACACATCAGAGGAGATAAAAGAAAACCCAGTATTAAGACTCACACGTATGTCTGAAGAAAGTTAGTATCTTAATAAAGTAGCTCTCTCTGTAGGTCAGAAGCCAGAAAGAAAAACAGGACGTGTTATCAGTCTCTCATTCAGTTCAGCAGCGTGTCACTTCACCCTTCAAAACCCCACTGAAACAAACAAGCAACAAATCTCCCCAGCATCTAATACCCTCCCAAACACTAAGGAGGGCAAGGGAGCAGCATTTCGTTAGTGCCCTCTGGGTTAAGTTTGAGAAGGATTAGCATTTGTTCGTATCTTTGGCGATCGAACATTGCTGCTTTCGAACATTGTTGTTACAAGTGTTTTGTGGTCTACAAGCTAATACAGTGAGTTTTTCTTCTTGTCGTTTTAACATAGAAGACCTTCAACTTAACTACATCTGACTCGGATGAAAACTCTTCATTAGCCTCACATGAGCTCGCTGAGAAACTGGTTAAGAGACAAACCTTTCTGTCCTGGGTACCATATGATGCTTTTTTCTCAAATGTTGTGGTTTAGGGCAGATGCCAGTTATCTCACTTCTGTTTTGCCTTTCCCATTATCTGATTCTGTTTTTGCCAACAATGGTTTTGCTGGTTCCAGACTGGAGTGAGCAATCTGCTTCTTAGCAGCACTTCAGTTGAGCCAAGGTTAGACCAAATTTAATCTTACTAAAATTTTTCTTTCAGAAATGGTAAACGTCTTATCAAATATTTGCAATAAGAGAAAGTGGCTGAATGTCCTACAGGAAAGCTACTGGGAAAGGAGCACGTGCTCAGACTCTAATCCTGAGGAACGAACTAGGCAGAGTATTCTGAAGTCCTGAAAGGAGAAATAGTGATGCCTAGAAGAGGTGGTGTGACAACAAATGTTATTAGAGAAACAAGAAACCATACTTGGGCCAACAGTGCCATGTCACTAACTTTGTGCCACAAACTTCTCTTTGTTGCACGGCTCACACAAGAAATAGACACAAACATAGAAAACCAAAAAATAAAGGATCGTCACATATCTCCTCAATTCTGACTCAAACAGAAAGCAATCCGCTACCTTGTCCTCTCCAACAATACATATTTACAATCTGGTCCACAGAGGAAAATACTTCACCTTCCCCTTCAAAAACACACAGTCTTTATTTGGGATATAAAAAGCGGATGAGATATTACCACGTCACTGATTATGCTACCAGACGGTGTTCATATGCCAGGACTACAAAACAATATGAGAAAACATTTTCATTTAAAAAAAGAAAAACAAAACATATTCATTTAAAAAAAAAAAAAAAAAGTAACAATGAAGAAAAATGCATTCTGGTAGAATTTCTGTCATTCTTACATGAATATATGTATACTTTGATAAGCAAGATAAAGAAGATCTAGTTACTTTGTCCATAGGCAGAATATATTTTCATTTGTCCATAAATTGCAAGCCAAACTTGAGCACAGACATTGCTTGCCTGGAAGCTTACCAAATACATTTTTCTTGAAGTAGCAAAGTACATCAATAATATTCCTCCAAGTCTTTTATTTCTCACTTGGTAGTGATTACTTTACTTACTCTGCATCACCACTTCATCTTTGTAAAGATACACGCAGACCCAAAGCAAGCTCCTACTTCAGTACAGCATTTGAGCACACGCTGAATTTAAGCACCAGAAAATTCAGCTGAGTTAATATATTTGCTCAAATATAATCAGACACAAGCAACAAAAATGCTGTGAATAAGGTACCACTGAGCACACCTCACCTGTTCGCTGCAACTGAGACCAATGGTTCAGGCTGACCCTGTCAACTCCTGACTGCTTTTGCAAGTAGCTAAGCATCCTCATTTGTGCAGAATCACAAGGCAAATCCCCAAACATCCCCCATTAAGGAGGGTAAAGACACTTCTCCTCTGGCAGGAAATAATACAGCACTGATACTACACAACAAACAGCGGGAACATTTTGCTATAACATTAAAAGAAATGCTATTAGGAGTGCCTGTAGCTTTGTGAATGAAATGCTGAAGCATGAATGCTTAAAATGAACAAAGAAGCAAAGGAACCACCATAACAGACATGATCAATTCATTGCTCTCCCTCCCACACTCATTTGTGGTATATGATACTGTATTTGTAAAATAAACAAAACCAAAACCACCTGACCCGGGCAATTAAATGGCAGCCTAACTGTAGTTAAAATCTCATTGTAACATTTACATGCTGACTTCTATTTAAAGCACAGGAGTTTGTCTCTTACTTCCACGCACACTCAGACATGACTAGCCAGGTTCACAAATGAAGGAGACGGCTTCTGTTAGCTTAAAAAAAAACTCAAATAAAGCAAACTCAGATATATAACAGAATAAAAACAGCTGATAAAGAATATTATATCTCAAAGTTCATGCCAAGCAGCAGCAAGAACCACAAGATGGTGATAACAGGTATTGTCAACCTCAGGTCAAGGATACTTGCTGTATGCTCTGTCAATATGCTGTTAACCATGATTGATTTGGTCCAGTGACAGATAATCTATTATGCACTCATACTCCAACCCTACTAAATCAAAGATAGTTTGTCTAGCAGAACAAAATGACACAAAATAGGAGAAAGTACAAAGACAAAATAGTAGCTTTCTCTTCATCCAACTTACCCTCCTACAAGAGGAGGAAATAGACATACAGCAAAAGCTTTAGCAAAATGCTAGTTTAAATCTTTCTAGCAAATGTAGAGGAGAAGAATAATGTTGTAAATGAAAACATACATTGATGGAAGAGAAGCAGTAGAAGTCCCAGTGAAATGTCAGAGTCGCAAATAGACTAAATGCAAAGAGCAGAGGGAGAGAAGTAAACTTCAGAGTCAAGCTGTGTAGATACATTTACATAAACCCTGGGGGTGAGCCTGGTTCCATTCCCTCATTGTCATCAGCTACTGTACAGGGGGGGAATCGATCTTCTCAGAGTACCAATTAGCATAGCTTGCATGCTTTTATACGCTTGCCTGGAACAAGCTTGCAGCTTCCGTTAGATTCTCTTTCATATTCTTTCCTCAATTGATGCTGATGACACCTTCCTATAGACAAGATGTCTGGAGACAGCACCTTCTTGCTACCTGCATTCTAACACTGCTGTTCTAAAGCTAAAGACTGCTGCGCGCCTAATGCCATGGCAATCCACCAGTCTACAAGAAAAGTGAATGTGTTTATCATTCACTCTTAATATCCTGATCCTTGTGATACCAGTAGCCCGTGCTAGGCAACACATTTCTGTGAAGCAAATGATCTCTGTTACTGTCTTCCAGATACCCTTTGTTGGCCACAATGACTGAAGACAAATGGACCGATCGAATATAAAGAAATAGCAGAGGACAGAAATAAACAAACAAGTAGAAGACAGATACCCTGCCTAAGTCTGCAGCATTAAGTTGAACACTAAACACTGCTGAACGGCATCCTTTCTTGATACCTACCTGCTCCTATACAGATTGCACAATGGCAACTAGTTGCCCTGAGATGGGTAAAAGTCTGATAGGCAAAACCAATACAGGAGCACAAAGACACCTGCAGCGCGCAGACACAGCATGGCCCCAGATCAGAAGTGCTGCACGGGCTCTCCATCCACTTCTGCCATTGACCTACCTCCGAGCTGGCCTGTCCTTGGCAAATCAGCCAATACCTTTCACAGCTGCACAAATCCATTTCTGGCTGTACTGAGGAACCTGATTGCTATGCAGGGGTGTGGAGAGTTATTAAATAAGATCTCCCCCTCGGGCCTTTTTCTTTTAAAGGTCTACATGGCATGGGCCAAAACTAATTTTCTCATCCAACCACTTCTAGCGAGAATAGCTCAGCCATATACAGGAGCTGTGGAATATTTGACAAGGACAAAACTCCTTGGAGAACACTGAAAAATTCACCTGGAGGTTGTGTTCATCCCCCTCTCCATTTAATATGGGGCAGAAATAAGTGGGCCGCCCTGCACCACAGAGTAAATATATTACTATTTTACATTATATTGTGCAAGTACAGTATATATGAATTCAACTCATTTTTACCACAGGTAAGTAGCCTGAAGACACTTTGGCGTTTCCTCAGTTTTATTATTTTATTCCTTTAGAGTATACATACATAGACTTCTTTTTTAATAAAGTATATGGGAGATGCGTATAAAATTTCTCCCCAAGCTTTGCAAAGCATCATCAAAGCAAAGGAAGAAAAAAAGCCCACCAGAGCAGTAGTGACAGTGACCTATTTCACTTATGTGCAGCTGGCAGGATCAAATTTACTTCAGCTTTAAATGCATTGCTGATTTGAAAAATTTAACATGGACTTCTTTCCTTCTATTAATATGGACCATTAATAAGTAACAGTTCCAGACTGCTTCCAGCCTTCACAGCATCTCCAACATGCAAAACTCAATATTCTTACATAGGCCGTACTACAGAAAACCTCTCAAGAAATACACATGGATCAGACCTTCAGCTTGCATGAGCCCACACCCCTCTGGGGGTTTAAGGAAATTGTTTCAACTTAACCTCACTGAAGAAATGTCCCACAGCTTTAAAATGTATTTATTTCTATACTGTGACTGACACCCTGCATACCAACTTTAATCTAAGTATTTATTCCATTTTATGCATCACTGAATTAAACTTAATAGTACCCATGTGAGAGGAGAAAGAATTGTTCTCAATTTATAGACAAAGCATAAGGGAATTATGTGCTTGCTCCAGCTTACACGTGAACTCAGGACCAGAGCAGAAATGAAGCTTGCATTTCCTGACAATGAATCCAGCATCTGACCAACAAGACCCATCCTCTACTTAAAAATAAATCAGACGTTGATTTTGACCATCCAGGGACACATCTTCAGCTGGTCCAAGTGAGCACAGCTATTCTGATACCAGCACAATTATGGTCCACCTCATTTGTTTATCTGATCCAGAGTTTTATTTACATGCAAGACAACTAAAAGCAAGAGAAATATAAAGCTTAAACAAATTCAGGTTATGTGGTCAACAACCAATCTAAAATTTTATCTCATTACCAATGAAGCTCCCCACCAATAAATAAATAAATAAAAGGTTTAAATGTGAATAGTTTAGTGCCAACAACTATTTTAAATAGTTGATTTTAAACCTACCCTGCCTCCCCTCTGGCAGTTAAATTAGGCTTATGAGAACATCTGGGGATGTACTTGTCTCTCATTACCATAAGAAGTGTGACCTCCCTGGCTGCATGATTTTTAAAGAAATCATATGGTGGTGCTATCATTTACTCATGGTTAATAATTTGGTTATGCCTCAGAGGCAGAGAAGAAAAGTCTCATCATACTGATTAAAGAAAAATCTAAGAATAATACCCACTGTCAACTTTAACAATGCAAAAATGTCAACTTTAACAATGAAAAAAAAAGAATATATAAATGTATTTATTTATTCAAATATGCTTACTTCACTAGAAATTACAAAGAGAAGACCAGATCATGCTTCACTCAGCAGAGAACGTTCATAGCCTGTGACTTGTTTGTATCCTATTTCCTGTAACAGGCAGAGAGAAAAATGAGAAAATACATCAAGAAAATTCAGTGGCTGAGCACCATATAAACGGAGAATGTCCATCTGAGCTCCTTGCCTCCTAAACAGCACTTCAGCCCCAAAATACTGAGACTTCTGAATTTGTTGACTGTGGTAGAGGCATACCCTACCCCAAATATATCATTTTAAGGAAAGGCTTACGTCACAGCTGTACGTTTCTTTTTCCAAGAACAAAAAACTGTCACAACAAAAGCCACTTGGAAGTAGGCCACTTCTTCTGAAAAATATTCTAGTAATATTTGATGTATGAATATGACCAATGCACAAACCCCGCCCCAGTCCTTCTGTGTTCCCCAGCCCAAAAGCAATACCTGAGAAATAAATGTAATTGCTTGTCAATTGTTGTTTTCACCATATGCAAATAAGCTAATGAACTTACATTCCAAATACATCTAGGTCATAGAAGTGTTAGCACAACCATATATTGAGATACAAGTGTATTGTCCACTGGACAAGAAGACTTCAGCAGAAGAGACATTAAGCCATAAAATCTTCATTAACAGGCCAGCCGAGTTGCAGCTTACCTGCTTATGAGCACTGTGCGCCCTGTCCTCTGCACTTCCACAGCCCATTGGAAGTGCCAGTGAAACTCCCAGGTGACTTGCACAGCTCACTGAACTAGGCTCACACCAAAGATCTCTTAAGCATGTGCCCACCTAGTAGAGGGGTTGTATTTATGCATTTGGGAACAATTACGATAAATCTTTCGGAGACTTCAAAACATAATTAGCAAGTCAGGAAAAGCCCACTGAAATATATGAACTGGGGACTTGCATACTTTAAGGATTAAATCTTCTGGAGTACGGAGAGGTGTTACCAAAGACCTAAAAGCAAAGTCTCCCCTCAGCCAAATGCAGTAAATCTCCACTCTGCACGCCTCACTGTAAGCAACGCGAGGCTCGCTGGCATTTGCTCAAAAAAAAGCGTGAGCAGCTCAGATCACAAACTGGATCCTCGTGAACGCTGGCAGAAAATCCTCAAGCTGTTTTCTTTTTCTCTCAGCACAGCACGTGCGTGCTTGCACTGCGCCAGTAGTTCGACAGCTGCTTGAAAAGCCACAAATTTCGCTAAAATTTGCCAGTTTCAGCACAACTTACCTGTCAAAGGAGGCAGCGAATGGCAAGCACCCGGTCGGCGAACGGGACAGGTCCCAGCCGACATCCCCGCCACCCCCTGAGCCTCGCGTCGTGCTCGTCAGGCACCACGCCAGGCGGCAGCTGGCCTCAAAGCCCTCCTGCCGCCCTGTCCCTCGGGCCGCCTGCGAGGGGCAGGGCCTGTTGGTGGCCGAGGTCCCGCCTGGCAGCCCAGCCCAGCCCAGCCCAGCCCAGCCCAGCCCCTTCCCGGGCTCACCTGAGCGGGGCCGCCTCGCCTCAGCGCTGCCGGGGGGCCGGGGACAGCGGTACCCGGCCGGGGGTGGCGGTTCCCGGCGCTCAGGCGCCACCTTGCGGCGGCCTTGGGGTCCCCCGGCGGTTGGGGCCGCGCTGCAGCCTCCTTGTGCCTGAAGAAAGCGTCGGGGGCGCTCGGCCGGATCGTTCCTAAATAAATAATTAAATAACTCTTTAGGCGAATCGTCCCTAATACGTCAACAAATAAATAAATAAATAAATGTTTGGTGGAGAGATTACGATGCAGGAAAATGCAATCTCCTCACCGCTGTGAAGGGGCAGCAGAAGGCCGGCAGGGCCTTGCTCGTGCGGCTGCCATGCTGGGTGCCAAGGCCGCACAGCTGGCGAGGCCTGCGGCCTGCTGCCTGGCCCTGCCGTGTCCTTTCCACTCACCGTCCTTCCTTGCCAAGCGGCACATCCACGAGGAAAATACGGAGGGAGAAAAGGGTTGATCAGAAAGCTTTTGATGTCCCTGTGGAAAAGAAAACATACACAAATAAATGTGTCTCTATGTCCGAAGACAAAGATCTCTACTCCGAGCCTATATTGTCTCTATAGCTCCCCAAAGCAGTTTTTTTTTTTTTTTTTTGCTAATTCTCTGAAAGTATCCGGTCATTGCATTGGTTAAAATGTCCAACAAAACAGTGGACAAGAACCAAAGCTATTGGGGCGCAAGGGACTGTCTTTTTGTTGTGTTGACTACTGCACATTTCTGGTCTCCACAACTATGGTAAGAACAGTGAATTTAGAGAAGATGCCAAGAAAGGCAACAAAAATGTTCATAGGGAGTAACCATTATGTGAAGAAGAAAGTCTAAGAATCTAGAACTGGTGTGGAGGTGAGAAGACAGATGTGAGCAAGCTTTACACATTCACAGATGGGGAACTGTTACACACCACATTCTACAACGGGAGGACTTAGGACACCCCATGAAACTAGCAGGGAATTAGTTTAAAATTTGTGCTTGTCCACAAGGGCAGGGCAAGGCAGCAGTGATAAATGGGCAGGTGTTTGCTTGCCTTAACACCTATACCTTTTTGGCTTTCAAACTAAATTAACAAGAAGAAGGGAGAAGAACAAGGGAAGAAGCAGCATGATTAGAGGCCTTCTGCGCTGAGGGGAGTCAAGGGAGGACACACCTAAATCAAGTCCATAGTGCACAGAGATTTTGGGTTGTGTTGGGTGAGGTGGTGCTGGGAAACAGCCCGGGTGTTATTGGATGCTGGAGGTGACCCCAGCAACAGTGACAGGCTAAAGGAACCAGCAGGATAGTATACTGTGATTGGGAACAGTTACCCTGCTCCCTAGTCCCCGGCTACCCAACTGCTCTGGCTTTTTGTAGATCATGAATAAAAGCACAAGGTATTACAATAAAAACCTTATGTAAAGAGAAGAAACTCCTGAGATCCTGAATGCTCCCTGCATGTGTTGCCTGGGGAGCTGTGTGACTGGAGTGTGGACAGGATCAGGCTCTGAAACAAAGGAAAGGCCTGAGACATAAGAAGTAGACAGGTTAACAGCATGCTGGAGGGCCATAATAGTTTGATAAACTACTGAAGTAGACATATAGCATGTACCTATTTTCTGGACTCCAAAGAGATGCTCTCCAGAGCTCAATTTTTTATGTATTCTAGCACTCAGAATACTTGGGCCTTGATATCAGCTGGGACATACTCCTATTACAATAATAAAAAATGACTAATTAAGTGTGAAGGGTTATTTAAATACTGCATCAGTCTTGTGCTAGATGGAGGCATAGCATTACACAGCCTCCCTATTCACTGTATGATTTTATTTAAAAAAAAAAAAAAAAAAAGAGGCCCCTTCTTTTTGGTTTTAGAAGTTTTCTTTTAAAGTCACCTTTCTCTATGCTGTTATCATAGGCCACTCTGCTGTATTTTCCATGTGAGTTTCAGATGTTAGATAAGGCAAAATCTATAATTATTCTGTATCTTAAGGATTGTGAAAGAAGAGACTGGTGTCGCATTACTGAGCTCAGGGGTTCTAAGCGTTCTTGGTATTTTGTGTGTGCTGTGAGAGAAATGAAATATGAGAGTGGAGAATACTGTTTCCTGACACTTATTTTTTAAAATATTTATATGTTATATGCTTGTGTTCTGTTGTATTTTCCCTTGATATGACAGATGTTTCAGAAATGCAGTAGTACATTTCTTGTGTTCTTAATAACTGTTGTAATATTTGATACACAATAGGGCATCTTACAAGCATTATGATCAACGTAAAAGCAGCTTGAATCCCAGCAGTCCACTTTTTAAAGAAAAAAAAAAGTTTTTAACCTTTCATACCTAGCAGTCTTTCTCCTGAGCCCAGTCCTCCAAGTTACTGAATGGCAGAACCTCCAAAGATTGAAATGGGAGTTAAAGGAACTAATCTCTGCCTATTCAGGCATCATTACAGTAACTGAAGTAACAAAAATATAGGAAGGAATTGATACTATTTATCAACTTCTGATGGATAGCTAGGATCAAGAGCATGCTCTGCTTCATCCAGTAAAAGGTAGTTGTTATCAAAAACAACTTTTAATTGCACCTTTAAAGCAATAAAGAAATATATTGTACAGACTAAATAAAACTAAGAATTTCTCTTACATACATACTGTTACATATATATTAAACATGCCAATATGTCAAGATTTTGTATTTATTTAAAGAGCTACAAAATCAGACACTAAATCAGAGTAGCTGGAACTCTGAAGAAAGGTTCAATTTCTGCTTGAACCTGATAAATGAATACTTTTTATGATTTAAGTAAGAGAGAGAAAAAAAAAAGTAGCACAAGAAGTCATGACCTTTTAGGGCAAGGATCTTTTCTTTGCATTTAAGATTTTGCATGAATTTAGTGTTTCCGAAGTAGTCAGGTAACTGTACACACTTTATTAAAGCCCACCAGAGATTCTGCCAAACAACTTGCTTCCTGGCTACACTTGCTCCTCTATTTTAATATAATTCCTTCATCAATGACTGATGGGATTTTGAGATGTACACTGATGGTTTTATTGGAAAGTTCAGTACCAATGCTAAATTTGTATTACACATTTTTTGGTCTTCAAGCTCAGACGCTGACTACAGAAGGACATGTGAACATGCCTCACACAGTATGAGCTGATTTTAGTGGATATATTTCACTATATTTTTAGATATGGGTCTAAACTCAATGAAACATTAAAAAAGCACACCCATTAATTTAACTGGACTTTAAATTACAAATATTAAATACAATTTATTAGATCCATAAGTCTTTTCTGACAGAGGCCTGGCGCTAGAACCTGCATGTGATTTCAAGACACTTTAAAAGCTGAGGTCCAGATAGGGACATGCTGAACAGCAGAAGTGTGATCTTACTCTTCTCAGTGGTTCATTAGGTATAAACAAGAGCAATATTTTCTTATTTAAAAATACTTTCCTTCATCAAGGGAATTAAAGTAACACTTGTTGGGGGGGCGGAAGTTTAAGAAAAAAAGATTGCTTGGAAAAAAAAAAAAATAAATTACCATACTTTTACTTGGAGGTTATTTGACATGTATTGGCAGCTCCTATATTCAGCATTCCATTATATCAGCCTGGTAAAAATGGTAATATCCAATTACAAAATGCTATAATAAGTACAAATCTCTACATCATCATTGTGTTTAAATGGTTTTAAAAATAATGCAAGATAACAGGTTTTCCAAAATTAGAAGACATTTCCTCCTATCACCTCTATATAATGCTTCCAGGTTTTTGCCTAGGAAATTTCAGGAAATATTTTGTCTGTCAGAAGGCCCAGCCTTCTGAAATAATCCAAATTACGTTTCGTAACAGAAAAATTTCTTATTAAAACTACTCTCATTCGTGATTTTAAAACTGACAATTCAAAAGACTGGCCCTCAGTCTCCTCCCAGTTACAGTAGAATAACCCCATCAACTTCAATTAACTTATAATAATGTGAAAATCAGGCACTTACCACTGTCCACTTGCTGCTATCTACGCAATAGAACACTGTGGGCATCAAGTTTGGCTTTCTTCTGTAGAAAATTATTTCTCTTTAATACTTTAATAATGAGATCTAACATAGCAAGAATCAAAGGGTCTTTTAAGAATTTCTTATTTGTTCTCTTTTGATTATTTTTTCTAATATACCCTCAAAACTTAAACCAAAATTTAAAATAATGAGATCAAAACTATTTAAATTCAAACCCAACTTGTCTAGACTATTGATTTATGCCTGCTGAAATCATACTAAACAATACAAGCTGAAGAGCCATAGCTTCGAGCCAAGTCTTTTGTATATTCATAAAAGCTTTACCAAGCCTCTGTTAAAAATTGCATTAAACTAACATGCTTTTTTCTTAATGCATAAAATTATCCTATTATTTTATACAGTTTTATATTGTCTTAGAAGTTATCTTAATCCCTTACTACATTTCAGTTCTGTACTAGTTATTCAGTTTTTATATCATGTTACATTTTGAAAACTGTTTTCTCATGATAACAGATGATTTTGAGAAAACTCATAACCAAAGGAAACACAACAGTAGCCAATTCTGCTAAAAATATATATAATTTAGATTAAGAATGTTGAACTACAACTGGAAAATTCGTGATCTGAAACCAATTATTGGCAGGTGTATACAACTGCAGTGGATGTATATCTTGTTTATGTTGTTGTTGTATTTTTTTGTTGTTGTTTTCAAATTCTAATGTTTAATCATACTTTTGGGTATGCTCTTCTTCAGTATATATTTTCACACAGTACAGAAAAGGGCCAGAGAAATTTCTCCAAGATATCTTATTAGTCTTTCAGTTTTCTTTGTTTTTTCTTTATTTTTTATTTTT
This sequence comes from Heteronetta atricapilla, assembly GCA_011075105.1. Lineage (NCBI taxonomy): Eukaryota > Metazoa > Chordata > Aves > Anseriformes > Anatidae > Heteronetta > Heteronetta atricapilla. The sequence goes on from CM021735.1 coordinate 13,266,889, forward strand.
AACCAAATATTCCCTATCCAGAATCTTGTTCCGTTTCCCTGCATTGGTTCAAGAAACTTGTAATAAAGGAGGCTGGTATAGCCATGAATCTGAATTTTAATTTCTAGTTAAAATAGGCAATCCTATTCAGGGAATACAAGATTTCAGTTATGGATTCTAGAAATCAGTCTCTGTATACTCCTGTCTATATAACTGGTTTTGTGCAGCCTTCACCTAACAGAATTCTAGGGATTGCAGAAAACTTTTAATTACCTAAGAGAAAACAAGAACATTAAATTTGTAAATTGTCAGTAGTTTCCAAGTCTGCATTTGTTGCTGGGACTCAATGGTAACTTAACTACATAGGTAGCATTAGTGCAGAATTATGCTATCTATGATGATAATTTTAAAATTATCTGTAATAATTAAACAAAACAAAACACAACAACCCAACAACCCATAAGCATTCAGGACAACATGACTTTGGCTAGAATCTGTTCTCAGAAACACTAAAGGATTTCCCATATTTTCAGCAGAAAACAACAACAACAACAATACCTTAGTCCATTTAGTGTAACCTTAGACTTTTACTGATTTTGCAAATAAGGCTTTATCCTTATTTGAGGAAAGAAATATGAGAAGCAGGAATTCTAGGAAGAAATAATAATAATAATAATAAAAATATCTCCAACCAAAAAACACCACCACCAAACCTAAAGGGTGAAAAGTAGAAAGTTGAAAGAAGAATAGATCATTTGATGAGTCATAATCTAGGTAGAATCTGAGTCTTTAAACTCAGAGATGATCTGAAAATAAGGGAATTTTCAGAATAATGTGGTAAATGGACCCTGGAATCTGTATAATACAGAGACCTAATTCCAGAAAAACAGCCAGGAAAAGAAACAGATTTGTTTTTAATTACAAGGTCATAGTATAGTTGAGTTAATGGGAGTATTTCTAATTTATCTCTGGTGAGGATCTTTCCTAGCATCTCTCAGTCAGAAATACTCTTGGATGATACTGATGATTTTATTAACACTTCTTAACTTTCCAAGAATGTCTGTGATCACATTCTTTTGTCACTGAATCTTCAGCTAGTTAGGTTTCCCTAGCTAGCTTGAGAAAGATATTGATGTATTCAAGCAGTAGTAAAAATGGCCCCTCTCCTCCTAAGGCTATCTCTGTGAATCTTAGTCCAATGGGTAGTTTTAAAGGAGTTCCAAAGATTTAGAACCAAATTAAAATGAATAAGGTTTCTTAATACTAGTTAAATTACACTCTTCATTCCAATTCACTTGCATTTTCCAAATTTAGAACTAGAATGTGTCTTCTATTTTTCAGCAGGTGTGTATTTTGGAATATTTAAATGATTACACTAAACTGCAAAACTCCAGACAGGATTTGTGAGAGAGACTTCAAAACTTCACTGTAAGCAGATACTCACACCACCTAGGTATCTACTTGAAAAACCTAATTTGTGAGGTTGATCTCTTCCAGCTGTATCCCAATAAACAGGGACAAGACCCCTCAGGGGCTAGTTCAGAGAGCCTGGACAGGGCTTAAACCACACACTGAGGATTCCTCTGGAGGAACGCTAACCGTGTTGCAGGCAGATGCATATCTGTAAGTTCTGTGGCCACCCGCTTCCTAGTGTTCCAGTTGCTTGCTACTACTTAATTTTGACATCTCTAGAATCAATTTAGTGCACAGTTTAGAACATGCACAATTCACTACTATTTTTTTTTGAGATAGATTGTACAAATGCTTTTTTCTAGTTACTTTGTACACATTTACAAGAACAGTAACTAGCTTCCTAAAACATGTCTAATGCATGAGAGAGCCCAAGTAACATCAACTATACAGTGATTTACCTTAATTAATTTCCTCAGAAGAATGTGCCTGCAAATTCCTACTTATAACATCAACTTTTTTTTTCTTTTTAAATCAAATAACTTTTAAAATTATTGCCAAAGAAATTCTCATCTGTCCAAAGAAACAAGTACTGTTAAAATCTGCAGAGAAATTAGAAGCAACACACATTTTATCAGAATAAATGCATTAAGATTAATAATGATTTTAAAGTTTATAGATTCATGCCCCTCAAGATCTCGTGTGAATTCTGAAATCCAATTTTATTGTTATAACTGTAATAAAGTTTTATAAATGTTATAAAGGAGGTCTTTACTAAGAATGAAAGCAATCTGAACTATCTGGCGAAGTAATAAAAATGTGTTTCTTTGTTGTGAAGTGTCAGGCAAGTAAGGCTTACCTGAAAATTGATCGATAAGTCTTCTGTTTCCACTTGAGTGCACTCACTTTTTCTTCATAGGGTAATCATTGTTTTAAATGGGTTTTCCATTAACATCAAACTTAACTGCTGGGAAAAAAAAAAAAGGCAAACATTAAGAAAGAAGAGATAGAAACAGTCAAAAAACTTCAGCAATCACTAATGACAGCGCATTACAACTTTGCAATGTGTTTTGTTTCTTATTTATTACAACGGTCAGCTGAAGTCCGGGCTTCCTCCAGCACTGCAAAAGGGATTGTCAAAGCAGTTTGCCCGTACTTATGCTGAGATAATCCTGACTGGCAGATAGTCCATCATTTGAGATACATACTTTGAAATGATACTATGATTCTGAAAAATAAATCCTGGAGCAGTATTCTAGCCGTGTGCATTCTGAGTGACTTCTGTGTACCTCCCCCAAACATTTCTGTTCTGAAAAGATTACAGCAGGTTTGCTGGAAGGTGACTCATTTGTCATACTTTCAACTGCTGATTATTCTGGATAAAAAAAATCTATTTTTTAAGAAGTTTTTGTACATGCATAATTTAGAGAATTACTTGTGCTGCATTTGATAGCTTTTGTTGCTGAATGTCTTAAAATTCCTTTTTTCACTCCGTCTATTGCTTTTGCAACTGAAGATCAATAATTACTTTCTCCCCATCATTGAAAAATAATGACATGTCCACATATTTGATCAGCTGCAAATGAGGCCTCTAGCTAAATGGCACCCCTTGGACGAGTGAGCCTGGATAAAACAGGCAGATTATTTTGCTGTCAGACGTGCCCGTGCAGTAAAGCAGACAGAAGGCAATACTTTTTTGCTCATCGCCACTGTATATAGTGAATATAATAAACATGACTGAGGAGATTGTTGGAGCATTTAAAGTAATAGGTATGCTTACCTGTTCTGCTGGATAGCAATAGACTGAATTATTAACACTAATAGCTTAACTATCTCACCACATACAATTATGAGCAGTTTCAGATTGTCCCTACAACACTTTGTGAATTTTAAAAATATCCTGAAATAGTTAAAAGGTATCCTTATACTACCTCTTTAATTAAAAAAAAAAATGTTTTATTAATACTTACAGCTTAATACATGAGATTTAAAGAATATATTGTGTCCGTCTGCCCTCCTCCCACCCCCCAGATTATCTTGTACTTCTATTTAAACACGGTGGATGAACAATATCTTTAAAGACTGTCATGCTACTCTTGAAGAGGACTTGTCCTAAAAGTATACTTTCCTTGATTAATATTTTGAGAAATATGCTCTTTCCTTGTTTGTTCTTCAGTGGCATAGGAAGCTGGAGAAACTCTGGTAACCTCTGGTATTACTGTCTGATAAATTAATGCAATATATTTCTCTAAATTTCACACAGTGCTAAATGTTTTTGGCAGGACAAGATGGATATTATGAATTAAGTTTACTGCTTTCCCATTTGTATGGAAACTCTGAAGCACCTTGGCTTTCAACCAGAGAACTCTTCCCTTCTCATGTCTTATTCCTTACATGTTAAATACAAAGAACAATATAATAAAAAAAAGGGAGAAGAGAAATAATGAATGGGGGGAAAAAAGGCAGAATACTCTAAAAAAAAAAAAAAAAAGGAATTGCATTTTCCAGCACTTTGGTGAATAAAATACACATTTCAACTAAATCAATTAGATTCCACTCCATGTAATTATCGTGAATGCAAACCCAACTTGAATTTAACTAACTACAGAAACTATGCAGCTTGCCTGTTTAAAAAGACAGCTTTTATCACCAGCTAAAGGCAGTTCAATTAAAATTGGAGGCTTAACCACCCAGAAGCCTGCTGGCACGGTCTTGATGAGCTGTAATTCTAATTGGAAACTCTTTAGAGTTAGCACACAACAAAGAACCATAGCTGTTTTTAGAGGGATGCCCATATTCTTTGCAGATGTTACCTATATGGCACATCCAGAAGGGGGTTACATGAAGTGCTCCATGGATGAGGGGGTGAAGAATGATGAAGCCTGAACTACGGAGCTGGTTCATTCTTCTATGTCAGGTCATGATCTTCATTTTTCTAAAGCCTCCATATTTTTTTTCAGATGTTTTTGCTTAATTATTTTGCTGACAAGTTAAGATCTATTCTGTATGTCCAAAAAAAGGCCAGAGGGGACTGATTATATGGTAGAGAGCTTTTTAAAAAGAGTTGTTGTTTTTTTTTTCAAGAACTAGCTTAAAGCATGAAAGCCATAGTAATAGTAACACAGTCAATTATATTTGAATCCATTTGTGTATTTTAGAGCTTATATTAACAGATTCAATGCAGTTGTAGGTGACAGAGTCACGCAATTTATCAACACAACTATTAGAATTCGATTATCATTTAAACAACATTTTTGTTAATCTTTGGTTTCCTTGGGTAATGTTTATACATTCAATAGCAATGTAGATCAGAATTCTTTATTACTTCTGTATGTGCTGTTTCCTCTGCATCTTTCTGCCCCTGAATTCAGCTTAAAAAGCCCTTATGCCCTTGTACTGTAAACTTCACAAGGCAGGACCTTCTTCCCCCCCTCCAAGGGCAGCAGATAACAGAGAAACACCAGACAGTTCCACTTTTACCTCAGAAATTAACGTAAGACACTGCTCTCAGTTCATTGGTACTTCAGTAATTAGAATGGAGATACAACTTTATTTCTTTATACCATTATTTGGGGCATTGAGCCGATTTTTATGATACTCCTTGTAATTGCGATACCCTAAATATGTTTATGACTGTTATGAAAAAGGTCTAATATTTAATAGAGTGGATAACTTATTTCAAATGTCAAACTTTAAATCAAAAGCACTTCAAAAAAATCATTTCACTGAATCACCTTGAACATTTTCAGTAGATTTTGGGACATTTGGCAGAAGTCAAAAGGTTAAGTCTTCTACTATATTTCTTGAGTAATTTCACTGTTTTTTAAGTCCACATTCATCTCAAAAGATTTTCTTTACATCAAAGGAAAAAAGACAAGTAAAAATTCTAACTCGTAACTTTTTAGTGTTATACCATTTTTTCTTGTAGGTATGATCATGGTAGCTTTTTCAATCTCATCTTTGAAGAAGAAACTACTGATGTATTTTAGATCTTTTCAAGTCACCTAATTTAGTATCTTTAATATCTTTACTTTTTTTTTTTTTTTTCTGAAAATAGAATGTACCTTGGAATTAGCGTTTCCTTTACAGAAGGAGTATATTGAGGGTGTTTCAAATTTTAATTAAATGTGATGCTCAAACTAATTGTGCTCTAATACTACTACTAATATTTGGATAAGAATACATAGGATTTTTGGAGATTTTTCTGTGGCAATGTCCCTCAGAAAGGGAGGTTATTTACAAATAACAATTCTTAAATTCTTATATATTCATTCCCACAGCTGGTGTATATGCGTTTGGGCTTTCTTTATTTGCAGTATCTCACCTGGGCATATGTAAACCACACTTTATCATAGAACGGCTTGGGTTGGAAGGGACCTTAAAGCCCATCCAATTCCAACCCAACTGCCATGGGTATGGATGGGTATCCACAGTGTCTCTGGGCAACTTGTTCCAGTGCCTCACCACCTTCTGAGTGAAGATTTTCCTCCTAACATCTAATTTAAATCACCCCTCTTTTAGTTTAAAAACTCTTCTTAGAATACAGCCCGTGTCAAGGATGTGGAGACTGCAAGAAGGAAGGGAAGGTAAGAGAGAAGATAACATGATCAGAAGAACTCCTGTTATTTCTGGACTGCTCTATCAACTGCAGCATCCATGAAATGTTGCTGGTGAAGGAGTGGATAGAGCTCTGGCTTAACTTGTGCTCCAGATACATGGGCCACAATGCCTGAAGGATTCTAAGTAATCTTTTAGCACATCCATCGTTCTCTTCAATAACCTGTGCACAGAGGTAACCATTTCTTTGGACTGCTGTTAGTAACAGCCGTCCAGAATGACTATAGACATCCCCCTGACTTCAAGTGAAATTCCAATGTTACTCTGGAAACATTCCTAAAACATAGGCAATCCCTCAAAAGCACAGTATGCGGTCAGTCATTCATACTGATCTATATCTCCTGTATTCCTGTAGCAGAGATAGTAGCTACTGGTAAGCTACTTTAATAAATTGATGTAATAATGAGCAGGATGCTGATCCTTCAAAATGTAGCTTTTCAGGAGTCCTGAAATACCAGGCTAATGTCCCAGTGGGGAATGAATTCTTAATATAATAGCCTACCAATGTCAAGCAGAACATCATTGCGATAAGGTGGGTTTCTAACTGAATTACCAAGCCTCAGTAGTCACTAATCTGTCTTGGGGCAAGACCGCTAACAACATTAGCAACTATAAAGTTAACCAATACAGTAATGAAAATCATATAAGCAGCTAAGATTAGTTCTTGATTCTCATATGCTTAAAAATTTCCTTGTTTTTAAGCAGGAGATTCCCAGTGGAGACAATTGCAATTTCAAGTTGACTAAAGAAACAGTTGATCTTAAAGGTTCTGTTGCATCACGCTTGACCCTGAGTATGACAATTTTTTTTTAGCTAGAAAAGATAGAAAATTTTCTCAGGAATTGTAAACGAGTTTCTGAATTTCTGTTGCTTACACTGCCAGTTTTTCTCATGTTGTAACATTTTTTTTTCATCCCATGGTAGTGTACAGGCACCAAAAACAGTTAATGACTTGCATTTCCCTCAATGCAAAATGTTCTCTGAAGAAATCTTGCAGTATCACGTGCAATTCTGAGATACATTCTTCGAAGGGCAGCAAAGTCATTCTCCTAAGATCTGATCTGTAAACTATGTATGAACCTCTGTTTTTATGCAGCTACTTTGTAGTATTGTTTCTTATATTTTCCTTTTTTTGTGGGTATAAAGTGGTACATTGAAGCTGCCACTCTTTCTGCCATGCTTTTTTTGCTCGCTCAGTTTTTGGTAATAGGTTTAGGCTTCAATATAGCAAAGTATGTGAGCTTAATTTCATTGTGGTGCACAATGGACATGTAACTTTGCTAGATAAAGCTCTCAGCACTGAGTGAATTCTTTCATCTTCTCAAGTTGGAACCTGCCTCACAGTTACAGACAAAGCACTCCTCTTTATCAATTTTATGGAAAAAAAATCTTTGAGATGTGCATTTTTGTTGTTGCTGTCGCTTACATGCTGTGGACTATCGTAGCTGTTAAATATCTCGTAATGATTTGACCAACTCCATTTCAGCTTGTCTGAAATATTCTCAGAATTATTGTATCCAATGTGATTCTAAGAGTGGAAAAATTACTGAAGAATTTATGTACAGACACTGAAGGCTGTCAGTTGCTCAGCTAATCACATATTGAGCAATCTGTCACAAAACGGGGCACATCTGCTGCTTACCTAATGCCTCAAGCAGAGAGATGGGTACTGCTAATATGATCCAGAAAGTAAACTGGGAGTCTGGGTATTAGTAGAAAATGATAATCATAATCACTGTATCATAGCATTGATAGATATTTTCCATATTCTAAAATTAGGCATTGTTTAAAATAAAATTAAAAATCTGTAGTTTATAATAAAATTGGTTTCTTAACTTCTTTTAGCAAACATGCTGATGCTAACATTTCATTAACAGCAAACCATCCCAAAACACCTATGATTTATTAAAGAGAACAGTTTCTGCCCCTCTGTCAGTAATCACATATTGTTTAAAACACAATCCAAAGAAGGAAAGCCATGGCATAAGGATACGCATAATCTCCCTTTAAAATTATGAATATTTTAATTTTTATTTATATGTATCAATATGGATTTACTCCTTTTTATCAGTAGAGATATAAGCATAGGAAGTCTCTAGACATAAAGAAGTGACCAGCTCTTGAGGTGTATTTGCATATTTTGCAATATTGCAATGCATATCTTAGCTTCTTCTGTAATTGATTTCAATATATTTTGTTCTGAAGCTGCTACAGCAACATTAAAGTGTCAGACTTCAATTTATATGCCACTCTGTCCAAAACTGCAGTCCAGTTACAGAAAGGGAGGCAGTCACAGCATGAGCTGTTTTTTATTTTGCTTGAAAACACCTTGCAAATAAACACTTCATGGCTATCAAACCCTCACGTTAATTATGGATATGAGAACTCTTTAGACAAGAAAAGTATGAGATATGCAGACAAACACAGTACTCTTGAGGATGCTGAGTGTGCAGTATGGTCACTGATCTGTCACTGCTGATTTACCTTTGGATCACCTTAATGTTTCTGTAGCAGCAGGAAATATATCTTCCATGGGATGCTGTCAAGCTCAGAGATGGTGGTACCTTTCAAGTTTAATAACAACATGGTTTCTCATTCATCTAAAATACTGGAATCTAATCTGTGGCTTTCAAATAGTTGATGCATATTTTTAAAAGCCCTCCAGAAATTACCACGTTTGTAAAGAGCTGTGGTACTCTGCAATCGTGACCATCAGTGCAAAGTTTAACCAAAGGGTTAATAACAGCAAATATTTCCACACCCTCAAAAATTAAGCATTTAGGAGTAAGGATCTGTAGCTTACTTGACAAGACAGACAGACACACAAACACCGCTTGGTATGATAGTTAAGGGCAGAACTTCACATGTTAATTCCATAACGATGCCAGCAAAATTTCTTTTTGATTCACTTGATTGGACGTTGTCATGCCTGTAAAAATTTAAAGCATCTGTTACTTTTATAGAATGAAAAACATATTTCTAATACAGTCAAAGAAAGATCTTCAGTTATCAGGTCTACTGCTGTGTTTAGGATAAACTTTTCAAATGTTTCATTACATTTCTAGAATCCTTTTAATCGATTCTGTACTACTATGAAGTTCATAGCAGATGAACTGTATAGAGCTACTCCTGATGTACTACAGTGATGGAATAAATCATTTCTAATTACAAATAAAAAAATCATGTCCACATTTCTAGATTCTGTTTAAAATTCCAATTTCAAAAAAATCTGGCTGTTAGATTTCCCTGGAGGAAGAACATCAGTATTTCTGGCAGCTGGATCTTGCTGCTTTTGGACACTGACATAACAATTAAGATTTGTACATTTTAAAATCAAAGTTTATAAAGAGATTACTTTATTATATACTACATATATTTAGTTTGCATTCGGTACAACAACATATAGTATTTTATAAATAAAAATATAGTGAGATGACAGGACAAAATATCAGGAATACATATTACCTTAAAATATCTTGGTTGACCTACAGATTACAGACTAAAAGCTGCTATAGAATTTAAAGGAAATGAATCAGAATTTCAGTCAGGTAGTATGTCTCCTATTGATCATTTTAATAATAAACAATTTTGTATTTTTTGACAGCTGGATACAAAGAGAAATAAGCTGATACATAAAGAGAAATAAATCATAGTAGAAAAGAAGATTAAAAAAACAACAGATCAAATTGTCTCATGGAGTTTGTAGATTGTTCTGTTCTCACATTTGAAAAGAAAAGAGAGAGAACTCTTGGACCCAAATAATATGGAAAAATAGTCAAAATCTGGGGGGTAAGGCATTCAGTGATTTTTAGCCCTACCCTACAACTCTTTCCTATGTGATCACTCATGCCATTCCCACTGCCTAATTATCTCTGCAGAACAGCTACAAAAAAAGAACCATAGGAGATCCATGTAGCAAATAGCATCTTGCTGCTTGAACATTTTAGTCCCGAAACCATTTTCAGAAATGAGTAGTTTGTTACATTTTGTTATGATTTTGCCTATTTTTCCAAAATCTTGGGGACCTCTGACTACACAAAGTTCTGGTGGAGTCTTAAAAAATCTAGGATTATTGCTATTGCTCTTTCATCACCTCTCAAAAGAGGATCATCATTTCATCCCTTGCAGAAATGGAAGGGATAATCAGGTTTTAGAATTCAAGCATTATTGGGATATTAGGTAGATTTAAGTTAGCATAAGGGGGATTGTAATATTATAAGCTATAGAGGTTGAAAAACAGGGAGATATAAAACTGTAAGCCTCCAATTGAAGTACGAAGCAGTAAACCCAGAAAAATGCTGACAACCATAATGCATCAGGAATGTAAATGAGTTCAGCGTAACGTAAATGATGATTGAGAACTATCACTGTTAATTTAGGATGAGTGAAAAATTTATAATTGAATCTTAGTACAATGTAGAGCTCAAGTTTCTGACCACACTAAAGGTCAATCTACTTTCTTAGTTGTCTGTAAGTATTGCTGCTGCATTCCCTGCATTTTCTAGCATGAGTTTCTTCAATCTCATATGCAGTCAGATGTTACCTTGTAAGGCACGTAATAAAAATTACTTTTCTACCTGTGTATCTTTTATATTAATGACTATATTCCAAGTTTTCCCATATCACAGCAATTTAAACAAACAATCGTGCCATAATATTACATCCATATTTAAAGCAAACTAGTGACTAGTCCCTATTGCACTTATACTACCCAAAATACTGAGAAGGACAAGTGAAAAGGCATTCACAAAAATACATACAACCAAAATGCTTGGTTACCAGTGAATGATTATCTTTGAGTCATCTTATTAAATCAATAGTTTAGTAGTGGAACACCAAGCAGTTTAGTTTGCCCTCAAGTAAAACTTCATGAAGGAACTTGCATTAAAAATGGCCTAAAGAAAAAACTTAATCTGGTTAGGAGATGACAGCTCCATCCCATATCAATTTACACAAGTCAGAATTGGTTAGTTATATCAGTTTTCCTTGGTTATTGTTTTCAATCTTGAATAAACGAGGGGGAAATTCTGTCTATGCTCCTCACATGCAGTCATTTAATTCACTGGTCTTTTCTGGTGAATCTCATACAGTGCTCCTTGGAAATATGATTGGCGATACCAATTACCACAGGAATATCAGTTGAATGGAATATATTTCATTTTGTTAGAGAATAAGACATCAATGAAATCTGTTGTAATTTCTGTATCCTTTGCTATTTAATTCCTATACTGTTTATTTTTTATTTCAGAGGATAAGTATGAATCCATTGCTCCCACTCAGTTTCTCATCATTACTCCATTAAGTCAAATTACAATATAATTCAAGAACATCCAGATTGATGAATGATAGTATTGCCTTTCAAAAGCTAAGGAATCACAGAGTGAACAGATTCCTTAATTTATAACTTTGTTTTATCAGATGTTCAGGCCAGTTGAAGACAATATAAATTTAGGAGTTTAGAAACCAGCCGCCAAGCTGATGAATTGCTTGCAATAAGGATATGTTATAATGCAAATGTCAATAATACCAGAAGTAACCGTTAAAGGGAAAAAGCAAGATCAAATAAAAATTGGGAAATTAATTGGCTTAAGCCAAATTACAATTTAAAATGGAGTTTGTTAAAGAAAGATACTTTTATTGAAATTTTAAATTTATATGAAGTCTAAATTTATATTTAGATGAAGAATTTCAAAAGGATTCAGATTTTACCACTATGTGCAGTTAAGTTATGGTCCATTCTTTTTCAGTAACATGCATTGGCCCTCTGACAAGACTTTGCAATTTGTATAATTTTTGTAGAAGGACACATATGATTAATTAATTACCTTCTCTGCTCATAAAAGGTTCTCCTGAAGAAACAAACAGAACCATGTCTCTCTCTACCTCATCTCATGATTTGTGCAGGTCACTGTCTTGTGTACAAAGAGCTTTAGCAGGCTGTTGTGCGTTTAGCTGAAAGGTGTGGTTATCTAGTAGATGAAAAAGAAAATACAAATATATTATTATGCGTGCTGGTACAGCAACTTAAAATCAAGTATTTATTTAAGGCATAAGTATTATAAATTAAAATAATAATAATGGCATATAATGGTATAAGAGAACTCGCTCCAGTAAAAGAAATACTACAATACCTCTTGCCACAGACCCTCAGTCAAGGCCCACACTTCAAATCTTACACAAACCTTTTACAGTTGTTAATGAGAGTTTGAATAAGAAAATGGTTTGGATTTGATCCGTGGAATATGAGATTAGCAGAAATGATTGAGGACATTGTTTTACAATTACCACCACAGACAGAGACATATAACATTTTGTAAGTGAAAATATTTTTCAAATAACAAATCAACGTGAATGCTTTTTATGGTAGTTTGGATGTCTTGGCAGAGGTCATTCTGGCCAAGAAGGTGATCTAGGTCACTATTTGACAAATTTCAGGAATAGATCATTACAGTCTTGCAATTTCATATTTTATTTCTCCAAATTAGTGAAACTGGTATTCAAGAAAGGGATAAGCAGAGAATGCTTGAATTTGAATGTATGGGAATGTACAGGAATGCATATGCACAGATATGTTTACATGAAGAACAAGAAATTGCTTTATAATATTGTTTTCAGTATTTCCTATCAGGCATTAGATGTGAAGTGTTAAATAAAGTCAGCATAGTTCATGGATTGTGCCAACACATCTAGAAAGACAGTTTTGGTCCCGGACAGAGTCCATTCCTCTGCTGAGGCCTACACTTGGCCTCTGTCAGGGCTCCCCTGATTCCAAGGGCAGAGCAAGGGGCCAAGAGAGTGGCTGTCCTCCTGAACCCCTGGGTAGCAGAGCAGAAGGAAATAAAGCTTTAATGCCAGGCTTAGAGTTACTTTTTGTGGCTCAACAGACAATGGGCAGAACCTGGCTGCAATGCATACAGCGATTCAGGAGAGGAGATGCAGGCAGCTGCAGGTCAGGGTGAGACCATAAGTTACACAGGAGGAAGAGACAGCAGTGATTTCACAGGTAGCTATATGCAACTCTTGACAATGCAGGTGACCCTGATCACCCAGGTTCTCAGATCTATGCATTAAGTACAGTAATAACTCAGCAAACATTGAAGGTAATATTTCATTTTAATGCACACACAAACAAATGACCTTTGCTCCCTTGGTTTTGTCATATTTTAATATCCTCACATCATAAATAGAGAGTAAAATTTTCCTTCAAAATTCCTCAAAAGAAATAAATATAACAAATTCACAGATATGGCAATATAAAAGACAGAGATAATCAAAATATTAAAAAATATGATAACCTGGTGAAAAAAAAAAAAAAATCACCTTATTTACATGTAAGATCTAGAGCTGCAAGTATTTGTTCTTATACTTCATTGGACTAAAAGTGATCTGCTGCTGGAGCACAGCTATATCTCACATAGCCAGTAAATTCAAACTTGCTTTCTAACACAATTTTTGGGAAGTAACCAATCCTCAAGAATTATAACTAGATGTAATCTATCAGATGGAAAAAGAATAGTCTTATTTTACTTTTCTTCTAGCAGGCAACTATTTTTTTTTTTTGATCATGCGGGTAAGTCCATCACAAATTTTTAGAATTATGTAACTATTGCAATGAAGATGTTGCTCTAGGTTTCCTGCAAACTTTTATAAAATGTCTTTAACCAAATACATAAAACAGTATGCTTTATAACAAAAAAAAAACTGAATATGACTTCAAGGTCTCAGAAACAGGTTGAAAAGGTGCAGGTATTGCCATATATTTAAGCATATGGTCATCAAGCTCCTTTGTAGAATTAGATGTCTTAAGTAGTAGGAGACTGCAACTTAATAAAGGTATCTTTGGAAATAGGAGCAATTTCATCTATATGGAGAAATTTTAATGGCCATATCATAATGAAAAGATGAGGGAGGACTGAAAGCTGTAAGAAGACTGTGAAACTGACAAAAAAGGCAATAAGATAGTACTAGACACAATCATGGAGACAGAATGAATCTAAAAAAAAAAAGGCAAGGGATTTTTAGAATAACCACCAGACAAACTATACCTTATTGTCTGTATCTTAGCGCCCATGTCGTTCATTTTACTCTGGATTCATAGTAACAGACATGCATGATTGCTGTTAACAAACAAAACTGTTTCCCAAGTGAAGTTCTCATTAGTCTGACTGCACTATAGTAATCTACGGAATTAATCTAGTAAAGAAAGCAATCCTTGAATCTCCATGTTTTTCCAACAAGACCTGAATCTTGTAAGCTGCTCTGTGATACAAGGCTCTGTCTTTGACAGCCAGATCTCCTTTTTAGTATCTTTACCTCTGCAGTTATTTTTCCTGAGGCATAAGTTCTATGGTCAGGTTTATAACCATTCGGATAAGCACAATTCTTTTTGCAGCTGGTTGATCATACAGACATATCTGTTCGGGTGATGGCAGTTTAAGTAATAATGAAAAATTTCCTTTGGATTGCAACTCTGAGTAACATGTCAATAAAGTGAAAAATTTAGAGAAAGAAATTATCACAAATTTCTCTCGAGATTTTAGACTTTGTAAATAAATGAAACAATCCATTTCAAATACTCCAGTGGCATGTCAAAGAGAGAACATATATGCTAAGCTGAATGCATCTCAGAGTGATATTTTATACAACTGAGACAAGAGTTGATGATGGCCAACAGATGGTCCAAATATTGCTTACCTATAACTAGGATATTTCATTTTTCATTTACATTCCATGGCTAGATTTTTACCCATTTTATATTAGAGAAAACAGCTCTTGTTGACTATGGTGGTTTTACTCGGGTGGCAGCTGAGTTCCACCACGGCTGCTCTCTCACTCCCCCTCCTCAAAGAGGAAGGGGGAGAAAATAAGACACAAAGAGATCAAGGTTTGAGATAAGGATAATTTAATTAAAGGAGGAAAAAAAAAAAAAAAAAAGCTGTGTGGAAACACAGAAAGAGAAGGAAAAAAAAGTTACTCTCTACTTCCCATCAACGAGTGATGTTTGGCCACATCATGGGAAGCAGGGCCTCAATACATGTAATGGTTGTCTGGGAGGACAGGCCCTTCCACCACGAGAGCACCCCTTTTATTGCTGAGTGTGACATCAGGTGTTATGGAATATCCCTTGGGTCATTTTAGGTCAACGGCCCTGGTGATGTCCCCTCCCCATCACTTGCCCACTCCCATCCTGCTGGCTCTTGGGGCTTGGAGGGACTCTTGATGCAATGCCAGTATTGTGCAGCAACAGGTAACACTGGGGTGATACCAGCGCTGTTCCAGCTATGACTGCAGAGCACAGCACTGTGTGGGCTGCTGCAGGGAAAGTTAACTCCATCCCAGACAGACCCAGCACAATGACACAATGCTCAATTACAAAATTGTTGCTTTTCCTCTGTCTTCCAAGTTTAGGATAGAAATATGTATTGTGCACAGTTTATATTGTACACCATATGCTTAGCTAATCTCTCCAATCTGATCTTGAAGCATTATTTGTTATCTTTAATTTGGCCTTTCTTCATGATGCCAACACCACCAATAAACTACGTAACACATCAGCAGGCTACACAGTATTAAGGTTATTAGCACCAGTTGTTGTTTCTTTTAAACCATGCAATTGCAATGCAGTTTTGATTCAAATGTTTCCAAAGAAAAAAAAAGAAATACATATAAGAATAAAAAGTTAAGAATAAAAAAATCCTCCCTACTACACCTTTTACATACATATATCATGGCTTAAGATCTGATCACATATCCTCTGCATGACCATGTACTAAAATGCTGACTGCTTATCCATATGGATGAAAATTATATTTTACATTCCAAATGCCTCTAAAGTAAACAGCACTTCACTCTTTGCTCTTTTCATGTTTTGACAGTTAACCTAAGGATTTGTTAGCACGGAAATCAGTCCTGTTTTACTGTCCTATAAATAATTAGTCATGCGTATGTCTGTTTGACTATTTTTTAATCTTTTTAAAGGTCATAGTTCTAGACTTACCGTCAATTGAAACATTTTTATGCTTTAAAGTGTATGTATATTACAGTATCTTGTTAAACCCCTTAGAAATAATGTAATATAGCATCTTTTAAATTTATCATTGGGATCTTTGAAAAACAAAAAGTTTGGTAAAGTTCTTTAACAACGTAAAAAATATTTTATACTGTAGAATATACACACGAAGTATATTGAAATACCTCTGTATACAGTGCATTTGGAATGAGTTTCATTTGTACCTGAGTTCTTTTTGTCTAATCTCCGCAGGGTTTCACTATTAAAAGCTGGATAGGACTTCTTGCGTGAACCAACGTAGCTGGTTTAAAGGCTGTCATGCCCTCCTCTGAGATGGAAATTATACTGTTCAGGTTACTGAGCCTGAAATACTAAAAAAGTGATTTATAAGGCAAAACTAAAAAGAGGTTTTCTGGAAGATAAAGCTCTTGTAAATACAGAGATATCATTCTGTTCAGACTAAGCAAAAGGAGCAAATAATCTATACATAAGATTTGTATTTCAATTAATCCAAGGATTAATATGCTGGAAACTTTTGTTCAGATGTTAGAAAAAAAAATAAAGTCACCTTCTTTATATTTTGTGTTTAACTTCTGTATTGTTCTGCAACAGCAAAGGCCTTTTCCCACTATTCATGGATATAGTTTTGGATAAGGGATTAGGTGCTTGAAAATAACCCAATTTACTTTCTTCCTATTGCCTGTGCTTTCCATTACTGTCCTAGGAGAGTAACTCTTACGTGACAACCATGCTGGTACACAGTGTTCAACACAGCTGTGTTTAGCTGTATTTTTTAAACTGCTGATTTTTTTCCACACTGAGGTTTACTAAACTTAAATATTAACTGCTTGCCAGTTGCCTCGAGTTAGCTCATGTATTCATAAAGATTACGGTGAATTCTATTCTTCTGTTTTAACCAAGCCCACACATTGCACTTCATTTGTTAAAATGCATAATTTAACTTGCTTTCTAATAGTTCATTTCCCGACATGGGCAATACTATTCTTCAAATTACCGTTTCACAAAAAATCAGTATGGGAACAATGCTGTATGTTACAAAGGCTTCTCTAGGTCAAAAAAGTGCCCAAATACTGAACTGTATGAATAAATTTGGACTTTCATAAATACTTATACCTCATTATAGCATAAATTCCTAAATCCATAACAAAGTGCATTACTATAACAATATCAACCTTGTAACTTTCTCTTTCTGAGTTTCTTGGCATGTAGATCAGTGTTTATTTATTTATTTTTTTTTAAAATGTGTTATTTTATAGATAAATGGCTCTTTTTTCTAAATGTATCACAAAATAAATACAATATTTTTACTGTCTATATTTCCTATGGATAAATATGAATTTATAGTAGCTAGTCAATATAATCACTACTACTATGGAAAAAATATTTAATAAAATTCTTTTAAAAAGATGAAGAGTGACAAATTAGGGAGATTCAACTATAGACAAATAATTGAAGATAAATGTCCTAATGAAGTTCCATGAAAGAGTGCAGATTTACCAAAATCCTTGAAAGTGAAGAAAAATATCTGCATTTATTTTAACTGTTTCTATTACATAAACTGTTCTATCATTAGTCACTTTTGTAAGGCAGTGAAGATGCTATTATAACATCTTATTAATGTAAAAATAGTTTAAAGCTCTTACTCTTATAAATGAAAACTACCAGAAAATCAATGAAAACTGTCAGAAAATTAGCCTCATTACCTACGGAAATAAAGCTTATGCCACTGCAATAATCTGTCTATCTGTTGGTGCTTCCCATAACATCTTTCAGATCCAATGGTTAATTCCAATCCAACCTGACAGGCACATAAAGGACTCAGGTATATTACCTTGCCAAAAAATTACATAAAAAAGGACATAGGGTAGATGAGACAGACCCAGATTTTTCCCTGAGGAAAGGCAATCATTACTTGATGCTTTTCCTTCCCCAGAGGCAGCCCCTCGATGGCCTGTCGTGCACACACCATCCAGCCATTTCACAGGAGGGCAGCTTCGACCATATCTTGTCTGTCTATACACTACAGAAGAGAAAGGGAGCACAGAGAATACATACCACTCAAAGTTGTTCTCCACAGGAAATTGACTTCTGTTAGCTTTCTGCAAATGTCCACAAACGAAGAACCAGCTGTCATGTTTCAACTGCCTGCAGTCATCAAGGATAATGTGATTTTATTTTCACTCTTTTCAACTGCTTTTCCTGGGTTTTCAGAGAACCAATGGCAAGGCTTTTAATGTTAGAATAAAGAATTTATTCTGAACTTATTATTTTTCTTCAAGCTACCTACATTTCATTTCATCCATTACCTCATGTGTTGGGTGTTAATAAAAAGAAGTTAAATAAAAGGTTGAGTTATAACAGTTACATCACAGAAGAAGGTAATAAGAATAAACAAAGATACCACAGAGGTAGGTGGGAACATAGCAGAACCATCCATGATGAAAAACAATAGATGTGGAAAATCTCTCTCTCTCTGGATGCTTAAAGTAAATCTTTGTACTAACAGGGGCCTGTGTATGGAAATGCAAATACCATCAAGACTGAACCTTTATTGCTGGAGGTCAAAGGAGGTGCACCATTTAAATCTTATAGGATTACAGAAGAAAATTTGTGTAAAAAACCTTTGTGAGATTTTAATGAAATCCTATTTAAACTAAACTAAAATTACAGAAAAACAATTTTTTATATTTGTTATAGCGTGAGTCTCATTGTCCCTCTCAGCTTTTATAACTATTTGGTTAATTACCAGAAAAAAAATACTATTATTCTTTGTCTAAGAAACAAGCAAAAACTTTCAAGACTTTTTGAAAAGCTCAGGACTAGAATACAAGACTGCCTTTTGATATATGCCTTCAGTAATGTTTTCTGAAACCACTGAGGGGCCTTGAGAATGGATTCTGGTAAGGTCATGAATCTTAGTGTTTTAGATGAAGATGGTCTTTGACGAATCAGAAATTACTTCAAGAAATTCTGGAAATTATTACCCTTGCCTAAGAAAAAGCTGAAGAAGCTGAAGAATGGGCAACAATGAAGATCTTTTAAAAAAGGAAAACAACAGTTACCTTTTCTTTTGTACTCTCCATAAAACCAATCAGCCATTTTGTTCTTTGTCTGCCCAGAGGACTTAATGATGGTGGGTTTCTTTGATATATGTGAACCTGTTAAGTACCTTTAAAAAAAAAAAAAAAAAGAAAAAGAAAAAAGGAAGAACCTATGTGTTTATCATCCTAAAATCACTTTATTATGCATTCATTATGGTTACTCTGGTTATATGAAGTACAAAGGCAAGAACAGTAAGAAAATTAAAACAGAAAAATGTCAGCATTATGTGTTTTAACAAGTCACAGCTCACTATTGACCCCACATCTACAGTCAGAAACGTAGCATACTTTGTTTACTTCACATAAAGGATAATGTTTTAGCTGTGCCTTCCAAACTCCAGAACGTGCACTCACCCTAAGGGAGAGAATATATGATCTGGGAATAGATCTGGCAGAAAATCATGGATTTCATTAGGGCAAGGTGGTGTGGAATAAGAGCACAGCTATGAATTCTATACCATATTCTCTGCAATATGTTTGTGTTCCATACCGGCTAATTGTGTCTCTGTTATACAGTAAAGGAAAAGTAGCATTGGTAGCCAAATCTTTTCATTTCTGTGCTTTTTAGGTTTTGAAGGTCCCATGGATTTCAGTGGAATCAAATTTCAATTTTGATGTACATAGCAGTCTTAATTCAAGAACAATGCAGGGATTTTCTGCATTAATGGTAACAACAAACTACTAATACTAATACCTTACCATTCTCTTAAATAGATAAAGAAAGATGAAAATGTTATGTACAGTAATCTGATTTTTTTTTTTTTTAACAGAACATTTTATATTATAATGCCAAGTAAACATTGCTGTAAAACCTTGTCTTTAACAAGAGGGAGGCTAAAAGATTCAGATTTATTCATTTACTTCTTTCCAGTGACAGCACTGGGTATTTATAGCATAAAGATGGCAGCTTTTAAATCTATAAATGGCTTTTTGGCATTATAACTCAGGGTTATGGTATGGCTCAAACTGTATGCTTACAGAGTGGTATGTCAAAACGTAAAAGCATCAAATGTCATAGTATTTCAAAGTTTCCTATGTAGATGAAACTTAAAAAATTGACAACACAAAAGCAGATTAAAAGGTATAATTTCTCCATAGTTTGACTAATGCTAACTTTTAGATACTTGTTTCTGAATTACAATGCTTTTACTTTAAGAATTTATATAGTGATACTGTTATGCAAGCAGTGAAATAAAAGATATAAAACAAATGATAGAAATCAGGAATTAATTGCTCAAGGCCTGCTTTTTCTCTTACAGTGCCGAAACAAAAAGAAAAATATTTAACTGTACCTCAGACAGGTTGTAAACATGTTTGTCCAAATTCACAACACCTACAGATAAAAGAAAATACTCTTCAGCACACAAATTTCAGGATTTTGTCAATTCTGGAATTTGTATTCTTAAACCATAGCCAAGATAGCTCTGGTAGGATGGTTTAAGAGGAAATTTCTAGATAAGCCAGAATGACCTTACCTTAAATTTGTATTTCTTATGCAGTAAAATAGTATACAAAGAGCAGGTAAGTAATCAAGCAACCAAGTCCCATACTATTAATGCTAACACAATGAGTTTTATCTTCAGGTTTAAAGAACATCAATACAGAAATTTGTCTCATTAACAATATATTTTAAAATGATCCAGAACTAAAAAATATTAACACACAGTATTAAGGAATCTCAGAGGTCCTTCTGTGAGAAAGTTTGCATTTGAAAGAAAAAAACTGTTATTCCACACCCAAAAGGGTGTAATAACAAACAGCATGTTTTTATCATCTTTGAGATTTGTATCCTATTAATACATAGAATAACACTTAGAAACACTCAAAGTACGTAAATTAAATTCACAGTTTGAAAACTGCACTGCCATTTTTGTTTGAAGTAGCACTGAATGGGTTTTGCATTCATTTTATATAGCACATCAATGCCAGAAATTTTTGAACGTTTGAAAATTAAAAATATATGTATTTGTTCCACTGTTTTTAAGTTGTTGTTGTTGTTTTTTCTCTCATTTTGATTGTCTTTCCCTTTCTAGATTTCTCTTTTGTATACAGTTATTTCTGATACAATGCATTACCATTCTTTCCAACATGATAGCTTTGTGATAGGGATATGTGTATTTTATCTTTTCTCCCACCTATTAATTCTCAAAACAGCATCTAGCATTTATGCCTCTCATCAAAGTTAGCTAGCTGTATACATTCTTAGCCTATCAATTCAGTTTTGCTGGCAAAAGCATAAAAGTAGTAGATTAAGAAATGACATTGGCAATTTTTTGAATAAAGGCTGATATGTCATGAATCCCTGCTGTTACTAGGTACGTCTACACAGCAATAAC
The DNA here is from genome assembly GCA_011075105.1 of Heteronetta atricapilla. Taxonomy (NCBI): domain Eukaryota; kingdom Metazoa; phylum Chordata; class Aves; order Anseriformes; family Anatidae; genus Heteronetta; species Heteronetta atricapilla. Next base: position 13,288,362 of record CM021735.1, read on the forward strand.
TACCATGCAATCAACCCTTTATTATCACCTTTCATTGAACTTTAGCATTTTTAAGAGAGAGGAAAGTGGTGTTGATTATCTGAGGGTGCAAATATGGCTACAACAAGGTAAAGGATGCATAAAGATGGACAAAGAAAAGAAGAATGAATATTGGAAGAAGAAATGAGGAAAAGTGGAAAAAAATCAGTGAGTTAGGCATGGATCTAATCAGTCTAAAGCAAAAAAAATGCTTGCTAGGGTAAACAATAATTTTGGTGGAGATTGTCAGAGTTACAGTAGGAACTCAGGTATGCAGATGCCTGCACTTCAACAGAAATTGCGGACAAGATCAAGGTATTTGTTTTGATGCATAAAAAGGGTTTGAAGACGGAGGCATTTAACAACAAGGAAGTGGTCCACACACCGAGAAAGTGTTTCATGTTTCACTGAGTTCTTCTCGCTTTGTAGGTACTTGATTTAATTTCATCTGTATCCTTCAGAGTGATTTTTTCCCAAGTCTCTGCAATTAGGCTCCAATATGTGAAAAGAAGTAAATTAGCCATACGACCTATATTCAAAAACACAGTAGGTGGTTTGTGTCCTCTATTTTTACTTCGTAGCTTAGCTGCCAAAACAGTCATTCAAGAAGTCAGAGGGCCTGACTCCAGTTTGTCCCACTCTCAGGAGCCTCTTAAAATACAAACTACAGCACAGTTGGTCAGAAATCTCATTGGTCTCATTGTGAAAAAAGGTCATTATGCATTTAAATGAGGAGAAAGAGAAATCCCCAAAGAACTACTCTTCTTATCCATAGTATGTGCTTATCTAGCAAAGATGGAAAAACTTCATTTCTGGTCTCTCCTTGCCAACACTGTCTATCCATTTAAGCTTAATTCATTAATTAATTGGCATAGTGTGTGAAGCAAGGAGCAAATTGATGACTTTTGAGTCTTCTGTTTGTAGTATTTAATTACTGGCATTGATTTCATTCAGGTTTAAAACTTTCAATCAGCTTGCTGTGGACAACATGTGATTTTCATATATGGCATTAGCTGTTCTGCAAACAGAAATAGATGCTCTGGATCTTGTATTGGAAGCTAATTAGTATTTATGTCTTTGAAATTCTCATGGAAGTAACTGGGATGTGAATATGAGCATGCATATTTAACCAGTTTAAATAAAAGTAAGTTTTAATCAGTAGACATAAATCCAATTATAGTGCAGGAACTAAACCCAGTAATATTTTGGGATGGTCATAATTCTGAATTTATCTGAATTTACATTACTGACATCCATCTAATAATTAATGATATACAAAAATAAAACTGCAAATTGAACAGGATATATTGTACCTCTTCAATGTTTGTTAAATCTTTAAACTAATCTCAAATTTTTATTTCTCTTTTTTTTACGCTCAACAGAATAGTATATAAAGTGGATTTATAATCCCAAGGTCTTCTTCCTTCTAATTATTTTAAATGTATTAAGAACAATCAATCTTTATGTACTCACAGATATATCAAGTGAAAAAGTAAATGATTAACGGTAATATTATAAAACTACTTCAGAAGCGTACTCTGAAATGTGTATCATCTTGCATGTAAGTCTGACCAATTAATAATTTTTCAGTAGCCTGATATTTATTTAATATAACCTTTACACCAAGTCTGATTTTCAATAGAATTTAATTAACCTGTGCAATGACTGTACTTGTGTACATAGATTAAAAATTTGTAAAAGTAATGGTCAGTTAGGCAGCAACTAGTATAATCTGTACATACAATGACATTAATTATGTTCTCAAATTGGGCACATCATTGCTTTAGACAGTATAAAATTCTGGCCTTCTATGTGTATTCTGTTTAACTTTTCACAAAAATTTTGAATACCTATTTATAGTGCAATTCATTCATGAGTTTTTTGAGAAAATATTAACCTAAAAAGAGCCTGCTAAAATACAAAAATGAGCAGCGTGTTTATTCTATGTTAGTATTTTTCTAATATCATTCATTCATTCATTCAGAAAAAAAAAGTTAACTCCATCCCAGCCAGATCCAGCACAATGGTATGTCATAAGGGACAGATTTCTTCTTCTCTCCCTCCTGTCCAAAGTTATACAGCACCTTCTGAAATTAATCCACTAATGTAAAAGTAAATGAAGCTGAATTAATAGAACTTCAAGATCAAAAACATCAGAAAATGACTGTTACTGGAGACAGTAGATAGCAAAAGAATGTTAGAAGTTAAAGAAGGGTACACTTTATGCTTCATTTTCTCACATTTTCTTTTGGAATTTGACATTCAAATTAAAATGCTTTAGTCATTTAGGCACCTTTTTATCAACCTGTAGCCTAAAGAACCCTGTTCTGTAAAATAAAATCAAAGCTAAGTAATTTCCTTTATGCCATCTTAGATTTTACAGAAAACTATTGCTGATTGTTTTGAAATGAGTAGATTTAAAACAGAAAGAATGTTCTGCATTTATGCTGGATAAGAGATAATCTAAAAGAGAAAGGCTGGCATAAATGGCATGGTAACTTAAATTGTGTTCTTTTCTCTGTTCATGATTTTCTCTCAATCATCCATTTTTATGTACTGTTTTCCAAGTGTTTCTTTACTGGCAATAATCTGAGCACAGGATAATAAAGCACTGGCTAGGTGGTCAAGGGAAGTGATCATCTCACTCTACTCTGCACTGGCGTGGCCTCACATCAAGTACTGTGTGCAGTTTGGGGCACCACGGTGTAAGAAGGACATAAAACTATTAGAGAGTGTCCAAAGGAGGGTGACAAAGGTGGTGAAGGTCTAGAGGGAAGACACATGAGGAGCGGCTGAAGTCACTCAGTTTGTTGAGCCCAGAGCAGAGCAGGCTGAGGGGAGGCCTCATGGCGGCCCGCAGCTTCCTCACAACGGGAACAGAGGGACCTGAGCTCTCTTTTCTGGGGATAGCAACAGGACCCGAGGGAACGGCATGGAGCTGGGACAGGGGAGGGTCAGGTTGGGTGTTAGGAAAGGGTTCCTCACCAAGAGGGTGGTCAGGCACCCGGACATGCTCCCCAGGGAAGCGGTCAAGGCACTGGGCCTGACACAGTTCAAGAAGCAATTGCACAACGCTCTCAGATGTACGGTCTGAGCTTTGAGTGGTCCTGTGTGGAGACCAGAGTTGGACTCGATGATCCATCCTTGTCGGTCCCTTCCAGCTTAGGTTATTCTATAATTCCATGATCTACAGTCAAGCAAATCAAGCTCACCTGTTCCCAGTATCAAGGCACAGTATGTACATCTGTTCAAGATCTGTAGTAGCTAATAATGTACCTCCTCAGCAAAACGCTGAAGGCAAAGGGGAGGATAAGTAAGCCTTCTCATTTGATTTTGATAAGTAAATGAAGAACAGCATCCTTGAAAAACTCGAGCATGTAACAACATTAGTTTGAATTGGGAGGAGCTTAGCAAGATGAACATAACTCACATTCATTAGAATGCATTAAGCGTAAAACTACTTTACTCACAGAGGAAGCGACTCTATAAAGGTTGTGCAAGTTACTCTGTGTGAAAGAACAGGGGGAAGGTTCACACACAGAAGTATTCACCAGAGATTTAACCAGTAGGTTTAACTGCTAGAAGAACTGAGATGAAGCAGCTATGAAAAAGCAAAAGTACATACCACACAATGTTTTTTTCTAGTCTGATCAGTCTTTACCATACTGCACAATGCTTACTGCCAAAAAAAACCTTCAAAAAGTGAAACATACTGTCTACGTTCATGACTAGAACACATGTTTTTACCAGTCAGTTATTACACATCTCTTTTCCATTTGAATTTTTATATTTTTTATTTTAAAACTAGTGCTTGGGATGCCTTGGCTCATTGTTTCTATACTCTAGCACATTACTTAAACGTTCTTTCATTGGACATTTATTTTATACACTTTTTTTTTTTTTCAACAAAACTAGCATTTAGAAGTCAAGTGTTGGTATATATGAAACATACATATGCTAGTATGAAGTATATTAAAATTAACGATTACACCTAAGACAAGGATTCGTATATAAATATACATCGTAAATGATATTCTCTGCTTTAAGAAATCCACCCATCTTACCTGAAGGACAACAGGACACCTCTGAATTTTCACTTTTAGTCCTTTCACATGCAGTTGGTTCTGTGGGCATGGTAAGTACTGATGTCAGGTTTAAAATCACTCCTCTGGTGAAATTTCCTAACAAAAAAATAACAACAATGCTACGTTAAAATACATATATTGCTTTTCTTTGATAGAAGCTTACTTTGCAAAAACCAAACTCTGTCTACAGAGCAATCCAAGGTGTGGCAGCAATTCTGCAGTGACACAGCTCATACAACATATACAGCTGCAACCAACTCAAAATTAGTATTTTGGCAATAGCAGCTATGAAGCAAAAATTTTTAATATGGAAAGAAAAGGATCTTGGACAGTACAGAAAAATAAATAAATAAATAAAGCAAAGAAAGAGAATGCAGTGCTATTTTTGAGAGGGTAAAAATCAAAAGGGGTTCAGGAAAGTAAAAAACACTTTCTTATTAAAATTAATGAGTGTTAAAAAAGATGACCCCTAGGGAGTTTTCTTTGGACTTAAGTTTTCATGCAAAATAGTTGTACAAGTTGAGATATGATGAAAAATTAGTTTAACAAATATATAGAAGAATTTGAAGACATAGCCCTAGATGTATATAAATATTTGATGCTGTAGACTTATTTTGAGTTACAGAAGATTCAAAGGGAATCCTGCTATTGCAGTCAGACACTTTTCAAGAGCACCACTTTGAAATTATGTTGTTACTACAGAAAGGTCCAGTATCTCTCTTCATGGGTCTGCTGACTGGTTCAATGTAACTTCTGTCGTGCTGCTGCACTGGGTTTCATCTCTTAAGGGAAAAAAGTGAAGAACAGAGGAGTAGTAAATGGCACAGCAATCTATAAAACTATTGGCATTTCAAGCATGTTCAGTATGTCTTTGTGATTAAAGGCAAATGGTGCATACATGCTGATTTTTTTTTTATCTGTTTTTGAAAGACACAGTGTCTGGACTTCTTATATCAACACTAATCTGAGCTTCTGTAAGAGTATAGTATTTTTATTTGATGATATTTTGATCCTAAGATCATTCCTTATGTTCGGAGAGCTTTAAAGCAAAGAGCACTTCACATATCTGTCCAACAGTCCACAATTGAATGACTATGATTCATTCACTAGATGGGAAGAAAGTTCCTTGGTATTAGTCTTGAAAGCAATCTGTCATTAGATTGGCACATTAACTTTGTTCAAATTCATTTGTGAGATTCTTTGCAGGAAATAGGGGCTAATAAAGTAAGGAAATGATAGAAGAATATTGAGGATCTATTAAATCATTAAAGCCAATTCCTTGTCAAATGCAATAAAGGCTTCAAACAGCTAGACAACAGTCTATAAAGTTGCATTTATATTCTAAGAAAAATAATAAAGAAAGTCTGCCTCTATAACATTGGGTCTTAAAACACAAAGAATGGTTTCTGTTGTCATTCGCTTTCCAAGGCTGGTGTGACTGATACCATCAGGTGTCTTTTCCACTAACATAACTTCAGGCCTAAGACATAGGTCAAAATCCCACACTCTCAAAATAAGGCCTGGGAATACATGATTTATAATGTGCTGATCAAACTGCAATAGCTGTCTTGTGCTTTGTTAAATCCTGCAGAGAGCTTTGGCTGAGATCTGGATAAACAGCTGAACTTTAGGTTGATAAAAGACTTCGTGAACTTATAGTATAGAGTGTTATATAAAAATATTAATCTTCAGAGTCTCTATGTTTTATGGCACAGGTTTCTAACTTCCTCATGAGAATTATATTAGAAAAATCAGTATAATGCATACTTGCAGATGTGGACATAGACTAGGAAGGCTGGATTAAGAAAAAAAAGGGAAAAAAAACACAAAGAAAGGGGAAATGGATGGGAAAATATTCCAGAGAAAGTATAAATATGTAATCTTGTGATTTTTGGTAGTTCCTTATCTTGAAATGATTCTTCTTTCTTGTCTTCTGGGAATTAGTTCTCCTCATCAAATTCATGAACAGTTTCTTGCCAGAACTATTTGTATTTTAAAAAGCAAGAATTTTCTCTAAGCTTTGAGAAACACAAGGTAAGGTAAGGGAAGGCAAGACAGATTACCTCTCATGGAAATAGGTGCAACACATTTTGTAGTGAATGGCAGGTTTTTCATTCTCTGTAGTACACTCAGGATTTCATCTACTAATTAATTTTCATATATGTATTTATTTTCTCCCAGTACTCCTAGTATGTTAATGCATGTATACTATTTTCTAAGAACTAGAACCCAGTATACAAAGTTTCTGATGTGGCAAGAGGTTGGCTATGCAGCAGTAATAGTACCACATAAAAATTACCTTCCTCTCTTTTTTATTTTAGAGATTGGAGAAGCTCACTTTCTTATTATTACTATTATTAAGTTACAAATACTGGAGAAAAGTGGCTAAAAGTTTGACTTCCTGGTTTGCCTACTTTATGGACAACCAAGCAGAAATTACAACGATTCACATGGGCACCGACCAGTAGGTAGTGGAGGAAGGCATGGTCTGACAGCTCACTGTGCATCTCTGTGGGCACTCCAAGGGCTTGGCAGTCACCACAAGGCCTTCTGTTTTGCTAAGAGCTACCTCCTTTGTGAGCACATGCAAAGACCAACTACATGAGCAGTTGCTGCACAGGAAAATTGTGGAGCCTCATTCAGCCAGAAGCAAAATCAGTATCTTCATCTTTCATAGACCTGTGTGTTAGCCATGTTCCTTGGAGAGCACCTTCAGCCTGGAACTCTTTCACATCATACCATCTTCTGGGCTCAATAACTAAACCCAGACAGTGACCTTAGCAGGGAATGGCTTTAGGATTTTTTTATGTTTAAATCCTAGGTATGTAAAAGAATGTTTTTACAGTGCAATCTTCTTCTAGAGTTAACATATATCCAGAATTGACATATACACTTAGTTTCTGAAAAAAAATAATTTCCTATAGGATTTCAATAGCTGTTGGTAAAAGATTTATAATTGTTTTAGAGACACCTTATTTACATCTCCTAACATATAAGAAAATACTGCCATCTGTTGTTACATGCAGTAAGTGCAGCTTCTTTTTACAATTAATATTTCTTAGACGAGTTTCACATCCCTCTGCTATCTTTGCTGCCTTAACAACTCACTATTCAATTGTTTTCAGGAAAAGCTGTGCTATTCCTGTCCCACATTAGAGTAGGCTAATGAATTTCAATAAATTTACGTGTTTAAATGTTGAAACAAGCATAATACTTTTATTTCTCTGTAGTGTGCTTGGTTAAGGATTTGGGGGAATTATGTAATTGAGCAAAGGGTGATTTCTGTAACCATTAGATATTAACTGTTGGGGTGGCTAACAAACAGGCTGCTGAGAAATATCAGCGCATTTAGTGCTGACACTCTTACTTAAAAAGCCTGGACTCTTACCTTGATATTGTAATGAAGCAAATGGCCTAAGGTAACTTGCAGAAAGTTTAGAATTTGCCATACAGAAGAACCTGTGAAGAACAATAATCTTATTGTAACACATGCTCTTTCTAAATACATCTAACTAATCTAACATCTTTCTAATACATCTAACAAATGATTTTATATTTTAATATATAAAATTTTCCTGATTCTTTTTTTTTTTCCCCAATTTGGATACTTAGAGTCATCATTTAATCTCTTAATGACCAAGAAGAAAAATAAATCCATGTGAAACAAAAATCCTTCAATAAGGGGCATGACATTTACAATCTTCTGCTTTATTCATGGTTTATTCCAATCAGGTTGCACATATTTAGTTTCTCAGGTTACACTGTACTGTGTTGTTTTACTAAAAAAAAGTCAAACAGGTAGTATATGAAGGTATGGAGGGAAAAAATTGGTTGTATTTCAGAGGACTGCGGGTCTTTCAGTGCAACCATCTGCATTTGAAACTTTGCCTTTGAATTCTTACAGTCACATTTGATGGGAGAGAATATGGTACAAACTGGATGTCAAAAAAGGAGAGCAAAAATCTGTGATCAGTGCAAGTTTAACCCATTCTTTCAACAGCATTTAAAAATTATTCTGGTTCTAAATTTCTGATTAAATGTCTTCTGCTTTACTTTCACCATCCTCATCTTTCCTGTTCTTTCTCAGCCTCTTGCTGTGCTCTTTATTTCTTTCCCTCTGGTTTTAATCTATAACTTCTTGAAAATTTGACAAGCTATCACTTAGCATGCAAAGCTGTTAGGATGCAAAAGCTACAAATACTTCAACATAGCTGCCAGCTTGTTCTTGTTATTTTTTGTTAATAATGTGTAATTTCCAAAAGGCACAAGCAAAATGTCTTTCTTACAGATAGGGACAGCACAATCTAATCAGGGTGTTCACAAGGCTTTTATTTAACAAAGGCTAAGCTGATGGAGACTAATCTACAACCAGCAAAAGTGGGCTTCACATTATGTTTTGTCCATAGGGCACTGAATTACTGTATTAACCGTAAAGGGAGTCTAGGAATATTAGCCTTATCAGATTAAAGCTAGTTTTTTGGATGGTGACTGTAGAAATACCATGTTAGTATGAGATCTATATGTCGCTGCCTTTACCATATTATATAGATGTATATCTCTGCTAAAATTTATGCATCACAGCTGCTAATGTGACTGTTCTGGATTACTTACAGATAATGATCAAAATTGACTTCTATATTGTCACTTTTTTCTTTTGTTTCTTCCTCCAACTCCTTATTTTATTTTTTCTTCACAAGTAGAACATCTGTCCAAAGGTAGTCTGTCTCCAGCTGCATTTGCCTTTTACTTCTATAACTTACTATGAATACAAAGATGCATAAAGTGAATTACAAAACATTGCTAAAGCACTGACAATCTGGTGTCATTGTATAAAAGCAAATAACATTTTTTTTTTTGAAAAGGTTGACAATTTTTGAACATTTATCTCAACTTCCCATCCTTCAGAACACGTTGTAAACTTTTAAGATATAGTAATCACTGTACCTTTTTTTCTCCGTCTATACCCTAAAACCCAGAACTGAAAACGAATTCTGAGACAGATATGAACAAAATTACAGGATTATTCTGCGTGTACATGATAAGTGAGATTTGAATGTGTTTAAGCCATGTCAAGGTTTTCAGTTTAATTTTCTGCACCTGGAAATGGGCACCTGATGAACCTAAAATGAAGCATTGCCTAAAGCAGACACAGATGAATGCAGTGTAATTCTCTACACCTGGGCTGATGCATTTCACCCTAGATTTCTCCTGATTACAGGCTCAGTGCAGCTATCATTAGAGCACAGGGCACTATCAGGCTCTACGCAACAGAGTCCACTTCTTAAGCATGGCTGCAGGAATTGCTCTCTCTATATGATGGTAGGAAGGGCACTCATTCAGGGAGTGGGAGACCATCTGCTGCCATTTGGGAACACCCAGCTGTCTTGCTGAAGAAGTGCTATTGAGCAGACACCTCCTGCCACCCCAATTCACCAAACCAATGGAAATGACATGAAGCAGCAAACCAGTATGGTGTAATTGTAAATGGGAGATGCAGATACAGCTTCCTTCTTCCAGAATTCTGGTACCTATTTTCTGAAGGCTGTTCTGGTAGCAGAAATGGAACTTAAGCATAACCACCTGTTCTGGAAGGCTAATCTCGTATATAATAAAGTCATGTTACCAGTTTTATATCAGTATGCAGTATTTGTTTATTGAGGATATGCAACACGCAAGTTTCTGTTGGCGTTGGAAGTGGCTAGGAAGGTTATGCATTTATTACTAAATATAAAATATACACAGAATATTTATTTGCAGCATTTAGAGAAGATGTGAAGCAACTTAGAATTCTCTGATTCTGGTTTTTGAATGATTATAAAGTTTGTGAACATGGACAAACTTCTTTCTGGAGAAATTCACTCTGAGAAGTTTGTCTGTGCATTGCCTATACTGAGAACCAGCAATGATCTTTTGATTCCAGGAAAGCAAACAGGAACCTGACTTCTTGCTACAGAATTTGAGTATGCTTACTTTTTAAGGTTTATGTGAGATAATAACAGCATGTACAAAAATATAAAGTGTTTGAATTCAGTAAAAAATTTACAAAATTTAAGTTACATTCAATGCTAGTTTTTGACACTGTATCCACTTCAAAATACAGAGGAAACAGCCTTCACGATCACTGCCTTGGGAATGCAAACAGAACATTAAACCTGCAAGGAGAATCCTGACAACACGCTGAGTGGCAATGAGATTTCTTCCCGTTCTAAAACACCAGCTTCTGTTTGCTTAATGCTTCTGGGGTTGCCAAGTCAATTGTTTCAGGAAAATGATCCAAAGTAAAATTATATAAAAGCAACCAATACAGCAAACAAACCAAGAAATAAAGTCAAAAAGCAGCAGGATAATTTTACTGCTCAAGTTCAGAGAATACTCCCACATAGAGCTGGACTGCTGCTAACACGGAAGTGGCTGGGGACAGAGCAATGCAGGGACTTTTTCTGCTGGCTTTGGTGTTGGAGAAACTAGCATAGGGCTGTACCTTTATGCCTTGATTCTCCTCATATTCTGTGAGATTCTGTTCCCCTGACCTGTAAATGGATCCGCTGACTGAAACAAATGGTAGAGAAACACAAGAGATATGGAGGACTACTTTTAGTAGCCTTACAGAAAAGAAAATTCAACAACTTGACAATGAAAACAACAAAGTCAAATGACTCCACAATACATAGAAGTCAGAGGTGCAGAAGCTAGAACAATTCATTAATGCTCCATGTAAGAAGAACTGAATTATTTTCAGAGCACTGTATTTGCATTTTAGATATAGCAGAATGAACTAATTATGAAATGTATGCGTCAAAGATTTCAATTTCAGGCTTGACTTTACTTTGGAGATTAATTTTTTACTTTATCATTTTTGCAGGCAGTTCAGTGGACAGCCTTATTTGAATGTTACTCATTGTTCAGTGATGTATGAAGTGTATTTAATCAATGTGAAGAAGTAATATTAAACTATTATGAGAAGCATCAAATGTTCTAAAAAAACCTCAAACAGAAGGTCAAAAGGTAACAACTCTGCTAACAATATGAGAAACAGTGTATTTAACTTATTCTTTACATCCAAGCTTTTCACGGTATATAAATTATCCTTTTGTCACATAAAAGTGAAGTGTAAAATGCATTTTTCTATCCCCTTGATTAAAATTATCATATATATAATGATTCAGACATTTTTCCACGTTTTGCTAAAAGAATTTTAAATAATTATTTAAGAGTTGGTGTGCATTTTAAATGGCTGGCTGCAAAAACCTTTGACAGGATGGTCCTCAGAGTCATTAAATCATTTGCCAGCATTTCATTATTACAGAATAAGGGAATTGCCAACAAGGACAGTTATTTCAATAATTCACATTTCCCCAAGTATTGCAAACCCCACTCTATGAAGATCCAAGCCTGATCTTAGTAAAAATGTCACATGAACCTCTTTTTTTTTTTTTTTTTCTAGTTTTAAATCTTTTCAGAGTCACCAACACAATGACAATCATCTTAGTTTCAACTAAGACAGCTAGACATAAGGAACTACGAGTTCCTTACCATCCCAAACCTATGAGCAGAAAAACATTCATTTTCAAGCCAGCACTTCCAACCCCACTGTCCAGTGCTGCTTCATTTGAAACATACACAGGATTTCTGTCCCTGTCCAAACCATCAATGGCCACATTTTAAGTGCATTTTCACAGTGGGTGCCATAGATTACAATGTCCTGGATATAAAGCCACAACTCTCTTACCAGTGCTGCAGACAGCCTCAGTGGGTTAGGTCAGTGTGGAAGGCATACCACCAGCCCGAAAAGGAACTGCCCAAAGGAATGTGAGCTATACCAACAGAGAGCACTTTCTGACAGACTTAGACTGAAAATATTTATTTTCCATGTACCCTGACTCAGAGTTATAGATCATATGAACAGTAATGGAGGAAGAAATACTGAAAAAATACAACCCTTTAAGTGTCTTGTACAGCTTGCACTTCCTAAGTAAAGGAACTCTCACTCAGAAATGAAGAAGCTACTTTGGGATGAACAGAAGGGACTCAAAGGAAGAAACTGTGTGCATGCAAACCTTTGACAAGGTAAGATATTCTCAAAGGGTAATACAAGGGTAATACTCAAAGTCTGAACTAAGGAAAAATTCATTACTTAATAAGGAAAGTGATAACTTTGGCTCCTGTGGCTTTTGGAGAAAGTTCATCGTTAAGGTTACTGATAGCATGTTTTTTTTTTTCCTATTTGAAGATCTACTCAAGTTAAAGTTAACTGCATTCAAAGAAATTAATTTCATACCACTATTAAAATGAACTGCTGCCACCTCACTGTCTCTTTAACAAATTTGTGATATCTCATCTAATAATGACGGATGCCCTCGCTTTTGTTTCTATCTCCATTCCAGAAAACTTGCAGTTTCACAGGCACAAAGTGATAAGAATTCTGGACTGGGGAGTTAAGTAGTGAACAGGCTTTGAATCAGCAGCACTTCAAGTGGCTAGCAGAAATGTTTCCAGTGAAAGAGCAAATCATTTGAATTTGGTACATTTCTTTCAACACACCTTCTCAGTTTCTGCTTTGACTTCCTAGTGTTGCAGAGAACACTGTACATTCAAAGTTAACTGCACACAAGTACCTTATAAACATTTATATGCAGCAATGAAATCTGATATAGAGCACAGACTGACAAAGGAAAATGTTTTCAGCTTCTCAACCTTTGAAGAACATAAAAAAAAACAAACATGAAATAAGCAAACATGAAAAAATATCTGAGGTTTCAAAAAAAGTTTTCCCCTGGATTTACAATGTTTTATGTACTACCTTCCTCCTGCAAACACATTTTAATATTGCCACTGTTGAGAATTCCATTGGCTTGCTGGAATCAAGCATAACTAAGTCTTTTCAGGATTTGGGTTATGCTGTCCTGCAGAATACTGTCCCTCCTAATTTTACAGTCAGAGGTAACTGTACAACTTTCCTGGTGGAAAGTGCTACTATGAACAAAATAAATGTGTTCCAATTTCACTAAAGTCTCTGATAAACACCAAAACTACATAGCCTGACAGACAACACTTAACTACTTTTGGTTCAACTTTCCAATAGATTATTTTCTTGAGTGAAGCTCATCTATCAAGTCCAGATTTAATACAGTTGAAAAATGTCATCATTTAGATTGCCAAGACAAAATGAAGACTAATTTATGTATCATTACCTGACAGCACTACTGCTGATGCCTTGGTGAAACCTAAAGGTCCACATGACAATACAGTGAAACTCAGGTTTAAATGAACCTTTTAAATTATTTGAATTATGAAAAACTGTTATGTTAATTTTAAATTTATGTTCATCTTGATAGCCAATTGTATTTACTGTCCAACTTGTCTTTACGTCAAAGATGCAGGAAATTACCTAAGGTAACACTCAGAGCCTTATATTACATATACTGACCAGGCAGAGCTCAGACTCAGTAGAACAGTTGTCCCAAGTTCTTTGTCTCTGACCGATGTCTGGTTAATGTAATGACAAAACCTTTCATTTAATACATATATTTTTTATAATAAGCGAAAACACATCCAAACAATGCTCAAAATCTGATTTAAATGGCAAAAACCTGTTTGTTACTATTCCTATCTTGTCTTATTTAACCTATTATAACTCACAGCACAAAGATTTATAATGTTAATCTTGATTTAAATTGTTAATACATGAGTTTACAAACTGTTCTACTAAATCGGCAAGATGTGACACTATTTAATTTGAGCAAGATTAGATAAATTAGTTACAGCTCATAATCAGAAAAAAATGTGTTTAAAATTATCTAGAAAGATAAAAGTGGGTTAGATAAAAGTTACAGTTGTGATGGATTTTCCTCATTATTACCTTCATACTATAGAAAGGGGGTTTTATTTATTTATTTTTACAGTCTACCCACCAAAAAATCCCATGAAACTTTGTATGATTTTGAGCCTTTTAGAATACCATAACATTTTATAAGAGCTCCCAGTCCCTTCTTACGCAAAATAATTGAGTCTGTTAGGGTAAGTATCATAGAATCATAGAACAGATCTGGGTTGGGAGGGACCTTAAAGATCATCTAATTTCAACTCCTCTTTCCTGGGCAGGGAAACCTTCCACTAGACCAGGTTGCTCAAATCAATGCACAGAATTTCACCCAAGTTCATCAGTGACAGTTACACACATCTATAATTCCTTAAAAAGAGACAAGCTAATTCCTGGGACAGGTGCTAGGTTCAGTGTAGGGAGCCAAGATTGAAACTTGTAGTAAGAACGCCTTACCTGTGAAAATTTAACATATGTTGTAGATTGAAGTCACTGTTTGTCTTCATACTTCTATTAGTTTTGGCAAGGTGGCAAAATAATCTCTCAAACTAAGAATAAAGCTGAAGCTCTGCATTGCAGATGTTTCATTCACAGGAACAAATTCTCACACATATGAATTCTCTGTTACATTTGAAAGTTTCTCAGTAATGTGGAGGAGGTAACGTAGGCAACATTGAATTTCCAACTAGTTTTTAACCTGGTATCGGAGTAAAAGATTTTGTAAATCTACAATAGATATTATTTCAGTTAGTAAGCTGTTATGATATAATTGTATCAGTGTTAACTCCTTGAACTAAGTTGTGCACTACCACCTATTTCTCCTGACTCAGAGCACTGTCTGTAATGTATCAGTGAGTCATTAATTTACATACTTGGGTAGCTGAAAATTAATCCTATCTTGATTTTTCTTCTCTTCCTAATGGTGCAAGGAAGAGGCTCTTGAACCAGACCCTCGGTACCATTTGAATATGAAGCTTCTGTGAAGCTTCTGACAAATTCTGTCTTACTGTTAGTGAACGTTTGTAGAATATGCCAAAAGGTCTTTGCAGAAAACACTATCATGCTGGCAAATTTCAACAACTGGTGAATCTTTATAGACAGCTTATAAGCCCTTATAATTGCCTTTTATAAAAGCTGACATATTTAAAATTACAATGGCATTAATGACTGCAACTGTTATGACTAGATACGTACAAAAAGTTAAATCGTTGTAGAATCCCGTCTGTACCGTCACCTACCAGAAGGTTTAGAGGTGTAATTTCTTTCAGCAGCACAAGGTGGAGGCAGCGATTCGCAGAATGCTTGCTAAAATGCATTTTTCCAGCTGCTGTACCGCAGCTACTGCCAGTTAGCAGGATTTCACTTTACCATTCACTCCGTTACAGATTGCAGGGTTACGTTTTTTTGTAGTAGCTATAACAAAGAAAGTAAAATAAAATTAATCATGCTTTGAGTAGGTAGCAGGTCTCCCTGAATCTCTTTCACACACGTGTATGCATATGTAGATCACAAAACTCCAGGAAACTATAAACAAAGTACCAGAGCTTTCTTTCCAGGCCTAATATGCGTGAAATTTATTTACTAACGATAACTCTGACTGCATTTTTTCTTGAGCCATAAGAAACATTACCCATGTTCTTAAATTTACCTCATTTTTTAAATTATTTTTTAATAACTAGAAAATACATACTCAATTAAAAACCTCAGCCTCTGAGAAATCAATTATACTTTTGAAATTCCTGGAAGTAAAAATAAACAGCAACAGAAAATCCATACACAGTAATTTACTTTCCCCACATTAACTTGATTTATTGAGCCTATCATAGCATACCTAAAAGTCCTTACCACAGAACGGTCTCCCAGTTAGCAGCTGGAGAGTTTTGATGTCAGCCATGACCAATGGTTGATATCACGTGCTCTGTGCCCATCTTTAACTTCATATGAACTAGTTGGGAGGCGCTAGAAGAGAAAAGCCAACAAAGATAAGTGCATGCAACTAAAAAACTGCCAGGAGACCCCTTTGCAGATATTCAGCCTAAAATTTAAAAAGTGGTTAGCGAGTTAAGAAGGTTTATTGCATCAATGCGAGACACCGCATATAGCAGCAAGTGACTGCAAAATACAGCCTGCAAATCTGACGTATTTGAATTTCCAAATTATTAAAATAGTACAAGTTAACAATTGGGCAAAAGTAAGCTGTTTTATTTAAGCTACTGAAACAAATGCAGATGGAGTTCTTACTCTGGCATACTATCTCCTTATTGTCTAAAAGATGAGATCTCCCAGCAACTAAATTGTTGTGAGTTAAAATGTTTTTACCACACTAAATAGGAGTGCAGGCTAATTTCCCAGTGGCAATCTAATTCCAAATTTTTGAATTTGGCTGAGCCTAGCTGTAGCAGACTGTAGCCTATGAAAGCATACTGGGAGTCTGCATCCAAAAGGATCCTCTTGGAAACATCCGTTTAAGTTAGCAGAACCATTGGAAGGGCTTGGCAAATTTCCCTCTTGGCTGCTGGGGTTTGATCCTGGTCAGGAAGTGGCGGGAATTTATGTAGCTTGGGTGGATTCCTTTAGGTTTCTTTGCACTATTGCCTCTTCCAAGGAGAAAAGGAAGAGAAGTATTGGTTGTTACTGTGCTGCTCATGACATCTGTTCAATGAATCACAGGCTGGTTAGCAGTTGGAAGGGACCTCCGGAGGCCATCTGGTCCACACCCTTGCTCAAGCAGAGACACCCAGAGCAAGTTACCCAGGACCTTGTCCAGGTGGCTTCTGAAGATCTCCAGGAGAGACCTGGGCAACCCATGCCAGTGCTCCACCACCTGCACGGCACAGAAGTGCCTCCTGATGGGCAGAGGGAAACTCCTATGTGCCAGTTTGTGCCCATTGCACTTGTCCTGGCACCACTGAAAGGAGTCTGGCTTTGTCTTTTTTGCACCCACCCTTAAAACAACCCATCCATGCTAAAAAAAAAAAAAAAAAAAAAAAATCATAAAAAAAAATTAAAAAGCCTTTTCAAATGCCGGGTTGCTTTTCAAGCAATGAAGATAACCATTCTTTAGGAATGTGATGCTGTAGCTGTCCTACAGATTTTTGCCAAGTGTGAGGGAAAAAAGAGAATTGAGCAGGCTGTTTGAGGGTCAGAAAGTCAGCAGCTGAGGTGACTTAATATACATTGACCAGCCTGGTAAACATTCACCAAAATGATCTATAATATAATTTAATACTGGAAGAAAGGAACTTATGTGATTAATATGTGCTTCCATCTGATTCAGTCTAAGTATCCATAGGACTGCATTTTTTTCTAGTTAGTATCAAAGGCTCTTACATGTTTTAATAAGATCATAGTCTTCAAAGCATTACCAATACTGACATCGAACCGGAAAACAAAAGCCTAAGTGTAACTGATCACGTGAAAAGGACCAAAGAGGACATCTTTAGGTAACATTCACAGCATGAAAGGTTTGTGTTTCTAGTTCTAGTTACTGGAAAAACCTCCAGGCTGTCCTTCCAGAGTATTTTACCACCAGCTTATAAATGTTTTAGTCTTGGCAAATGAATGAAAAATCTAGCTTTTTATCTTAGTTCAATTTTCTCAATGACTCATTCCTATATTCCATATTTCACATAATTGGACTACTTGTTACTACTAACTTGAATCTAGTTCTACTTTTCTAGGGGGGAAGTTTTATAGATGGAGTTGTTAAGTAGAGAAGTTCCCCTTCTTTGCCTTTTTGTCCCCCTCCTTTTTTTTTTTTAAGAAAAAAAATACAGACTGAAATTTTCAACCCTTAGTGTTTGAAGTTGCACTCTGAATTCCATACTGAAGAGTAGTCAGATTTTGGAAGACTCTCTAATGAGTAGCATCGAAATAAGTAGGAACTGCTGGTGCTCCAGAAAATCTAATCACTTTTTGTAATAGACTTGGAAAGATGACAGTATGAAATCTAAGCTAAAATCAACTCGTGCTTTCAAATTTGTATGTGATGTTTACTGCTTACAAAATATTTCAACTCCATGAAAAATTATAGAAAAAAATCTCCTTTCCACTGTAAGTCACTTTATTTTATTTTTTTTAAACATAGCTGGTCTTAGTGTTCCTCATAAATAACTCTCCAATATACTTGACTACATAAGTTATTCTGCACTCTGCATGCAGGGGCTGATGGAGGAAAAAAAAGGAAAAATCCTTTCCTCTGCATCTAAAAATATTTTTGAGATTTTCCTTTATCTTCTTGATGTATCTATGAGAACATCCATCACAGAAGTCCAATACAGCTACAAAACACTGTATGATACTGCAGATTTGTGGCTGTATGTGACATCCACAGCACTGCTCTTAATTGTATCGTTCCTTAGGTACCTCATGGCAATGATAGGTTTAGACGTCACGGTTTACTGTGGAAGGGAAAAGCCTTGTGTGTGTCAGAAGTCCATCTTTGTTCTATTCTCCCTTTATAATGCTGGGGAGGGGACAGGACCCAAAGAGGTGATATACCCAATTTTATAAGAATGAAAGCAGCTATTATACAGTGAGAACTGACAGAGCCTGGAAAAAAAAGACGGTATGCAGAATCACGAGTAGCTATCTGGGGTGCAGATACTCTCAAGTCAACTGCGTGGTGCATATGTTACATGCATCGTGTATACGTTGACCACACATCAGTCATGTTCCTGCTCTTGGTCACAGTTTCCTCCCTGCACACTGAATCCTTCGTGCTGTGTATAATCTAAACCTGCTTTTTCTGGTAGATTATTTCCAGATTACATATGTAGCCACTTGTTGACAGCAATCAATATTTGAGTTGAATGTGGCAGGAATAGAGTAAAGGACAAAAACATGAGCTGTTTTCTGGGCATGAGATAAAAGGAAGATCCATTATTACAAAGAGGAGTATAAGAAATGTCTGCATACCTACTAGGTCAGTAGCAACAAAAGCAGTCAAAGAGCTCAGCTGAAATATGAAGAATAAGGATACAGCAAAGGTGCCAATGCTGACAGCTATACACATGAACACTGTAAAGGATAACAATCTCAAAAAATCCCCAACCCTCCAGTATGGGGTTAAATTCCCATCCATATGATCTCTACAACTCCCCCTGACAGGGGCACGTCAGCATTCTCATGTATGCTATCAGATAATATTCAGATCATCAGCCATATATTCTGTTCTCACACAGTATCATTTACAACATAAAAATATAATTACATTCACAGAGAGAACCACAACTACCATACGTTTCCAAAAAATAAATGTATGCCCTTAGTGAAATTCTTGTTGAAGTGAAACCACTGGCAAAACTCCCATTGATTTCGGCGCAGGCAGGATTTTAACCATGGATTTCAACAAAACACAGAAACCATAAGATATATTGTTCTAAGTAGAATAACTGCTCTGCATTTAATATAGATGCAAAAAGTCAGAAGCAGTTCTGTGAAATGAAAAGGTGTTTTTTTTTTTTTTTAAATGTGCATTAGATACTGTGCTTAATCTTAATCCAATCTACTGTGCTTAATCTTAATCCAAGTGCTGTCATGTCCCTCTAAGTAAAAAACAAAGCCCAAAACCCAAAACCACCACCACCAACAAAAAAAAAACAAACTAGAAAAAGGAAACGTAAGTATACCCAAAATGTTTATTTCTTTTATAGTGAAAACTACTTAATATTCAAAGCTATACAGTGCAGGCATAATGAATGGCTTTTTAAATTTCTGCTTTCTGTTCAAACTCATGCTGCATTGCTGAAACAACTGCATTCCAACCCCTGAAGATCTAATGCACTAATCTAATGCACTGTGGCTGACCTATTACAGATGATTATAAATTACAGAAGTCCTTGTGTTGCTATAATTTTCTAGAGATTGCTTCTTAAAGCCAGAAGGTGAAAAAGAAAAAAAGTGTAAACTACCATTTCCTCTGTCTATGCTGGATTTAGCTCAGTCAGAAACGCCGTTTTGGAGCGATAGACAGAGTACCCCATTTATTTACTCCCCATATGAAATTTACACCATAAGGAAGCAGACACAAATTAAGCTCTCTAATAAAAAATTAGAGGAGCGGCTGGATTCTGTGTTGCTTACTCTTGGAAGCTTTTGCAATTTTTGTACAATACCTATGCTGCCATTCCGCAGATGAAATGGGAAAAATTGTTTCTTTCCTTTGAAAGGATGACAAATTCATGAAGGAGTGCGAAATGCCACTGTGCCACAGCAGTGTCATGCAAGTACATAGTTTAGAAAAAAAAAAAAGTACTTTGCAAATAATAAAACTACAAAGTTTTTACTTTCAAATTGTTACTACTTTATTTTTGCTGGGCACGTTATTTGCAGGATTAGGGTGCTTGGAAATTAATAGCAATGCTCTTTTGTTTCATTTTATGCAGTTCTAGAGACCAGAGGAGCCTCAGGAATTAATTGTAGCCTTCTAATAAACACAATGATGTAATGACGTATTTAACATCACTGGTTTTTGTTTGATTCCAAATAAATTGCAGATTTTTTTTCTGCTGTGATACTAAAACAATTACCTTTTTGAAAAAGGATAATTAATCTACAATTTTTTCACATTAGATCATATATCTCTAAAGAGTGCCCACAGATTTGATGGTCTTCAGCTGCTGTGTATTTATTTTTCATTTTTTCTACTGATGTACCGCCCCATCAGTGCTGACATTTAAATGAGTGAGTATTCAACACAAATGTGATCATTTGTATAGCATCCAATGCGGCACCATACTGAGATGATTGCTTCTGGGAGCCATCCATGGGTTCTCGAATAGGGGGGAAAAGCCAGGCAAAATTTTATCAATTTACATTTTTCTGTGATTAATTTTTATGCAAATAAGGGCCCGACCGTGCTCCCATCTCACCTGAATCATGCGGATCATCAAAGACAAATTGAGCATCACTTATTTAAAAAATAGGCTTTAAACTACTCTACAGCTGTGTTGGAAAATGCTAAGAGCAGGGCATGAACTTTTCTAATGTAACAGGAATAGATAAGAAAATGCTTTTTTGCATTTTTGTCCACACTGTGATAAACATGAATCTTAACAAAATCCTAAAAATTGCCTTTGTTTTATATTCCTTTTTGCCCTTGTAAACATTTGGCATGGGAAAACTACATAAGGGGATTTTTCCAGTTTCAGAATACAAACAAGCGTACTTGCAAATAAAAAGGCATTGCTTAGTGATGAAAAATATTGTACTGGTTAGCACACTTTCAGCAAATATTTTATTCCCATTTTTAGATAGAATTCAAGAAATCAGAAAGTAGTACACTATAGTGCAACAGGCCTTATATTATAAATCATAATGTAAATGACAAAAAGGCGTTAACTCACAAGTAAATATATAAGTTCTGTTTATAAATGAATAAATTTAGCTTTATTGTAGATATCTACACATGTCTATATTTGCCTAACATGAACTGGAAATTTAAGAGTTACCTAAAGAACAGGCTTTTACAAGTAATTTTGATGAGCAAATTACATGGGGGGACATTTTATAATTACTGGTATTGAAAGTAAGTAGGAAAAACTAATATTTTTATCAACTTTAAAACAAAGTATTTCTCTTCCTGTTGGGAACCAACAAACTCTTTAAGGCATTACAGCTGAAGGCAACATTATCAGCCATGAGTGTAATTTTTGTAGCTGTAAAATAAGTATCGCTCAGAAATATGAACTCTTGGCCCTCTAATTTGCACATGAAATTCGTATACAGGTGTAAGAATGCATTCTCACAAAAAACATTCCCATCTCAAGAAGTTGAATTTTGAAAAGGCAGTTTCTCTTCAGAACCATGTTCTGAAAATTATAATGCATAATGTTCAGAGACTCATTTTACAAGTCTGCACAAATCACTATCCCTAGAACTAACCTCAGAGGAGTGAGATGTGTATTGGAGATAAGATGGTCTTTATCAGTTACTATTTGAAAAAAGAGGCTCATGTACCAGATGCTCTTGTGACTTCAGAGCAAAATATGTCCCCTTATATATTACATACATGAAAGCTTTTTTTTAATGGATTTGATTAACCCCCACTTTTAATGAGTTACCTTTCATTAAACCGCACAGCTGAACGAACATTATTTCATATGCAACATAGAATACGCTTGCACACATGCAGACGAGCAATTTTATGTTCAGACCCTCCCCTAAATCCTGCAGCCCCATATCACTTACTGTGCAGCTGACTGGGGGAATTGTCACTGTTTTAAAGCCGGTGGGAGTTCTGGTACAGTTCTCAGAAAATCCTGACCTCCAGCCGCAGTTTTTGAGGCCTGTGCAGCCTGCAGACAAGAACACCACAACTGATACTCCTAAATACCTCAGATGTGAGCAGCATGCAACCCATCACTTTTAATGTTTGTATTAATTCCTCTATCTCCTCTTGCCAGGAGTTTTGAAAAAGACTATACCGTGGGAAGTTCTGATCAAATCCAATACGTTGACTAAATAAATGCTACTATTTTCTATTCAGAAAAGGACTTGTGAAAACGAAAGCATTGCGGATGAAGACAGTAAGAGAGTAGATTGTTTAAAACAAAAGACTTTTTTCTGTTTAAAAAAGATCTTTTGCAGAAAAAAAAAAAATCAAGATGTTGAAAAAGACCAAGTTACAAAGTCAAATACAGTGCTGTTATTATTTTCAAAATCTGTCTAAAATATTAAAAGCATCAGCTGAACAACATAGATTCCTATGAAGTGAAACAAAGCTTAAACTATTTACCATTCACTGTCTTTCAACAAACTTAACATCGTCTACAGGAAATATCTTTTATGACTGCATTGATACAAATACAGTAGTAGATCTATCCAGTGCACCTTCCTATATGACAGGTTTCTGTAAGTTACTCGGTGCCACTGATGCCCATATAATTTCTTATAATCTGTAGTCATGATATCCTACTGGAATAGTTCTGCTATTATAATAAGTAATATATGAAAAAGTACTATGTAGCAGCTTACAAAGAGGATTCTAAATCAACGGAAAATGTTAAAAGCGATATCCTGGTGTTTCATTCCAAACACTTATCACAATAATCTTACGGGATATAAGAGAGGCGTAAACAGATTATTTTTACCAGCCACTGGCATACATTCTAAGATGCAAAATATCCGTCGTTTAATACCATGTGATTACACTGCACACATTTTAAGGCAAGGAGTAGAAGCGTTAGGAAACACAATGAATACATATGTCACCTCTAAAAGATCACTTGCTGGTACTTCACTTGCCATGGGAATGTAAAACAGCGCTGTAACAAATGAGAACAGACATTTATGTAACATGAATGCCTGTACTCCCAGTACAATGTGAGAAACAAGAAGCAAAAATATCGTCAGTATATTCCAGCCTAGAAAAATCCTTATGTATCCTTTAATTGAAACTAAAAGAGTGATGTGTATAAGCAGGCTCATACATATATATATATGGATTTTCCATACACGTAGATATGGATTACGAGGCCCCCATTTCAGCAAGCTACAATCTGGATAAAGAACTGCTAACAGACATGTTAAGGCATATTGTTGGCATCAACAGGGCTGTCAGCTGAGGGGATTTCTACTGGTTCAGCTGCAGTTTCAAGGCAACGCCAACAGCCACGGTAACGCAGACCTAGTCTGTCCCTCCCAGTAGTACACCGGCACCCCGTGGCTGCACAATGGGCCCAATGGGACAGCGGGGCTCCAAGCACAAGGACCAAGCTTGAGAAATCCAAGAATATTCTAATAGTGCATTAAAGCAGAGGCATGATTAAAAGTCATTAAAAAAAGATGAAGAAAAAAGGAGACGATTAGAGCAATAATGTCACACGCCACATCCCTCCCTAAGTCACAGGGCAAGTTGTTCCATTTTTGCTGCTGAGCTTCCAACTTTGGCACTAGGCCCACATGCATTAAAAAAGCACAATACTCAGCGGGAAATGCTGCATGGAAGACAATACCAGCCTTTTCTTTCTGGGTATGAGCAGAGTGACCCAGAAGTGGACGATCAAACTTGAATGTCCTTAAAACATCTTTTACTTGTAGTGGATGAAGGATCCAAGGTTTTATGCTTGGAAAAAATACGGGTACTACACTACATGGAAAGGGTTTGGATCCATTATAAATGCGCTTGTTGGGGAAAAACAAGAATAATTTGGCAATGAGGTTATGAATATGCACTAAAATACATTTGCATGTATTTCACTGATGTAAAGATATGGCTAATCTATTACTCTTCTGCTTCCTTTTTTTTTTTTTCCCTGAACTCCTGATTTTGTTGTTACCTGGAATCTTCAATGTTTACACTGGTGGAGTTATTCATATTCAGCAAACTTTGCATATGCAGACATTAGTAGGGATTCTGACAAAATAATAATAAGATAATGAGGAATGGCTTTTGCTGCAAGAACAGTCTCGTCAGAGTACTTCTGTACAGTGCAACAGACTGTATGACCATAACTTAAATACTTAGCTATGTTTTCGAGTTTTCTTTTTTTGGTGTTGACTTAGAAAAACAGAATCAGCTCAGTTCCACATACAATCTTGATCAAGTCTTTCTAAACTGCCAAAAAATCACATTTCAAATTCAACTCTAACCAGCACACATTTGTTTCTCCTCCTTCTCATCTCCAGAACAAAAACATCCCACGTTACAGAGCCCACAGTGGACTGCTGTGCATTCCACAGCTGGGCTAGAGTTCCCCGCAGTGCACTCAGTGGTTACCAGGTATTCACCAGTACTGCAAAGTCCAACCCAGGTGTTGAAAGTGCTAAGGACCCCAAATATTATCCTTCCACCTAACAGGAGCCAAAGGGGACTCCAAACTTCTATTAGTGAAACAAAGCTTGAAGATTCACTCTCCTGATATAGGAAATCTCAGCTGGTTTTGGTGTTATAAATGAGAAATCGCAATGATAAGGTTGCTGGGCAAGGATTCAGACTCTGCACAGCAGCTTTGTTTCCATGAGGGAGACACTTCTCAAATATGTTGTAAATGCTGGTTCAGAAAGTAAAGTATTTTCTAAGACTACCAGATCTGATGAGTGATAAAGGATATCATGCAAAATTAATTCATACAGACTCAATAGACTCCTCCAGGACTCATCTGCATTGTTACATACCATCTAAGAAACCATATTTCATGCGTTATTTAAAAAAGTAACTATCAGTATTACTCCTCACATCTAGAACGTTGAACTAGTCCTTCTCTGTTAGGTTGTAGCCTACTGAAAACAGAAAGGAGATCAAAGTTTGCTTTAGATAGTCTAGTTTTTTAAGTAATGACATGCACAAAGATTCTGCAACAGTAGATATAAATTGACATACTGCTGTTAGGATAATATGGTCAGAAATAACAGGATGTAACGTGGGGGCATAAGCATAGGTAATTTCTGCCAAGACACCTGTGCAAGATGTAACGATCTAGGAGAGATCCAACGTCACCCTGGAGCTGCAGCCAGAAACCCATAGGGATACCATAAGCATATGTAGAACAACACCAGATTCCTATCTGCAGACATGGTTATTATTCCTGTAGTGTCAAGGTAAAGTAGATACAAAGATCTATTCCTCTTTGAAAACTTAGCTTACACTCCATATCTTTTGTGTAAGAATACCAGTGTAGACACTACAAAATCCACTGGGCAGTACTGAAAAGAGCCTGGCTGCGTCTGCTTTGAGCTCTCCCTTAAGTATTTATAGACAGGGATAAGATCCTCCGAGCCTTCTCTTCTCCAGGCTGAACAGTCCTAGCATGGTCTACCTTTCCTCATAAAAGTGGTACTTCGGTCCCTTAAACATCTTAGTGATTGAACTTACCAAGTGTATACTCTTTGATTCCATATTATAATTAAAACAGCTTTGGAAGAATAAATGTAAAATAAAACAATTTGCTATATTACGAAGCCAAATTCTAATTTTAACGTAGACTCCACTATGCAGATATCTGCATATGCAGATATCTGTAGACAGTGCTAGATTCTAAGTTAAGAAAAACAGACTGTTTCTTGTTAGCCTTTGACAAATCACTTAATATAGCTGTGCTTCAGTTTTCCCACCTGTAAAAAGAAAGTACTATCTTGATTTGTAAAGTCCTTTACAATTGTCAGGTGAAAAGTTCTATTGAAAGCTAAGTATTACTGTCAAAATCTATCAGCAAGATCGAATTAATATTCATAATATGACAAATTTTCTTTGAAATGAGGGACACAATAGATGGTAATATATGGCAAAGAGCTCTGTGGCTATATTTAAAAATGGAGTGATACTCAGAAAAAATGTCAAGCATAGTAGAGATTTATCATTTTCTACATTTTTCCTTCTATGTAATTACAAAATCATTTTGCCCAGAAAATACATACTATAAAACATAGGTATGATAAACTCTAAAGAATGACACAAAATAAAAAAAAATAAAGAATATTTTAACTATTACAGAGCAAACTAAACACAATTTAGTTTTGATATTTCCCTTTTTTCTATTCGGTGAGCTAAAGGGATGTCCCTGTTACTGATAAAGCATCCTTGGAGAGCTAGCCTGTCAGGAACTGGACAGACCATTGCAGGATTATATATGTATTTATTTTCCTATTGTTTTCCTTTTTTTTTTTTTTTTTTTCTCCTTTTCATCTCCCTCTATTCATCTTCTGCTTTCCTTGGTGTTAGATCTGTTTTTCACTCATTGATGTTTAGGCTCTGCCCTCTTTTTACCCTTCCTCTACCTAGTTTTTGCTAACTGAAATTAAATCACACCAGAGTTCGTGATAAACTCCTGAACCCACTGTGGCCTAGCTTCTCAGTTTCAAGACCTAGAAAAGTTATTTTAAGAGTAAGATCCATAGAAACAAGTGTACTGATCATAGCCTCTAAACTAAACACGTTTTTGAGTCCACACTCCAGCTCCAGCAATGCAAATCTGCTTGTGCCTATTAGTCATTGTCACTGCTTTCTGTGCAGAGGACCCTGGTAATTATGGAAGCGGGAGGTGCCTGGCCGTTATAAAATCATTCATACACAAGTTGATACATTCACATCCTGTATTTCAGTACCCATATGCTGTTTCTCCAACCTTCAAAATACGTGCTGATCAGCTCTGGCATCAGAGCCGCATCTCCCCTGGAAATCTGTATTCCCTTGATAAAATACCAAGAGGAGGAAATATCAAATATCTACAGTTAGTTATCAGACAGTAGAACACAGAACATCGTTACAATTTGTCCAATACAAAGCCTGTATCAAGTAGCATAGCTTCTATTTGCACTGATTCAAGAGATGCTTAAGATCATAGTTAATTTAATGCATCTAAAAAGTTCTAAGCTTCACATATGACAGGGCAATTCAACTTCAATTGTCTTGACAGACCACTACATTTATATGAAATTTTAAGTTTCCATAAACGAGTTGCCCAGTGCACTACCTGTAGTATCAACAACCTCGCTACAGTTACTGACTTCTTGAATGAAGAATGAGATTCTCATTACAAGTTTTCAAAAAGTCTTTTTACTGAAAGAGAACATGATTTCAACTTAAAACTAAGAAGCCTAAAGATACTATAATAGCCCATATCATTCATTTAAATGAGGCCTACGATCAAATGAAGAAATTTAAGTGCTTATTTAAATAAGAACATTTGAAAAAGTGTTAATTTGTACCCATTCAATGGAGAGGAGAAAAAAAGTTTGGGCACTTCCTTGCACTTTCTCCAAGTTTCTCCAGTTCATAAAATGGTACAGGGTGGCTAGTTTTGTGTAACACCGCATTTGTCTATATAACCCTTTAGACCAGCAGCCATTAGAGCAGATTTCTTCTACCTATGCAATCCATTTTCATCCTCCTCAGAGACTTCTGCAGATTTGACAGAAGGGGTCAACTTTTAGGACCATAGCTACCACAAAGAATCATCTAAAACTACGTATGAGGTATGATGAGGAACAGCAGCTTGAAATAAGTAATGTCAAACTTCAGTATAAATAAATGGAAGATGCCCAGGTAATGAAATTTAGTAAGTCTGCGTAGGAAAGTCCCAGGAAACATTTGTGTGCTTCGCAGGATAAAGCCATAGCAAAATAAAATGTAAGGAAAATATAAGCATTGAATTGGGAGGTAAAATGAATGAACAAATGACACTTTTCCTCTCAGAAGTGAGTGATAGCACAGGTCAGCCAGCACTGTTCTTGGGATGATGCCAAGAACTCTGTTTCTTCAACTTGTCTAGTGCAAGCTCTATTAAGACCACCAAATCTATTTCATATAGTTAAGAGAGCTGAATTAGAATAAAAGAAAAACCTTGTCATTGCCAAGATAATCTGGATTATTTATTTATTTATTTTTTAAATTTGGCTTTACCTTTTAACAGTCAAAGCAAGGAAAAATATGACCCTGATTCAATAACCTTGAGCGTTCCACACATTGTTCAAACACTTTTTTCCAGAACACCCATCACAAATATTCCACTCGCTTAGCTCTATAGGAAAGGCAAGGATTGACAACCAGTTATTTGAAATCCTATTTGTCTAATTGTGAAGCCATATTTACCTAACCTGTCTGCTACTAGTACTACAATTGCGAACACAGCAATAAATCAGTAAGATTAAAACTCTCCCATCAACTTGAGATGGGCCGTGGCTACTAGGTGCTTTTGAAAGCACTTAGCAAATGTCAACTACTATTTTGGAAGAACATCCATCTTCTTCATTTTATTACTCTCACCTAATTAAAATTATTTAACTTGATGTTTACATAATGCCATCTAGAGATCTGATGTACTTGTCTTTGCTGTTGTACATCAAAAAACTAGCTGAAGTCACCTCAAAGTTCTAGATAAAAAACCTAGCTCAGCCCCAAGGAAAAAAACCTGGATAATAAAATTATAACATATTTGTGACATATTGTAATCCAGAGAACACATTTTAAAAATATTTTTTTTTCTTTTACAAATCTAGTGGCATTGTATCCATTCAAATAAGAACAGAAGGAGAGAGTACCCAAATCATGTTTCATGTTGGCAATAAGTGTCTAATATAGAAGTGTGGTTTTCTACTTGGTGTCCCATATTATTCTTACTAATGAGGATAAAGTCTTTAAAATTCTGATATTTAAAAGAAGAAACTAAGCTACAAGCAATTAGTGAATAATTTGCTTTTCCAGAAAGCTTGCTTCCATCATTAGCAGTGGTAGTTCGTGTCCAGAAGCACGATGACTTAAATGCACTACCAAGCTATTTCTCATCCATTTTATCAATTTTGAATTACCATATATTTTTGACAGTAAAACAACACACTTTTTCCCTATTTTTTAATATGAAAAATGAAAATATGATACTGTAAGAGATGCAAAACACCAGCAAGAGATAAAATTCTTCTAAAAATCCAGTGTTTCCTGCCGTCACACCTAGAATTAGTTTTTTTTCTTGAAGTTTTCTTCAAGAAGACTTCTCTGAATAGCAGTGAAAAGTGTCTGGTGGGTGCTTAAAATCTGCAAATCCCCACCCTGTTAGCAAGGCTTACTCTTACGTGGGGCAACAAAATCACTTGAGCAGGAGTAAAAGCATAATTACCAGTGATCTTCCACAAACACGGGCTGTCTTGTGTAACAATAAAAATGTGTTATCCAGGTTTAGACTTAGGGTTTTCTTTCCCAAAATCTACTTCCCTGGCACAATTTGCAGGAAAAATAATAATAATAAAAAAAAAGGATGTCAGGTGTCAGGATGTCAACACTTTGCTTTTGGTAGGTAAAAAGCCATTTCATCTTGAAAAAGAAGAATGACGAACACCAGCAAACTATTTTGTGGTTTAAAAACTCCTGTCTGCGCACATTACTCTTTCACAGAAATAAAAAAAAAATCTTGTACACAAGGCTGCAACTAATTACGAGAAGAGACAGATGCTGAGTAGCCTTAAGGCTTTCCCTGCCACCACAGTGAGACTGTGCGCTAGTCAACAAGCAGGTAGTGAGTGAACTCAAATGTTATCTGACAAGGCAGCAGATCCCATCACCTAGGGTTAGAATACAGACAAGCAACTTCGTGTTCAAAAGTAAAGACAGAAAAATTTCAAGCAGATTGTTTCTGACAGAAATGATATCACAGCCGCACTTTCTGACAAAGTCTACGCGAATGAAACTATACACTTTCTGTTTCCCATCTTCCCCTTTAAGAAACAGCCCATATTTCAAAGGTACATTGAAGGTGACAGCTCAGTGCACAATGGTTAGCAAGTTCTTATAAGCTTGTTTTCTCTTTGGAGTTATAAAGAAACCTCTACAGCTTACCTATGGGGTAAGCAAGAGATTGTTCCACACGTTCCAATTATTCATTTCCTGAACGCTTCGAAGATGTGAAGTGGCAGAAACGTCACACAGTTATGTGGAAGCTTTTGGGAAGCTGCACCACCCTAGAACGGAAAGTTCCCAAAGAGATGAGACGTTGCTGTAATTACCAATATTGTTTCCAGTGTAAAACAAACTTTGCTCAGAGATATGCCAGCTGAAGACTAGCAGAATATGGCTGTTAGCTTTTAAACAGAATTTTCACCCTTTCTTTACAGTACACAGGATCTCCAAGTTAGAGGAAATTACATACACTTAAGTGTTGCAAATCTCTGCAAAGATTTGAATAGGTTTCTTGATTTCCACGCAGAAAGGATTGAATTGATCTAGATTGATTTGGCTGTTTCACTGTGAGTAAATGTCAAAACAAGACAGGAGAAATACAGTGTTCAATGGAGCACATCAGATTTTATGTACATAGGTTCTAGCAGTGCTGTGGATTTTGACCTGCAAACTGGGCATTTGCTCCCAATGGCCCGTGAAAACCCGTAGGGAAGTTTAGGGGCTTTACTGACTAGAATTACAAATACCACTTTCTTTTGCAGAAGGCCAGTATTTTCCAACCTGAAAAAATTAAATGGAGAGCGTGAAGCATGCTTGCTTACCCTGCAGTATAATTAAAACACTGAAGGTGAATGAGGCATTCATTTCTAAATCTTCCTGTTAGCAGAACGGGATAAACACACTGATAATTACTGCACATGAAAGAGAAAGGATTGTAAACAGGATAAGCAAGTAAAAAACTATCAAATATTACAGACAGCATGTTTGACCCATGTCAAAGTTATTTTGGACTTTACTTCTCCACCTTCCCTTCAATGTTTTTTAGGAAAGACATAAGTGGTTTTGCATAATACTGTCAATTTGCAGCATTGATCTCTATCTTTACCATTACTAAAAGGACTATTGCAACACAGCTCACTTGAGGTTATGCTAGAAAACTGCTAGTGGGGAATATGGTAAATGTATTTGAGTATCTTCTTGTTAGAATCTGTAAATTTTTATCAGTTAGTGCTGTGTGGTAGGGAATGATTTCTGTGTAGATATTGGCTCTACTCATAACTATTTTTTTTTTTTTTGTGGTTTAGAATGTGGTACCTTCCATGCTGAAACAATGCTGTAATTATTTAAATCGTTTTTAACATAGTCTGATAGATATTTCTAGGAATTACTGCTATTAGACCTGCATTAACAGTAGAAGCCCAACAATTACGTAGCTCTAAAAGAAATGTGGTTCATTAGCCTTCATACCATGCAAAGAAATTAATTTTTGTTGGAATGTTTTCCTGTTCTAAGATAAAAAGAATAGGATTTCCTGTCAAATATATGTCAGCAGTAATAATTTGTCCTCAGAAGTGGTTAGCACAACTGTTTACTATATTTAGGTTTACCATACTAACGCTGCTTTAGTCAACTTCTTCAAAGTTAATCTCTGCTCACTGGTACAGTAACGGTAGTGTCATACAGTTTGTGATCAATTTATAAGCACTTCGACTTTATGGGCAGTCACGCACATTGTGTGTGTATTTGAGTGTCCTGCCTGAGGTTAGAAAAGACCTACAAGCCCACTTCTCTTTAAAAGAAACCTGAAGAACCAAGAACAGAAAAAGCATAGTTTGCAACAGCAATATACTCTAAGTTATTTCCCCATTTCATCTATTGGACAAACCCTTTGGATCTCCACCAGGGAAATCAACAAGAGGTCTGAAATACAGGGGGTGAAACGTCCTTAATGAGGGGGACTGAAGAACAGAAACCTAACAGGTTTGTATTAGGAGAAAATGACCAAGAAAAATTACATTTAAGGAAATTAACCAAAATCTTGATGATTCCAGAGCTCTGGTACCTCATACTAGATATATGGCTGAATTCATCCAGGCAGACCCTGAGCTTGAGAGCACTTAAGCTTTGGACCTTTCAAATTAAATGAATGGTTGGATGACTTACTCAAATAATAACAAGCTCTTTCTATAATCAAATGAGCTGCCTGGTCTCTGTGAAATCATTATATCATGAGCATCTGAACATGAGTTCTTGATTAATGTGACTAGCCAGGAAACCAACGTTCACAGAAGGATGAAAATTACAGCAGAAGTGAAAATTACAAAGAAATCACAAAAGAAAATTACTGTTATAGCCCGGTGACTCAGTTACTCTGAGGTTACTCCAGACAAAGTATGATGAAAAATTTGTTTCAAACATTAGCTCCTTTTCCACTTTTTCATTCTGATCCTTGGAATAAAAGTTGATAGTTTATCTCTCCTTAGACATAGGATGAGGTTTTTTGAGAAGCATTGGGTAGTTGCACGCAGGCAAATCAGATCTCCTGTGTATTTATTTATTAGAGCGTTTCTACAAGGTCGGGAATATTCTGTAGAAGTTGACCAGAGGCAATATACACTTAGCAGGAAAACCATCCAAGTGTCCTTTATCAAAAATGGCAAGAATTTAAACAGCTTATTAATGATAGCTCTGCTTTTTAAGAAAAGCAGGAGGAAAAAAGTATTTCCATCTGATCATTCCTCACTTTGATGTCAAACAGACATGTCCAGATCAGAGCTTCCAGGAGGACTGGACCTTGTCTGGTAGCAGTCTGTCGGTACTGGAGCTCACCTGAATCCAGAGTGCTATCTATCTGAAGAAAATGGCAGTGTTGCAGGGACAGCTCAGTCTGGCAAGTTTCCCGTTTGCCAAGTACAGTCCTTATCAACTTAGAACTTTTTTAAAAAGAAAGGAACACAATAGGTTACTTAGGGCAACATACTAAGATTGATTTATCAGATCCATGGACTTTGTCCTTTCTGCCAAATTTGATTCTCTGAACTACAAAATCAGAATCAAGATATCCATGATGGATTGCCAAGAAGAGTCCTCTCTGCAGTGCAGCCTCCTTTTCTGTTCTCATTTGCAACAGGCAAAAATTAAGCCTGCAAATAATTTTGATTTTAAATTACATTTTAAAAATCTATTTTAAATATACAAATATACTGGGAAGGATGAATATTTATCCTATTGGGAATTTAAAGGAAAAACAGAGGTGGAGGCCTATACTTCAAAAAGCATCTGGCTGTCTCACTGACAAACAAAGCAAGGAGTTCTAACAAATGACTTAATGGCTCTATAACTTGCTTTTGCTAATGAAGGAAAAAGTAGGGTAGAATTGGAAGAAATTTCCCATTTACAGGATGAACATAGATGCAAGTCCAGATACTTAACTGATTTTAAAATACTTGAAAGATTGTACCCACTACCACCACTGTATCTGCTTCATGCCTGCACAAAACTCACCAGCTCTAAAGGCTTTTTTTTGACAGTAACATTCTTCCAACTTCTTGATCTTTTCTCTATTTTGTTCACCCAAAGGGGCTGAAAGGCATAAGAGAAACTTTCAAGAATCTGTTTACAGTAAGTTCTGTACATTTTCCAAAGTAGCCTTACATTTTGTTTACTTCATTATTTGATGAAACAATGTTCACTTCAAAATTCATATAAAAGCACTGGAAGAAATGGCAGGTACCTTCTTCTAATAAAGTGTAATTACTTTAGGAAAACAACTAAAGAACCAACCTGCAAACAGGCAGAAAAAATCCATGGCATAGATTTTTGGAGCATGACCTAAATATTTCTGGAGGACGCCCTAGAAATTGTCATTATTGCATATCATCATGGTAGTAGGAGGGCATTGCTGTAGCTATCTCATGACTCCAAGTGAATAGCATGTTGCACATCAAGGAGCATTCTACTCAGAAGTTAAAATGCCTCAGGCACTTTCAGAAGAAACCCATCATACTTTTAAAATTAGAAATACTAAATTTAAGAATCTGAGTGCCTGAACAACTGATTGGGGACTTCTTAGGAAAGAGATGCTGTAGTAAGTGAATTAAGAATACGCAGTCATCTTCATTCTATGTCTGGACTGCCTATGGGGCCTTAGGTTTTGCTTAGTGCAACAGAAGCGGGTCAGCACAGGTATTCATGAAAGTAAAAAGAAATTAGGAATGTACTCTATGGGCTGAAGTGCATAACTGTGCATTAAGATCTTATTTAAGGATGGCACATGCCTCCTTGTAAATGACTGACTCAGGGCATTGTGTATGCAGATAAAAATATACGTGAACTGTCTCTTAAACTGGTGATAAAGCCTTGCTACAAGGAATTCAATGGCCAATTTCATGTGTAGTTTACAGAGAAAATTGTTTCCCTTTTATTTGTGGGGGAAAAAGGTACATGGGCCAGAAGAGTCTTTAGTTCTTAATACAGGGAATTCCACTATGCACTTACATGTCATACTAGTTGTGTATTGATTTCAGTGTATCTAATGAAAAAGTATTTTCTTTGCTGTTTCTCTGTACCTTGTTGCTCATCAGTCAATACAATTAAGGGTTTTTTGTGCATCAGGTGTTTACAAGGGTAGGAACTTGCTTTGGTACACTTTTTTTTTTAAAGAAGTGCTATGCATACTTATGGTCCTCAAAGGACTTATGGTCCTTAAAAAATAAACACTAGTATGCTTCATTTAACATATCTAAAAATATTTTTCACCCAGGAACAGCAGTCAAACTTTGTAGCTGGCCACAAGGTCAACAAAGTATAACACACAAAGCCCACGAGGTCTGTCTCTATCTCACTGTCCACTGCCATGGTCTTTGGTCCAACTTAAAGCTCCACGACATCTGGAACTGGGAAGTAATATTCTAGTAATTAATAATCAGCACTGGGTACAATGCTTATATATATCTCAACAAAGCAGTAGTCATTTTGTCCAAAAAAGGATCTCCTTTGTTTAAGAGGAAACAAATACAAGTAAACATTTTGAAATACTTTAGTCATTAGTTTGGTAAATTAAATTAAAATACATATTTGTCTACAAAAGGAAAAAATTGCATAAAATTAGTGTATGTTGTGTAGAAAGACAACTGTCCCTATACTTCTGACACAGAACATGTCAAAAAGCAGTATAACCATAAACATGCTTTCCACACTTTCCTTAACTTCCTTACCACTACATGTTGCTATTTCAAGTGTTCTCCTTCAGGGCACTGCCTACTGGCAGAGTCTGGCTGTTCTTTTTATTATGTAAGATTCCCTGTACAGCCTCTCCTGAAGAAAGTTCGATCAGCATTGACAGTTGCCCTGCTGATCTCAGAAATGCGAGGAGAAAGAACCGGGGGGCATACAGCTAACAAACACACAGCCATTTCCATAAGCAATGGCTACAAGTGCTGCTTCTTTAAAAACACATGAGCAGTTCAATATTTGCAGAATGTAGTTTTTGTATGAGAAAAGAAAACTTGCTTGTTAGTTTTCAGTTTTGCAACTTGACTGCTTTGGTTAGAAACTTGTCAGATTTCAGATTTACCTTGTGACCGGTGACTTGTGACTTTTTTTTTTAGTGCTCATCCATGAACAGTTCTATCTAAATTGCATTTTCTCCAGGAAAAAAAAAAAAATAAAAAAAAAACCCTGTCATCAGTACTTAGGTATTTACAATTGTGCAGATCCCCTTACTTGTTCATGAGAATCTCCAAAATAAAAATCCAGTAACATAAACCTAAGTTAATGAATAGTGTTCCATAAAGACATTTCTATGACACAGGATATCTTCCAGTCACCCAGAGACATACTTAGGACCCAGAATTACTCCAGAAGGGTGGATAGAACAGAAAAGGTTATTCTTTTTTAAAAGAGGTCAATGAGAAAAAATCACCAGGAGGCTCTAAGCAACTTCAGAACAAGACATGGATTCTCCATTAGGATCCATTTAATAGGAAATAGCAGTAAACATCTACTTCAGATCTCCTGAAGTAGATCTGATGTGCTCTACCCCATACTTAAGCTTTTTTTTAAATATCGTATCTTCAGCCTCAGTGAGCAACAGCATGAACATGTAGAAAACAGAAGTGGAATATACTTTTTTTTTTTTATCAGGTTAGTCAAAACACTAAACACATACAGCAACACAAAGGAGGCACATTTAAGTCTTACTCCTGTAAAATGTCCTGCAGGTCTACTGTTGTTTAAGCACGGATCTAACTTGACTTCTACTTCTACCTTGTCCCAAAGAATTCTGAACAAGTCAGTCACATTACAGACCCAATGTCTATTTTTTTTTTTAAGATCACATTTATGAGCCTGCAAAAATAAGTGGAGCAAACCATACTGTATACCTGCCTTGACTATACACAAAAGCGTATTAGTACCCAGGAAGATCTTGGGGATACTCTCTTTGGTCTTTGTCCCACATACTGAGATGATCTTGTTCGCTGTTGGTCATTGCTTGACTACCAATATCTTACCCACTGTACAATGGGTAAATAAGGTTGCTTGAGATATATGTTGGTTCAATTTTTCACAACTTAACAGGAAAAAAAAGTAATGGATTAAAAGCCATTTTCCACTAACCTCCAAGAAGAGCAGTTCATGGCTCTTGGGTATTTTCATAATGAATTAAGTCTTGTTTTTGTTGTTAAACATGATTTTTAGCCACACTAAAAAATGTTTCTTGGTAATAACAGGTTTTCAACTGCGTGCTTCATTTTTTCTTTTCTTTCATCAACTGCTATTTTTTTTTTTCCTCTTTTTGTCTCCAGCTGCTCATGTTATTACTTGCTTAATTTTTCCTTTTCTCTTTCCATCTTCCCTCCCCTCCAGGTGTTTCAATACTAGTTTTCAACTGGTCTATTTCGTGGTAGATTTCTCAAGCAGGATTTGTTTCCATCACATTGTTAGCTTTTGCCTATTTATTATTGTTATTCTACATTGAACTAATCTTATCAGATCATTGTCATTCCTCAGTGATTGGTTTTTTTTTCATAAATATGCATGAGATTAATGTGTGGCTGCACACAACTTCATTTTATGGTATAATTTCAGCTTTCCATTTATTGGTTAAAATCTCAAAATATTAGCCCAAAATCAATGTATTACTGGAATTTGCATACAACAATTACGACATTAACTTTCTCATTTTGAGTCTGCTTGTGAGCTTTAGAATTGGTAGCAAATAATTTTTCTGCCTCTGCTAATGTCTGCTACAGGTGATCTGAAGATTAGAGACTAACTTCATGTTAAGTAAACATCACAAGCAGAACATATAGCAATCTGCACAAGGTATAGGACAAATAAAGCTGCCTTCTGTAAGAGCTGTTTCACCCTGTAGCACCAGTAAAATCCATACAGAAGGCATTTTTTCAGCTTCAGACTAAGCGTACTTTTATAAACTTCCTGAAGTTCTATCCTTTGGTTAATAACAAAGTTGTCTCAGATGTCTTAATTACAAACTGTTTATATTTTCCAATATGTTTTCATTGTATTTTGCCAAATTCTTGTGGTGATAAACTCCTTAAACAGCCATTGGGAGTTACCAAATTTATGTGATTAAAGTATTGTGACATCACAGGTGCTGATCTCAGAGCCAAGTTTGTCTGCTTGTACAGGCACAAGCTTTCATAATTGGGGATCTACACAGGGATAGGATGTAAAACAAACCTGCTCAAAGGAGAAGAACTAAATACGTATCCTTACACTGGTTTTACACTTAATGTAACTGCATAGCATTTCCTCACATATATGTAAATATTATGAAACCATGTATTCATATATATTTTATGCCTTCAAATATGTATGTGTGTTTCTCTATAGACAGATTTCCTGTACATTTCAAATGTCAATGCTATGTGGAATAATCTGTTGATAACTAGCCCCCCCCCCCTTCAATTTGATTTCAGTTAATATTTCATGCTTGTTTTGAATACTTTAAAAAACAAGTTATTCTCCTAGAGACCTGCATATATCTCAATCATTTCCCATTGTACAGTAAACCCTCAAAAAAAATGGATCAATAGTAATCTTTGTAGACAAAAAAAGGTCTCTGAAACTATGAGAATAGGGATTAGTCAAAAATGGAACCAAGAAATCAACACAAATACAACACCAATTTCTGAGACACATTTATGTCTTCATAATGTCCGCATACCACAATCTACACCAAGACACTCTTAATTCTATTTCATTGTTTCTGGACCAAATGCTAAGACCATAACATCAGACAACAGATTTTTGCATTGAGTTGCTTTTATACTTATTGATAAAAATAGGGAGTATATGGATAAATACCTAGTTTTCAGATGTTTAAAGTTCAAAGAAACAGTCAAAAGCCTTAATTTAGTAATTCCACTACTGTATGACTTTTTTTTTTTTTAGATAAATTACATTTAAGAAGAATTGAAGTTGGTGAAATTTCAGCAATGTGAAAAATAACTGAAATTTCAGGTTCCTCTACGTTTGTTGTTTTCCTGTACATGCCTAAGAAAGCTACCAAGCTTTCAGCACCATAAACATCTATCACCATAAGCCTGATCATTTCTCTGTAAGGATTTTCACTTTTTTTTTTTTTTAATGAAGATTGCATTGTAACTGAAATATGAGTATTTAAAAAAAGTTTTAGTTCCAAAGCCTTTGGACTAGCAACTCAAAAAATAAAAATAAAAAAAGACCATCTTTAGTTACACTGCCTTAATTTGGCTAAGGACACTATAGAAGCCTACTGAATCAGACTACCTGACTTTTTAAAAGTAGATTAAGTTTTATAATGCCTATGCACCCATTTTACCTATCATTTTTTAATGAGGCAGGATTCACACAGAAACATGTAACAACAGAAACGGTAGCTCAGACCAGTTGCATAAAAATCCCACCTTTAAGAAGAGGAAATTCCTCACAGCTTGCCATGTGGGCTTCCTGCTTCAGGCAGCATGGTGATGGGAAATGAACAGTTCAAGCGTGCCATTATAGCACTTGGATCAAAACATGGTTGTTTTCACTATATGTAATTCTCAGTCTTTCCTCCTCTGCAAACATTAATAGGACATGGGGTATCCTTTACCAAAAGGGAACATGTAATGACAATGTATTCATGAAACTTCAATGCTCAATTATTTTCATCCCAGTAGCTTTATGAGAGGAAAAAGTATGAAACTCCATGAAATGATATAACTCCTAGGAATTATTACAATGCTGGTGCATTACTACTAATTCTACCCTATTAGATGATACTATATCTTTTCATAATGAAGATTAAATGCAGCAGAAACTATATAATGGCAGAACTCCTGTAGATCAAATTGAGTCTACCATAAGAAAAATGATCACTGATCCCAAGACGTTATGGAATAGTAAACTTAAGAAATTGTGCCGCTTTTCAAGTTTATGTGACTATGATTATTTAATTTTCCTTTGTGCGTGCTCAAGTATAGCTGTTATGTGACTACACATGAGAGAACCTGAAATTAATTTGTCTGTATAAGATCAGTGACTGTACAAATTCTTATGAAAACTAACATGCCATGACAATAGTAATTTTGATAAAATTACAGCAAGAACTGCAATTCTCTGCCATCTGGCTGTCTCATCATAACTACTTTGATGTGCTTTTTATTACTTATTTACTTATTTCAACTACTTTATCAGTTGTTTCAGAGCTTAGAAACGTTAACTGCAGAACAATATTAAAGAAACAGTATCTCTGAAGCTTAGCACTAATTCCTCACAAAAGTTTAAAATCTGCAATGATTTTCAAATTGAAGTTGTAAAAATAATATAGCTACTCTATAGAAAGCAGACAATTTTCTATTTTAAAATGCAAATATATATAAAATTGCAGAGTATTCTGGTTAGTATCTTGAAAAGTCTGAATGAACTGCCATTCCCCTTTCATCTTCCTGCACAAAAGCTTTCAATCAATTGTTCAGAATTAAGTTACATATTTACTTAATATAAGTATACAATTAGCAGACTAACAGAGGTATAGCTAAGCATTTTTCTCTAAATAAGAAACCCGTATACTTGAGGTCAGGCTATCAGCACTGTGCATTTCTAATTCAATCATAATTATTCTAAGGCAAATAATTTATTTGGTGACTTCTTATGAAAGCTAACTACCCGCCATAATTTATAGAGAAGGTCAAATACTGCCTGTATCTCATCACTTCAAATTCATTTACCTGATAAAGGTCTTGACCCAAAAAGATAACATTTCCTTTTGTAATTTTATACTTTCAAGTTTCAGATTCATATCCCCAAAATAGAAAATAGCATGTCCGATGCTCAAAGTGTCGCTTCTGTTTCCCAGGAGATACTGATATTTTCAACATTCATTACAAAACTATTGGTTCATAATATGTAACCCAGTTCAAGATGCGCACATTAAGTATCACGTACTAACAAGAATTTAGAAAGGTTAAATTTCTGAAACCTAAGGCTAAAAATAAAATTATAGATGGTAAGCACACTACCACCATCTACCAACAGTCTAGCTCTGGTGGTTTTTTGATTGTACTTTTTAATACTTAAGAATTACTTAGATACCACCTGAGGAGATTACGTTAAGTATAAATGATAGATTTGGCTGGATAAATAGATTCAGTGCCATTCTAGGGTAGACTTGCATCATGAGGCATGCAATCAGGGCCAGCACTATTGGCATTCTTGTTGCTTCTAACAATTCAGCAGGAAGTTTGAGGGGCAAAATCCTGGTCCCGCAAAAGACAAAGGTGAACTAATCTGCATTGAACTTGCTCTGGTTAGGATTTCACCCATGACTCCATAAAGCCCAATTCTACTTTGAAATGTGGGTCAGAACTTCACCTGGTGTAAGCTGCTAGTTCATTGAAACTCTCGTGTTTGGAGAAACACTAAGGATTTATACCACGTTGGAACCTGAATCTATACCTCCAGGTCATGGCTAAGGCCAGCAGTGGAAACCTCCACTAATGATGCTATATTAGCATTGTGAAGTGGGAAGCCTACAATGCTGTCAAATTCACCTTCCATGAGCTCTAAATTCTCAGAGAATTAATTTTTTTTTTTTTTTTTTTTAAAAAAGACAGTGCTGCCATCAGAAACTTCTTGCAGATGGCATAAAATAGCTTAACTATAATTCACTGGGAGCTAATTTCAGTCATTGCTAATACATGCTGGGTAGAAAATTAGTGTCAAACAACAAAATGGCATGATTTTTTAAAAGCATTTGGATTCAAGTTTCAAATACTCTCAATTAACCAGTATTCAAGTTTCCAGATTCAAATCTCATCTACAGAATTACATATTGCCCGCTATTCTTCTAGTTTTAAGAAAAAAATACTCGAGATCAGATTTGTTAGGTTGCAATAATTAAAGAAATGAAACCTATGACTATATAATACAACTATATATTTATGTAATGACTGTACAGGTATAGCATTTTGCTAAACATTTGCCTAAGACTTCCATCTTTTTACCTCTGCAAAGTGGAATGTTTTGTTACACTAGCAGAAGTTTTCCTTTTGGTAGGTATTAAACTCCTCAATAGCTTTATTATCAGAGTCCTCAAATTACTAGAGGCAAAGCTTCAAAACCTGCTTGAATAGGCCACAGTATTAATAAACTATGCCTACTTGAGATTTCTTTCCTGGGACTCCCTATTTAAAAACAAACAAAACCCACTTCAAAAAGTTTTTTTTTTTTTTAATCTGAATACCTAAAAATTAAAGTGAAAGCACCAGCCAATCTACAGATTCATTTCAGAGAAAAAAGCATGCTTCGCATAAAAAATTCTTCTAAAAAGCACCAGACTCACTGCATTTCTGACACCATATATGAAGATTTAAGCAACATTCATGGATGAGATCTTCAGTTTTGCTTTCAATTTCATAGATTAATGCTGACATGAAACAGGCAATACTGGACAGTTACTCTAAATCTAAGGTGTTTAACTACAGTTTGTATCTATACAGAGTTAAGACTGCTGTACTATTATTTGTACAGGGTTTCTAATATGAAGATCTTTTAAAAAAATAAGTTGTTCGTAGAAACAACAGATTTAATGTTTAAAATTTGTAGGCACTTGTCCAACAAGGAGATCCCATAAAACTGGATACAGGTACTTAATATGTTTAGAAAACTCCATTCTGTTTTGTAAATATTAAGTACTTCCTTGTTTTGCACCTACACAAATTGCAAAGCTTGACCTGTGTTTATATACACCATCCAGACCATATAAAACATGGACAGAAAAACACTAAATGAAGATATCAATTAAAGGAACTAATAACAGTGCCATCTGTAACTTTCAAAGACTCCTTGAAAATGAGCTCTCTTACATTCATATTTAATCACAGTATTGTTATACTGGATTGAAACACTGAGAGCATTTGCAATGCCATAGTTGAAATGAAATATCAATGGGGCTTTTTATTTTCCTCCAGGCAAACTGTGGAAGGATAAACACTCATTAGTTACAAAGTCAAAAGTGTCCTGTTTCTAAACAAAATAAATTATTTGCAGAGTGGGTTTTGTTATGAAAATAATAATTACAGGACAAAAACCTCCAAACAATTATGCTGAGACAAAACTATGACTTTGGAGATAATGGGTATAGCCAGCAGGGATTAAAGTGTGCAGGATTTCCTGGTCATTTACTCATTGGAAGATTTGAAAATCAGTTTATTCATGGGAGAAAAATAAGCTATTGCCATCAATCCTTGGTCATAAAACACACATGACTTTAAATTCAGTGCAATACTGAAAGGAGGTAAATGTGCATCTAATCAGCTTTGCCCTTAGTAGCAGGTATCACTTTGGCAATTAGGAGCACACCGTGGACAGCAAAAATAATGGGAAGGCAATATTCTGTGGGAAAACAAACAACAACAAAACACAAAGACAACAAAAAACAACAACAAAAACTACACTTTGCAAAATATACAGAAAGACTATAACCACAGGTGGCTATTTTTGCTGACCTAAAACAATTCCCTAAAACAGTGGCTGCAACGCAGCCAGAACACAAAGGGCACGTTTTCTTTTTTAACTCATGCATTCTTCTGGAATTCTGAGGTCTGAGTAAACTGCACTATGCCCAGTAACCTTTCAGATGCAAAGGAAAGCTCCCACTGAAAATCCATAGATAGAATACGTTAAATGATTACCTCTTACCACTGAAATTCCAGATAAGAATCATTTTTCTTTACACGTCTGTATCAGGAATTTTATTCACAGTGTTTCCACTTGAGAGAAACCTGACAAAATGAAGCACCCTTACTGAACAGGATAGTAATTTTCATAAAATGCACGGTCAAACTGGTAAAGACAAAATCATCTAAATTCTCCAATTTTTACTTCAATTTGAAATAAAATAATGTGAAATACAGTCATTGTGGGTTTCTTAAAATAAGAAACATTTTACAGGTACTAACACCAATAAGTAATGTATATGAATATTTCTTTTTTCCTGGCAATTTTGAACTGCTTGTCTTTCATAGGATTTCTTATGGCTATTTACATTTTCACTCAGTGAAAATCAATTACCTTCCTGCAATAAGCCTCATTTGCTACCTTTGAGTATAATAGAAACACCATTAGGATGATGACATTACCCAAAAGAAGGGCACCACACAGTTGGTAGACATAAATTAAGGACCCTTTCACATATGCATTAGAAATACTGCTGTGACTGAAATATGCATAAAATCTGTATCTATTAGAGCTATTAGTGTGTGCTGGTGATGATTTTGAAGGAGGAGGGGGAGATTGTGATCTACTACTTTGACAAAATTATGTATTTCCTTTTTTTCTCAGTATGTGCCACTGATGCAATAAGCACAGGCCCCCAGCTGAGCTGCATTTGGAAATGCCACTGAGCATGGTATATGCGCTTCACTTCCCTTTGCTGAAGCAAGACACTGTCAGGAATAGAGTGCATGTGTGCCGCCAAGCCCGCTCCTCCTTCATCACCCTGACCTCCACCGTTCTGCGGATGTATGCCTGGGTGAAGATACCACT
The DNA here is from genome assembly GCA_011075105.1 of Heteronetta atricapilla. NCBI lineage: Eukaryota > Metazoa > Chordata > Aves > Anseriformes > Anatidae > Heteronetta > Heteronetta atricapilla. The sequence goes on from CM021735.1 coordinate 13,332,427, forward strand.
CATGTGGAAAACAGCTCCTGCAGATCAATTCATAGGATTTAGGGACATTTAACTTCCATCAAGACCGCATCATCTTATTGATATTTGAAGACTAACTTATTACTGAACATTAATGGGACTAACATAAAGGGCTGCATGTTTGCCGGGGGTGGGGGAACTAATTTAGAGATTCCTCCCCTGGAGCCTTTTAAGCAGGGGAAACTACTTCTGAATGCAGTTATTTTTACCTGGGTTCTTATGAGCTTAAGTAAAACAAAATTATAACACAGTGTGATGATTTAGCACGTATTAAAAGTGTAAACATACGTTCCCTCCTTCCTACTTCCATATTCATTTGACATATGAACGAACAAATTATGAAAAAGGGAAATATTGAGACATTCTTTTCTATAAAGATTATTAATGGCACCTGTGTTGTTTTAGTTAACAGAAAAGCTCTAGGTACCTTCTCTTGTGGACCTATCATTTAAACTATTTGAGTTCTATCAGTACTTATGAAAAAGGCAGCTTTTGTGCTTGTTCTTACAAACTGAAAATTAGGATAATCTCAGTCCTACAGCAGACATTCTACTGACAGTGCTATGAATATTGAGTTCAATTCAAACACCCGACCAAAATGTATGAAAACTTGCTTAATAGACAGAAATAGTTAATATGCAGAAGGGTGATCCAAGACTACTGATATTCCCTAACAAAAAGCCTAACAAAAGTTGTAACCTGGGGCTCCTCTGACTTATCCTGGTATAAATTAGCGAAGTGGAGAGGTGCATGGCCAAAGACAAATGAAGGAGAGAAGAACCAGATATGGGAATTATTTTCTACTGTTAGATTTTCCCTATAGTTTGAGTATCCTTCTACATCACAGTTCTGTAAAAGTCCGAGACAGTATTCCTACACAGTGCTTGATAGTGAGCAAACAGGCATAATCAAGCAAAGGAAATGTGTGCATCTGAAGTCCCACTAAAATCAAACATTAATGCCATTCAATTAACCAGATGCATAAAGGTTTTACTAGACTTGAAAAGTGCTGAGAATTTTGCAAAATAAAGCCCATGAACAGTAGAAGGATTTTCATGTGTTAATTTGTAGTAAAAAGAAGTTTTCTGGGAAATCAGCCTACTCATGGAATTAAGATGTCATTAAATCCTGAATTATCCTTGTAATCTCAATATTCAAAGCCACAGAAGAACAAAATGAACATAGTAATACTTCATGGGTAATTTTCCTTCTAATTTACTTATTTAATTTTTCTGTTTTGAATTAAAATAATATTTGTATGTATTGGCTAAATGTTATTTCTATCTAAGCTTGAAAGCATAATAAGGCGTAAGTGAGCTCTTAAAGAAAATGCATTAAGGAACTAACCTCTTCTATACTTTTTCCCTAGAAAAAAAATCATATATGCAGCTTAAGTGTACAAAACAAATTTTGCAGTGTACACATCATATATCTTACATTAAAAATTATGATTGCTGGAGGAATGCTCATCCTGAGGCATTCATATTGCTACAATTTACAATAGGAAATATGCAGAGCAGACGTGGCTTCAGATTAATAATTTAGACACTATACATTTCATAAGGATAAAGGTCATAACAGCTGAGCAAACCATTTCCATCAACATTTTAAATAAGATTATATGATACACTGAATTTTCATTTGAACTAACAGGACAGAATTTGTGCAAAGTATTGCAGCATTCCAAGAAATTATCTGAATGAAGAAAACACTACAGTGCAAAATGTAGCAACCTTTTAAATATTAAGCATAAAATTACAATTAAGTATCAGATCTTTGCACTGTTTCAGAAGTAATTTAAAAAAATAACTTAAGTATACATACAAGTGCTGCATCTGTTCACATCCTAGATTTGGGGATTTTTTGAACATACCTGAAACTTTTGCTTGAACACATACAGAGGGTTCTTTAAAAGTTAGACATAAGCAAAATGTAAAAGAAGTGTCTTCAGAATGAAATATAAAAAAATAATTATCATAAATCAGAATTGCAACAAATTCCACCATTTATTGAGAACATATATATGTATTTAGGTACAAAACTAGAGAGCTAGGTTTCTATGCAATGAACAATAGAGTATACCTCTATCATAGATCATGATTCTTCAGCTTGGAAAGAGAAGACAGGGACTATAATAGAAATCTATTAGATAAGCATGGAGAAGTAAACTGGACTGTTTACCATCTATTTCAGCCTAAGTAGTAGGAGGTCATCAGATGGAGCAAGGAGTTACAGGTTTCAGAACAAAGAAAGGAACGATTCTTAACAAACCTAACTTTATATAATCTCACAGATACTACAGGATTACACTTTTTGAACAAATTCAGAGCAAAACTTGGGCTTCTAAAGATCCATTCTGCCTTCATTGTGTTGATAAATCCTTATGATGATTCATTTCAACTGTATGAAGCAGATTGAAAGATACGTGTTCTAACACATGCTCCTGTAATATTATTTAGAATGATTTCTACTATTGGTGCTTGTGGATCCATTATGTATACCATAAGCTTGTTTGTGTCGTTTATTAATTTACTTTTAATGGATTGCAATAATAATTCTCCCCATGAAAAAACATACTTCAGAAAAAAAAACACAACCAAAATGACAAACACATTGTCTTCAGCTTCCTCAAAATATATGCACGCACAGCAGTTCAAGAGAATGTTTTGGTATAGTTATCTCACATTATGGACACTAATAGGATGATGGTACTTGTTCCTGGGTCACTGAACAAACTAAAGCTGCCTAAAGTTACTCAAGCTTCAAGTGAAACCTCTCTTTTTTTTTTTTTTTAAAGAGGAAAATGTGCAAAAATGCTTAGTTTTGACTAGTTCCACATTGTTTCATCTTTGCATGCTCCCTGCGTTCTGCTTCAGCATAGCTGTGGTAGTAATATTCTTGCCTTCAGGCCGGTAGGTCAGGGGTTGAAGGACAACATAAAAACTTAGGCTGTAATTCAGTGATGACACAGAGGCACAGTGCTTGTAGGGGAAGAGCATCCATACTGTCAAAGGTGTCTTCTTTGGATGAAACACTGAACAGAGGTCCCTACAGGCAAAGTCAAATGAAAACGGAATAAAAGCTTCACTGTGAAAAACACATTTTAAAAAATGACTTCTGTAGAGTTCAGAAAGAAAGATAAAGTATTGATGGAGTTTTATATAGCTAATAAAAATTGATTTTACATCCACCTTTTGGATTCATGGCAAAAAAAATAAATCTATTATCAGTTTCACATGTCACTAATAATTCGTACTAGACTACCTTAGAATATAAAATTTATTTTACTAAAATTCACGTGCCCTTGTTTTAGGAAAGGTTTTAGGAAAGTCAGGGCTTACAGTTGAGGAAAAAAGTATTTAACTTTTCCTTTTTGGAACCAGATTAAAAGGGACTCACTTGTTACATTTTAGAATTTTAATTTACTGTATTCATGTTGTCACTGGTTTATTAATGAACAAGTGTTTTAGTTTGTAAGAAAACTATTTTACAAAGTAGCCAGAACTTGCATCTAAAAATGAAGGAATGCAATGAGCAATAAATTACAGACAAAACTCTCTAAACTGTTATGTGAATGCCACTGATTAGCGTTATTTTGAAGTTCATAATATTAAGCTGAAAAGAAAAAAGATGGGTGAAATACATAAGTAGAAAACACCAGTAATCATTCTTGCTGACGTATTTGGAGAGATGTACAGTAGACAAAAGAAAGAACAGAGCATGATGATGGGTAAGAGGAAGCCTTCAATATGGTAGATGAGTCTACATGAAGTCCAGAACAAAAAAGAATCTGGATCAATAGAAGCAGTGAGACCTACACCACTTCAAAGGATGTCTTCTATAATTTGAATCTCTATTTTCAATATTTTCCTGAAAATTTTAGTCTTCTTTTAAGTGCCATCATAACATTTTGAAAATGCTCCACTGTCTGCCTATAAGAAGACACATTTCAGTTTGTTTATTTTTGCCCCACAAGTGAAAATTCCTTCAACGTCATAATTAGGAGATATGTCCTCTAAAACATACACACCCCCATACAACCCAGAAAAGCAGGGTTTTTAAATCAGATCAAGAAATCTGGTTTAGAAGATAATTTAAGTTTATAAAAACTCTGCCTGCTTATGAAGATGTATGAGTCTACAGATGCACATTTTGTAGAGACTTGCAAAATGTGGTCCCTATGCTACCGTCTCCACCACAACACCATAAAGGGAACGAGAAGCTCACGGACCAGATCCTGCAGGATTCCAAGTAACTCCAGTGAGATTCTGATCAAGCTACATAGTGACAAAAGTCTATTGGTTTACAGGGCTGGCACTGTTATACATGCACACTCACCCATATATCCAACATACACACAAATGCTTTTAATAGCTAATTTTTTATTTTTTAACTAAAACACCCCATTGTAAATTAGGTGAATCAGGCTTTTGGGCCCTTTTATTATTAAAAATACCCCACACTAATTTCTGAACACAATTTCATATTCTAACAGTCAAAAATGCACCTGAAAGCACAATTTAACCTTTGTATACAGCTGTAATGATGTGGGTCAACAAAAGAAATGTTGAAAACCCTAAAGAAACATCATAAAAATCTAAGATATTATATAGAAGTAGAAGAAACCTAATATTTTTTTTTTTTCTATTTTATTCTATGCAGTACAGGCTAAATTCTGGAGTTCTGAAAAATGAAACCGTATCAGAAATCTATCCAGCAATTTCATAATTTGAGTGTTTTTGCTTGGAAAAACAGTGTTAGTAATACCATGACGCAATATTTGGTCACTGGCTGACAAGTGCTACTTAAACTTCTCTATTCCCTGTACTAAGAACAGTCATCTCTGATCTTTCAGAGCACACCTACACTACAGAATTCTGCCAGCATTGTCATTGCCTCAACCAAGAAAAGGCAGGATTTTTGATAAACACAGCATCACTGAAATTATAATACAAAATATGCTTTTGCTGGTATAACTTTTTATTGGAAAGAGGGAGGAAAATGGAACAAGACTACGTTGACAAAGCTTAAGTTAGTTGATAAAAATATGTTCATATTAGAAATATTACCCTAGTATGGTACAGCACTCATGTGAAGTAATATTGCTGGAAAATCAAGGTGTGTTTAGAAAAACATTCAGATTGACTGAAAACTTTTCCAGCTGCCATAAAAGTGATCTGAAAAAACTGATCTGTATTAGAAAAATAATATAAGGGATTACTCTTACTAAAAATCCCTGCAGCTAAAACAGATTGAGCAAGTCAAAATAGTCTCAAGTATAAGTCAAAATCAGAAGTGCAGCCACAGCCTGAATAAGGCTTGCAGCAAAAAAGCTGAGGTGATACAACTATTGGCCAGTGTTGCTAGATAGTCTACCTTTCATTTTGCATATAACAAGCATTTAAGACCCAATTTGGACTCTACCAAAAGCTCGTTAAAGGTGTGCCCAGAGGTGCTGGTTGAAGCCAGTTCTGAATACGTAAGTTTGGACCCTACGTTCTTCAAGCACATTTGAAAACCTAAGCATGAGTCTCAAAACATGCAATTGCTGTCAAGCTTCTTAAGTGCCAGAATCACCTCTCAAATGGCCTTACAATATAAAAAAGCATAAAAGTGCATATGAATGGAATTTACTTTTTTTTTTTTTTAAAAAAAAAAAAAGCTACAATATTTCAGAAAAACTCTTTCCTGGTAAGCGCTAGTGTAATGAAATATAGTATTTTCCCAGAATGGAGCTAAGTCAAAGCAATGTGAGGAATTTAGAAAGGTGCATTTCTCATTTGTACAGACTAGCAAAGCAACAGTGTATGACTTAACTCCACTGCTGAATTAAGTGGGATGAACTCCTATCGAAATTATGGGAAAGGTGCAAAATGTAGTAGTACAGGGGAGTGGTGGGAGTAAATTGAGCAGATAATATTTTTTGGCTGAATGTCAGAAAAAATATTCTTAACAGAGAGGAGTATTATGCTGTAGTAAAGACATCTCCAAGACAAGTGATAGAAGTTTTATTGCTTCAGTCCTTTAAAAATGAATTGCGTAATGCACAAGAAAAAAGATACAATCCTGCCCTTCCTGAAGGATTTTTAATATGCCCTACTATATCTTTATGATCTGTCATCTCATGCATATGAGCGAAAGAATAGACCATGCATAGCAAGGAGGGAAATCTCAGTTTCATTGGTTTTCCTCCCTGCAAGCCTCCCTGCTTCTTGCCATTCACAACCATTTCCATCATCTACAGATGGCTAGAGGAGCAGGGGGCAACACGCTATTACAAATTAATCTCTATTATCATTGCAGAAGCCTGGAGTTGCACTCCAACAGCACATAGAGCTGATTTTCTTGTCTTTCCTTGGGAGCGGGAAGGTTGCTTGTACATTTGTCAGTTGTGTTTTTGTCAGGGGGTTATATGCTCAGTATAATGAGATAAATGCACAGGTTAAAAAAAAAAACATTTCTCAAGTTTAATATTGTAAGACTTCTCACTAACACAAGGATTACTATCATGAAGCTTTCTTTTGATACTCTTTTTCATGTACAGTATTACAAACCTATCAGATTCTCTCTTTCATAGTCACTGTCACACTTTCTAACCTTTCTTAACCTTAAGTCTCAGGACTTTCGCATACTACCAAAAAAAAAAAAAAATCAAAAAAATACCATCTGACAGATTTAAAAGCCTATCTCTAAAGAACTTCAACCAAATTCTTCAGATAAAATTTCACTGTGACTTCCAGATATACCTGCTTTTAGCAAGAAACAAGGATTATGAAACTATTTCTCATCTAATATCAACTACTCTGTCTTATAATTTACAATAAATTCTGACTTCTTACCTTCATTAAATTATATTTGATTTATATAGCTTCCATTTCGAAGTAGTCATACGAAACACTCTTCACTCTTGCATATACATTTATTTCTGGCTAAGGTGATATCTTGACAAAAAAACAGGAAAAGAAGAACAAAAATCCCACCACACAACAAACCACCACCTGCAGAAGAAAAGTATCCTCAAAAACTACTACACGTGACAGGAAAAGCTCAGGAGAGGGTTTGTCCACTGCTCTTAAGTTTCTTCACAATCTAGTTCATTTATATTCTTTATGTTCTGTCTTTATTGTAACTAAATCTCAAGTGTTCATATTTTCTATGCCCTCTCCATATATTTGGAAAATTTACAATAGAATAGTTAGAAGGGACTTTCAAAGACCATGCAAGTCCAACTGCCTGAGCACATCAGGGCTAACCAAAGGTTAAAGTATATTATTGAGGGCAATCAAATCCAAGAACAGTGATGAGGAATGGAAACCAAAATCTGACCAGCATGTGCTAAGAGTCTGTAACTCACCTATAAAAGTTAACGGCACAACTACATTTTGGTCTGTGATCTTATTCCCATCCAATAATCACCAGAGGAAAGATAGCCTGTCCTTTCAATTGTGACAACTCAATAAGAATTACTACCATGGCTCAATTTTATCTAGACAGTCAATGTGTCGAGTAATGCCTTTTTATCTCTTTTGTTTCCTATTCCAATATGTTAAGCATTAAAAAGCTGCAACCATTGCTAACCAGTCATGTTGTCAGTAACTCAGTTCCTGCTGTGGCCTTGTTCATTCAAGTTCATTAACTCATTCTGTTTTTTTTAATCAGTTTATAAAAAGCACTTGATGATCACATGAAGCTGGATAAACAGTTATATGCTTGCAAGCATAATTTAACTATAAAAGCTTATTTTTAACATGATTTCTTTGCTTATTTTAAGCTAATTTGAAAGAAAATCATATTTCCTACAATTTAAGTATGCTTAACTAGCAGTTGTTAACATGATTGAGCTCAGTACACAAATATGATGAAAGATACCTTGACTATTAAAAAATGGATTCCCACTTAAAGACAAAATGTACAAATTAGATTTTATGTGAGCTTATACCATTATCTGTAAGTAAACTATATCCTGTAAAAATATAGGCTACTTATGCATGAGATTTCATTTGGTTAGATATTACAGATTTTTTTTACATATTATCACTCTCCAAATTTTTAAAGCACCTCGGATTCTACTTCATAACCTTCTTTGAAATATGGAAAAAATGCAAAGCTAACACTTATCAATATATATATTTAATGAAGAAAACTATTCAGTTTTCTTTATTACAACTTTTTAATTGAAAACCTTTTTTAAAAAAAAATGCTTCAGGATTGACTGACATTACACCTCCCATCATCAAAGTTGGCTTCAGTTCATAGACTGTCCAAAGAGGTAGTTATTGCACTGTCTTGGAAATTCAAGATTGATTTAATACTTTTTAAACAGTTAGTATTTTATAAATGGTGGTTAGTTATAATTGTTTTGTTAAGAGAACAATTCCAAGTGACACAAGTTGTATGAATGAGTGTCCAACCAGCCAGCAAATAAGAGTTCCATTAATTTTCACCTCAAATTTGTCATCTACTTAGCAGTTGATTGGTCATATTAAAACACCCTATTAAAATACATTTTCTTTCTGATGCATCTATTGAACATGCAATGTTGAAACATTATATATGATACATGTGAAATATTAAAAAGCTCTGAAAAAGAAGGGAAATGGCTTCCAAATGAAACTGTTAAAGTGTGAATTCATTATTCAATTCCTTGCTAAAACAAAGTTTTTCAAAGACCTATCACAGCTTTAATGGAACTCATTACTTTTCAATCGCAACAAAAATAGTGGACATGCTCAAACTCAATAGAAGGTCTAAAAAAAACATTCCCAACAAGCACGCCTGTCATTTCTAGTTGTACTACATTCCAAATACAGGCCACGTCCTTCCTCTGGGTCACTCACCATACTTCATACAGTTAGTCTCTCCCCAAAGTCACTGGACTGTTCATCAGAACCAGTTGTAATTCTGCATGATTTCTCTAAGTAATTGAGATTGCACTAACCAAAAAGAGACTCTTACAAAGACATTGCAAACTACCTAGCAAATTATCAAAAAGGACACATTATTTTATGTATCTGTTAGTTCCATCACCACACAATTAGGCGAGAGGACTGTGCCCTGTACTCTAGAGTGTGTCACATGCAAAACTACAGCCCTCAAAGGAACTGATTCATAAATCTGTGCCTTCAACCTGACTTAAATACAGATTTCTTTCCTTTGCATATGATTACTATTGACTGCAGCTCTTGAACTTAGAACATGAAGCAGCTTAAAAGAATGAGCAGAAGTGTATAAAAAAATTAAATTTAAATTACAATTTAAAGCCACCCAAAGCCTACAGGAAGAAAACAGCAGAAAGAATATCTCAGGTTCTGTTTGCTGTACTTCAAGTCATAGCGAGTGAGATCTTTAATATTCACATAATATGCAAAATACTTTGTAATAACTCATTCCTAGAATATTATCTAACAAAAAAGTGTTATATTAACCATGTAAAACATTTACAGTTTGTTAAAATAGATAGCTTTCCCCTTTGAGTCATTGTGCTAGTCATTTTTCAAAAATCATGATTCCATGTTTTGCTTAACAATCATCTTTCACAAATCAACTGCTAAGAACCATTATGAGAACAGGCACCCCTATATTTAATTCTCCTAGCTGAATATTCTAGCTACATTGTAAGCCAAGTTATCTGAGATTTAGCACTACTGCACCAGAAAAGGCATGGATACTTTGGTCAATCTGGAAAAGTAAAAAATTGTTTTCTATAACAGCAAATAAATGGTGTTTTCTGTTTGTTTTGCAATTAATCATTTAGTCATGAAAAGCTGCCTACTTTTATCACACACCACATATAGAATGATATTTGGACTACATAAAACATTACCAGTAGACTTGATAATTTACTCAAAATAGTTAAATATGACCAGACATAAGGAAGAAAGGGTACCAGACATTAAACACTGCTCTAAGTTAGGTAGGTAATATGAATGATTACAGGCATACTTGCAACAGATCTTACATGAATATAGACGATATGTTTATTTACAATAACCAGAAATTCTATTAATTTCTTTTTAATGATATAAATGCCAAGTAAATCATTAAAAGAAATGTCAGCTCTATCAGTGGCAGCTGCTCTTCCTACTTAGAAAGGAGGGGAAGTGTAAGAGCAGGGTAGCTAGCAAACCCCACAGCGGTCTGCAAAGTCACTAGTGGGAAAACAACAAAGGCCTTTCCATGCAACTAACACAGATGTGCCCATAGCCAAACTGTCAGAAACAGTTAAGATGACGGCTACTCACAGTTCATTATTTCCTTCTCACAGGTCACTGGGTGACAAGCTGGGTCACCGTGCTTTGTCGGCTGCTACAGTCCTTCTCCTCCTCCCTCCCCCCCAGTTCTTATTCCATTTAAATAAAGGTAAGCCGCTCAAATCAGTATACTAATGTAAACAAATATATTCAAATGATTTCTAAAAACAGGACTGTAATGTTTATTATACATTCCTTTCATTTTCAGATGGACATATAACACTTCCCCTCTGTGATGAGCTGAGAACCAAATTTGTATCTGTGGCAGATATAGCTATTAGAATAATTTTGTCAAGATGAGACTAAAGCATATAATGAAAGCTAATATGTCACCAATTCAAAGCTTTAACCTTTGGAACACTTACATGGCAGATACATCATGGAAAAATCACTGCAACTCAGTGAAAAGATGGTTGTCATAAAGGAGTTCTCACAAAGAAATCTGACGGTGTATCTAAAATTAATACAGACTAGATTTTAAATACAAAAATACAGTGTAAAGCTGTTTATACGTGGAACACGAATAATTGTATTTTTAAAATACTTAGTATCCAAAAACAACTATCTTTTTTTAAAAAAATACATTCTCATCTGTATCCATAGAGTAATCATAATTTATAATGTAAATCAAGACTTTCACCTTCATTTTGTCCAGTTAGAATTTATAAACTGCTTATTCATTGTAAAGAATCGAGGTCAAACATTCAATTAGCCATTACAAACAATTTTACCAATTCATGGTTGTGTCATTGATGAAAGTGGGAGAACACTTCCATCTCCTTGGGGTGTTCGTTAGTCATTTTTCCTCCCCTGATAAGTCTTAAAAATGTAATAACCAAATCTGCCCAACCGATTCAGAAAAAAATAAAATGAAACCAACTGCCCCAGATGTGTCTGTCTTTGTATTAAATATGACAAGGTCATAAGTATTCTGACCCAGATGCAAGAGTGCTTGTACCTAGCATGTACATAGCTTGGAACACACTTAAATGCATATCCACATTGGAGACAAAATCTTCAGAAAATTGTGAAATCAGGCTTACCTGTGGAAGCAAAGTGATCCAATAAGGCCACAAACTAAAAATACATTAAAACAGGTGACTAATTTTAGGAATGTTACCAGTGCTATTTAAAGGGACAAATCACAAATTCAGTGCATTGCTGGGAGACCCAAAATACAGAGCAAGTGCTCTTTCTTCCCCTTTTTCTTACTAGAATTTGTCAGTCTTCCATGTTGAATTGTAGTTTGACATTCGAATATGGAAACAAAAGGAACAACTAATATGCCATTTGAAGTACAAAATATTCCTCTTAGAGATACATACAAGAAAAAAGTGTGAACTGCTGTATGCAAGTCTTACTGTCCTTTTTAGGGCCCAACTAGTAAGATCATAAGAATAAGAGAAGTAATTTAAAATGCTGTCAGATGTTACAGGGATCACATTTCTACCACATAATACCTAAAACATTAAGTTGTTTTCTTGGTGCAAAGATGATACTATGCAATATCTTTCTACATGTGTCCATTCTCCAAAATTTGAGTGAAAGGAGATAATGGATCTACAGTTTCCCTTATGTGAGCAGTTCAGATCAGAATAAGGATGGGAAGGAAGTTAGTGGCTGTTAGTTCTTAGTTAAGGTCATTAGTTCCTGTACACTGAGGGAGATGCATACAGCTCACTTCTCCACTCATTCTTATCTAAATACCATGTTGTCTTTAGCAATTTCAACCCTCCATACCCATGGAATAGCTTATGATAGGATTTTTTTTTTTTTTTTTTTTGTCGATTTGGGGTAATGTTTGCCTTTTAGAAATAGAAAGGATTTTTTTTTGGCCAATGGCATTTGCTGGAATGGATGAGTTTTTCACGTTGCGCATAGGAACTCAGGGATTAATTCAGGTAAATCACAGATGAGGTTCAGGTTATCATATCCTACCAACATCATGCATCTCATAAATCTGTGAGAGTATCAGATGCAATGAAAAAACAGCATTTGACACCTTGAATAAAATAAGGTGTCCCCAAAGATACAAAAGACCTGTTGAGACTGCTAAGGTAGGACATGCAGAGAAACAAGACCATTTGCTTGTCTTTGCTACCACGTATCATCAGATAACGTGCAAGTGACTAAACAAAAGGAAGGTAAGAAAGGGACTCAATGCAAGTTTCAACCAGAAAAAATAAGAAAGTCTAGCTGCATAAAAATTATTGCAAACAGATTAACTTGTAATCCAATAAACCACATTCTTTGAGATCTATCCCTCTTTAGATAGAGCCCTTCCTACAAAATACTGTAGATTAGATTTTCTGTAGATTAGATTTTCTTCCATTGTGGCACTAACTTCATTCTGTGGTGACTCTCCATGAAAGCGTGACCATTTCTCAGAATCCGAAGCAGAAACAAACAAACAAAACCCTAATAATGAAGCTCTGAGCAGCACATTCCCCCAAAACACTAAGTTGGAGAAGGAAACATTTAGGGCAGGATTCAATTTCTTAAATATAGACCCTTGCTGGTATTTGAGACTGCTAATGTATCTGCATTGCTTAAAGGATCTGCACCTTACAGATGTAACAAGATTTGCAGGAGACTTACCATAACCTGAAGGAGTTGGAAGCCTGATGATATATTCAACACCTAAAAATCACACTAAACACATATGCTTTGGCAACTGAATCTCCTTTTAGAGACTCTTCAGATCACTTCTCAAAAACCAGTCTGATAAAGAGTCAACAAATGTGTTGAGCAGGACAGTTAATCAAAAAGATTGGTAAAAGCAGTTGACCATCTTAGGAGGAACAGGATGATATTCACTTTATAGACCTGTATCACTGGACTAACTCCCAAAACAAAAATTCTAGGACACAGAGATAGTTTCCTCTACTAACACAATGTATACTTCATTTGCTCTTATGACAGTTTTTCATGTTCTATAAAGAAGGACAGATTTAATTCCTACATTGGAGCAGATAGAAGGATAGAAACACCTTTCCCTTATTTTTCACATCATCTTCCAGAAAGGCGTTGAAAGTATTCTACAAGCTACAGTTTATCACATTCTGCTGAAAAACAGTAGGAAGAGGATTTAACTCACTTAGCAACTTCCATAACAGAGGGAATTACAGCAATTTTGAATTAGTTGCCACTGCTATTTAACACCAATGTTTTTTGAAAATAAAATGTTATTAATTTATTATTTTAATACTTAATTCTAGTTCAGGAAAATACTTTAGACTGTGTCACTCCACTTTTGGTGGAAAGAAACGCATAAAGACAAAGTCAAGCATTCAAAGCTTATAAACTGTTTTGACCGCAGATAATCTAAATCAAATGTCTGTGTTCTCCAGGAAAAGTTTTTTAACTTAATATTCAAAAACTTCGTTATTTCAACTTTCATTCTAATAGTGAGAAATGTCTAGTGGCCTTCCATCTGAAAGGGAGCTCAAAAATATCTAAAGAATGGCATTTGGTTAGTTAACCATTTTTTTTTCCCCAGTTATAAAGAACTGTTAAACCAGGGCAATGTTTTCTGCCTGCTGTAAGTAGAAGTAATTCAAAACATTACTCTTAATCTTTTACTAAAATTAAAATACAATCCTATATTGAAAGTAACTGTATCACTTAGTACTTCAGCTCAGCATGACTTTCAGGTTTATAACAAAGCATTAACCATTTAAACTTAAATCTTGTGGCACAAAAGGTGTCACAATGTTGACGGAAGCTATATTTATGTAATTTGTGTAATGTGAAGTTTGTAGATAAAACTGAAAAATCAATTTTCAATTATCAAACATCCTACACATCAATCTTTAAAAGAAATGCACATAAATGTCACCCTTTTTCATTAATTTTAGGCAAAATCCATGTTTGCTTATCAGCCAGAGGGTTTTTGAGATATTTCAATAATATCCAGGAAATCAATCTTACATGAAACCGAAGGAAAACATCTAATGTCATTGAACAATAAATATCAGTTCTGTCAGTGGCTTACCTTTGAGCTGAGGCCTTAGGATGTTTCTCTTCTAGTTTCCTCACCACTGCCACTGTCAGCTGTGTAGTCTCCCCTAGGGGATCTGCAGGCATTAAATGGGCGTCCAAAGGTCCTGAAAGTTGTTTCTGATTGGGGTTGCTGACATTTTTTTGCAGAATCTAAGAGATGAAAGTACAAGCATGCAATTTATAAATTGTTAATTAAAATAATGTGTGTCTACTTTTCCAAGTAAGGCTGTTGATCAACAGAAAATGTCAGAAATACAAACAGTTATGTCAAGATGCATCAAGAAACAAACCTACAGAGTGATTTTTTTTTCCTTTCCTTCAAACTTTTTCCATATAGAAAGAAATTTCCAAAATTTTTTTGATGTGGAATATAAACTTAAATAGTTCTGAGATATAAATATATATAGAATACATGTTTATTCATTAAAATCCTGTCTGCAACTATTATTTGCTTTCTATGTAAACACTTTATTAAATTAAGAAATCAAATTAGGTTATTTAAGGAAATAAGTTGACTTCCACACTATTTTCCCTTTCAAAATGTGTTTTTGAAAGAACTGTGTCTGATCTGCCTCTGGCTTAATGCTATGACCTCTTCTGCTGAGCTGCTGTCTATCTCCCGATGAGTTGCAGATCAGGCCCCATGGTGAATGTGGTTTTCTGTCTGGGTCACCTCCTCTTTCATTTAGTTCCTCTAGGTAGGTCAGGACAAACTCAGGGTAAGCCTGTAGGAGAGGACAGAGGCAGAGGAATATTGAAGAAAAACATCAGCTTTATCAGCAGAATCACAACAAACTAAACACCAGGAATGACGGGAAAAGTGGTCATTGATGTAGGCAATATTACAAAAGTTCCTGTGTGTAAATAACTTTGTATTTCACGAAGTTTTCAAATGTACAACTAGATAACAACCTTTTCACACGCACTCAAGTGAAAAATGTATAAAAATCTTTTATCATTATGTATCAGTTTCAGAATAAAGACTGACAGCTCTCAAAACAGGAATTCTTATAAACAATAGGAAAAAATTGTATCCCCATATTTAGATAATCATATGTAATTAAGTGACATATTTAGGTAGGCATTTCCATGAAAGATTAAAAGAATTTTAAGTGGTATATTCTAAATTAAAACATACCATACACATACATTTTTGATTGTCCTAAAGCAAATAGTGTTACTGTTCTAATTAGTAAATAAAATCATTTATTTTCTCAATACTCTGTTGATCCTTGCTTACATGGCCAAATGCCCAAAACACACCAATTTCTCAGGCTCCACAACTCAGTTGTCAAAAAGCCTGTCTCCATGGTGAAATGGGAAGAATATTTTTTGATTTATAATCATAGAATATCCTGAGTTGGAAGGGATCCACAAGGGTCATTGAGTTCAACTCCTGGCTCCACACAGGAGCACCCAAAAATCCAGCCTGAGCCTTTCCTGTCCCAGCTCCATGCCGTTCCCTTGGGTCCTGTCACTGTCCCCAGAGACAGTGCCTGCTCCTCTGCTCCCCTCGTGAGGAAGCGGCAGGCCGCCATTAGGCCTTGCCTCACTTTCCTCTTCTCTGGGCTGAAGAATTCAGGTTACTTCAGCTGCTCCTCATGTGTCTTCCCCTCTATACCTTTCACCATCTTCATCACCCTCCTTTGGAGGCTCTCTAATTGTTTTACATCCTTATACTGTGGTGCCCCAAACTGCATGCAGTACCTGAGGTGAGGCCGCACCAGCATGGGACAGAGTGGGACAATCATTTCCCTTGACCACTCAGCAATGGTGTGACTGGGGCACACATAAGACAATGTGCTTCACTCTTTGATACCAATCACATTTTGGAGTCTTGCCTTAATATACATTTTATTTAATTAGGCTTTCGGTTTAAGTTCTGTGAGCATCTGTACTATCTTTAATATAAAATGCATAGATATTTACCACAAAATAGTTAGACCAAAACTAGTAACTATTCAAACACTTTGACAGTTAACACTAACAAATTGAAGTTTGTTAACCTATTAAACCCTTAGAGTTACAGACTGAAGTGCCTCACAAGTATAGGAAAAGCCACCTTTTTCTCTGTTATGTCACTCATGAGTGTATCAAAACAAATAATTTCATTTTTAAGGTAAGTATTGCTACAATACTTAAGTACCCGGACATTTTCCAAAGCCAGTTCTGCATGGACATCCCACTGATTCAGCAAAACTTCTAAACTTGAACTGAAAGCAAAACACCTAAACTAAAATCTATTCTCATGCTGAGAGGACTTTTTTCTTCATATCTTAAGAACACTACAATGTTTAATTTGTTGTTCTGACCTTATATTTTATTAGACATTTAACAATAAAGCTCAGTTTTTTAGTTTCAGCAACGTCATTTTTAATTAAGCCTTCTGTCAGACTTTTCCCATGAGTGCAGATATTTTCAATTTATGAACACATTTTCCTTTAAATTAAACCCCTTCCTAACAGCAGCAGTACAGCAAATATTGGGGTGTTTTTATTTCTTAAGGAAAACAACAACAACAACCCAATCAACAATATTAACTCTTCTCCTGTTTATCACCTTGACTAGACAATATATCATGAAACTTTGCTGTGCTGCTTCAGTTCCATCTGTATTTTAATTCTGATGGAATATACTAACTTAGATTTATGGCATATTTTTTAGACCTGGCTATGCGAACTGTGAGCTTGGAGTCCATTTCCTTAAAAAAACACTTCCTCTACAAGAATTTTATGCTCACTTTACTTACCAGTGCTATTAAGAAAAGTGGTTCTGGTTTCTGTCTCAGTTTTCACCTTTTCTCCCTGACTCCATGCCATCATTTCTTCTGTGCCAGAACAAAGCATTTGGCAGCCATGCAACGACAACAAACAGAACAAATCTAAGTTAAAATTAACACAGTAAAATGATAGTTATTACCCACAAGGGTACTCAAACCCAGCTTGCCACGTGGCACTGTGCAGCACACTTATGCCAGTAGGCCAGACAGCATGGAAGCTGATGAGGGAGTCCTTGTTTCTGTCTGATTCATCACAGTATCTATAGGTCTGCATCTCCTTGGCATTAAACAGCCACTGTGGGTACGCAGGAGAACCTCTCTCTCTTTCAGAGAACTACACAATGAAATACTGGTGCTGAATGTGACAAAAACCTCAAACCTTCCCAGGACAGGAACACTTTCAGGTAGCTCTACTCTTCATCAAATAATACTTTAGAAAGTTTTATTTTTAGTCCTAAATACATTTCAGCACATCTATCTAGGACAGGTTTTGCTTTCAGTGCACCCCACTTATGTAGAAAAGGTAGAAACCTATTGGGAAATGCAAAAACCTGCAACAGAACATGCTGAAGAATACAATTAGCTTATCTTACTCACTTTCTAGAATTGAAAATTTTACTTATAAATTATCCATAACATTTGCCTGAAAAAGAGTATGTAACTTGACCTACCACAAATAAGGGTATCATTACATTTCTAAGCTAATAAACTCTCAAGGGGGGAAATATAAAATTATTTTTTTCCTTTCTACATAAGAATGAAGAGCCTGTGAAAAAAGAAGCAAAGTCATGACTGAATTATGGATCAATATCTTAATAAATACCTCATGATTTTACTGTTTTTCAGTAGATAGTATTCTCTCATATTAAAAAGTAAACTATGTGTTGATTGCATAGAGAGTGTACATTAATAGCAAATACAGTAAGTAGCAGGTATTAAATCCAAGAAAGTGCGTTTTCTTCTCAGTTTGAATGATGTGTCACATATCATTACACTGTATTTTGCTGCTTTCCTTTATGTCAGTTTTTGTTGGCCTACATATGCTGCAACTTAAAATAACATGACACTACAAATAAAGTGAATGCGATGGGAAATATATAGGAAAATGTTTCAAACAGACCTACTACTGTTAGTATTATTTCCCCTCTAGAAGACATACAGGCTAGAACTGAAGTATTGTAGCTGTTATTATCAGAAACTTTGTATATTATAAGGAGAGAGGTTTCTAAACTGCCATATTTTTTATATTGACATAAATAATCAGTATGCCCACTGAAATAAGGAATAGTACAGCCAACAACTGTACTTTTTGCTTATTCAAAGCATTCTAGAATAATTCCAGATAGCATACAGCGCAATAGGAACATGGTCTCCATTTTATCAGTCTATTGAAGTTGTCTGAGTAATTGAGTCAAATCCAATGTCTATCTGAAAAGATGAAAAAGGGAAGACCACTGCTAGAAGAGTATCTGGTATTGATTTCATACTGGGCAGGGGTTTTTCCCCCCCCCTTTCTCTCCCCAGTTTTCTTAGGATTACCTCAGACAAAGGCACAATTTAAAGAATCTTCAGCAGCACAAATCACTGGATATAAAGCACTGATATACTAATGCAACCTAACCTTTTAATTTTTATTTTTTTAGATGACAAGGCTGCTGGGAAACACACAGACACACGCACACCCTACACTTTGGTGAATACTCTTCCACCCTTCCACTGATGTCCATGGACATTGTCCATGCTGAAAGTAATGTGTATGAACCTGCTGACCTACAAAACATCAGAACTCAAACAAGAGCTCAGGGTTCTCATCATCAGCAACATACACTAATAAAGATGAGCTCCTGTCAACACCGTACAAAGGAGACCATTGCGGTCACACTGTCCAGATTTTTGTTGTCATTTGAATATTTGTACTGACCAAAGTAACTAGAAAGGAACGTTTCAATAACATATTTACACATAGGAAAATATACTTGTCTTTAATCAATGTTTTAAAATGTGCTATTTCCTTTAACTACTAAAAGCAAGGAAAACAATAACTCATTGCTATTTTGAAAGATTTCTGTCGTGTTTATTTATTTTTAAATACTTCTTGGAGGAGGAAGGATGTTTTTAAGTTTAGCATTTCTGTTTAGATCTCAAGATCTTTTTTTTTGTTGTTATTGAGCACAAGTTTTTAGGACACTTGCTTTGACAGTGGATTGTGTTTTCATTTATTGATACTTATTGATATTCATCCACAATAACATTAGAAACTGTTCTAAATTATCTCCCATAGCACATTAATTTCACATAAATGTGCTACATGTTCTGCAATAGAAATAAGATGCCTCTAACTTTTTTGATCAAAGAACACTTCACTATTTAATGAAGTTTTTTTTTTGCCATGTTTCTTCTATAAACTAAATCCTTATATTCAATCCTTGTTAAATGTTAACAGGATGCGCTAGTAGCATATCAAGCTTCAGCTTAAGGGTCTTAAATGCTTTCCCGGAATGCATTTTAAGCCTGTATTAACAAATGAACATAAAAGCGATGAAGCAAACATCTCATTTTAGATGCCAATTGCTCTTCAGATTCCTTTCAGAGAGTTAGCCTCTCTTCCATCTAGTGACTTCTAGTTATCACAGGTTATTCTACTAACTGAAGAGTAAGATATATTTTAAGATGTAATTGAAATAATTTAAAATGTGAACTACAGTTCAAGAGAACAAGTTCAAAAAAATACAAATTCACAAGTAAAATAGTGCACTGTTTCCATTAATTTCATATTTATATTCACTTATTCAATAAATAGAAAATATTTAGAAAACATGAACAGGAATTATTGTAATAAGACTACAGTGCTTGCGGTGGTAAGGTTTCCCTCCCCCAACCCCCCAAAAAAAGAGAATACAATTAAAAAGAAAAACACACCCCAAAAGCCGCTATTTGCCAAATGCAGAAATACCACACCTAACAGTAGATGGAGCCATTACTTCCTAAACTCACTACTGATAGCTGCTACTTGTCTCTGTTACAAACTGAGTACTTCAAAGAGTTGCATTTCATTTTACAAAAACACCAAAATAAATCGGCATTTACACTTCAAATAGCATGATTTCACAAGAGGAAAAAAATGCTTGATTTCTGAAAACACCATGGATAAGTACCTAACAGTACATAAGGACACGAAGAAGAAATAAGGTCTCTGCAGCTCAGCTTATTGGATAAAAGGAACAGAAAATGAATCATGCATTAAGAATTTTTGAAGTGAAAAGGAATGGATATATTTTTATAGTAATAGAAACTAAATCAGAAAACCTACCTCAACCAGAACTCTTCTCTCTATATGATACCAAGGACATGGGCATTTTGAAATCAGGTTCCAAATTATTACGTTTGTCATTAATGTCTAACAGTTTGTATCCACAACACATTTGTTAGGAAAATGAAGATTTTTGAAAATCCTTTTCTATCTTTCATTCTTTGCTACTGGAATGTAATTCAGCAGCTTACCTCAATGACATGGTTCTGACTCAGGTAAACCCAATCAGTATGCCAGAAGTGAATTATACCTTTACTATGTGTTTGGATACTATTTTAGATAATAAAGGACTGCTGTGGTGATTGAGTTAAACAACAGCAATGAGTGTTCCAGGCAAGCTGATTGTCCTTAATGGCATGATCAGCCCTCTCCTTAAAAGATACTGTTTTTTTTTTTGTTGTTTGTTTTTTTTTTTTTAAAAAAAAAAAAAAAGAAAACTGTACTTAAGGAACTTAACCACAATTGAGATTCTTCTAATTAACACTATAAATCCAAAGGAGCCCTAAATGATCTCACCTGATATCCTGCTCCAAAAGCTACCACAGCTTAAACCAAATATTTAGTTACTGAAGCAAAATTGATTTCCCAGCTCAGTCTCCAAATGAAGCAGTCCAAACCTTTAGTTAAATATAGCAATTAAAAGTATTTAAAATCAGCTCATGATTCAAACCACAGAAAAATCAATCAACTCTCCCTGATTGATTTCTTTGGACACTTTTGCATTACAACAAACCTTTTTGGACCTATCAGAAGAGTATCTGAACAACTTTTGTACATTAGATATGCAAATTGGGAATTACATGTTAACAAGGAGAAATTAAAAGTTTGTATTCCTGTAACTAAAACAAGAACAGCTGTCTTCCTGTCAACCTGGCAAGTTTTACAACATTAAACTTTAAATTACAACTTTATATATATTAGCTGAATAAATATCAGATTGTAATAAAACTGAAATTTATATTGTCACAGGTAGAACTGCTAAAGCTAATATTACGTACAGATAACTATGTTCACCCAAATAAGTCAGATTGTTTTATAAAAATAACTTTTGAATAACTTCAAAAAAGCTACTGCATACATACAGGAAAAAAATGATTCTGATATTTAAAACAATTTATATTCCTTCTTCCTCTGCAATTTAAATAATGCATATAACATTTTTTCCTGAATCTTAGGGGGAAGAATGATTTTAAAATCTATAAATTCCTCTAAAGCATAATATTCCTGCAGAATTCAAGAGTCAAAATTTCAAATAAATTTTTTTGTTTGTTTGCTTTCTTCATTTTAGTTGTCCACATTACTATATTCTCTATTAATTTTGACGTTTTATAGTGCTCTTAATAGTTTTCTTTTTATTTTCATTTTTCACATGTCAGTTGAACAGAGGTTGCTTAAGTAGATGCAATTTCATCAAGTCTTGAAATAGAAACTGCTCCTGATCAGTAGTTTCAGGGTTTTTACAAAAACACATTTCTGAAGTCACATCCTACATCAGGCAAGACAGAATTCTTTGCATTCCAACGTACAGACAGTTGCTTAAGGATATGTCAGCCAGCCAGGACCACACGTGTCTGACTTGCATAACACTTACTTTAAACGTAAATAAATCAAAACTAGGTTCAGTACACAATCTTATTCATCTGGGACATGTCTTAGAAATGTCTGGCAGAGGTAGGGGTTATTTTTTCCCCCCCAAGTGTCAGCAAGTGACAGATCTCAATGACACCCCATGCTATTTTTCTACAGGGAGTACCAAGAACTAGAAATATACAGACTTACTACAAATCTTGACATCTGTAACAGTTCCAGGGTATCACATCAGCCCCTTTAGGTTATCTCAATTTGATCTACATATCCATGAAAATAAAAATCAATGTGCCCAATGGTCTAGTAAAACATTCACCCTATCCTATCCAATTGTTTCTTTTCTGTGAAGCACAGGCGTAAAAGGCACAGTGACCCCCAGAGCTATGCCATTGGGAACATATCCATCTTAGCAAATGATCTCTCATGCTGAACAAGTTAATAGATAGCACCTATTAAGAGAACTTTCCCCTTGATCCTTCTGCAGTGACCAAGGCCTGCTGGTAAGTGAACACTGTAAATATCGGCAGGTGCTTTTACAGGAACCATGTAGAAAGACAGCAAGTGGAGTCTTTTAAAGTCCTTGAACTATATGGAATATCATCATCAATACCTAAATTTAAGATATAACTTCTACTGTATAATCTCATCTCACCATAAAGACTTCAGTTACCAATGGAGAATTTCAGAATATTCTTAAATCCAGATGCAAAACAAGAGGTTTCTGCCCTTTTAAACATTGCCTGTTTATGCATGTGATTAAACAAATAATTGCCCAGGAGATTAACCTGTCCTGTTTGTCAGTGCAAGAACACACTTGTGAAAGGTTTGCTGTGGTTTGCCCTTCTCCATTACTTGTAGACCCACCTAGGGATCATTTTAAAATCTGGTGAAAGTCACAGCCAGCTCCAGAAATAGTAATCAAACCTGGAGCTCCAGTGGGCCTGCAGATGTTTCCTTCACTACATGCTTGGTACTACATACTTGGCAGTGAATCAGCACAGCCTCTATCCTCCAGTGTGTCATCCAAAAAAAGTTTGTGAACTGCTGCTTCTAATGTACTGCTTCTATATGCCTGTAACTTCCTAACTCTATGATATTAACATGATATGGAAAGAGGGAGAGCAAACACAGAATCAGCCTTGAAGCACTGATGTGGTAGCATTTAAACTAGTCTAATAATAAGCTCATTAAGTGCTGTCAAAAGTTTTTAAGTTCACAGCTTTGCCACCTCTCCAGATACCTGCTTGAGCTCTGGTAGTCTTTTCCCCAGTTTTCTTAATAAGTTGGCTTGACTCAACATTACATATCAGTGACTCCCTTATGAAATATGGTGCATATTTCATCAAGAAGCCATAACTTGATATCCGTTGTCCTTAGACAGTTGAAGTGGAAAAAGGCCAAACACCTCAAATTTCTTTGTTCCACTGCTAGTTATGGTATACTCCTCATATTGCTTATGTTTGTTACATTCTTTACATTATAGATTACTAGTATATCCTTTACATTCCTGTATTCCCCCAAAGGAATGCAGCCACTACATTAAACCTAATTTTGCATTTCAGTGACAGACATTAACATGGACTGATGTCATGAGAAATGGATGCAGTACTAAAGATTAGATCCATCCTATTATTTGCTTTTCTGTGCCTGGGTTTTAAAGTCCTATGAAATTAGCAAATATTTTTGTCTATGATGTCAGTGAGGTTTGGTAAGATTTACAGATCTTATTATGGAGTCAGTCACAGAAAACACAGCATAAAAGAGAAGCAGACAGCAAGTTGAAACTAAGCAAAATAACATGGGTTAGCAATGGAAGAGACCAGCACTTTGCTCTCCACTTCCCCACCTGAGGACGCTACAGAGAGCAATGAGGCTGTCTCAGCCTCCTCTTCCCCAGGCTAAGCAACCCAAGTGTCCTCAGCCTCTCCTCACAGGACATGCCTTCCAGCCCTATCACCAGATTTATTGCCCTCCTCTCGATGCTTTGAAATATCTTAACATCCTGATGGCACACTTTCACTAAATTCAGATCCTTACAAGGTTAGAGGAAGAATTAAGGCTGAGAAACTAAATGTTGTATACTATATGCAATTTTATTTTAATCTTCAAGACCATTTAAAATATTTAACATATAAGTTAGGATTCAGTTGCAATTTGGTGACTAGCTATGAAATTGGAATTTACTTCTAGTCATAAGTTGAATATGGAATGTCAACTATAACATAATATGGGTTATTATAAAACAGACTACTTAGTATATCAGATTTAGCAACTACCAAAACCAAACAATACTGCAAATTTTCCCCTACTGTGCAAAACTCCTATATAATCTTACCTACAGAAAACCTAGTGAAGATGTAGAGTACTTTCTCTATATACTTTCACTTAACGTTCATCTACAGATGTGCCACCACTGATTCCAACTGTAACTGACTGACCAGCAGCTCTGTACCACAGCTCAATTCAGAATCATTCCAGCCTTCCTATGAATGGAGAGGAAAGAAAAAAAAAAAAAAAGGTTTGAATAAGTTAAAAGAACCAGAAAATTCAACAATGTGTCACAAATAGAGAGGTCATTATGCCTGGATAACCCAGGATATTAACAGTTGCAGAAAGTGAAACACTATCCACAACTTAGCAGTCAATGAGCCCTGCTCAGAACCAGTGATCTTCTGTACAACAAGGGTGGCATTTTACAGTTCAGTGCAAAATGGAACAGACCCTTGATATCTTCATTTGTCCTTTTTCTGTGCATATTTCACAGTGCAACGATTTAGGGTCCATAACGTGTCACTTGTTATACTTATAACTATGGAGTTTACTTGAAATATGTATGCACAAAAAAAAGTTCAGTGAACTGCAAAGATTGCAACAAATCTATAGCTTTGAGCCAAAGTAAAGTTTTACTCCAAGTCTGAAACAATGCTGGTTAAACATACCAAAAGTCCCATTTGAACTGCCTTTGCTTCTAATGTGCGCATTCACTACAGAAGATCACTTAAAGCTTTGCTAAAAATCAATGGCTCAAAATATTTTTTTCATTACGTTCCACTTTAAAATTGCAATGGATATATTTCAGTAGTATTGTGAAAGTACTTTTATTTCCAACATTTGACTATACTGGGTATTGTAAAATAAGGACATCGTCAGCATTTCAGCTTTGCAAATTTCAGCCTTATTTAAAAAGCTATAATAGCAAATGCCACTGATCATATTGCACTGTCTCGGAACACAGAGAGGTTTTCCATATATTTTTTTATGAATATTTTCTGCTTGTCCATCTTTCTGCGCAACCACATAATACTTCTGAATGACCGATTTAGGTATCTTTGTAAAAATATCAGTCTGCAAAGATGGCTTATTATTTCTAAGAACCTGCTGTAGGAGCATAGTTTACTAACTGGAAATCTTTCAGACAACATTATGCTACAGGACAGCAACATAAACAATAATTGAAGTTTATCCTGCATACTGTAGAACATAATTAAAATATGATTTATTTCAATTATAAATAAAATAAATGTTTCAGCACCATATCCAAAAACTGGGCTGAAAAATTTCAGAAGTTCTGTATCTGAAATGTCACAGGCTTTTTCATCTATCTGAAGCCAGAAATTGAAACACCATGAGAAAAGTTGTTTTTCCTTAATTGCTGAATCAACTACAGCAGAAATTCAAGGAAGCATACAAAAAATGCCAGTCTAATAAGCTTCCCATAGAAATGTACTTTTAGGTGTATTCAAAGCAGTTTTCAGACTGCCCTATTCTTACTTCAAAACCATGGCTTCTAGTTATGTGCTTCATATTTAGATTGCTTTTTCAGATTTTTTAAAAATGAAAACATTAGGTGAACCTCAAGGCAGAATTTAGATGCAAAGGGAGGTGTACTTAAACAAACAAAAAAAGAAATGCTTCAAACCACAAAGACTAGTACTTCAACTGTACAAAGACCAGTGGTCCATACTCAAATGTGATAAGGTAACGGTTGTATAATGACTTGAGGCATTACATTGTTTATCTTGCATCCTGGAATCATAACACCACCTGTATTAGAAGCCACATTCTTACTCAAATTTATACTATGATAAATAGACAATTAAAATATGTTCAATTCCTTTTTGCCACATAGTAGAGTTAAACACTTCAGGACATGCTATTTTCTTTTGCAACGAACTAGAGAAGACATTTAGCTTAAGTCAAAAGTTTAACAACATCCAGATTTTATAGGATTAATCAATCAAAAACAATTTTTTTAAAGTGTACTGTCAGTCAATCTCTCCCATATACCATAAATAAAATAAAATACATTCAGATAAGACACAGATTTCAGCAATCGCTGTTCCCAGTTATGTGGGGTGAAAAAGGAAGTTCCCATTTAGGTACATTAGAAAGAAAATTGGCCTATGGATAGCAGAATTATCTAAGTCTATGAATTCAACTACACTCTGAAAAATACATTTATACTCAACTTACTTAAAATATAAACAGTCAGAATGAGCTATTTAATTTGTCCTGTAATTCTCGACAGAAATCAAAGCTCCAAATAATAGTGTAACATTATCCCAGGCTAAAACAGCTAATTGGGTAAATACTCATTCTGCTGACTGAATGATATGCTACTTACAGCATCACCATCTCCTTTCAGATAAATCTGCACAGTACAAGTAGTTCAAATTTAGCAATAAAGTTGGCAACACGCTAATGTACTTGAGTGTAGAAAGGCTCTGTTGTTGCCAGACCTTTGACTTGAACTTGATAGGGCTGATTTGGCATTCAGCGACTGGTTACATTCATCAAGAGGTGAAGCTTCACAACAAAGATAATGTGGTGGAAGCAATTAGTATTCAGAATATCAATAATAGGTCTTTGGCATGTGACTGAAAGGGTTTATCAGTACCTGATATGTTACATGCTTTAAAAAGTATATTACAAAACTATTTTAATGTTATACTGAAAATCATATTTTTCATCACAGAAATACTTAAAACATATTATAATTTATTTAATCCAAGCTGTTCTGATATTCACATATACATTTCCTAATACGTTTCAAAAATTTCAGAAAGTTAAATACACTTGTTTCCATTAAAGTGCAAGGCAAAAGGGACAAAAAGCAGTTCTCATTTTCTTTAGGAATACATTTGGAAAGCTTAGCATTTGCTTTTCATAGCATCAGATTATTCTATGTTGTCAGTGAGGATGAGTCAAAATAGGACAACAGTAGTAGCAGTTTTCCTACAGTTCCCATTGTCTCCAACAGAATCCCTGCTAAAGAATAAAATCTTTGCTCTGGGCTAGCCAATAACTGTATCGAAGACCCTGTCTCTATCCTCCCATCCAAAATTTGAATATCAACTCTCATTTGAATATGCTCCCTCTGCTGTCAGTTAAGAGAACAGAAAAAACAGGGGTTATTCTTGACTACCAAGGCAGTCCAGTCATTAAAGATATATCATGTATCACAAGGAGCTGGTTTACACCTAAGTTGCCTTGCTGCAGCAGAAAGGCCACAGGAAAACAGAGTAAAAAACAAACCCACTATTTAAAAAATAAATTAAAAAAAAAAAAAAAAGGAAAATTGATTAAGGAAATGCTTTCATTAGGCTTTGGTGACCAACACAAAGCAAAAGAGTAAGTCACAGAAGCATTCATGTTGGAAGGGACCTTGTGAGTGTATCTACTCCAACATCCTGTTCGGAGCTGGGTCAACACTAATTCAAACCTAGTTCTTTATGGCTTTATCTATTATGGTCTTGGAAACCTCCAAGGATGGAGATTCCACCATGTGTTTTGGTATTTTGTTTCAATATTTAATCATGCTTAAAGGGATTTTATTTCCCCCCTCTTCTACCATTACACCTCCTCTCATTCAATTTATGACCATTGTCTTCTATTCTGACATTTCAGTCTGGGGCTAAATCACATGGAGGAAAAAGAAATAGCAATGAAATCTAATAATACCTAAATCTAAATAAATCTAATAATAAAGTGATTAATTTGAGCACGAGATTGTTTGAATAAAAGTTTCAAATCAAATAAAACTTGCACTGACTTTTGCACTAAGCATACTTATCAACCTCAGTAATTTCCCAGAATATCTGAATAGTTGGAAAGGTGTATTTTAAATGAGTGGAGTTTAAAATAAGATAGGAGTGGTAACATTTTCAATTATACACAGATAGGTTACTTTTGCTTTTTTGAGGAAATTACAGGAATTTACAGGATATTTATAAGGACAATGACTGTCATGGTAATGATTATATTAACTTTTAGTATTATTTCAACCATGCCTTTTTCAAAGTAAGATTAGTTAAAAGTTTTAAGTTATGTCTTTACATTTCCTATAACTACTGTCATCAGCTTATGCTTTCACAACCACAAGGCTAAGACACTATAATTCCCTCCAAGTACAGCAAAGCTTTCTTTACCATTTGATCAGAGAACTGGAAGGAAAAAAAGCATCACCACAAAAGCCAGCTTCCCCTGCACTCTCACTTCATGAATGTTTCACTGATTCAGAGTCCTCTGCAATATTGTTATGTAAATAGAAAAAAAAATGGCTTAAGTTATAAGCATTTTAAGATTTTTTTTTTTCATGGTGACTTGGTACAGTGATTACACTAACAAAGAAGAAAAAAAAAGGAGATTTTCTCCTAGCAATTAAACGAAGGAATATATAATAATATATCATTCATGTTTTAGCCCAAGAAGTTATTGTTTCTGCAGGGAACTGATTCTCACTTTATAAAGTTCAATCCTGTTTGAAATTCAAATGAATCTATAGCCTTTTCAACTCTGAATTACTGAAGCCACTGTTCTTTTCATAAGGCAAAAATTTGAAACATAGAGAGAACACAAACAGTGAAAGAAGAATAAGTTCCCTGCGTTGTCCTTCAAGGGCACTTTGATGCCTTCTACAGCCCACGTCTAATAGAAATATTAGGAGGACTGCCCTTCTCCTCATTTCTTCCTCCACACTTGTTGGGAGCAGAGACATTACAGCTCCCATGATCTTGTGATGCAAGGAAGATCAGTCCTTTTCAGAAGTGGTAACTTTTAATGAAAAGTATGCACTTTTGCATGAAGTAGCAATTACAGCAGATGTTTCACTGTATCATCTTACGGAATTAATCAGTGTTTCTGAAAACACAGGAATACGGACACTGAGATGGACTTGGTTCCTTGAGAACACCAAACCAAAAATAACTAAGACAGATCTTCCAAAACTGATGAAACTTAAGCTTTTATAACATCATCTGAAAAACATGAAAATTATTCCTTACACAAAAGTGTCTGCAAAGCTCAGTTCAGATACCCATATGTTTTATGTTCATGGCTGATTTTCCACACTGTTAGAGAAGGAAGTATTACAGCCTATGGGTACAATATCTAGTGATCAGCCATAGATTAGCCAGAGGCCATAACATCAGTGGTACCGATAGCTTCAGATAGTGTTTTCCTTAGGAAGGGCCATCCTCATTTTCTCAGCAGCAAACACATGAAATACTTTGGATCAACCTATATGTATCAAAATTGATGTTATTTTACTTACAATTTTGCCCTATTGATGAAGTCAAAGTATATCAATTAATACAAAACACACTTTGGACTTACAGGGCAAAGCTATCTTTCTGTTTTATGCAGAAGAGTTGTATTGGCTTACACAAGAAAATACCTGTGATTCATAGCAGTACGATCCAGTAAGTCGGTTAAAGGCTTTGACTTTTCAATATTTCATTTAGCGTTTGATCGCAGACCAACTCCCAGGAATACTGACTATACTGCTGTGACAGTGCTTAGAGAGTCAGAAGCATGCTTCTCTTAGCCTGCTTCAAACGTTTAAAAAATGCACAACCAGAACAGTATCTACAACAAACAACAGCGGCCATAACTTAATTTTTGGAGACTTCAACATTTTCAATTTTACAGTTTCTTCAAGACTAGCAGCCCATGACAGTCAGTTGGCGGGTTAGGAACCAACTGAGCTAGATCCCTTAGAGCTGCAAACAAAGTTGCTAGTTTGCAAAGCAGGAAAAATTATACTGACTGTTTCATCGTGCCACACAAAACTTCTGTCACATACATTTCAGACAGGATACTTTCATTGCACTAACCATTGAACAGTTTCCCTTAAACACGCATAAGAAAACATCAATTTGACCTTCAATTAAAGTATAAAACCTAGAAATTGGAAAAAAAAAAAAAAGGACTAATGTATCTAGCAAAAGCCTACATTAAATAAAAAGAAGTAAATAAGAGAATAAAAAGGGTTTTGTTAATTAGTTATCTAAGTGAAAGTTTGAAATATTAAAAATATTAGGGGAAAAAAATCAATAAAGAATGCCTGTATAATCTAATCAATAATGTAAGTAGTATGAGTTTCTTCCTCTTGTAATTTTCTGATAGTTTTCTGATAGTGACAAACATTCATTTTGATAACCACAGTTCAAAGCATTCATAGGAATAGGCTAAAACTCTACTTAGCATGTTCATAATTGTTCACAGGTCTCCATTTGTTATGTTCTCTTCTATTCGAAATGCCTTGACTGGTGGTTATACATAATATGTAGCAGCACAATGGAAAACTGGACCTGAAATATCCACAGTAAACTGAAAATTTCCCAGTTGAATGAAAGAAATCAGCAACCTTTACAGATACATTTAAATCATTCCACTTTCTACAAGAGATAAGAACCCAGAAGTGTACAGAATAACTTCTAAAACCCAGTAAGAATAGTAAAAAAATAGTAAAAATGTTTTGAACTCTACAGGGGCAAAACTTATTTACCAAAATCCTCCCCCCCCCCCCAAAAAAAAAAAAATAGCTGATGAAATGCTGAGATTGATATCACCTGATTAGTCATCTATCCCAGCTTGCTGGTTTATAGCTGATCTTTCTCAGCACCAATAAAAGAACAACAGGTTGTAATTGCCATGGTTAGCTGCAATCCCAAGCTTAAGCACAAGGATTATACATCCTGAATTCCACTCTGCTGGAAAGGTTTTACTTGGCAATAAAAGATTAACAGTAACAGCCAGGGGCTCAGCTCTAATACCTAAACCTGAAGACATTTTAAAAGCATATACTCCAGAACATGCATCAGAGCCTTTTGTCTCTTAGTGTAATCCTCTTAGCATTTTCCTTACCTCACTGAACTTTAAGATTTGAAAATAAAAATGTATCTGGCACCCTTACTCTGAATTTAGCTTTAAAAACTGCCTTTTGAAGATATAATTTATAATAGTGTTCATTCCAGATGCATAACTTGGATTATTTCATCCTGCTTTCTAATACCAAAGCCAATATGTATAACCAGCACTTTTTAAAAATTATTTTTTAAAAAGCTTATATTGCTATCCCTGTCATTCTTACGATAGATCAGCACTAGCAATCTTCAGATGTTCTTGATTGTGTGGCTTTGAGATGTTGGATTGCAGTGAGCTGGTAAAATATAAGTAACACTGCATGATGACTAAAAATCATTTAAGTTTACTAGTATAAAAAACATTAAGTATATTACTATTCTGTTGCCCAAATGAAGCTGTGGAAAGCGTCAAGCCAGAGAAGTGCTAATCGCTTCTCAGCTTCTTCTGTATGCATCCTTCTTTCATCCCACCAAGCTAGAGAACTAATTGTTCCAGTGGTGTCTGATGAGTTTTACACAGTAAGAGTCAGACTGGGAATTTATCCAAAGCTGTTAGAGTTTGCATTGCAGTGATTGTAGTGGCAAACTGTCTGCATACAGACTCTTTAATCAAAAGATATTTCAATTCCTGTAAAGACAAGTCAGACACAAAACGAAGGTCAGAACTGGTTTGTCCATGACTGAGGAAGAGGAACAGCCAGGAGAGTGAGGCTCACCTCAGTTCGCCTGAAATATCAGTATCTAGGCCAATTGAGGTCTACAGCCAAGGAAGAGAAATAAGCACCAGTGAAGTGCAATTCAACAAACCTCTGTAGAAACGTACTTCAAGATGAAATGAGTGGCTCTTTACAAATGTGTATTCACCTCAATTAACCATAAAGGGAGTCTAGATAGCTCAGTGTAAGTAACTACTTAATACTGTATGAGTTATCAGTCCTAATTCGGTACTTCGCTCTTTGAGATTAACTGCCTCGATTTTACGTGAGTAATCAAACTCATCTGCACCTAAATACCTAAATATTCAGTTATTAATGCACTTGAACTAAGTTAATTACTTCTGTACTGAGGCACTTTATGTAAAGAAATGGTATTAGAATAACATTCTAAAATATTATTTTCTGTAAATACGAAGACATACTCCTTCTAGAGGAGCAAATATCTGTTTTGCTACAGATGCTTGACTTGCATTCATTTCAAAATCTTTCATATTTTGAAAATGAAATATTTCATTTCATATTTGAAATGAAATACCATAAAGATGTTTAATTGTTGGACAATACAAATTTACAGTACATTCTCAAAATTAATGAAACAGTAACAGTATCTTGCTGGTTCACAGACTGCACAAAGAAAATTCAAGTCACAAAAGCCAGGAAATGAGAAAGATACAAAGCAAAATAACTCTTAAGTAACATCAGTTACATTGCACTGCACCAAAAATGAATATACTGACTTCCTATTGTATAAAACAGCTATTCATGTCAATCCTAGTCAAGCTGTGAAGTGCATATTAATCTGTAGACATGGCATTTTCTGGGATTCCTGTACAAGCTTCCCCAGCTAAGAGTAAACAATGACAAAGATTCATTTTAAGAACTTTGGAAAGGATATGATTTCTTTAACAATTGTTTTCTCATAAGAATTCCATTTGGGTTTCATATTGCTATTTAGAAAACAGAGTAAGTGTACCAATAGTACACATTTATAGGTCTTTTATTAAGGTAGCTTATTCAGCACAAAGCCAAAGTCAGCCCAAATCATAAAATCAAGTGCTCCAGTTAAAGCAGAACAAAGAAAAACAGAGATGATCTAATTCTGTTTTTGCTCTGACCCCAAGTGTAGCATAAAACAGTCCTCAGACTGTTCCAAACAATCACAGTGATAATGACTGCAGGGATTATAAGAGCAGAGCAATGTTGCAGACATTTTCTCTCTCAGCCACAATTCTAACATCCTCTAAATTGCAAGCCTTAGAGAAGAGAGGTGATGGTGAGACAGTTTTCTAACAACATATCTCTAGGGGAATGCAAGGTTTACCTGCAGGCTTGGAATTTTGCTGTGAACTCCAATGAGGGGAGGCTTTCCCCTACAAATACGTAACAGATATCAAAGAGCGTATGTTCCATTTTCTGAAGTTTCTACTTTTTCCCCTGTGAAAAGATAGCATTATTTTCTATGAATATAAAAAATTAATTTTATCTTGACATACATTTCTGAGGTTTTCTTCACAGAATAAACTTGGATTCAGTACTCGTACATGAGCCAGCCCACAGGAAAAGCTGTGCATTCACGGTGAATCTTTACTTGGTCATCTCAACAAAACTAAGCATAGAAGAGATGAAGGACAGTAGGGGGGAAAGAGATGTACAAGCAAAAGTTGTAACTAGTAACAGATGCACACTAGCATTGCATTAAATAATTGTATAAAAAGCCATTGCAAAGAATTTGATAGTGGAAACCTCAACTATTCTCCAGGAAGTAAGCCAGTGAGCAAGAGCAACAAAAAGCTTGTAAGACATCAGACTATTATTGCTGTGGATCACTGACTTTCCAGGCCAGAACTTCAGAGTTAACAGTCACATGCAATAATGAAAATATAGAAACTAAATCTGCAAGCACATATGCTTATGTCTGCTTTGAGCACATAAACAACCACCTTAAGTTGAAGGAAGGAGGAAGGCACTCATGTTTCATGTAGACTACTCGGAACTGGAATGTGCAAGCACTTATGGGATCAAGGTTACCAAGGGACAGAAGTGCACATACAGCATTACAGAACACAAGCAGCTTCTGATTTTGCATGTCACCTATTTTTAAGGTATGTTTTAACAGATCCCAAAACAAGTGCCCTTCATTTTTATTTTCATTTTCCAGAATTGATATAGCCTATTATATTTTTGTGGACAAGAATGAAGGTATCATTTTAGGACATATCCTGTTACATAAGAAGGAAGAAATATACTTAATAATTTGTATTCCTGTTCAAACTATGAAGAACTAATGATAATGTTATATTGTTATCAAGCAGCACATTTTTAGGTTGATTTGCAACGCTAGCTTTTCAGTGTTTAAATTTCATTTAAATCGTTCCTCCCTACACTTTCTACCTAAGCCTGATTATTTTATTATTTTAGAGAATGTTGACAAAGCAGGAGTTAATACACTTGTCACTTCCAATCAGCAGCTAAACATTAAGATACAGAAAAGTTTATTTATAAAACTGTGATACCATTGTTTTCAGCGGGAGATACTCTGTCAAAGGTCAACCTCAGAACACAATTTAAGGGAGATCTGGAAATAGCAATAACATGAAGGCTGACCTTTGAGTAAAATCAAACAGCTGTAAAAAACAGTAATGAGATTATATATACACAGTGTAGCAATGAAAGTTCTGCAGAATAAATTAAAAGAGGAAATGCTAACACCTATATTTCACTTTTATATGTCGGACAGGAAGTTACCAATCTCACAGCCACTTGCTGGTATTAGTTCAGGTACTTCCACCTCAGACACTAATTCCCTCCGCAGCCAGCTTTTTGT
Organism: Heteronetta atricapilla; assembly: GCA_011075105.1. Lineage (NCBI taxonomy): Eukaryota > Metazoa > Chordata > Aves > Anseriformes > Anatidae > Heteronetta > Heteronetta atricapilla. The sequence goes on from CM021735.1 coordinate 13,367,059, forward strand.
CTTTATTAACCTATAGACACTAATCACACTGAATTATCCTTTTAGTGCTAGCTTTTCTAGTTACATAAACAAGAACTACTTGGAAAAAAATATATACATATTGGAAATATATGATCATCTTTACTGCTCTGCAATTATAGCCATTATAAAAAGTCTTTAGATAAAATATGAAGAAATTAGGCATGCTTAAATATTATTTAACTGAACTACAATGCTGAAGATGAGTTACTAGTAGATGATACAGGTATATATCAGAGAGCATTCAATCTGTTAGAAAATGAAATTGGGAACAAAATATTCTCTTTTAAATACTGATATCCTAAGAGACTTCTCTTGAAAATTCATATGATTATTTTTGGATACAAATCCAATTTTTTAGATAAACTAGAGAAAAGATGACTTTGTATGTCTTTTCCTCCAACATTTTCCACTGTGTACATTTAAGAGCATTTTGTGCACAATGAGTTTCTAATACACAGATTTATTTTCATGTTGTCAGTTTGGGTCTTTGAGGCAGATAATCAGAAATCAAGGTTAGCAGTTTGCTTATTTTTTTATTATTATTATTTTAAAACTGCAGGGGTACTGAGCAGGCAGCTTAACTTCAAAAATAAACTACTTTTAATTAACTCTGGTACCATCACCCATATTAGTTGTCTGACTTTTTAATAAGAATTCTGTAATTGACTGGAATATAACTTTGTAACATTGTAAAAGAAACACACAGCAGTCACACTGTGCAGTAAAATGGTATTGGCACAATACTACTGCTCTTCTAAGGAAATCCATTGGTTGACAGAAAAAAAAAAGAGAACCACTTTTGAAATCTGACTGCTATAGCTATTCATTATTAATTATCATGCAATAGCCCACCTTCCCTTTTTCATTAAATTAAGAATTAGTATGTTCTATTAGTTTAAAGCTGGTTCTAAGAATGACAAAAACAACCGTTCTCTGATGTATGAAATATGGTCAAATTGGGCATATATAAATAATAAATATATGAGTAAAACAAATGGAATAATATGTTTCAGTTAAGATCTTTTCCAAATAACGACTGGAAAAATTGCCACTTTATTATCATTTTACTTATTTTCTTATTTTTCATCAACTCTGAACATACCTAGAATATAGATTTAGCGCAGGCATTTTCTTAATCAAATAGCTTGATCACTGGTGCAATCAAACATCCAGATCGCAGCCAGATTTTTCAAGTTAACTCATGTCCCAGGGATTTAGACAGGTGTCTAGTAGCTTATTCAAAAGTGCATAGTCACTTCAAATATTTTAACAGATATAAACGTTTCAAGGTGATTCTGAAAAAAAAAAAAAACAAAAACCAGCAAGCATCTGATCTCACCTTTTAGTTCCCCAAACCCTTTAATTCTTAGTGCACCATTTTAATTTAAATAGAATATTCTACAAAATGAATAATTTGCTTCTGTTTCTTCTGCATAAAAACCACAACAATGAATTTAACTCAGTCTTGACTTCTTGTTTGAGAGATGAATCCAGAAGTTTCCTGTCATTATATGCATAATTTCCTGATCCTTCAACATGATCACAACAGATAGCATGGCAATGAATAAACAGCACAGCCATTTTTCATGAGGAAATGGGTAATTCTGTACTGGAAATGATAAATCTTAAAAAAATAAAAAGAAATAAAGCACCCACCAACCACGGTGAGGGTGTAACAGCTTGGATGCATCCTGAGGAGGGAAAAAGAAAAAGCTTTTGTAGGCCAATCTTTATAAAGCTTTACCAATTTAGCTTTCTTTCTACTGCTATTGGTGCTTAAGAGGTTAAGACTTTATTTGTGAAAACAGAGAGAGATAGCAGGGAATCATGTTGTCTGCAGCTTCATAAGTCTTGCTTAAGATCCTTTTCAATTACCATCCATTTCTCCTTTAAAAAGGGACAAAAAAATAGAGGAGTGGAAACAGGTCAGGGCAGTCTGTGACAATGACAGTGTGATGGGCTTGGACCCCCTGTGGTGTTTCCATCTGCTATCATTAAGGTGACTACTCAGACATGAAAAAATCCCTCTTGCTGTGCTGACAGGCAGACATCAAGAACTATGACAAGGCATTAAGACAGAAAGTAGAGACAGAGATGTCATATTCCACAAACAATACTGCCTCAAACAAGACCTCTAAAATTTTATTGGAATTTAAAATAAAAATCAAAGGGCTTTTACCTGGAGGTTATCAAACTTCCTCTCATGTTAGTTTGACAACGAAGATACTGCTGACAGTCACAGCCACAAATGCTTGGCTGCTACCTGTAAACTCCGCCATAAGGAACCCAATTTTTTTGCTCACTCTTCAGTAAAAGTGAGTTTTTAATTTTTTGGCCTTTCTCATCAAAAAGCTGAGAAGGAAGACTGAGGCCTGATAGTCTGGAGCACGTTAAACATCGGAGTCTTTGGCGGATCACGTAAGCAACAACGGGAAAAGAATAAGCTAACAAAGCAAGCCTCTATGATGAGCTGTTTTCCTTCGTAACAAACGAAGTCCAAACAAATGATAATTAAATTCATATCGAATGTTAAAGGAAGTGTGAAATGACTGCGATGTTTATCTCGGTGTAAAGTAACAAAATGAGCACAGGCTTTTAACCAGCAGGGGGGGCAACAGGATTATGATTGAGCTCTGACCCCTTGGCACGGGGAGCGCAGGCAGATGTGGCAGCGGCACCGGGCGGGCGCTCAGCCCCGCGGCCGCCGCAGCCCTCCGCAAAGCCTGCGCTCGTCGTGCCCCCGTGAGATAAAACCTCTTCGCTTCTGGCCTTTTCCGTGCTCGGGCAACATGTAGCGGGAGAGCTCCAATCCTTCTTGCCGAGCCATACGTGATCAATACTTTGACAACAATATCGCAAGCCTCATTTAACAATTTCTGACTGCATCTCAACTTGCCCTCAGCCAAGCAGCCTGGATGAGCTGCCGGTGAGCATGAGGCATGCCATGCTGCAGGGCTCCTTTCAGAAGCTGACTGGGAACGTCATTGCAGAGGGTATTCGATTTCTAGGATTTCACCCTTCCACCAGGCAGCCTCCAGACATTCGTTGCACCCAGTTCTTGGGCACGTAGCAGTGACGCTCAGCTTGCTGTTTCATCACTTCAAAGACTGTTCTCAATCTCAGCTCCTCTTCCTTCTGCCACCTCCATTGGACTAAAAAGCAATTTCTCTGTGAATATTACTAACGCCTGAAGCATGGCTAGAGATTTTGGTATTCTTCAGTTTGCTCTGGAGCAAGCTCTCATCTCTCCTTCTGCACAGTCTCACGGATTTGTTCCCAAACCCTTTGTGTCTTCACCAGTGACTGTAACTGAATGACCTCCTTGTTAAGTTGCCTTCCAATCTCACCTATCAGAGCCTCATTAGAATCACATGCTAGGCAAGGGGAAGGAGCGTTAGGCAGAGCAATAGATAAAAGCTCTCTGCACTGATAAATTGTTTATATTAAGCTTCTGGTTTGAGACCAAGATTTTATTTTTTTAAGTATTCTAGTTCTAAAATGGCTGTGGTTAATAAGAATTAACCTAAATACTCAATTCACTCTCAGTGGAGAGTGAACACTAGGCACCAAATGTTTCCCAGACTGTTACACCAGTTCCCGTGGTATTCTGATACCTATGAATTAATGAGTATTAATCAGTTAAAAATCAATCTTTGAAGTACCTGACAATTACTCACAGAAAGAGTAAAACAATACCCTAAGAGTTGAAATTATATTTGTTGCTCACTGAGTCTTACATGCTTATTCAGTCTGTAGCAATATGAAAAAATGCATTAAGAACTGAAATCTGATTTTTCATAAATTTTGAATTTTGGTAAGCTTGTAAATTTACTTACATCACCTATACAAGAAAAAGTGAAAAACCTATGGAGAGTTCATTTTCTTCTGCCCAGCTACAGAAGAAATGCAGATATGACATCTGTACTGGTTACCAACACTTGAATTATTTCAGCCACTGGTTTAAAATGAGTTTTTGCTTTATTTAGATTAAATGAGATCTAAAGTCTTAAAGTCATTTAGTCTAAACTAGTTGTTTAGGATTTTACTATAGTCTATGGGATGGGATAAGTACTTACCTAGGGCAATTCACGTTGGTTTTAGCATTAAACTTTTCACATAGTTGCTTAGCTCTCCTTTGACAATATAAACAATTTTGACAACTAGCTTATATTAGGTACTTGACTGCTATTATCAGAGATTGCAACCAGAATTCTGTCTCCTTAATCCAGACTTCTGTCTCTTAAAGAGAAGTCTAGCATAAATTTCAGTGAAAAAAATGCAATTTATATTCAAAAAGACTGGAATAATGAAATACGCACACAAATATTAAATAGAGGCTACAATCGAGGTTGCCAATGCACCTCATTATCAAAAAGCTTTTGCCTTTGAAGCATCCACGCCTAATCCTTCCTATTTACACCAGCTGAAGTTATCTGACACCATTTAGCCCCCCATTTAGACACCATGATGCACCGGCCTCCCCCGACAGGCTTTTACACATCCCATGACACACGTTGACATGGAAATAGCCACACTGACGGAAGTCTCAGCACAACCAATTTAAGAGAGTACAGAAAAGACAAAAGTATTCCCTCTTATGTCAAGATGTTGAAAGAATAATTCATAGAGATAAGGATAAAGGGAAAATCAAGTAGTTTTATTTGGGTTAAACTGAAGTCAGGAAACAAGCAAGAAACCAGAAACTATAGGAATACTCCATGCTAAAAAATGGAAACTCACGTGTAAGAAAAATTTGCCAGAAGAGCCTGACTTCTAATTGCAATGATGATGATTAAGATGTGGAAGAAGTGCTTTAGAAGTGCTTTAAGCTAACATTTGAAACAGCAAACATATCTATTGGTGGCTATGGGTCTAAAGACTGGTACTATGAATATCCCAAACATCATATCTAAGTAATAACAGAGACCAAAGTTCTTACCAACCTCTCTGGAATTTTGGAAGAATATCAGACAGCACTGGTGCTGAGGTCTGCAATGCCTGCGCATCCTGACTGAGCTGCGAATGAAGTCACTCACCTCCAACAGGTGGTTTACCAATACTGGCATTGAGACCTGTGCTTGAAGAGGACAGGAACGACAGGTAGGCTGCTTAAGCTTCTAAAGGCACATCCAGTTAATTATATTACTGAATAATATGCCTGAAGAGAGGCAAAGAACAGCAAGAAATAAGATTTTCCAATATTGAAGGAGAAAAATAATTGTCCAATTGTATGGGAGAAGGTATGAGACTGACAAGTACCTTCCCCTCCTTGCTAAACAAAGCTTACTTTTTTGTTTGTGAAACTAGGACTGAAGATGCTAAGTATTAAAAAAGGACAGAGTTTGCACAAACAGTGAGGGAAAAATCAAGGATGTGTCAATAAAAGCAAACACTCCAGTAAGGAAACTTACAGGGATAGAGCATGGTACACACAGAATAACAACGAACCTGACATGAACTTCAAGAAATCATCAAGAAAAGATCAAAGTGTAAATAAGATCATAGGGGTCCTTTTTTTATTTTTACAGCTTGTTTTGTGTCTTTTATGTGTGGAAGAAATAAATAAATAATATTTTGTTTGAACTTTAATCAACTCACAGATTCCATGAACAAAAGGTCTTATAGGTAGCAATCCCTGTTGTTTTAAGAAGAGAAGAAAGGGGTTCCATCCCCAGAGACCCCTACAGTAAAACCTGCGATCATTCATCTACAATTAACGTGTGTTTCATTGACATTGAGTGGTGCATTGAATCCCTATATAAAAAAATGTTTAATCTAGCAAACAAAAGTAGAACAGATTAGGCATAATTTGAAGAACAAAACAGGATTTTTTTTAAAAAAAATAGTAATATGACAGATTCTTTACTGCACAAAAACTGTAAAGTGACTGTCACCTTTCTAAGACTGTACTTTAAGTAGGTGTTGAGAATTATGCAGGAATCACTGGGCAAAATCCTCAGTATAGACACCTTTCCTGGTTTTCTGGTCTCTGAAATGAGCATCTGACAATGATGAATGGTATCTTAAAGTATCTCAATGTGTTCATCTGAAAGGTATCTTTATTCATAAATATACCTTAACAATTTCACTCATAGGCACGCTGTGTGGAGGTAGTCACATTCTCTATCCACAAAGATAGACTGTTAAACCTTGAATTACACTATTTGTCACTGCCCTTCAACTGAGGTATGATAATCATTTGAGAGCTCTTGGTGGGCTTCTTGCAGTGCAAAACAGGTTTGCCTAAGTGAGCAGATCTTAACGTCCTTGTCCCTAGTCCTAGTGAACCCGGCTGCTGTTGGCAATCAATAACAGTAGCCATCTAGTGCATAATGTTGTGTGTCACGCAACGTGACTTTGAACAGATCTACTTAAAACAAGCCTGACAGTAATGGCTTGCAAGAATAGACTTCCACTGCTTCCAGTATTGATAGAGCAGATCTGATATTAACAGTGGCAAAGTTCTCAAGAATTCCTCTAGTTAATATCTTAGTAAAATATCATAGGGAGAAGTAGAATTGCAGAGTGGTAACAGAAATGGAACAATGTTGAAACATTGATAAAAAAAAAACTCAAATTAGGATTAGACAAGTTGAATTTATGACAGGCATGTATTTTTATAAAATAATGCCTTCAAGCAATTCTTGGATTAGCCTATTCACCAAAGCCCCTATGGGGAAGGAATGAAGAGAAAAGACATAGCAGTTTTCAAGAAGCGGCAGCTACATTTTCTTTAACATTACTGTGTATTTGTTGAGTTCAGAAAGACACTGCTTTAAGATATCTTACAGTATTATTTATTAGACTTTTTTGCCCCTGACAAATCTCATTGAGTATATTTTATTCATGATATTTGAAGCAGGAAGTCTCCATATATCACGTAATTTTCAGGTTACCTGGCATTTTGTCAGATGGATTAAGAATATTTTGACCTGGCAAGAATAAATAGTACTATAGACACCCAAAAGATAACTGATGCTGGAGAAGTGAGTACAACAAAGAAAGAATAACTTGATTAAAATAGCATCGAAAACTAGTTTACGTAGGAACTTGGGTATAGCCTCAAAAACACTTTAAAAAAATTTTGAACTTTCTTTTGTAGTTTGTCAGAAGCTATTGTCACAGGAAAAAACTCCCTCATGGAAAAAAAAGTGTATATATATATATCACTAGCTCAGAGAGATTTTCAATAAAGAACTCCAGGAAGAGAGCCAGCTTCTACAGCTGCTTTCACAGGGGATGAATTTTTAACATATAAGAACGAGCATTAGCTATCCCTTAGTGATGATGGTGTTTCAATGACTCTAGAGCAATTTGATTCAAATTTTAATTCCTTAATGGATCCATTAAATCAATATTTATTTTTTATTTTAAGTAATTGTACTTAAGCATAGAACAGACTAGTAGCAGATACTGTCAGGCTTCCCAGGAGCCAGATGATTTTATGGATATAATAATGAACTTCGTATTAAGGAAAGACATGTGCTTGTGGAAAATACAGAGAACTGAAGAGAAACTGCAGTCTGACCAACTTTGAGACTTTTTTTGACAATGAATTTGTAGCTTCATAAACTCTACATGAAGAGAGTTCAACTACAGAATGGCAAGTGCTCTCAGAACTCCCCAGTAACTTCACTTTCCCATTAAGCTGGAAGAAAATACAATAGTTATCATGACAGCATAAATCATTTGTCACACCTTTGCAAAAACAGTTGCTAGAAGGGGCAAAAAAGAAAATGCAATTGTTTTCAAAACATCACTGAACTTTGGATGAACATATGACTGTTTGGTTGGATAAAGAATAGAATCAAGAAATTTTGCATATGTTATTTTCACCTAAAAATACGCTGGTGATATAAAGAATGAGCTAAGACCACATGGCAGATAAGTCATCTGCTTTCTCATTCAAAATCATGTTGATAGAAACTATGCCCATTATGTTTGTTAACTACCTACAAACTAGAAATGCCAGCATAAGCTTGTACCAGGGCTTGAATGCTACCGTCACCTCTGAGACTTATTCCTGTGCATCAGTGTCATGACTATCTCAGTTGTCTGAGTACAGTGATCATTTACCTGGCAAATGCCCAATTGTACAAGGGATATCGTTATGACTCTGATGTGTGAAAGGCCCTATGTATTGATCCCTGGTGGTAATGTCAGTGGTCAGCAATCAAAGCTATAGAAGCCCAACCTTTCTGAATGAAAACTTAGAGTTATTTAATTCTGAAAAACTTCATAGTTGAAATAAAATTGGTCATTCCCCTTGCTCTTTATCACAGCTCTGGATTGATTCTCAGAATTATTTTCCAGTCATTTTTCATTGATAAAGTACTTCCCATGCGTCTTTGTCATTTCTATATACCTGAAAAAAGCAAGTTAAATATGCAAAATAACAACACAATCAACTCTCAAGAACCGTTACATGCATCTGCATTAGCATTTTAACTTAGAGCTAGAGAATCACCTCTGAGGGAGGTCTCCCAGATCTCCTCACTTGCACACTGTCACACCAGTCTTGGAATAAATGAGCTTGATTCCATTCATATGAAGCTAAGCAAAAAGTTGCATTGCAGCAACACATCTAACAGGCTCCAACCATGACCAGGCATTCAGTCCACAGACTACTACACTTGAGCTAATCAAGTAAAACCTACAAAATTGCATCTATAATGCACATAGGACCATCAGCAGTGAACCCTTTGCTCTAAAGATCCTCTGTGCCATAGTGCTTACGAGACATGTCCATCTAAGCTCTCAATGTTTCTGACACTTTTTGCCTATGAAGAAAAGAGAGGGATATGACAACCCCATAGCTATCACTACTGAATGCAAAAGTTCACATTAAAATCTGAATATTTAGTTCATCTGTGAAGTACTATATTATATGAAAAATTCCAAGTATAGAGGGGCTTCTTGTTTATAAACCAGAAAGTCTGTTGCAGTTCATAGTCTTGAACAAAATTTTCCTAAATTATCTCATGTAAAGCTTAACATTCCTTCAATGCATCAGATATTTTGCAAGTTTTAACTTCAGTACTTCATATTTTATGCTCAAAACATCTATTTCTTTCTTACAAAAAACTTCAAAATGGTGTTTTCAGCATAAGAACTGAAGTAATGAAAGCCCAACACAAAATTAAGAGCTTTCTCTATGAGGTTTATTTATCAGCGTATAAATGCTGACACCCTCGGTATTTCTACATATCCTATAGATAAAGGCCATCCATGAGACAAACCCCAGGTAGTCTCTAGTATGTCATGTTGATTACCAGTATGTACAGAACTTCCACAACTGCAATGCTCATTCTCTTCACACATTCCCCCCACTTTTTTTTTTTTTTAATGAAAAGGCACCAAAATGGGAAATACATTTCAGATGTCTGGACCCTGTGAGGGCAGCAAAGGCAATTTTACTTTATAGCACATTACAAAAGATAATTATAACCATGTCATACTAGTTCCTCACATGTATTTCATTCTCCAGTCTAGCTCATTCATAGAGCTCAAAAGTGTGAAAAGCAACAAGAGTGTTCACCCTTAAGTCTATCCTTATCCAGGACCTTCTGCAGATGAAAAGAGATGAGTCAAGGGAATACCTCCAGAAGAGGCATTGCCCATGCCACCTCCTAAAGAAGAAAGATCTTTCCCTCACAGAAAATTTGGTTTTGTTAAAAAGGATCTTTCAGCTTGGTTTTGCAACCTATGTTGGAAAGTTGATTTTTTTGTTTTTTTTGCAACCTATGTTGGTGGACAGCACCATAAAATGACTGTAAGAATAATCCAAAATGAACTTAAGGAGTGAATTCCTTCAATACACTTAAGTAATGAGGACAGAAATTCTTGATGCCTTGCACAGTGGAACGAACTTCCCTTTCATCCCATCCTTGAACCCTTGTAGGATGGAAGGGCAATGAAGATATGAATAACAGGCTTGGATCACGGCAAACAGGTCTTAACAGAAGTAAGAATTTTCACTTTATGACTTACTGCTGAAAAAAATAGAGATCACTGAGCCGATGGGCTGAGTGTTAATCGGAAGACATCTCTCATTGACTTTTCAGTATCAAGAGAATACATTTTTCCAGCTCCTTACAATAGGATAAACATAGCAACAGATGTAAAAATCAAAAAAAAATCAGTAGAATCAACAATGAATGTAATCAGAGATGACATTAAAAGTGTCTTTTTTTCCTAAAGAAACCTTTCCAAAAGACTTAGTGCTTGATCATTGGCTTCTCTGAAGTTAAAGAATATTGATATTGCCCTCTGAAGTGTTACTACTGTGTGTCAAGATGCTGTACAAGGAAACTAGGAATCTCTGAAGAACAGGGGGAAGTTCATGCCAGCTGCCAAACATAAGGCAAATGGGTGATGCTTTTGGACAGAGGGCCCACGCCAGTTCCTTCCAGCACCACAAAAGCTGTTAGAAGTTCTGTCAAATTTCACAGAAGGCATTAGGTATTGTTCAATACCTCTTAGTCTATTTCCTCCCTTACAGCCAAAACAATTTACTACACAGATGCAGAGAAACAGATAGACACAATTCAAAGATGGAGGTGTGTATAAGAAACAGCCTGTTTCTTGTCCTTTGTAGAAAAACTGAAGATGAGCTATGAAAAAACAGATGCAGAAGCCATTTGGACAGCTTAAAACAAATTGAGTCACTGCTACAATGATCAAAATACAAGATCTCTACTTCCCTTTCATATTACAGCACCAGTGAACAATCAAAATTAGATAAAAATGTTCTAAATCAAAAATCTATATTCTTTTAATTATATGACCAAAGTTGAACTTTTCAACTTTAACCTGTGAAAATAGAGCAAGAAGCCATTACCGAGAAATCAAGATTTATAACCAATACACAATTTTATTAATGGAATAACACCACCTCTTAAAAAAAAAAAAAAAAAAAAGAAAGATAAAACAGTATCAAACATGCTATACAAACAGAAAAAAAAAAGGTTTGGTAGCACATTATTAGGTGACTTGAGTGTTCACAACTCACCTACAACAGCAGGATGGAGTGAACTGTTCCTTATTTAGTATTGCTGTATGTATGCAGCTATAACCATGCATTAATGTCATATGAAGGACAGTGCACTGTATGCAAATCAGAGTTCACCAGCCTTAGTCTACACACCAGGACCTATATTCCCTGTAGACATATGACATAATAGCTTGGCATTCCACAGGAGTAAGGAGCAGCATTTAAGAATAATCTAACCTGTGGGTGCAAGCACAGAAGGATTAAAGTAGATTATGCTGCACAGTGCTCACGTCAAGAATGTGTTGTGCTCTTCTAAAGTTTGTTTCTTTTTTTTTTTTTTTTAAATTAAAGACTGAGGAATACGCTTCTTTACCTACAGCATGATTTGGTCATATATGATTTAATTAAGAGCCAGTCTGCACATACACAATGCTTGATTCAACAACGATTTAAGATAGTCAGATGTGTCAACACTGTGGAAATGGTTAGACAAGTATTTACTAGAGATACTCAGGGGGAATGCACAATGAAACAAACTTTTAACCTCACATCCAATTTACAGTGTAATACGAAGGAACCATAAACCTGAGATCAATGAAGTCAAAAGCAGCAATAAATTAGTGATCAAAATTCTCCTGAAAAGGATAACCATCTCACTTTGCAATAAAACTACCAATGTAACCACACTTCACCTGATTTTATTTTTATTTTAATTAAATGATTGACCCTGTGAGCTGTGATCACATAAATAATCCTTCCACGGAACCTGTAAGGAAGTGTGCATTCTGAATTTGTATGGTGGAAGCAAAAAAATCCTCAGAAAGCACTGAAAAAATATTTGTTAAAATGGTTATTACAGTATAGAAGACTATAGGAAAAGTGAAATACAGTAGAAGTATAGTTTTGATTGAACAAGATCACATACATGATATTTCAGGTAAATATTAGTATGAGCAGGAATAGAGCTCGAATCAAGTCAAAGCAGAGTTCTACTGTGATCTATGAATAGGTTAGTAAGCATAGTACTGATGCACGTGTGGAAAATCTGATTCAATGTGGGTTCCTTATGCTCAAATATATTTTTGCATTATGCATATAGCAGGATATCCAAACATAAGTACCTCAAGATAGTACAAACCTATAAAATAACTACCAGAAAAGTTGCTTGAAGTGATCAATAAAAAAGCAGCATCAAGCCTTCTGAAGATTTATATGGTTCAGAGATACCAAGTGGAAGAAAAGGTTTCTGCTTGATAAAGCTACCTGTTGACAGTTACTATCCATTGGCATAATTTTTAGGTATTTGAAATATCCAAAATATCGAGAGCTGCCTTAAAAACCTCAAGATTTTCAATAGAGGCATAAAAAATATGAGCCCAGACTTCCCATTTTGTTTCCAACAGGACATCCAGCTCTGCTTAAAATAAGCATTCAGAAACAGTGCAATTACTGAGGAAACACGTGCCCTGATTCTTCTCTTGGTAGATCACAGGGCACTGGGAACAGGGGCAGAGAATCAAATGTTTCCATAGCATAGCCTTGTATGATGCAAGTTCAAGGCTTATTGTCTTGCTGATTAACTCAAGTTAAGGTTACATTAAGGATAGCCACATGTTTTTATTGACATGCAAGTATTTCAGCTTCAGAAAGCTTTTAATTCTGAATGTTTATGAAGATAAAGTATGATCATGGATTGATTTCAGTTGAGAAACATCCCCAAAAGGAAATGTAAGTGCAATTGCCAATCTGTACTGTTATGTAGGTAGCACTTCAGAAGCACACAGAGAACTAAGGCAAGCTAAATAACAAGATATTTAGCTGGCAACATCTGCAAGCTCTAGCCCTCCAAGCTAATTGTTTCTATGTTAGCTTTAACAGGAAGCATAACTTATTCTCATTTATGTTTTTGGCATCCAGAATATGAAAAAAATGCTTTAGTCTTGAGGAACATTAAATTATATTTTACTCCCAACCACAGCCAGGAGAGGACATCATGATCAGCAATCAGGATGGGAAAGTACAACAGTTTGTAATACCATATTCTGCCTTATTATAAGAAGGAAAAGTGCTGTGTTTAGAACTAAGCATTCCTGGAAGAGTTAAGACATTGCCAATTGATTTACTGAGTTTTCACAATGAATTCTCTAAGTTTCTATTAGTTGTGTAACGTGTACAGAAGAGTGACAACAGCTTTGGTGACAACAGCTTTGTTGAGAGTATTGTAAGCCAAGACCAGTTCAACCTGTCTGTGCACTGTGTTCTGAAGATACAGTTTTTTTTTTCCTCCTCCTCTGAATGACGTGCTAAGAGCATCACAGGAGCCAGGGACTGGAAAGACTGAAGAACGTTGTTGGGAAATGTTAGTAATGTTACTGAATGTCTTTGACATCTTCTTTGGCACAGTGAAGAGCTGAAGCTTCTTCCTGCCCTTCCATCATCCTTGCCTGATATACTAAACCCTCATGTCTTCTGTGGCATTTTGCATGAACTTGCCTAGCTACTCAGTACAATAGTTAGCTACAGGAAACAATGAATGTCTGAAACATGGATATTTCAACCACTTTCTTTCTGTGGAAGAGCAAAGAAACCATAAGGTGTGATGTTACATAGTGCACAAAGAAGACTTAGATTTATTATGGCAATAAAACTGTTCGCATACTAGAAGAACAAAGTACAGGCTAAGCTGGAAAAAAAAAATAAAGAGTAAGCAAGTTTAAGTATGTTTTTCAGCTGTTCTTAAAGTCAAGCCAAACCTAACAAAATCAGTAAAGTATTTCTGTTCTCTTCATTTGATTTTGTCAGACCGTAATGGGCACCTAACACTCTTTCAGACACCGTAGTGCAAACCTTGCTGTGTGAATGTCCTCTGAAATTGTTTTAGTTTATTGGTCAACCATTAGTCAAAAAAGATATCTATATCTGAAGCGTATATCCCACTGATCAAAGATAACAATTGAATGGAATCTTTTCATTCAGTAAAATAAGTTTTCAGTATACCTTAGAACAGGTTAAATCTTAATTTGCCCAGGTATGTTACTATCCTTTCTCATGAATAGTATCTGTCATCAAAACCCTCCTTTAGTACTTCCCATGATCTGGAAAAAAAATCTACTAGGAAGGTTGTTTAGTTTCATGGAATTTTTTCAAAACCAATTAATGAAATGAATTGGCAATATATTTCTACATATATTAATAACTTTAACTAAAAGGTTATTAAGAAAGAGCTCCAAGCCTCCCCCCCCAGTGCATCAAAACCACTCCCGTTTTGAACAAATGTATTTCATAATTCATACAGCTATACATGGTGCTACTAAGCAAATGCCAAGCTCTCAAATTAGAAAAGCTACTGAAACATACCCTGCTTCCAATAGAGATCCTAGGATAAGAGTTTGATGGCAGGAAACTCTTTTATATATAGACAGACACAAAAGACACTGCTGTTCCTGCTTAGCTCATAATTGTGGAGCAAATGTAGAGAGATGAGGTCTGTAGCTTTGAACAGCTGCTTCTACTTTATCAATCGGTATCTTCACCTCAACAGTTAAATTACATTACCTACTCAAAAGAGCTGATGTTGACATCACACCTATTGGCATTTTCCTCTACAAACCTATAGAAAATATGGTTTTTTACTGTGCTAACTTTGGCAGAACACAATACATGTTCGTAACTTCTATGTATCTACCTATTTCCAATATTCATGGATGTGGAACCACATGCAGAAGAGGCAAAAGCAAGGAATAAAACTAGTTTTCCTCCCTCCTTATTTTGCCTTTATAGGCAACCATATACATTACTGGTAATTATATACTTATGATGGTCTTTCAAAACTGAAAAAATGCATTAATTATTTCCATAATTTGTAGTTTACAAGTGGCATACATTAAAATAAAACAGGACTACACAGTTCTTTAATTCCCAAAGAGTAGATGCATAAACTACGTTTCTTTGAATATACCTAGTATATTATCCCAGCTTTCATAAAAATATTTTCAATATATTTGCACAACTTTCATGCCAAATTTTCACTGCAAGAGGACTAGGTTTATATTTTTCTGAATTTGGCAAGGACAAGAGAGTGTCTCAAATCAAAGAGTACAAAAGTCTAAATAAAGCAAAAATCATCCCTGCCGTGTATTCAAAATTCGATACGAACATTACATGTCATTTGAAAAAAATAAAGGTAAACTTTACAACTGTGAAATGTTTATACTCCACAGTATCAGCGTAGCTGCAGTTTAGAACTCAAATTCATGGAGCTGTTAAAAATGTGTAAGATATGCAATCATCACCATCACAATATTAAATCTGATAAACGTTTAAGAAATGCTAGTGAAATTAGCTTTCAGAGAGAACTAAAATGAATGCTCAAAATGAGGGATACTTCCAGAAAGCCAGATCAAATTATCCCAACCTTCTTGGTTTCAGAAATCTCAGGTTTCAGAATCTCAAAATCTCACCGTTTATACAATAGGTATATAATTTAAATATAGGACTACAATTACAGAGGGTTTTTTTTTTTTTTTGGTATGGAATCAAAACTATAACTCATTTGAAAATGTAAGCTTTACATGTACAAACACGAATAAAAAATTGGGACTGTAGTATGTTTGAGCTGATGCCTCCAGATGTCTCCATTTGTGTTCCCAACTTCATTTTTCACATGTAATTGTGCATCTAACTTAAAGAAAATTAGATTACATATATCATTAGTTTTAATAGCTTAGAAGAAATAATCAGGCCAGATTGTGCATGGCAATTAAAGAATTATAGCTTTGTATTGCATGGGCAATCCCATGTTTTTCTTCCTTTATTTTACAGCAGAGTACTTATATACATGCCAAAGCCTGTATTCACACTATCAACTCATCTTGTATGAGATTTTTCAGTTTTGTTAATTTTGTCTTTTGCTTGAAGGAGATTGTAACATATATTGAAGGGAAAAGTTTTTTTCCAGCAGCTCAAACACAGATTCTTCACTATTGCCAGATTATTTTATCTCTTATTGTATTCCATTGCTGGTAATTCATCATTTCAGTTATGACAAGACCTACATATTCGTACAAATTAAAAAATTTCTTGCCACATAATTTTGCCACATACTACCAGACTACTCAATCTAGTCCAGTCCAGATGAGTCTCTAACATTGACCCTGGTTACAGAAAGAAGAAAAACATCCTTTACAGAAGTATTGGCCCTACTGAGTCAATGACATTACATACCTCTACCCCACATTATGCAAGCTTAGATTTTCTGAATCAGTACAATAATTACCTGTTTGTTTTAATTTATTTTCAAACCGTGAAGATACAGGAGTCAATATCTTACTGAAGTGATTTCTGGTATTTCCTGAAGTACTTGGAAGAAAAAATATTGTAACAAGCATTATTTTTATTGAATCTCAACTCTTACATCTATTTTATGAGCGTTATAACTTACTGGATTTTTAATCATAATGTTTTATTCTCATCCTAGTTGAACTATAGTTTTTTTCATTTTTTACTTCAAATAAAATATTCTTACTCTTTTTGAACAGAATTCTTTAAGCTATTTGTATTTTTACTATAACTTTCTTTCCTATCCCTGTGAAAAATATGAATATGAGATTTCAGATGGTGACATTTATATAACTGCATTCCAGTATTGTGCTACTACTTTATTTATTTTATACAGTATAGAGTTCATCTATTTTTCTTACTCTCCTTCAATCCAGCCAATAGGAATTCCTAGATCTTTTTACTGAGCTATAACAATTTTTGAATCAGCAACTTGTATTGTGTAAATATTACAAATGGTTCTTTACATTGTGTAGCACATTTGCTATTAATGTAGTTCCTTTCTCATAATAATGCCCACTTCCTTAGCTTTTCTAGGTTTCTCTGAACTTTCTATGACTAATGTCTAGCCTTAATCACATTGAAAAATTCTGTATCACTTGTGCATTTTTCTACTTCAGTATATTTTGCATAATTTTTGCATGTATAAACAAAGCATAAAGACAAGGTTATACTTTTTTAACATGACAGGAAGTTAGCAGTGTTGTATTCTAGAGATTCATACTCGCATCTATTCACATTCCTTCTCACACATGTACAAACATATATGGGTAAATTGATGCCAAATGTAATTCAGGCCAAAAAGTTAACCTTTTGCCATCCTAAAAACATCTATCATTAGTTCATTCTCAGTTCTCTGTTTCTCAAACATGCTTTCTGTATAAAGTACAGGAGAAAAAAATATTTTGGTACTAGAGTGGTTTCATGACTCTGCATAGCTGAATGTAGAATATGAATATGTTTACAGCTGGAAACACTTAAATCATATAATTTGATTTTGCTCTTGCATGGATATTTCTGAAAATAATACTAATATTACTTAAGGTGAGAACTGGTAGATCAGTTTGTAACACCCACTTTTATATACAAGTTTAATAAAACTTCTTAAATTAAAAGTCTGAAGATTCAGAAGAATTAGGTCAACTTCAATGCAAAATTTTCCTAGGAAATATTTTAGGGTCTAGAACTCTATTTTTATGTAATATACAAACATATACACTATTTTCTTGGAATACTTCAACATTTTTTCTTCACTTAAACATATCCAACAGAAACAAAATTACTCAAGTTCCTTTTTAGTGTTTTTGTTCCTTAGGTAACAAGTTATTCCAAAAGGTAACCCTACAAGCAACCCAATTGAGATATATTAAAACCAAGTAATACAATACCCCTGGACTATTTTACATAATAAGATTTTTTTTTTCAACTCCCAGATGTTGCTAAAAGACAAAAAAAAAAAAAAAAAAAAAAGACCTGTAAAATTCTTCATCGTGAATCTTTTTTTCTGCAAATCCCTTTTTTCCCCCCTTTCAAAAGCAATTCTGAATAGAGGTAAAAGAAGACAAAACTTGACCTTTTGTGATCCCAGCATTAATAGGTCTGTTCATAATTCAATCTGTGTGTGTGTAGAAGCATCCATGTGGAAACATGCAGGCCTGAGAGACATAAAGCCTTTCCCTTTAAACATTATCTGACCCTATGAGTCTTATTCACAAAAGAAGGCTTACGTACACATAAGTTGAAAAAAATGCATGCTTTCATTGTGCTACAGAGGGCCTACACATTTTACTCCTCATTCTCCAGGAAAACTCATGGAAGTGACACTTGTACAGGAATTGGGTGAGGGAATGGTAAATGAACACAGCACAGGAAAAAAAAAAAAAAAAAAAAAAAAAAAAAAAAAAAAAAGCACATGTAAAGAACAAGCTACTTCTCTCATTAAAATATAGGAGGGTCCTTTTCTGTGGCTGGCACACACCAGGGTAACTGTACTGATGTGAGAGATGTTGAGGTCCCCTGTACATTGCAGCCCCGTGACAGAACCATGTTTTATTGTTACATTACAAGTATTTTCTTCTTTCACAACCTCTATCCACCAAGGTGAGAGATAGCTGTGTAATTTGTACCTAGACTGGTAAATATTTCCAATATAGTATTCACAGTATTTCAAAGTCTAATGAACTGCTTACGATTATATATGGGTTTCAAGACAACTCTGACTGCAAGGTATTTTATACCTTAAAATCTACCGGTGTTACTACAAACCCACAGCACATAAGAATATCAATTATTTTTATTATGATTGTATATAAAGTCCACGTATTATCAATATCTCTTCATATCTCTTCCGTTTAGTTTGGCACTGTAAAGTCAGCTGTCAGTTTAAATGCTATATAACTCAGAGCCCACGCATGTTATCAGAGTGCTCTAAGCCACTTTGCACTGAACCTGTCAATTGAAATCTGAACAAGGGGCAGGAGATATACAATTGTAAGAATAGCAATAAGAGTTTACATTTAGTGAAACAAATCCTCAGCTGGTATAGATCAGCCAAGCTTCAACAACTTCAGTATTGATTTATAGTAGGATCTAAACTCAGCATCTTTTATTATTTTCTAAACCAGGTATCGGGGATCACAAGGAAGATTTTTTAGTAAGCAGTGAGTGATCTAGTTTTGCAAAATGACGACTTCTCCACCAGTTTTCAGCATTTTCTCTGTCAGTATAGAAGAAATGTTGCCCAGATTCAGAAAATCTCATTCTGTACCTATCTGTATCTTCATATGCCCAACTATTTTCCAAATACAACTTTGACAGTGCTCAGCTTCCAGAATCTCAGAGGAATGTTAAGGAAAGAAAGAAATTTCATGGACTTTTATTAATCACAAAACAGAAAGAAGACTGTTCAATAGGTAATTAGAAAAGAAAAAAAAAGAAAAAAAAAAAAAAAAAAAAAAAAACGTGAGTAAGGCTGTGATGGTGCCACAAACGGTGATTTACTATAGGCGGAAATGTTCTGATTCAGCACCCTTTAAGAAATACAAAAAAAAAAAAATCATATACCGCAGTGCTACTGATCATATGAAACAATTGGTGATTGTTTATTAGCTTGAACATCTAATTAAGTTGTTACTGAATAAAAATCTGATCTTTGACTAGCTATATCTACATTTGATTATTTTGCATAGCACAGCTGAAAAGTAATATGCCTACTAATGTGATACAACATCATTTGAATTACACTTACAAGAAATTGTTTAGTTAGAGGAATTACAAAAACAAGGATATTTAAAGGTAAAGGTGGATTATTTAACGTGGAAGTATTGTTGAATCAGTATTCACTCTGATGTCAAATGATATTAAATTTAATATTGACACTTAAGGACATACAGACAACTGATTGAGTACTTCAAAAGACAGAACTAATGGGCCTACATCCTTAGAGCAATGGATGTTATAATTCCATCAAAGGGAATCAGAGAGCTGTGACTATATCCCATCCAGCAACCACTTTGCACACTGTGCCATTTGCAGCAGCTTCTTAGATCCTTCCAGTTGCTTCTTTGCTGTTCAGAGGTTAAAGCTGCTCACAGATGTAATGCCGAGTTCTGCCGTTCAGGTTCAGACTCATTCAAACAGAAGTGTGACCTTTCCTACAGCATATGCTTGCGGATTGCGTGGTGCACGGTTTTGCACCACTCGCATACTTTTCAGTGTGATGAAGTCTTTATGAGGACAGTTAAAATACCCCGTTGAAGATTAATGAAACACTTGAACAGTTATTTCATGTGATCTGCAAGCATTAAATTAAATAAATTGGATTTGTATATCTAAGGTGTTTATCTAGAATGAACATTTGCATGTACAGAAATTTTAGTTACTGTAAATTAATCGAATAACACTTACTGGAAGATCTTACACTTCTCGAACCAAAAGGATGTATTTTGTCCAATTAAAGCATATTTCTTGCTTTTTCTCTGCATAAACTTTGCAGTTCCTTATTATTTTCACGGCCTTCAAAACATTTCAAGGACAGATCTGCGCGCTACTTTTTCAATTGTAATAATTAGTGATTGTTTTCTATCTTCTTATTTCTGGTAATAAGCCGCATTAAAAGTTTTTCATTTGGTACATGCCTTTCATCAGGCAGAGATAAAATTACCAAGTACATAGAACTGGAAAAGATATTCAAACTAACCTCAGACAGATAGTTTCAGATTTCTGAAACTATTTCAAGAAAGGAGCTCAAGACTGCAGTCTACACGTACATGCCACTTAGTAAGTCTGTTATACTTAAGAAAAAAATCAGCTCTTATAAATTAGTAGATAGCAAGGGAAAGTAATGTTACAGAAAACCAGTTGATTTCGAACACAAATTACCGATAGGAAAATGGTATAACATTGATATGGTTATAAACAGATTTTTAATTACTTTAATTAACAAGTGAAACATTAAGATGGCAGGTGGCATTGCAGTAAGATGCAAGTATTAATATTATCGTATCTGAGGGAATAGGGGTTTTGTGCTATCAAGAAAGCTGCATGGAAATCATTCCTTACTTCTACCTGCCATCAATTCTGTATTAGTATTTGATTTATAGAATATGCCATCAACTTCACAGCATGAGCTACTGTAAGAAAAATGTTTGATTTAATAGTTTTTGCCTGTAACACTTCCTGCATAATATCATGATTAGCTTACTAAACCTTGACATTGTAAACTATATTTTTAACCTGAAGAATAGAACAAAGTTTAATGTTTGTTCTTTAGAGCAAGAACATCATTCTAACAAAAGCAGAGCTACTTAAACTCTTAACTGAATACTGAAATATTTTGCTAGGGTGAAAAATCTCTGTTACATATTGATTTTCTAGTAAGAAGAATCTTGTAATATAAAATGTAGGAAACAAAATTAGAAAAAGAAAAACCTCCCCAGGTTCTTTAGAAAGTTGCAGAATTAACAAAAACTATGACATCCACCAAACCTTCTATTCAGTACATGAGATCACTTTTTCGTACTTATTAAAGTCAAACAGGTTTACTCTAGTGGAAGGATGAATCCATTCTCTACATGGGGTCAAATACAGTTCTGGAGTCACACATGACATTAAACATATTTACAGCTATTACGCTGAATGCACTGAAATACATTGAATTTTTACCTCATTTCAAACTTCCCACCTTTCCTTTGATTGGGCACACAAAGTCATTGGAGGTTGCTCCTTTGTTGTAAGTGCATGGGCACAAAATGGTGAGCAGCAACAAGGAGGGAGGACACAGGCTTCGCTGTACACTTTGATCACGCAAGTGAAGGTACTGAAGCTGGCTCTGAGGGAGAAATCATCTCTACACGTGGAAGGGTTGACAGAATGCATTTCCACTCTGACACAATGTGGGAAAAGTAATAAACTGCACTTGCCACAATTCTGTTTGTGGGCAGAATAGATAGCTGCACACTGGTTCTTACACAGAACTATGAACCAGCAACTTTAACATATTAAAAAATACATTTTTTTAAATGAATCTGAGATGTCAACCGAAAAGACTTTGTGACTGTAATCCTGGATCATAATGACGCTACTCCGTTTTTGTTTGGTCATTGATTTAATTGGTAGAAGTTAATCTTCAAGGTATATATAAGCATATATATACACTGTAGAAAACACATGAATTGAAAGGGGTAGAAAAGAGGATAAGAAAGTAAAAGAGTCCATGTCAGATCCACTCTATATGGAATTAGGAAGATAAAAATGAAAATAAATAAATAAATAAATGGGGAGGGGTACAAGGGGGAGAATGCAATGACTAGTGAGTTACCATCTAAAAGTACAAAAAAATAAATAAATACAAAAACACTGCCTTTTCTGATGTCAAATAGAAAAAAAAATGTTTTAAAACAGGCCTAAAAATCATTTTGCTTGTCACTTGTCTGTACGTACACAGAAGTCTTTAAAGAACTGTCATTTCAAGTAAATATTATCCTTTAGACAGCATCTGCAGTATCTACCTATATATTTCCCAGGTAAATAATTTGTGCTCAAGAATAGCTTATCAGAACCATAATTCTGAGCATCTCTGAGCACTTAATCTTCCTGTGTTGTATCATTAAAGGTTTGTATGTTATAAGAACAAAATAATTTGTTAAACATGTTCCTTCAACACCATTTTAGAGATATGTTGGAATCTTGTATCAACAAAACACATACATGTCACTGTGTATTTTCTTCACTCCTCTAATTGTATATGAATTTTTCTACTGAACCGCTCATAACCATTAGTTAGCAGAAGACTTTTTATAGCCAAAAAGTGCCTTTGCAATTACAGGAGTTAAAAACTCTAGTTTTCAAGAGGAACTGGAGTCTAACTGGTTTAATATTTGTCTTCACAAATAAAAGGGGAAATCATACAGTTACCCACATTGCTAACTGAAAGAACTTACAAATGCTATGCATGAGTTTTCACAGATACAAAATTATCACAGTATCCAATGCTTTATATCAAGGACATTCCAGAGTATGAATAATTTGGGGGGGGAAAAAAGAAATCCTGAAAGCTGAAAGCCATAATTCATTGCAAAGTTCATTTACTTCCATAAGGGCAGATGGGTTTTGTGTCAGACAGTATTGATACTGACTTTCCAAGGTATTTATTTATTTCTGATAAGCACAGCTAAGTCTGTTCATGGAACTGAGTCATAAACCAATGAGAAACTAACGTTAAAATAGGATTATATATTGGTATAATTGGAGACTTTTGTGTGTGTTGCTAAAGCCAATGCACAGAAGAAAAATCAAGGTGTTAACTCAAGTCTAGAAGAGCACTTACTCTGCCTGTTGGGGAAATTATCATTTGCAACTTGGCTTCACAATAAACCGTGGAAAAAAAAAGTAAATTTAAAGATTCAAAAATCCATATCCTATGTGCATATGAAATTACTTGTGGCAATTGTTTTACTGGGTCACTAAGAAGCATACTGATAGAAAACTGTCCCATTTTTATATGGAAATTGAAATAAGTTTTTTTAAAGTTAGTTACAAAGACACAGTTTTTCTGGCCTTTAAATATAGTCTTTATGTGTGCTTTTTTTCCATGTCTGTCAATAAAGTTACTTTATATAATTCACTTATTTAATCCTGCTTTAATTATAATTACTCCATATTCATTGAAAGAATGTCTAATGATTTTCCCCTTCTGAGCACCAACAGCAAAATCCAACTGAAAAATGAAAAATATCACAATGAATATACATGGATTAAAAACCCAGTATAAAATGTTTTCATATATACATATATGTTATTTTCTTACAAATTTTCATATAAGCATTCTTATGTACATTTGTTTCTTATTCCACACCAACTTGAGAAGGCATATATTTTAAACTGTATTAGGGCAGGCTTGGCTTGCAATATAACTAAAAACAAACAACCCACAGACTTTTTATAATGAATAACCCAAAAACTTCACACATCTCTAACATGTTTTTTCAATGGTCAGTACTTCAAAGTTGGATAAACAGTGTCTAATCTGTATGTAGTAGAGAAAAGGTTTTTAAAAAATGAAGACCGTGCTGTTTTTGACACGAGTCAATTGCTTCTGTCTGGGTTGTTTAAATCCCCCAGTCTCCATCTCACGGAGATGGTCCTATGACTGATACTTGTGCTCTACCTATGATAGGGTTGGCTTTGCACCTGTGTTTTTCACTTTCTGAACAGTAGGCGTGCTATGACATTTTTGCTTACCTCGAGGCACCTGTCAGAATGAATCTGTACGAGAGGATTAGTTATTAACTTAAACAAAACCAGGATTTCATCTAATGTCCCCAAATTTGAAACAATTAACACTATCCATCTAAGTGTGGTAATGGAATCTCTAGAAAGTAAAAAGGGTTTGTATACATTTGCTGTCAGAAGGACATTTGATTGACTAGTGTACACCCACTGGTCTCATGCAGTTGCATCTGAAAATGAGACCAGAAGAGCAGGAGCAGATGGGTGAACTTTTAAGTCACTGTAAAAGTGAAGGATGATTAGCATTAGCCCTATCACAGTAAGGTTTTCTTCCTGGCACAAGCAAAGGGCTAGCAAAGTTTGCTATACAAGATATGTCTTTCATGTGAAAAAATATTGTTAGAGCTCTGATTCCAAATATATGAGGAAATGCCTGCATGCTTGCAAAGAACTTCAGAACTGTATTTTGACAAATTATTCTGGCACTACTCATGAAATGAATTCACAACACATAGAACTGCATTTTTATGCATAACTAAATATAAAGTAAAACAACTTCAAAGGAAAAATTAAAATCTTTTGTATATTTTGCTTGCATCTTTAATTGAAATTAAAAATACAAATACGATTTCCTTTTTCTTCCAAATATATTTAATTTTATTCTTGTATTGTGTTTATCTCTATCTCTAATGGCTAAAAAGACATGCTGTTGGTTGCACTTCAGACAGAAAAGATACATTTTCCCAACAAAATGGGTGTAACTTGTCTAATAAAGCAAATATACTCAGACAATCGCAACATATGCATTTCAAAGACCAAGATCTGTTCCTGATCATCCTGATTTGTTTCCTTGCGTAACACCTGAAGCTGCTGGAGACAAAAACTAAAAAGCTCTACAATGCTGCTTTTCAGAGATTTTCTGAAAGCCTTTGGAGGAGAAGGCGTGAGGCCAGGTTTGTATGCCACTCAATTAAATGAGCAAAAAGCCACCAACTTCAACTGACATCACTTTACTGCAGCTGAGGGTCTGTCTCAGGACATTCAGATACACAGGGGGAGGAACCAGCCAATTGTAAGTATGGCTACGTTGAGATCACAGGAAAATCCTATGGATCTCTGGGTCTCCACAAAAGGCTACAGAAGCTACACAGAAGAATAGCTCTTCCTTTTCCTCCCTCGACCCCCCACAACCAGTTAAGAATGATGCTACTATGAGCTCCTGATCTGTATCCACAGGCCACAGAACAAGATACACAGAAGTTAACGATAACAAGACAAGCATTAATTTCTGCATCAAATTTCTGCCCTGTGCAAGGATTTCTATAGCAAGCATAGCTCCTCCCAGGCCCTCTTTGCGCTGTTTATACTTGCTTTTTCAAAAGTATGCTAATTCCTGCTGTTCCTATGAGAATGGACAAGAGCAGAGACATTTAGTTAAACTTTTTCCCCTTGCAACTTCCTCACTAGGAGTTTTATAAAAAATCAATTAATGTTAAGTCTAACTAGATTCTAGCGAGGCTTAGAGAACATCAGAATGTCACCGGTGATATCATAGCATATATTCACATTTTGTTAATCAGATCTGCCTGGGCAGGATTAATGATAAGAGGAAACTGGGGGTCCATCTGGGCTAGCACTCCAAAAAGGAGCTAAATTATGTTAGGAAAATTGCATTATATAAACTAAAGGAAGTAAACATACAAGCAAATTATTTTTATTTGGAAAGCAAATGAAAGATTAAGAATGAAAATGCATGAGATACAAGAAATTCATACACAAAGCATGAGAAGAATACAAATCTGTAAAAGCAAGGTACAAGATGATTAAGTTAAAGAACTAGAATAACAAAATCAGCAAGAGCCATGGTTGATAATCCAGGTTACAAGTCCACAATTTATGCTTTCCCAGTTTTCTTTTTATAGCCATAGAAACCTATACAAACTGGAAATCCTCACTTCAAGAAACACAAGAATAATCGCACGGATACCAATGATACGATACCTTATTTCCTTCCAACTTGTGTGGCTTTCTACAGAATTTATGTCAAGTTGCAATAAACAGCTAGCATTTTGCATTTGATCTGCTAATATTTCACATTCATTGTGGGGCGGCTAACTATTTTGCAGGTGTAAGACAGTGGAGAATCAGGCGTGATAAGTCATTAATTTCACTATTTCTTCATGGCATTTCTAGGTATGTTAGTAAAATGCACTGAAAACATAATCTTTAACAACATTCTCATTAGTGCTTAACTTCTCACAAATGTTCTGTAACTTGCAAGTTGCAGGGCTCAGTAGAACACTCCCTTTCTTTTGTTGTATAGAGATTGTTTCTTCAATGCAGCTGTTGGACAAATGCAGCATCTTTTTAACTAATATGTCTCAGTATTTAAATTTAAAAAAAATAAATCAAATACTAGTTTACAGTAAAGAAATCCCATAAAAGCAAAAGAGGACATAAGAAGGGTTGCTTTCTTTAAAATAAAATAAAAACCTGTGCATATATGTCTACAAAGAATTAACACTGCGTATCAAAAAATACAACAGACGATATGCTAAAATAACATGGAAAAATCCCAAGATAAATTAACAGTTATTCAAAATTTTGCTTAGTTGTTCATAGATAAAAATCTATCAAAATAACAGGTATGGCACATAACGTTAGCAACTGGTGTCAAAAGCAAATAGGAATTTCTCAACAGAAGAACATCAAGTCTATTAATTTTCAAAAGGTAATATTTGTAACCAAATAGCAAATAGCTACTGTAAATACATTTTAAATTATGCTTTATATGGACATCAATATCAATAATATCATTTAACCAAAATCCTATGACAATCGACCTTCATATATATGTTGACAAGATTCTCCAATGGTTTGTTACCGTACAAAAGAGTGGGACAAATTACTTATTTATATATACAAAACATGCTTATAAAGGCCAGCTGCAGGTATTTTTTGGAAAGTGCATTTTAATAAGGTCCTATTCAGTAGGGGAACAAATGGGGAAAAAGTAGTTTGCACTACAGAGTTTAGTGCAAGAGCTTTCTCTTTTTCTAACAACGAAATCAATCATTTGTCCAGACTGTGGGGAGTCAGAGTTAGTTACTGAAAAGAGCTCCATATATAAACAAGTCAATAACTCATTGTGTGTTATTGTTGGACTGAAGAAGTCTGCTTTCAAAAAGCTGCCCCTGCTTCTCTGAGAATGAATGTCACTGTATTCAGAGAGTGAGAGAGGGGTCTTTTGTTTCTAGCTATTGCTGACTGCCATTTATGTATGGGAAAAGAGATGTGGCTGCTAGTTGTCTCAGGAAAACCATACCATCACCACTGCACAGTTCTACATCATGGTTTCCCTGGCCTTTACTTTTGTAAAGGTACTTCTATAATAGAATTCACCCATTTTACTGAATTCACTAGTAGTGTTTGCAAATATTGTTTTCATTTTATAAAGACAACATGGCTGAAGATTAGGGCAGATGAACACATTTGAGCACTTGATTTTACCTATGAAAGCGTAAGGAATAATGCACTAATTATATTAGCCTGAAAGTTCACTGAATAAATATCAATATGTTTAGTAACTTAACAGCACATAAGGGAGCTTTAACATGTCTTTGTACTATTTTGTATTCCTTATTTAAAACCCACAGAAGCTGAATCATATCAATTCAGACTTGGGGAAAAAAAGAAATTAAAATGGTATTTTTGTTCACCTACCTAAGCCTGTTCCTTTACCCTCCAGCCCAACTAATTAAAGAAAGCTTCTGCTTTTTACAATTAATATTAAAAATCAGAGGTTCTGCAAACCATTTTGTCATTCCACAAGGGAACTTAGTGGAGTTACTGTCATATCTGCCAAGCTATTTGCCTGTAGAAGTGCTTTCAAGAGCTTTCATATCTATAGTCTAGATTTGATTGTTAAAAATGTCAGACCACTAAATTTAAAAGAAACCTTTTTTTCCTTTAAAAAAATGCTTGACATGCATTTTACATTGACATAGAAATTAACATTTCCTTTTTGTTAAGCCTAGTACTACTGGAGCAAGAAAAAAAACGTTATGATCACATCAACTAGCACAGGTTCAAACAGGAAATAGGCTGTATCCATATTTCAAAATATTTAGAACTCGTTCTTAGATAAGAGTGCATTTGCTAAGTGAAAAGAGAGAGAAAAACCACACGATTTTCCCACCAAAAACTTCAACATGAACATTCAGCATTATTTAGGAAGGAGATCAATAGGAAAAGCCCAACAGGGAAATCCCATCAATATGGTTTCAGAGAGTAAAATCGTGATTGCACTGTAAAACCCCATCTATTACAGATCGAGTCTATGCAAAGAAATATGGCTTTGATGTGAATTCTGGATTTTCAGAATTCACTACTCGCTTTTGAGCTCTTGTGTGGCTACAGGACAGATTCAGAAGAAAAACACTGAGAAGCTCATATTGACTTGGCTAAATTACATTTTGAAACTTGATAATTATGAGTAGTTATTTTATTATCAGATGCAGACACATTTATGGTAATTCCTCTCATCTATTAAATAATGAGATTCTGCTTACTGTAGACAGGACATGACCTTCTGTGTGAAAATAATCACTGAAGAAATTAAGTATGATACAGGAAATGAATCTTTTAAAAGCAATGGTTATTAAAGCTTAGGATGTATTTACATTTTTTTCTGAGTAAAAACATAGAGACCTAGACTACATCTCAGCAGGGTTCTAAGAAAAAAAAAAAAAAAGTCTGCAAAACAGGCAGACAATGTCCCTAACATGACAACTTGGGACTCAGAAATCTTAAGAGATTGAGTTTGGGTTCTGAACTGAGAACACATTTTCAAAAGTTTTCCAAAGTTTTCAGAAGCTGCAATGAACAACCTTTTGTGTGGTGTAGCCATAAGACTTTCCCTTCAATATTTGCTTTGTGGGTACTGAGATCCTGTTTGAGACCATGGACGCTCTTCAGTCCAAGCCACTTAAACAGAAAAAATATTGACCAAATACTGAATAAAGTCCAAAAAGTGAATATGACAGAATAAGCCTACCATAGCTGAGTGCATAAATGGATGTACTAAGTTACGGATGACAAACATTTAACATCAAATACAACACATCTTGAAAATAATTCATATACACAGAGAACTCATTATGTCGAAGGCCTTGAAGATGATAGACAATAAGCTCAGTCTTTCTGTTCTAGAAGATTTTCAAACATGGTAGTAAGGCAAAAAAAAAAAAAAAAAATTGCTAACGGGAGGGGAAATGGTAACAGTTGTCTGAATTTGAAAAGGAATTAGGATGGGATATCAATGGATGAAATACAATCAATTTAATACTCCTCTAGTCATGTCAAGTCTTTTTTTTCTGTTGGTTTGTCTGTCAATAAGCAATTAATGAATAACAACTCGTAAGATATTTCAGAAGGAAAAAAGTATCTTGAACAATTAAGTGAAATAAGTTTAAAGTGGGCAAGCAATACTAGGAAAATAGAAGTGAATTCTACAATACAGGATAAGCATAGATTTTTTTAAAAAAAGTAGCATGAACTTTTTAAAACGCCATTACTTTGAATGGGAAAGACACTAACAATATCAAAGAGATTTCGGGTGGGAAACCTGCCT
>CM021735.1:13401769-13664269 GCA_011075105.1 Heteronetta atricapilla
TGCCTCGTACTGAGCTATGTGGGCAAGCCAGGTATATAAAAACGTAAATGACTGTATAACTGAGAACCCAATTTTTATATGACAGCCCCCCAAAGTCTCTCCAAATATCTTAGTGCTGGAATTTTGTTGAATATTTATGTAAACATGATGCTGAGAACCTGTTTTCCACTGAAACAATAAACATGAACAATTTCCTTGTCTTTATTCTAAAAAAAAAAAAAATTAAAATGACGTAGACCATCTTTGCTGTCTACCAGGGTTTAACATGACTAGACACCCTTGGACAAGGAGCCATATAAAACACATTTTTAGCAGCAAAAGAAGCAAAAGAAGTAACCTGTTAGCAACCACTGTCATTGCATTGGTATAAAGTATGTGCCTTAGATGTGAAAACTCAGATGTATTGTCAATTGTCAGAACTGCCCACAAGCATAAGATACGAAATAAAAGGATGATTGATTCGAAAGGGTGCAAAAGCATTAGAGGAAAGAAAACTGAAACCTAGGCCCTATGATTTTATACATCCTTTATGAAGAGACTATTGCAGAAATGTTTCATGAAATAAATGTGTTTGTAAAGAGCGTGCATAAGACAAAAAGATGGCTATGAAAAATAAAAGGTGTATTGTTCAAATATGTATGACATTAGGACTTTTCAGACTGAGCAAAGTGTTTGCCAGGAGAATTGTGCTGGTGAAGGTGGAAGTGAAAATAGCACAGTTGCAACTGCGACAATATGACAAAGACCAGGTTTGTAGAGAAAGCCAGTATCTTTTGTTAGGCCACATGATACAGCAGGAAAAAATGCACAAGTACTAAGTTAGAATAATCTCGTCTATGATTACACAGTGTGGGATGCTTTACCTAACTCATGGTGAAGAAAAACCTCTACTTTCTGTAAGTTAATGCAAATTCTCCAGTCCTTAGGATTAGCCTAAAAGATGAACTTCTTCTGTTTCTCTGTTATCATTTTGAATCACCTAATGAAAAAGCATAATCTCTTTTTGTTTACTTTGAGTTCTTTGTTTGCATTTGTCTCTCTTTTTTTCAATGCCTAAAAATAGTCATCTCAAAATATTATGGACATGAAAATCCTTAGATGTTATTGGGTTTCTGTACACATTGTCCTAGTGAAACAAATTAGGCAGGAAGGCAGTTAATGCAATCACTAGGTGTTCTGTAATTATACAGAGATCTACCGCTCTCTCCAGTTTCAAAGATGTCTGTGCTCTTTCTATCCCAGCACCATGTTAGATTCTGTGTTTGCATGTAGTGACATTGAAAACTTGTTTTTTATCATAGCCAAATTTTTATCTTTGAACAGAATATCCCGGTGTACGAATATTTTTCATAGACAAAATGTAGACTGCTTGTAGACACACTTCTTCACCTCCTATAACCTCCTATATGTTATTTACATGACTCAAAAATGAGACATTCTGGATTGGACTGCAGACTGGACTGGGTTAGGTAAAAGCTCTCTGCACAACGAATTCCAAACCCTACGTATAAAAAAATATAAACAAGTAACAGTAGAAGGAGGATTTCAGGCAACAGTTAATGAGGTAAACATTTCAGCAGGACTGAAGGGCAGACATTTCAAATGACAGCCAACTACATAATTGTTTGTCAATAACATTGAGAACTCAGTTTAAGATTGGGTTGATTATCCTCTCATTAACCGGTACTAGAACCCTTACCCCACAGGAATCTAATCTGAGTTTCTAAAAATAGAGGCATTCAAAATTACTTAGGGTCACTATCCTTGATGAAGCATTCCTCTTACTGCAACTAAATTGGAATAGTCTTTATTATAAGATGCAACGGTCTGCCTATCCAGGCCCTCGTGTATTTCACTGACTTGGTTTCTTCTGGTGTCATTTTATTCTTTGTAATGCTGGCAAAGTGTCTACCTAGTGGTTTCATGGCCACCAGTAGGAAGTGTTTCTTAATACCTTTATGAATTATACCTTTTCATGACAAACGCTTTGGCTGTAGTTCATATGTTCAGCTAAAAGATATGGCATACCGAGCTACTCATAAAACCTGCCAGCAGCAGAAGAATGGCCTATAGTTAAACTTGTGACTCGAGCACTGGAGACCAAGGTTTAATTCCTATTTAATTATAAACATTCTAGGTGAACTTGCAAAAGTCTTTCTCTGTTCTCTCTCTTCCTCAATCTTTCTCTCTCCACATGAACTGCAAATAACTACTTGTTTTTAATTGAAATCAGGATAATTGCAATAACACTACGTTATTGTTTGAATATAAATGAAGCTAAACACACAAGTATCACACACAAGTGTCAACTAGGCAAGTGGAATTTTGGATACTAGTTAATGGAACAAACTTTTCCAGTCTTGATACATTCAGTGCCATGTGAAAAGTAGGTGGCCCTTCAAGAATAGGGCTGGAATAAATATTTGTCAGAGGATAAACACAGTACAGGCAGTACCTGAATATCTAATACGATCATCAAAACACTGATCTTTAATTGCTTTTAAAGTCTCATTAATAAGTAAGTTTCCCAAGGATCACTTCTTTCTTATCCTAACTGTGATCCTGGTCTACACACCATTAGTTTCTTTAGAGTCATAATTTTAGTGTAAAATTAGGTTTTAGCTCTGGTATGGCCAAAAAAGTAAATTATATATACACACATAAATACTTACACATACACACACACACATGCACAAACAAAAACACTGTGTTCATAAGTCAAGGAAGTCTACATGGATGGATCTCTTCAAATATTTAAAAGTTAATTCTGAAGTTAAGTAAAGAAAACATTTGCTCTGACTTCTCAACAAACTGAGTATCCAAATAGCTATTCTGTATTGTATTGGAAGCTATTTATGTTCCGTGCTTCTCTATCACTAAATTAAAGGCATTTCTATGTGCCCATGTTCAGATCTTCTTGATACTAGGGAACAAACTACAGTCAAGCTCACAGTATTTGAATTTTGAACCTAACAGTTGTTTGCAGGAGATATTTAAATATTTTATGTGCCAAAATAACAAATAAACCCTAGGTTTTATCACTCCATGTTTTTAAAAAATATTTGAATAACATAAAGTTGGAAGAAAATAAAACAAAAACAAACCTCTCCCTACAACCAAATGATCCAAAATCCAGAGGGAGAAAAATTAAACAACATATGTTAAACTAACTCTTGTTTTGTTTTCAGGTGAGATAGTAATCAAGTGCAAGTAAATTACACCTCTTCAAAACATTGTTCTACTTTCTTGTCCATTTAATCTTATTTATTCCTCAATACCATAAAAATACAAACACATGCAACATATGAAGACACTTCCTCTCTCAAATGAAAATATGAAATAAATAGATTTTTTAGTCAGTTGCTGTAGAATTCCTCTTATCAGGCAAAAGCAAAGAGTGAATGATCTTCCTCAATACACAATTTCAGTGTAATGCATAAAGACTTTGAAAACCTGGGGTATCTGGTTAGTTATAACACTTTCATTTCCAGCTTCTAATAGACTTTGTTTTCTCTTGAAGACAGAAATGTAATGTTTCCAATAACATCACCTTAGAGGGTTATTTATTTGAAGCTGCTATTTCAGCATTAAATGCTTGCAATGCTAGAAGTAGGCATGTTTGTGTAAATACTCTTTTGAAGTGAAGAAATTGCAGATAAATGAAAGCAGCTGAATGATAACAGCAGGAATATAAGAGAAAGCCATTAGCAAATTCATTAATTTTTACCTTTTGCATTTAGTGCTTCTGATTAATGGCTTTCCTACAGACTTCTATTTTCCTCTTAGATACTAACACACACAATATGTGGCATATAAGAATAAAGTGATATAACTATTTATGCACCTTCCAAAATCCCTAAGATATCAGAGATGAAGACAAAATGAAGATAAATGAAAGAAAAAAATATGCTTTGTACACATTTCATCTTATGAAGGACAGCTCCATAGCACACTTGCATCTATAAAATTTAAATGTGCATTTAGAAATGAAAATGTTTTGTTTCATACCACATGTGTATATTTCACAAGCTAAAAAAAGCACAGATGGTATGTTATTCTACAGCCCATGGCACGATGGGGAATATCAGCCTGTAAAATACCACAGAAGTCTACAGCAAGAGGGAGAAGATAGAAACTGCCTTCTCTCACCAAACCTAGATGCTCAGGAGGCAGTTTGGATAAAATTTCTGATACAAAGTGTAGTTCTTGCATTTGTACGGGTAAGGTACAAGTCAACACCACTACACACTATTTATAGCTTGGCTGGATTCTTTGTTGAAAGCTGCTATTTTCTATTATGGATAACTAAGAGGTCACCAGTCTCATTACTCTACTTCCACCATGAGCTCCTTGTCAAACTCTTCCTTCTACTTGTCTCCTGTATGCACTCTCCACCTCCTTATTCTTTTTCAGATCTGATTTTTTTTGTTGAAAAATTAAAGGGATATAATCTCCTATTATTTTGTTCTCTTATCACCACCTTCTTCACTTTGAAGGTTGAAATTTCTGACCAGTTCATCATCTCTTACATACCCCAATCTTCCCAACCTTAAGTTACTAGTTTTATTCTGTTCATACTTCATCCCTTTGCCTAACAATCTATTTTTTTCTGTTATATATTGTTATTATTATATATATGTTATTATATATACTTATATATTTTGCCTAACACTGGCAAAAAAACATCATCTCCTGGTATTCCTCACCCCCCATACTCTTTATAAAACTCGTTGTCCACAACCACGGTCTGAAATATCTGTGCTGTCTCAATCTAGACTCACTCCTCTCCTTTTATGCGATTTAGGGCACTGGAAAAAGCTGCCCCCAGTGTGGAATAACCTCTTCTTGACTACTTCTTAATCTCCCTCTCTATTTTCATTTTGACTACTTCTTAATCTCCCTCTCTATTTTCATTTTCCCACCTCTGCTGATTTATTTCAGTCATTAAATTCTTCCTCAAGCCCTTGTATTCAACCACTTTGAATTCCCCAGCCAAAATGACCAACTCTTTCCAGCCCGACTGGTCACTAGAGAGTGAAACCTATTCTCACTTCTCTAGATCAACAGTAAGACACCATAATCCACTCTGCCATTGTTCCCTCTCTCTTTGCAATTTTTTCTCTTTTTTTCAAATTCATAGAAAACTGTTAGCTGCTTTTTTCACCTAACTTCCCCATCTCTGTCATGGCCAACCTGCTATATTAGTAATACTTTTATAGATTAATTACATGTATAATGTCATATCTACCTTAGTTAACACTTTAAACTGTTTCAAAGATCATGTTTTATCCCTTTGAGGATACTTTTCTTCTCTCTTTTCTTTCCTACCCTTCTCCACTACAACACACTGAAAAGTTTTGTTTATATGCTTGACAGCTTTTGATGCATCAGTGTAATAATTAATGGCAGGCTAAGAAAGAGGAGAAAGAATAGGGGCAAAATAACCTGCAATGTGTGCCTATAGCATATCACACTGAAAAATGACAAATACAGGACTGCAAAACTGTCTATTACTGAAATGGTTGCTTAATCTTAGAATGTCAATACAGTATTGTAATACAGGAGCAGAAAGGAGGCTAATGATTTCAGTGTCCCCTATAGTCTAATGCAAAGAATAATATTCTTCTTTTATTCTGAAATTATTATTCTGAAAGTAAAATACTCAGAGCTAGGATTGTTGGAAACAATAAAAAAACAAAACTTATACATCATGCATAACATCAACCTCTAGCTCTTCAGAATAAAAGTATTTCTTTCTATAAGACATACTACATATCTGTGTGGAAAGATCTAGTTACCAGCAGCCATTTCCTTGAGGGTTAATTAACCATTAACTACGTACATTAAAGAAATACCTTCAAATAATAGATGCTTCTCAGAGCAGAGTTACATATTTTTTATGCTAAATGATTTCACTATAAAGTTAGGATGAAGCATGTTGTAAAGGGGCAATAGTAATATTTTACCATTTAAGGTAATAGACTACTGAAAAGTTTGCAAATAAAGGCAAAAAGGGAAATGAGAAGACTAATAGACCATGTACTTTTCCATCCAACTTCAGTAAATACTTTCTCTTTTCAGCATGCCTGGAACTTAACAGAAATATAGGCAGGGTATAGGGAATGTCACATGGCAGATACTAATTGTTACGATTAAGGTCTAACAAGCATGCTTCCCTGCTGTTCTGAGAATGTCTCTGACTTTTGATCCTGACATCTGTGTCTTACAAGAATTTCACTCTGCTCTGACATTCCTTCTGATGTTGATCCAGGAATTAATGGATTGTGAAAAAGCTGGCAGGATATCATTTAAAAAATAGAATTCTTGGTGTACAACTGATGAAAAGGTATCAGAATTCACATACTTTGTGTCTGATACCAATACACTATGACTATATGTATGCACTTAGTATGAAGCAATATCTCAAAACGGAAGACAGAAAAAAGATTTAGAAGGAAGCTTCATGTTATACATATCTACAGGACTGTTATTTTACTTCTTCAGCATGTTACAAGATGACAATTAACAATGATTTAGACAAGTTCTGTGTAATGGAGACTCAAATGTTTAAAACCCCTACCAGCAAAATGTATTATAATTAATTCTAATGTCGATTAAAACTTTCATAATTTATATTAATTCTTTTAATGCTGTTCTCTGAGTTCTTATGAAAGAATTTTCATCAGAGCTATTCATAAGCACAATTACAATGTGACATATACTGTGTGGTCACCATCATACCATTGTAGCCATCATACCATTTCAGTTTGGACATGTATGCAAGCTGTTTTGTGCTACAATGTTTTCAGATTTAAAGGATTTCAGAAAAAAAAAAAAACACACACACACACACAGACAAAACCAAAAAACAAAAACAACCTTCAAAACATTGAATACCAAAAGTTAAACTGAGATTTTTTTCTAGATGTGTTTAAGACTGAAGAATTACATAGAGAATTGAAATTTTACACATCAGAGGATATTGCCTTGTATTTCATGGTTCTGGATAATTACTAGATGCCAGTGGATAACTTAAACATAGCTTAGAGTCACTGACATTAATGTGTGACAGGCAGCATTACAGAACATATTTAGCAATTTTAAATGAAAAAAGTAGAACGATACTTAAAAAAAGAAAGAAAAAAAATAAAA
The DNA here is from genome assembly GCA_011075105.1 of Heteronetta atricapilla. Lineage (NCBI taxonomy): Eukaryota > Metazoa > Chordata > Aves > Anseriformes > Anatidae > Heteronetta > Heteronetta atricapilla. Next base: position 13,408,922 of record CM021735.1, read on the forward strand.
AAATAAAATCAGGATTATTGCAAGAGGAAAAACAGCAATGCCCTCCTTAAAGTAATGCCAAAAATGTCTTTCAGTATGATATAAAAAAATAAATATCAAAGAAACTATAAGATTGCAACAAGTTTAAATAAAACTAAATTCAATTCAATTGGCAATTGTTGTCAATAATAGCAAGATTACAAATTAAAATGATATGGCTTAGCGATCTCTTCAGGGAAGTCAACCAAATTTCAGATTTAACACTGCATTATTATTCATTATGCTGTTTCTGGTATTTGCATCTAAATTTCAGTGGTTTTGATGTTTCAACATATTCTTTAAACACTCAAAGGCATAGGATATTTAGACAACAAGTCTAGACTCAAATGTTATTAATAAAAAATAGAATTAAGAAAATTAATAGTACAGGCTATCTATAGTTATTTAGATGCTCATGACATACATACGTTGGAATTACTTATTTTAGCAAACATAAAAGTATCTAAAATATGAAAGCTATAATTGGAATCAATTTATGAGAAATCAATTTATATCTCAGATCTTAGTAATGAATACACTGGAAAAAGCTTAGCGACTTGCAAGTTGTTTGCCTCTTATCAATGCTTGCTACAATTCTGTTGTTCAGGTGCAGAGAATTTATACAATTCTAAGAAGAATACAGAAATTCTAACAAGTTGTAAAAAATAAAAGAAAAAGACTAAACATTATAACGTTTACATTTACAACATTTATAACATTAAAAGTACATCTAGGGAATCCATCAATGTTTTGTTTAACCTATAATAAAGACATCATATGATTACTCTTTTGTTTTAAGGTAAATATGTATGCTCTTAAGCACTAATATTTTTATTATTTACATTCAATGTTGTTTAAATTTACTGTTCTGTTTTTCCTTAACATTTCTAGAATTCATTTAACAAGTAAAATAGAAAGAAGCACACAGATGAGGAAATTAAACCATGAAGAAGAGACAAAAAAGTGAAATGAATAGTTAAAGAGAAAAAGCTGGATCACATTTTAAATGGGGAAAAACAAAAGGCAAAGCTTGTAAAATCTGAAAAAGTAAGGTAGGGGTGTGATGTGTGACAGGTGGAGTAAAATGAGACAGTTGGGAGGAAAGAAAGAAAAATGAAGAGCACAAATTAGACAAGACATTCATTTTAAGCCCTTAACAGGCTGGATCTCATCGTTGTCATCAGACAGGAAATGTCAGAGCTGGCACATTTGTTTTTTTTCTTTTTTTTTTTTTAATGCTTTTTACTTGTTTTTAAAAAAAAATCTGTCTTACAATACATAAAAAGTCTATTTGCTTTAAAGAAAAACACATCTTAATTTGTTCCCATTTTTTCTCCTACTCAATCTGTAACAAACTTCACTTCTATTATATTGGAAACTACAATAATTATAAGGTTTAATACTTCCATTATATTTTGAGTTATTTTATTTAAGACCTGAATACGAGTTGAATTCTTTAAAAATAACTAAACTTTGTACTTAAAACTACAGGTGGATTTCTGGAGGAGGTGAATATTGCATAAGATGACGTGCAGTAAGTGTTATCTCACAAATATAAACAAATACTTGTACATTTTAGAATTTATAAAGGTATGTAGATATATCTTCCAAGAGAAATAAACAAAAAAGTGATCATATTGCAAACAATTCAAAGTTTATTTTCCAATTAATATAAAGAACTTAAAAGTTTTTAATACAGTATATTCCTGGAAAGGGTATTTGGGGCCTGAAAATAATGGCACCATGTATAATGTATTAACCAACTTCTCTCAGATCTGACCACTTAATTTATCTGTGTTGTTCTGTCAAATAAAAAATACATATATATTATCCCCGCATACTGGAACATGGCAGAAAAGGCAAGCAGAGTAATTGCAATGCACGTATCCACAATTTGCTACTCTGTTTCTTCTAAATCTCAAGGTTAACTTCAAATGCAGAAGAATACTGCCAGGAGCCAAGTACATATAGTAATTCTTCTTTATTTGGTACTTTTAAAACATGTTCTTTTTTCTATTTTTAATTTAGATGATCATTTGAACTTTTTATTTTAAAATGTTCATCTCAAAAGTATATAAAAAATTAGTTTTTCCTTAATGAGTGAATGGACTTCTACCTCATGTACAGTTTATATCTTTGTATAGGACATCCTGCTGTCTTAACTCTTCCTTCAATTTTATCCATAAATTGACAAATAGAGTCAATTATGTTTAGAAAATAGAAAATATTGTGTGGGCAAAAATGTACATTGTCTTACAATTTACAATTCTCATTACCATCTTCAGATATGCTTAGTGAAAGAGTCCTTCCAGTACCTAAAGGGGGTACAGGAAAGCTGGGGAGGGACTCTGTCAGGGAGTGTAGTGATAGGACAAGGGGTAATGGTTTTAAACTAGAAGAGGATAGATTTAGATTAGACATTAGGAATAAATTCTTCACTCAGAGGGTGGTGAGGCACTGGAACAGGACCAGGTTGGATGGGGCTTTGGGCAACTTGGTCTGCTGGGGGGTGTCCCTGCCCATGGCGAGGGGGCTGGAATTAGACGATCTTTACAACCCAAAGCATTCTGTGATTCTATGAAAGCCAAATGGATGTAAAGTAGAAATAAAGATTTTGGATTGTATACACTGAGGTAAATAATCATGGAAGAGCAAGGCAGGCAAGGATCACCTAAGGGATTTGGAGCAGATGAAAATTGTTAAACTAACTGTATCCCTATACCTGTTTCCAATAGTGAAGAAAAGAAAGCTATCAGGCACAGTGTGGTATCATCTGATCTCTGATATTCAGGGATTTCCAGACACAATGGTTGAATTCAGACCATCAGGCTTAAAAGCCATCAACAGACTTATCCACCATGAATATTTCTGGGTTTTGTTCTCCACTTGTAGTCTAAATAAATTTATTGTCAATTAGAGGTCTTTACTTTGGGCCATTTACACAAACATTCTATGAAAGAATCTAGCAAAGAAAGATTCATCAAGCTTTATCAAGCTTCAGCCTACCTGTATAATAGAACTGAGGCCAACATCCTGCAAATCTTTTCATGTGTGCTTATCTTGAAAGGTTCTGATAAGCTTTTTCAAAGGTTAATTATCTGTGCATTAAAAAAATTACATTTATTTTCCATTTGACTTTATCTAGCCTCATCATGCTTTTTATTCCTGCGCCTACTACATTACAGAATATTCCACTGTGAGATACTTTGTCTATGAAATTACTCAGGTATTCTCTTTTTTAAAAAAAAGTAATTGAAACTCTTGGTGTATTTTTGAAATGGAAGACAGAGCAGATCTGGAGAACAGAGCCTTAGAACTGCTGAACATATATAAAAAGTAATGCACTTTGAAGGTTTTCAACTTATTTGCAACTCAAGTCTATTTAAATGAGATAGTTGACATTGTAAAGTTTTTTTGAAATGCCTAGAAATGCCACAGCCAACGATACTATGGGACTCTCAACTGAGAAGCAGCAGATAGAAGATGCAGTCTTTATTGATAGAACAAATACATATCCACAAGCCTCACACTAACTGAAAATTGGGAAATTCTTGCAGCTGGGCCAGACAGTAAAATAGTGGAAGAATAATTTCTAATCACAGACATCAGAATAGTCCTTTTTCTTTCAAGTTCAGTTCTACAATACCTAGACATTTTAGTGTATTATCTGGAGTCATTGCATGGGATCCTGTGAAAAGAAAAAGACCTAGAGTATAAATAATTGGGATGCCTATGAAAAGTCAGTTCTTATCCAAGTCCCTTTGTTGAAAACATCTGATGAAATGATCAATTTCCTCTGTTTTATCTCTAAGAGGCTGGAGTATATTTGGATACATTTATTAATGAAGTTTGAGGGCGCCCTTATCTGCTCTTTGATCAACACAAAATCCTTCTTTTACTTACTTCATAGTGGAGTGACAGTTCAAGAAGCACATAGAAGATATGATCCAAAAATGAGAGACTGTGGACATTACAGTTCCTTGAGCTATTCTTTCCTGCATGGAATGACCCAAAATACCAATACTTAGATCATATATTACTTCTTGATGATCTGGTATCTCCAACATCATACCTACATGGACTAGAGAGAAAGAGTCTTACCCTACCTCCCTGGTAAGAGTGCCCTGTAGCTAGGTCATTTACCATCCACTGTGTGCAGCCTTCTGTGCTGTAAGTGGGGAAGAAGGATAGATATCGTACCGGCAGTTCTAAAACTCATGTTGCAATGGTCCCTAGGGAACCACTGCCAGCTGGCTTAGGCTAAAGCGACCAGAGGCCTGGGGCTATGCAGAGAATCAAAGAACTATAACCATCACCCTGACAGCCCCACACTGTAAACTGGATACATAGAAGAATCCAGGTCTTTGTGTACACGGAGGAAAATATCAGTGTTTGTTTATCTCATTTTCTGAAAGATTTTATCTGTCAATCAACTGAACAATGTAAAGGCCATATAAAGGTGAAAATTGTATAATATTTAGGTATTTGACTGAGATGTATGAGACAACTCATGGTTGCAAGAAAAAAAAAAAAAAAAAGGAAGCTTGGAGAGGCTCTCAAAACCTTTTTTCTCAACAGATTTGTAGGATTCAGAGGTTCTAGTGGATTGAATGATTCCTAGCCAGACACAAATTGGTGATTTACATTGCCTTGATAGGAAAGGGAGCAGAGCTTTTCAAACTTCACCATTTGTTATCCAGCATTCATTGCTTTCATGGATTGTAAACGTACAGTGCTTTATAACTAATACTGCTTGACCTTGAATTAAAAATAGGCTAAGAATCTGAACTTCCCACAGCATCTTATGAAACCAACACACACTATTAGATCTGGAAACAAGTAGATGCTATTAAGTGCCTTTTCCCAGGCATTCAGAGTGGAAGCCAAGAAAAAGATCACAAAGGTAAGCCCGGACAAGAAGCACATAGGCCAACATTCACTGGATATGACCATTGAGCTGAAGAATCAGTTGTTACCATGCCATAGTTCCTGAATAACAGAGTGCTACCACCTTTCAATATGTCTCCTTGACAGATGTTTACTGGTCCATTTAAACAATATATATAAATAAATTTTAAAAAGAAACCTCTCTCTCCCCTTCTCGTTTCTCCTCAGCTGTGTTTATGGGATTGTCATCTGCAAATGTATTTGAATTCAGTCTACCATTCCATCACTGTTACAGTGGTAAGACTGAGCATGTGCAAGACTCATCATGTTCAGGTGTGCCCTTCATGTTCTTCAGTTACTGTTGGTCATCAGGAATATCTACTATATTTTGTAGAAATCCCCATGAGGACTGGTGTTTAGCTGATCACGAGAGATACCGAACATGAGCACTTGTATTCTTATGGCTGCTTTTAACAGAACTCTGAGCAACAGAGAAGGCCCATACAAACATTCCTCATCTTGAGGCAGCTAATTCTGCTGGTCTGCTTAGTTAAATCAGTACAATGTGATGGCAAGTCCTCACTATTCTCTCTAGCCTGATATAGTATCATGACTACCAGCGGAACATGCTGTCTGTCTTCCATAGCTACCTCTGGTTACTATGAGTCTTAGAAGCAGCATTTAAGTACAACCTGAATTTAACTTCTAGGAGCAAAATAGTTTACATAATAAGACACCAAATTAATACTTTTAAATTATTATCAGAACTGAGAATTAAAAGGCCAAAGGACATTTATCAACATTGCTGTCCAACATATTTATAGTACTCAAGAATAAACACGTACATGAATAAAACATTACCAATGTTATAAAAATCCACTGACATTTTTATTAATATCAAAATATCATAATTTGGGATTTGATTTATGATTTCAATTACTTTACTTGTACTAATGAATTAGATAATACATACTAGCAAGATTATTGGAATGACCATGCCATTGAAGGGTTAATGGCTCTAGTTATGGTAGAAATTTAAATATCATGGGGAGGCACCTCCTGACCCAGCCATCACTGAGAATTATGCAGATTCAAATGGGAGCCACACAGGCTTTGATTTCCCCCAAGGATTGATGAACAAGTACAAAATAATAGAAAGTGACAGGAAGCAGATGACTGAGGTCTAATTTAATGTCATTCTAAAAGACAATATACCTTAAATTGGCCTTAGGAAAATTATGGGTTATAAATAAGAGAAGAGAAACATGCACTTTTTCATTTTAGTTCACTAATTTAAGAAGTAAGCCTTTGAACAAATGAACAGTGAAACAATTGTCATTTGGCAATGAAAAACTGCCAAACTTAAGTAGGCGTACTTTGTTTGCATAATTTGCAATTTATTGGAAAAGGCTGTAATCTTAAAAGAGAAACCCTATTAAACAAAATTATGAAACAATCTGAAGAATTTTATGCAAATATTAATTTGAGACTGTTATGGAGACAAAGAATTAATAGTTCTTAAACACTATGATGAAATGTAATGAGGAAACGCTCAGGAAATGTTTGCAGTTTTAGTAAAGGATTAGCTACACATACTTATGCAGATTTTTTTTTTTTTAAATCTATGCTGAAAAGGTTTTTCAAAGAATGAAAACTAGAACATTTTACTAGATTTCATTAGTAAGGATCAGAAATAGCCTTCTAAATGCCCAAGTTAACCATAAACCATACCTGCATCCAAATCTAGACTTCAGTAGGTGATGTACACAATATGTGCTTACATCACTTTAAATTACAGAATATATAGAAATATCAACATTTGGATAATCTGAAACTACTTAATTTTATACTACAAATGTATGAGATATATTTGTATAGAAACGGTGTATTTTTGCACTTCAGAAAGTATGCTATTTATCCTGTGTAATTATTTTCATTTTTTTAACATTAATGAAGAGATATTCCAAATCAGGTACTTGCTCAATAATTGTCAAATTGACAACTGATTTTTTCTCAGCTAGAATCTAAACATAGGAGATGAATTTTGATAAACAATCATTCAAAATACATTTATATAGCCTCAAATTAAAAATCTAACAGTGCTTTGTAGTGCTTTGGAAGGACTCACTGTAAAGAGTCATATTAAAGCATTGTCAGCAAAGGTATGAAGATTGTCTACAAAAATTTAGGTTTATTAACTTATTTATTTATTTATTTATAAAAAGGCAAATAGCTGCTTTTAAAGTATGTACAAATACCCTATCTCACAAAGAAGTATCACAGGCTCTCTGCTATGATCCACATAGGCAAAAGAAAAGCGGCACTGCGCAAGTACTCCATCTGCAACTTAATCACATGGTAGACCTGGAGGCATCTCAACAGTGCTAACAGAACTGCCCCAGGAATCTACAGAGCAGCCAGATGCCAACCCTAGAAAAATCCATAATATTGCATGGTATCTGCAAGCTGTGACTGGCATTCGAGGAGAAGCCAGAAGACTGGTCCAATGTTTGAGGCCGAATAGAATCGTAATACTTGCGTATATTTTTACTGTGTGTAGTATGTTTTTTCCTTTAAGAATAAATTAAATGATGCTGATGAGAAGTGTGCACCCCCAAAAGTTTTCTGAGAAAGAGCTACGTATAACCCCATCCAAGAAAAAAAGAAAAAAGAAAAAAAGAAAAAAAAAAAAACTGTTGTAAAATTCAACTATATTATTCTGGCAGTGAGCCAAATGTGGCAAGTAAACTAGTGACCATACCAATGAATTTGTGTGTTTTAAATTTTATGTGAAAAGAAACTTTTAGGGAAATTACTTCCCGCAGAAGAATACTGCATATATTTTACAAAGTAAGCAGAGCAATAATAAGTATCTGTAAAATGAACAGAAGTAATTCTCTCCACAAAATCTGCTTTCTATAGTGAACATACTTTTAAAAAAATTATTAAGGCCTGAATCATCTTTATTTACACATTTCCTTAAAAGGTGATAGGTTTTCTACAGACAAAAACTCACATAATTTAGAAACAAGGTAAATGCTATTGGTGTTGGAAAACAGTCCCTTGATTGTTATATCTCCTGACATCAGGTTGTTTTCCTGCATGTAATGTCCTCTGTTCAGTGACATTTGCAGTAATCTTCAAAACTAAATTTTAGTTTATGTGACATAAGAAATATAAAGAAATATATAATTTTATTTAGAGAAAACTCAGAGAAACAGGAGAAGTGGAGAGAAAATACAACACTGAATTTAGTAATGTGGGTTAGGCAGATGGTTTAACAAATCTGAAAGTTATAACATCAACATACAGTTTCTTACAGACCTGATCCACTGAAGATTTTCAGGTCATCTGATCGATTGTATATTGTCCAAGCCCTTCACCTGGACAAGTGTTGACTACAACCCAAACTGTCCAAGGAACTGATGATAACTAGGCAACAGAATACCTGATGGAACTTTGACCATATGTAAAAAAAAAAAAAAAAACATCTCAGACAGAAGGAGTTGGAAGCATTTCCAAATAGCATCTTCCTAAAAAGACTTGAGAATCTCCCTTGCCATTTGCAGTGGGACCTCATAGCTGGCATCTGTTTCCACACACAACCAAGGCCCAGAGGAATCTATTCTTAATTTGAAATACCTTCCTACCTTCCTAACTCTCTTTGACCATGGCCTCTGTTCTGCATTCTGGAAGTATCAAAAAAATAGCGCTTAGCTGCATTACAGCATTATTTCATCTGATGTAACACCTATTCTATAAGACTACAACTACAAAATTAACTTCAGTGATCACAGAGAAAACAGAGCACCTGGTATCTACTGTAATTTCAAAATAAGAACCTGTGTTCTTTAAGGTTTGGTGTGACATATAAACACTACAACTACTGCTTTTCTGTGGTTTACATAAGGGCGCAGGGTTGTCTATTTGCCCAGAATAAAAAAGATGTAGGCACTGGTTTCATTTTCTTGTACATTCACTTGGGAGAACGGATTATAAACCCTTTAACAAGCTAGAATCAATTAAGTTGGTATGACCAACATGTATAATCAGAAGACTGCCCAAATTAATCAGTGGTATATTATTACAGTTAACAAATTAACTTTCTATAGGCAAATCAGTACCCTGTGAAGAAGGAAAACTGTTTAGGTCTTCTATCTCAGTGGCAACAAGCGACAAACTTTGGGACAGCAGATACTGAAACTCCCAATACCACGAGTACTGAAGCAATCTATGAAACTAACTCAGCCCTTTAAACAAGCAGTAAACAATATACACCTTTCAGTTTTTCCGTCTTGTTCTGAGCATAACTACTTGCATGCTTAATTACCTATCAGTTGGAATTTCGACAAAACAGATTATAATTCCCTTAATTATAGTATCGGTGAGTACCACACATACAATGCATCCATATTAGTCAAGTTCAAACAAATACAGAGGTGTCATGGAGTAAAATAAATAAATAAATAAGTTCTAAAATGTAAAAAGATTTTTTTAAGTAAATTCAGGAAAAAAAATAGGATTGACAAAGTTGGCAAGGAATTGAGAAATAAAGAATGAGGAACAACTAAGCTTTCTTATATTTTGAGCTTTTGAAGGATCTATACATGAAAGTCCAACTCCTAACTCTGTTATTACACAGATCCTTCCAAATATTTTCATATTCATTACTGTATATTAAATAATATATGAATTTTACGTCATAAATATAACTTTTTGTATAACAGACATGATACTAATTTTATTACTATAAATACTTATAGTAACAAACTCATGCAGAGCTTCAAAAGGAAGTTCTATCATCTTTAGTCTCCCAGAACTCATTCAAAAAAAATCATATAATCTAACATCCACTCACATTTTACTTGTTAAAATGACTGTTAAGAACTTAGAACTTATGAAACTACAGAGCACCCTAAGAAGCCATGAAATAGTATGAAATAATATGCATCTTTTCCTTATGTTCTAGTAAGTCTCAAGATGGATGCAGATAAGGAGTGCTGTCATCATTGCACCAGTGAAGAGTATAAAACACAAGAGGAAGCAAGAAGCAAGAATTTGGGTTAGTCTAGAAAAAAAAAAAAAAAAAAAAAAAAAAAAGGCTGAAAACAGATATGAAAGCTGTTGAAAAATATATGGAAAGGAGGTAAACAACAAGGAGGATTCAGAGCTTTTTATGAGTAATGATCATCAAAACAGAAAGAAATGGATGGATATTAAATGGACATGAAAACTTTCAGAAAGGAAATTAGAAGAAAACTTTTAACCATTGGAGGACTGAACCTCTCATACAGCCTCATTATGGAAAAACTGAGAGTAGGAATCCCACTTAGCTTTGTTAAGAAGAGTTTGATCAAGGGCCATATAATATGTTTCCTGGTTGTAGCACAAGACTGATGCTGACATTATGGTCTTTTTCAGTTCCATATTTTCAAAGCGTCAGTTCAGTCTGGACTTTTTAAAAGTATCTCTGGCAGATAAATACAACAGTGATCCTAATTTTTATTTGTCTGCAGTTATTTGGAAGACTTAGAGTCACTTTCCTATTTAATCAACAAACGATTTTTGTCAGTTATGTCATCTAGAAGCAGCTCTGATTGCCTGTTTCCTTGTTTTATGGACTTAATGGTATTTTCTGGTTCTTGGAAGATACATGCTTATCCATAAAGCATTCAACAGACACTTGGTTGGCCTATACAAAAACTTGTTTCCAGAAATATCTGTGCTATATGCAATTGGCAGGGCAAAGCCAGGTTAGTGCAGGATTTAACACGCTTGTTGTGAATTATCTAAATTCTTTGAGTTTTTAAGCAAGATAGGTTCAGTTGTCCCCTTGCACAGAACCTGAAAAATAAGTCATTAGACAATTTGATGCCTTTTAAAGAGTGATGGTTACATCAGATCTTCAAGACTATTTTTCCTTCTATAAGTCATTAAAGAGTGGAAAAAACTGCTTATAAAATATTTCTTTTCTTTTTCTACCTGATCAACTTTATGTTTAATAATTTAATCTATAATCATTTAATCTATATTAAAATTTAAAAAATCAGTAAATATTGAATAAATATTTAATACAAATAGCAAGCATGGATTGTCATACTTTCCAGTGTTATACATATAAACACGATTTAACAAATCAGTGATGTACATGCTTAACTGAAGTGACTAATTACACGACTGAATTTAAAGCACTTAGTTTTACCAGTAGAATTCCATTGCTGTACTTCACTGACAACATTTTAAAAACTACTTGAGTAATTCACAATTGACTGTTATCTTGTCAGTGACTTATTCTATTTTTGATAAGCACATTTTGACAAGTTTTCAAAAAAAAGCTGCTTTTAAGCAGTTGGTCAGTACAGTGCCTACTTCGCTTTTTCAGAAAGCTGAGGAGTTTGAAAAAGTGGGGAGAGAATGAGATGAAGCATTATCTCTTTCTGTTGCAGTTCTAGTAAATAGAATTCATGTAATATTTTTCTATTTGCCAGGACATTGATTTACATTGATGATTCCATAACTATGTAGGTATTTCATTTATATCAGGAAAATTGTTCCTTTATATATATATTACAGTGTATTTTCACCTGTGATTTTCCATATTACATCAAAGAGCACAATACTATAACACAATTACAATACAAACTATGAATAAAAACAAACTTTAAAACTGAACTAACTTCAGTCAATCTCTCAAATTGAATTCTCACTTAAGCTTTCTAACTTCACTTCTTAGCTGATGCATTGAAGCAGATGAGTAGGTGTTTCACTGACCTACTGTAGCCAAAGATTTTACCTTCTAAATATAGTTCTCTAAATTGCATATTAATAAATGTTAAAACAATGAATGTGAATGTCCATTGTTGTTAGCTTCTCCCCGTTTTTTCTCTCTTTCTCCACCCCTATAAAATATTTGAGTGAAGCTTAAACGTTGCACAATATGAAAGATTATACACTTAGAGGACCATTTTTTCCTTCTTTACATACCATTTCCTCCTTCTACATAGTCCTTCCCCTTCTGACACCAAAGATATCAGGATCAGTAGTCATAATGGACTGCAAGTAAGCTTTAACACAAAAACATCGACGTATATAAATGTAAGGACATTTGCTGGCATCCACGCTGTAGTTAAACAATTTTTCATGGCTCAGAAACAGACTAAAACATGGCATGCTTCTGATCTTACTCTATACGTTCATTTGACTTCTTGCAGAACACCTGTTGGCTACCTGCACAAACAAGGACTGTGAGAATTCTGGTAACTAACGTAATTGACACTTTGTACTGGCCGACAACACCAGGACATGGGTGAAAATGGTTCTGTGGAGATGTGCCATAGTCACAGCAGAGTAACAGTCCATACCCAATCACTGCACACCAGGAAGACGTGTATATTTGGATTTGTCCAAATGGGCATGGCAAACTGAAGTTCCTTCACTCCTCTTCTGAAGTGCCTTGACAATCACATCAGGCTGTGCTAAGGAGAAAGTTTGCTTCTGCACAAGTGAATAGTCGGCAACTTTGAAAAAGAGGCAGCTCAGGTTTGCAATCAATATATAGAAATACTGTTAGATAATATCCATATATTCTGCCGGTTAGCCAAATGGAACCTCACTTTTACTTTGAACAGTTGTTGTCCCTAAGACCCAAGGGCATAAACTGGGAAAGAAAAAAAATCCCACTTACCCAGAGATTATGTGAAATCTTGACATCAGGATGGGGTTCTTCACTGAGAGAGTGGTTGCACACTGGAACAGACTCCCCAGGGAAGTGGTCACTGCACCGAGCCTGACTGAGTTTAAGAAGCGATTGGAGTGTGCACTTAGTCACATGGTCTGAACTTCTGGGTAGACCTGTGCGGTGTCAAGAGTTGGACTTGATGATCCTTAAGGGTCCCTTCCAACTCAGGATATTCTATGATTCTATGATTCTATGATTTTTTGAATACAAGACACAAGATTGTGACAACTTGATAGATGGCACAAAACTCAGATGACTTAGCTATATGAAACAGAATTGTGCTGGCTCAGGGCAAAAATTTACAATGACAAATATCTGTATGTGGTTTCTTTCCTATGATGGTAGAAAAGGAGTCACAACCATAGCAAAATAACCCTTTAATTCAGGGCACAGGCTGCAATGTGTTTTTGTTTCACAGTCTCATGCCTGTTATCTGAACAGTGAGATCTGTTCAGGGGAAGTCCAATAAGGTACAATCCTTCTTTGATTCCTGAAAGATGAATTTATGGGAAAAGTACAGAATTAACAACTCACCAGCTGCCACTCAGTAAAGTGAAACCTACAGAATCTGTCAGATGATGACTCTCTCCAGTTGTTGGAATGATATACCGGAGTAGATAGGAATACTGAAATTTCCAGTGTGTCTGAGCAAAAGATAAGCTGCAGAGAAGACCAAGCTGGAAAAGAAAATGAGGTTGGTGGCTATGCCTGAATGGTGCCAGCATACAGATGTTTATGACTAATTCTGGACAAAAGACTGCAGCTTATAAATGAGATCAGAACATCACATGGCTGTAGCTCTCTGAGACAGGACAACAGAGTTCTCTGATGTTCTGGATGCACTTAGGAAAAGGTTTACTTAAGTCAGCACAGTCTGGCAGTCTAACACTTAACTATTTTCAGATGTACAAAGTTAAAAAAAGTGCTGCTCTATTTCTCAGCATAAGGGTTACAAAGAAATAAAAAGCACAAAAATAAAATAAAATACAGATTTAGTACCAACTGCTAGAGAATAAAGATTAGAAATTAAGTGGCAAGTCACAGTCAATTGGTTAGACAATTTTGACTTCCACCCCTATTTTTTTCTAAGAAACTGAGTTAGTTTAGTTATTAAATATTAATTTTTATTTTATTAATACTGATTTTAAGTAACTAATCAGGATTCAAAACAATAGATGCAGAAAAATTATAAAAAGGGAAAGAATGGAAACAAGCTAAAAGAAAACAGCTTTGTAGAAAAAGACAAATTTGAAAATATAAAATAGCAAGCTAATACAATTACAGTACAAGCTACAGAAAACTACATCTGTGTGACATACGATAAATCTAGTGTATGCACTGTAAACAGATCTGGTCTTTTGGGCATTATTGGAAAAATGAATATGAATTTATGGAAGTTGTAGTACGAAAAAGAAGCATCTATGAGAAATACACAACTACATAGTGTTTTGTTTTTCCAGAGTCAAGGGCCTCATATTAAAGCTTAACCAGCTGAAGCCTATGTAATGTTTCTAAAGAACCCATGCGGAATATTTCAGGACTCAATTATTGACAATAATTGAAAACAAACAAAAACAATCCACCACAGAAAATGGCATATGCAGATCGAATTAAAAAGAGAGAAATAAACAAATAAAATCTTCAATTTTGTAGTCTGGGTCTTTTTTTTCATGCTCAGCTTTTAAGCCAGTGAATAATTACCTTTGAGAGTTTCCAACAATTAAAGAATAACATTGATTAATTAGGAAAGAAATTGAAGAGTACTAATCAATCCTAAAGACAGATTTTCTTCTCCCACCTCAAGCCTTTTCGTCACCCACAAACAATGTGTTTTCTATACTGTTCAGATTCTTTGAAAAAACATTCATATTCTTGTCCATTCACACAAAACTCTCTTGGTGAGCATTGTTTTGGGAGGAGTGGGTGGTAGGCAGGGGGCACAGGATGTGGAGAGAACAGATAGGATGTCAGGTGAAGATGGAAAGCTGTGCCCTCTCTAACCAGCTGAAGACTCTGCATGATTGTTTTCTTACAAATAATACCTGTGGGTGTTGAAACTGTTCAGGGAATCTATCAAACATACTCTTTCACATTGCTGTTGTAACTCTATGAAATTTATTCTTATTTCAAGAGAATCTTGGCAATAATACCTGTAGGTGGTTGAGTAATTTAGAGAAAATCTGTCAAACCTACTTCCACTGACTTTAGCAAGAGAATTCTGTAATTACTTTTGAAGTTGTAAAATGCAATGATTTATTTTCAGTATATTCAGAAAGTTTGAAATTGAGCTTCTATTTTTTCTTTGAATGACTTCTAATAAACTTAGTTGAAGAACTAACTCAAAGAGTAGATCTAACAATTGCACAGCATTCATTTAACTCACAATAAGGGGAAAATATCAGTGCTGCGCTTAAGTAAGATATGACATTACTGCAAATACAGTCTCATCTTCGTGCGGGAAGCCAGTCCACATTTAGTTGTCTCCTTACATAACTCTAATATGATACATCTGAAATTAACCTTGATTCGATCTTTTCTGTGCAAAAATACATAGGTTTACAGAATATTTATGAACAATGTATTCTTCACCTACCCAGTAGATTTATTTAATATTTCTTAATCCAGAATAATATAAAAAATTGAAAACTCAGAATTCTATTGTAAACCTGGTAACACTTGAGGATTTTCTTAGTGCCTCCAGACACAGACACACATTCAAATTACTTGGCTTAACAACCTACCCTTGTCAACTGAGCCAAATGAGTGAACTTGTATTCACTTTCAGTCTGTGGTAAATGTGATGTAATTTGACCTTGTAAAATCCCTAAGGAAAGAAAGGTAGTCCAACATCAACTACTGAAAGAATCTAAGAGCATGTAAAGACACCTAAAATCCAGGAATTTAATCATTTGGTAAATCCTTAGAACCCGGATTCAGGTGATCAATATTACTTTATATACCATCAAATCGCAAGACTTTGGAGTCTATGACTTCTGAATGCTCAAAAAAGTCAAATTCATAGTTCTGTGCAGAGATGTTTTAATTTCAAATAGGTTCAGGCATCATTTTGTGGTAATGCAATTGCAAGACTAGCCATAAAATGCGAAGTAGCAGATTCCTTTTCCTATCACCAAAGAATCCACGTTCCATTTGGATTTACTTGGTTCTGCAGGGGGCACTCAGAGCATCAAAAGGTGAACTGGTTTGTGGTCATTGAGGCCTAACCAAATATGAGTGGCAAAGGCATTGGACAAAGATGTTGGAACTTGCTATATTATAACTTCATTAGTCCCAAATGGTTGCTTAATTTCTAATTTGCAAAAATAAATCATCCCCCATCTGCGGTTTACATTTTGGCTACTATCTAATTGTTTAACATGAACATATATCTGTAGCAAACATTCACATTTGAACAGGGAGGAGCAAAAAACAATGGAAATTCCTGGTGAGAAACAATCCAGAAACATTTTTAAAGTATTCATTAAACTCCCTCCCCATATTTTGAGACAGATTTCCAGCATTTCCTCTCACCATGTTCTCTGAACAGAAATAATTCTTAGTTAAAGTATGGTGAAAAAGCAGAGGACAGTGTTAGCAAACTACCTCATCAGAGCAAGAGGTAGCTCATTGAAAACAGGAAGCATGAGTACTATAGCCACCCAAGTTACTATAATGCTCTGAAATTCAAAAGAGAAACTGTTTATAATATACAGACCAAAGTAGAAGGGAAATCAGAAGTAATACATTTCTTGCTGCTTATAAAAAGGAAAAGTCATCAGTCATCTTCTTCATAAACATGCTGTATCTGTGCACTTACTCAAATTAGCCTTTTCCATACCAAAAAAAAAAAAAAAAAAAAAGAAGTTTGTAAATACCCAGTTCTCAATAATCTCAACCACTTTTTCTTTTCAACTAGGTAAAACACCATGTGATTACTGAATTTGACAAACCCACCCTTCATGCTTTCTAACCACAACTGTTGATCCCACATCTTTTGAAAATACATTTCAGAATAATTTAGGATTTCCAATCATTTCCCTGGGGAGTAAAATTCTCTCCAGATGTAAATTGTTCTGGTTTTTTGTTTGTTTGTTTGTTTGCTTTAACTTGAAATGTAATATGGCATATAGCAAAAACTGTTTATATGTTGTATCTATCAAGTGCCATCCATTTTTAAAGGAGAAAAAAAACGAACAACTAGTTAACGGATCAAAATAATTTTCTTACAAGATAAATAGCTCAGAGACAATTCTCCTACAATGTATGTTTATGAAAAATCAGCAGGAGCCATTTATGGTCTCATAATACATAAATCAACGGAAAGAATATTTGGTCAGAATCTGAAACATCACAATATTAACTCACTGTGATTACAAAGTGTTGGTTATCCCCCTTCTTACAGGTGTCAAATCAAATCAATGTAATGTTATAATTTTATAAGTTGCTGGAAACAACTAAATTATTTCGATGAGAATTGTTTCTTCAATGCATTTAAATATTGGTTTAGGGAAAACAAGTCCTCATGTTTTTACACATTGCCAAAGAAAAAAAGCAGAGAAATAGCAAAAATTGTCTTACTGCAACTGACCTAAACAATTTTGTGACAAGGCAAATGAACTATTCCATACAGACAGGCATACATGCCACTAAGTGATGGAAATAAATAGGGCTTTGAAATATCAGTGTTTATTTGTCACTACAGCTTTTGCTTTCAGAATAATTACCTATGCACAAACTCTAGATGGCAACATTGCACTTACTGTATTACTAAAACAAAATGTCACACTAAGTCCCTACATATCCTCTTTATCAACATTTTATGTGCCACAGATCTATAGCCTCTTATTATAAGTGTAATGAAGCAGAAGTTATTGAAGCATTTTATTGATTGCTCAGATCACAAGTTTACTGTCATACTGAATTGGCACCTTACTTGCTGAAGCAAACTGCTGACACCTTTTTAAAAAAGTGACAACTACATCTATTTCATGACCAGAAATCCATTTTCATCTCTATCAAGACAAGAATGCAATTTTCACTTCATTTAACTGATGTTAGGCCTGCTCAAGGCATGACACTTAGAAAAAGACACAAGTTTAAGGTTCTTAAAATACTTCTGGTAACTAGAATGCAGTTCAGTTGTGGGAAAAAAAATCAACCATCACTCAAACCTATAAACAATAAAACATTCTAAGAATCACTTATTGAACTATCAAGAGGGCAGTTTTCTCTTTCAGTTGCAGAATTACTGTAGCATTATTTTTATATTCTGTTAATAAGAAGCTATGTTGAGATACTACAGTTTCTGTATAAAATCCTGCTTTACACAAAGTTGACTTTAACATGGGATTATTTCTTGAGTGGCCCCTACACGAGTCAAATGGACAAAAATTTCTATTTTTGTGTGACCTATGAAGAATGAAATAAAGATACTTAACACCTCTTCAAGAGTGTGAGTCAATGTCATATAAAATTAGACAAGCAGAAGCTGCAATCAAGAAGAAACTTATATATAAAAGTTTTTAAAAAATTGGGGGTGTGGTACTACTGAACAGAGGCTGTTCACTAAAAGCACAAATGGAAGCTAGGCATGAACTGGAAATCACCTTAAACATTTTGGTGAATTTCTTCCTTTTCTTTCAACACTATCTAATAATTACTATGACTGCTTTACTATAATATAATCTTATTTTCTCAAAACAGCATTACAAACAGGGTAAGTATACTTTGATGCAATTTTCTGATAATTCTATGAACTAATATGGATATAAAATTATATGAAATACTGATTTAAAAATACTTGGCAAATAAAATCTAGGATTTTGTTAATCTCTCCCAATCCAAACCCCTGCAAAGTGATTCCACGTAACAGCTACTTTATACTAAAAAGGGGAAGAAAATAGGCAAAAAGAATCATTAGAAATTAATACAATGTAATTACTGAAGTCTGTGGAAAACCAATTGAATAGTCAGGACAGTCACGCTTCTCCAGAGTACAAAATGAAAAGTTATGGAGAGAAGCTTTCATTCATGTATCCTAGAGGTATTCAACCCCCAGTACTTGAGCCAACAGTTTCAAAAGAGTGGCAAAAGAAAATAGAAATATATATTTATCTATTTCTCTTTGTTTTAATAATTGCAATATTTCACTTAAAAATACTATTGTTTTGTACAGATCTACATAGCAAAATTATGAAAATCTTATGAATTATGATGTTACTGGATGTGGCTTAGAGTAATAACAGAAAGCTGCTCAATATACTGTTTTGAAACAGTACATTTAATCTAGTGTTCCCATAGAAGAACTGCAGAAATATAGCTTGATAGAAGAATCAGTGAACAACTTTATTCTCTCTTGTTTTCTTGCAGGTATTTTGCATACTATCTCCATTAGTGTAATGTAATTTGCTGTGGTTCAAATGATTAATTACTGTTACTGTAAGTTCTGCTAGATCAAGCTAATGAAAATTCGGCACAATTTCCTGTCACTTCTCATCCCAGCTCAGTCCCCTCATCCCCCCACATAAGTGTAACACACTTGCAGTAAAAATAAAAGTACACAGAACAGAACCTTAGGACTGGCTACATTTGTTAACTATCATATTCAAGTTTTGCTTCCAAGTACCATATGTTCCAACCCATTTAAATATACTTAAAGCAACTTGTGATTCTTAAATATTAATATCTATGCATTTTCCATAATAAATTTTAACTGTGGCAATGACTGAGATTATTCTTCTATGTACCTGTTCATATACGTTTTGCTTTATTTAGGAAAGGACATATCTTCAATAAAGTATAGGGACAGCTTCAATAAAGTATAATTCTAAATCAAGAAAATGTTTAAAAATCATTAATATCATTTTAAAAGGTATTTGAGTCTTCTCTTTTGGCCTCTGTTTAGCTGTGCTAGGCCTGTGAATGACAGCTTCCCTGCTTGAAGCATACAGAAAGCACAGCCTTCCTCATTCACTGTCAGTACTATGGCCTTTTCACACGTTCCTTCCACAGCAGTGTTTGTCCCCAAACACTGGAACCCAGCACAATGGCATTCCTACTTCAACACCCCCACCAACAGCACCACTACATATGAAGAATGCTAATGAGATGGACATCCCCCACCTCTGAAAGTGTTAACTATATCTAATACCATCAGATATAATGCTATTCCTATTGTTAGGAGTTAAATTTTAGCGCAATTCCATTTTGTAGATGTTTTTCTTGTAAAAATATTTCTAATAGAAAGTATAGGAGCTTGACAAAAAGCTCTTAAAAATATCTTACATGCGCATACCCAATTATGTATATTATATACATAGTAAAGAGAATGTAACCTTTAAATTCATTTGGAAATCTCAGAAATTCCAAGAGACACGGCAAAAGCATGTTGAAAATCATAAAGCATAAGCCCACCATCTGAAGTGCTGATAACAGGATAATTCTAACATTACCAATATTTAAACTTCACTTTTTTGTTAGAAAACTATATTTCTAACAAAAAAACAGAATTCATGACATTAAAATGTCAATATTAAATTTATTAAGATTTTAGTGAAGCTTCTGTCATATCATACAGATATGTATTTGCAATTCGAAAGAGTTCAAAGGAAAAAAAATTGAAGGCTTTTGTAGTATAGTTTATAGTTACAATTTTTTTCCTTCTCCTTCATTAAAAGTAATGCACAAACCTTTTCCCAAACTTCCAAGTACTCTCAGTTTTACCTAGTTCACTCCACCTTATATTATTCCCAAGGAATGCTAATGGGAGAATACTGATTGCCCTCTTTAAAAGGATACAAAGACTACAGAAAAGAGATGGTAGCTCCTCACTGCTTCCTTCCTCTGGGGCAAGAAGCAACAAAGTGATTACAAAAACTGTGCAACTACTACACAGCACGGACCAGAAACCATGCATTGTTTTAATTCAATGCATGTATTTTAAAATGAAGTTCACATTGATTTTAACAGAAGTAAAGAAGTAACATGTATTGGCATATTATTAGTTGTATGCAGTATTATATTTCAAGGGACAGAGTATATTGTCTTAACAGAGTAATAGTGTATCAAGAAATCCAGCCTCCCCCCCAGCCCCCCCCTTTTTTTTAACCTCCATTCCCTTTTTGTTTAAAAAAGGTTAACGGTTGCACTTGATGATCTTAGAGGGCCTTTCCAACCTAAATGATTTTATGATTCTAAATGAAAAGACAAAGTAAATACCAATAATGTAAAGTGTCAAAATAACAGTGGGATAAACAGATATCAAGACAATATTTTTCATATACTGAAGTAACAGCTAGATGTTATATTGATATGAATGCTGTGTGCAGTCATCATAGCATTATGCTGTCAGGCCTTTGGCACAACAGGACCAAGCAATACACTGATCAAATGTCCTGGTTCTTCTGTAGCATGCATCCTAACCTTGTATCTATACCATCAAACTATATGCTCTTTACAAAACAAACTTGTTTTAATTATTTATAGCAAAGGGCAACATAAGGAATATGTAGTAAAGAGAGTTATTTCAAAGCATTTTTATACTTACAGTACAAGATAACCTACAGTTATTGTATTGACTTCGTTTATATTCAGTACTAATACAACTTCAGTTATAAAATGGTTGGCAAAATTAACAGAGACACTTTCAAACTGAATTATATGTCATATCTTATCTTTGAAGTAATATAATTCAAACTAACACAAGCTTTCAACACATTAACTGCACAAAACACTTAACATCCTTCTGATGTAAAATTTCATTTAAGCACTTAAACCAATTTGAAATGTTTATTAAAATATTTTAATCATAAGTTTTTTTCTGTAGACAATTAACTGTCATATACATAAATGAACTCATACATTTATCCTCGTAATCTGAAGACTATAAAAAGCTAAAAACGTCCTGAAATGTTATAATGCACATATGTCTATATGCAAGCCTTTCATTATAAAGAACCATTTGCCTTCAGAAGAGATTTCAAACCTACTAAAATTATTATATTTTTCTTGTCATTTACAATTTCCAACTGAATACTGCCAGATAATCACCAGAGGGATGATTAACATAAGTTAATTTACTGAAATGTCTTTATATGTTCTTCACAGAGAAGAGCAAAAAGTAGTCAATAAATGACTTGCATATGAATTTTCATTTAAAAGCTCCATTGTCTGCTTTATTCTACTAATTACCATTATACTTGCTAAATACTTGTAAGCATTTTATATATATTTCCTACATGAGTAAATATATGTTAAGACACTGGAAAGTAATACATCTAATTTCTGTGGCCTTTATGACAGGCAGCATAGTCTTAAAAGTGAAGAATTACCCATAAAATGTGTAAAGATATTCCTCAGTCTTGAATGTATTACTGTACTGATTCAGGAACAGTTTGAAACAAGCTTTTCTTTTTCATGTGCTCTCTCATTTTTGTTTTTGGTTTGTTGGTGGGGTTTTTTATTATTATTATTTTTATTTCTTCTTGCTGACCACTATTAACTCTAGACAGGAATAGTCTCTTCTAAAGTCAATTCTCATTTCTCTTTATGGATCTGACAGCAGGAGGTGCTGTATAAACAGTGTGACTGACACTTTGCTTACACCTCTCCTCCCCCTTCCTACATAGACTGGTAGTATGATCTATCTGATACAGTCATTCTTAACTCTGTGGCCTGAGATCATTTTTAAATCCTAGTTTCCTAGCTGGTTGTTTAATTTCCATATAGTATTTTTTCCTGGAAAATCTGTATGTCTACTATTTTTATAAACAACTCACCAAATCTTTAAAAATGTATACATTCTTACATATATAAAAGGAACTTAAGTAACTACCCTGAACAAGATCATTGTTTTCTTTTCTTTTACTTCTATCTCCTAAAATAAAACACTTGGTTAGGAAAAAAAACATCCTATTGCACCCATACTGTTAAACGATATATTCACCAGCTGTATTCTACTTTTTTTTTTTTTTCAAATTAAAATGCATTTCTGGTATATTTATTTAACAGTACATGTATAGTAATTAAATATGGGGTGTTGTAAATATGATATAGTTATTTATTTTTTTCATAATGCAACACCAGTTATATTTATATGTACTTTATTTATCAAAGAAATGTTTCATCTAAATAATTACTGAAATTAGTTTTATGGGAAGATCCATCAGACCATTAAAAACTGCATGTGCAGAACAAGCTATGAAAAATTATTGCTTTAGAGAATAACCACA
Source organism: Heteronetta atricapilla (assembly GCA_011075105.1). Classification (NCBI taxonomy): domain Eukaryota; kingdom Metazoa; phylum Chordata; class Aves; order Anseriformes; family Anatidae; genus Heteronetta; species Heteronetta atricapilla. Next base: position 13,431,794 of record CM021735.1, read on the forward strand.
TAAGGAGCATCACAGCTAAGCACAGTAAGCAGCAAGAAAAAGGGAGGTATATGACATCCCATACCAAAAAAAGAGACACAATTAGTTCCTTTATTGTTTGGCTTTGTGATTATATATTTCATATTCCTAACAGGTAATGCAGCTTATGCAATATGTTACACTTCTTTATGACAAAGTGCCAATCATTGTTTTTATAGATTTAGTACATTGCAAAACGAAAACAAAAAAGCAGACTTTTAAAGAGTGGGACAACTTACCTGCTTGCAACAGTTTGCAGACTTTAATCGTTGCTGCAGGGCCAATAGAAGTCCTGGGATATTTATCTTTGCTCCTGAGAGGCTGAAACCTTCTCTCTTAAACACCCAAACAGGTCCATGCAAAGGTGTGATGGAATTTTGCAGGCATCTGTCAAGCAGAGGAGCTATGCAAAGACAAGAAGAAAAAAAAAAAAAAGGCATTCTTTTGACCCAACTGAAATATACAGTCTCTAACACAGCCTCAGCATCAGAACTAACTCTTAATATCTATTATTTATATCTGACCTGGGTTAAGTCTTGGAAAAGCAACTCCTGCATTTCCAGTGGTCACCATGAAGGACGTATTTATATTGAGACACCCCCCATGAAAGACTCATAAGCTTCGTGAGCACACCTGAATAGTTCTGAAGTGTGCCTAACTAGCTGCACAGAGTGTCATGGTGTGCACTGATTGCCTTATCTTCTCATTTATCACAGATGAGTTGGAACCAACCTTGCTGAAATCTACTTGCATTGTCCTGATAAAATTGCAAGATCCATGTTGTTCCTACACACAGTTTCCTGTTGAGGAGTTTACATATACCTAACTTATTATAAATGCAGTGCTCATAAAATATAATCAACAGTCTCATAAGCAATTTTATTTTAACCTACTCAATGTTACTACCTGAAAAAAATAAAAATAATAAAAAAAAACTCCTAACAAATAAAAAGCTCAGTGTAGCTGTTTAATAATGCAGGAAGGTCAAATAAAAAGATAGATAAAATTGATTCATGCTGATGGTCTCAACAACATCTTTTTCTTGCCGTTCCTGGATTTCAAATCATTGTAAAGATTGAAAGGGTTCTTCTTCAGGAACCTAATGTCAGTATCTGTGACAAATCAGGCGATGTTATTTTAGCTTATGGCATTACTGAGATAATGCATTTTGGAGATATTTTGTATTTTACTGTACTGTGTAATGCACACATGGGCCTTTCTTATGTGACGAAATAGCATTAACTAGCATTTCAGGCATTTACCTGATATTCTAAAATGAAAAGAGAAGAAGGAGGAGGTGGAGGAGCAGGACAAGAGGAGGAAAAAAGCCCCACCTCGAACCTGTTTTTACTAGAAATATGCAAGAAAATAAATAAATAAATAAGAGTATAAAGTACCTTGGTGAACAATGCAAATAAACTACATGTATAATTTTCACATCTAGACAAACTATGGTCATGAAGAGTCATATCTGCAATCTAGGTATGCTATAAATGGTGAATTTCCTATGTACATGTATACCAATGAAGAACTACATGTTTTGTCAGAGAAAATAGCACTGGGTGGATTAAACATTGCAAATTTTATTGAGAAAATTTCCATTCAGACATGACAAAGATTAGCTTCAATAGTCTGTCACTCAGCTGCAAAAACAGAGCCTAAACTAAGAGTTCAGTTTAGAAACTTCCATACATTAGTCCTCTCGTAACTGGGAAAAAAAAGTTTGGGAAAAAGTTTGGGAAAACAGAGAAGGAACCTAACATATGGTTAAATCCATCTTCAAAAATAAAGAAATTGGGAAACATGCCACAGGTTGTTTTGCTAAAGTCATTATATTTTATGAATTATTTTAGCATGTGGTTAATCAAAACCATGTTTATATTGGGGAAAGGAACTATTTTTTTTAATATCATGTTAAAATCCTGGTTTTCTGACTTCCAGAATTTTGTGATATGATCGTCTAGTCAGCAGTTTTATTCATGCTCACATAAACAGTCCTGAGAGCTTCCATACACTATGCCTACTTCTTCAGCAGATATCCTTGCACCTGCTTCCATCCTGCATACTTAGCATAAAAGTCTTTTCAGAATTAGTCTGCAAATCCATTAAAATTTAGTTATTTAAACCCCACTGAAGTTCCAGCATTGCTATGATGTTTAGAAGACTATACGATCTCAGTTAAGCAAAATATACTAAAACAAGATCATATAGAAGCACTACAAACGTTCCATTTAGATGTAAAGGACTATCTATGTGGTTAACTACATGCATTTCAGTAATCTCTTGAATGAAAGCCTATCACATCATTCTTCCAAAGTAATTTAGAATTGCCTGTACATCTCAGGTGTACTTTCACTTTGTTGCAGAAGTGGAAAATGGTATGCAGAAGCTTGTATCAATATCAGATGGATGAAAATAGAAGAAATGTAAGAAGATGTGGAAATACATATATACAGGTTCAATGTTCTGCAGGAACTTAAGAAAATGAGTTGAAACCCTGTTGATACTTAAGTTAATGACAAAAATTCCATTTTTCTAAAGAGAGAACAGACTTCACAAAATAAGGCTGACTGTGGTTCACTGGACAAGATTAAAAAATAAATTAACCTACTCTTCTTGATTATCCTAAGTAATACTGCAAAACTTTTTCAAAATATGCAGTTGAAGTAGACTTCAAACCAGAATGCATGCATATATGTTAAATATTTGTTCTTAAAACCTGCAAAAATGATTTTCAGATTACAATCAGTGAATTAGTATTTTTTTCCAGACTATTCTAACAATGCACTTATACTCTAACAATGTAGTCAGACATAGAATTAAGAAGGTGAGGTAATGAGTGAGGTCTGACCAGGAAGACTGGCAAGAATAAATTTACTTGAGCACTAATTAGGCAGTATCAAAACTAAATCCATGTTTGATATTATGGGGAGTGGTTCTACTAATATTTCATTCAAACTAAATAAAAAGATGAAAATCTATTTCCAGCGAAGATTCTGAAACTTTTATAAATAACTTCATTTCATAGCTGTAAGAATAAGATTACAAACAGAAAATAAAATAAGCACAAGTAGCGATGCATTTCTGAGTCTGCAAGCAGGCCGAAACACAGCTGTGACAATATGTTTGTTTATGGGAATTGGATGTTAAATTTGAAGGCTAATTATAACACTATTTTATCACAAATAATTTCAAGATAAATATAATAAAGCCGTGCTCATTCACCTTCTCTGAAGATACTGCATACTTCCAAACCAGAGAGGGGGCAGCTCCAGAACCTGCTGGAATGACTCAGAAGTGAAAAGACCCAAAGTGTCACCTCTTTCAGACATGCCTAACACTCAAATTGCCTTTCAATCAGTCACACTGAGTAGCAGACCCAATTCAATTTTGAATAAGCAATAATCATTTCCATAAACATCAGCTGATTCTATCCATAACAACATTTGCTTCATTCCATGCTCAACCTTTATGTTGCCAGAGTTATAATCTAAAACAGCTAGTATTTTTTAACTTTTTCACTTTCTTTTGACCTTCTTTAGAAAAAATCAAGAAAAACTATAATAAACTATACTTAAGTTACTACGCATTCACTGAAGTAGAAAACTGTGTCCCTAGAAAGGGAAAGCATTATAGGTTGATAGCAAGTCAGTCATTTCAGAACATTATACTTTTACTAAAATAGTCCATAAATTTATTGCTCTGGGTATCAGATTTGTAATTCCAGAAGATATGCTTGGCACTCTAAAAAACCACTGTTGCTCAAAAACTGTTCCCACTTTAGGAATGATTATGTTCTTATTTGAAACCAATGTAGATATGCAAAAGTAATAATTTTAAATGAAGAGCTGGCTGTGATTGATGACTAGACATCAAAATATCTCGTCTGCTACCTCTGCCTAATATTGACACCAGCCACTAATATGCAGATGTACCACTTCCAGGCTTCCAGCCATCTTGGTGACTCATTTAAAACAAAGAAGCTATTAGTCTGATTAATAATCTTCTGAAAATTAAAAGAGTATTAAGAGTGAGTTCATAAAATACTTCCCAACCCCACTAGACTGCTTTGATATTATGCCTTTAAACAAACAGCAGTCTACACAGCAAGGCAAAAAGAATTTATAGGCAAAAATTCCCAAAGATTTGCAAGTCTACTCTCAAGCTTTGCGTAGTCCATTCAACATTATTGCTGATGAAATATTGCAAACATTGAACTATTAAACAGGATTATGACATTCAGTAAAACTGTATTGCCCATAGCAAACCAAGATAAAGGCTAACCCTTGGAAAGAAAGTGCACGAGCTATCTGGGAAGGTTTAGGAATGACTCGCCATGATGTGTGTCTCTCAGGAAGCTAGAGATGTTATTATGAGGTACTTATGCAAATCCTGAGAGAGAGTGATAAGACAAATTGAGCATCATTTCTCTTAGCAAACAATCTGTAAAAGGATTTTTTTATAAAAAAATAGTGATATCAGAAAAACAGGAAAGAAAACACTAATATTTTTTCTGCTATTGGAAAAAATATTGCAATATGATCAAAATACCAGATATTTTTTTTTCACACTTCTTTGGCAAAAGGCTTTTCCTGAAGGTACCTCCAATATGTAGTGTAGATGATAATATGTACTAGATGGAGGGCATGTGATTGTGCTGCCATACGCTGTTCTTCACCGTTCTTCACATTTAGCAAACACCACATGATTCTGTCCAGGGCAACTGGCATGTGCTATCCAAAATTGCAGTTTAAATAGGGAAGCTGAATGATGGAGAACATGTGGTTTCCTGTGTTGTTTAAATTATGTCAGTGTATTTTTACTCAAACAAAAACTAATCTAACAGCTGCTGTGTACTTTTGTTTACATGCTATATGTCAAATCGTATTGTCCCTAAGGTACTTATGAGAGATGCTTTAGCAGTCATTTTCTTAAATACTGATGCCTATCCGAATTTGGATTTTTCCACCATTGAACAGAATGACAAGCACACGATTGCTGTACTTAAAGCAATCTTTCACAGCTGCTTTGCTTTTTCAGTGATCCCATTAAATTGACGGCATATGCCTGTGGGGTCTACAATGTTACAATACTGCTGAACAAGATGTGGATTGTACAATACAAATTTCTACAATAGAACTTGGCTTTACTGTGGGAACCATTTCCCAGGTCATCCTTCTATTTATTTTTAACCAGAGCAAAATTTAATTTGAAAACTTATCTCTCTCTGTGACCTCTACTGGACACCTGGTTATATTAATTGTTTAGAAGTGCAAACTCTAACACTCAGTGGTTAGTAGGCATGAAAACCTATGAAGTCTCCTCGGTTCCTAAAATGAGCATGAGTCATGCCTTTTCTTGAACTGAATGAAGTAGCTGTGCATTAAATATGCTGGCACATCTTCTGCTTGAGCAAGTGGACCGAAATGGTGTGAATTGTTAATGCCTTGCTGCTTTGGTTCACGGCTTGTGATTGATCATTTGTAACTATATCTACTCCTTGTTCCATGAAATCAAGTATGGAGTAATGGGTTCATCAGATTTTTGGGTTAAATTGAGAGTGAAGAGGTACTGTGTGTGGAAATAAGAGTTGCCATGTTCGGGGCTGGCCTTGTAACAGCATGGAATCTAAAGGCGATATTCAAAACCACTTCACTCATCATACGCTTACTGATTCTGAATAGGGTCCATTTGCAGGGGACATTTGGTAGTTTTCCAATACACTTTATGCCTCTTTCTCCACTTCTACCACCCTGCACATTTTTTTTCTTTTCTCTCTCTTTTTTTTTTTAAACTGCAATAGCTTATAACTGGTCAGCAGAGAAAATTAATAATTTAAATATCTTGCTACATAAAAGTAAAGACAGCGTAGGACAGAAATGACTGTCCTCCTAATTAATGATACTGTCTAAATATTAAGTCATTTGTATGACTCAGGCTATAAAGAACTCAGCAAAGTTTCAGAATTCAGAATCATAATCTCCAATTTTTAAAAAATTATTGTAGAAACTATCTTTCCAGGCAGAAAAAAGTGACAATAGCCTTAATTTTACTCCTCTGACCATTCATGTGCAGGAATGACACACATTTAACACTACAACATTGAACTTACAACCAGCAGTATGTTGGGCCACAGCAAACACAAGCCCACAGCAACTAGAAGTGACAACCTGTGATGGCCTGCAGGAAAGTATTCACGTTACAGTATCTCCACAGAACAAGAAAGGTAATGTATGTCAGTATCAAAATTACTGCAACACTCACGATGCTCTGTTTGTGCAACAGAAATCTCACTATACATACCATATTATCTCATCTCCTCTGGTTAAATTTCATCAATTCAGAATAAAACGCAATAATGTGTTTCCAATGTTATAAACAACTTACGAAAACTAATTATGTGTGAATGTTTAACTTAGAATGAATGAATGACTCTGGTCAAATAAAGTTTGCAACCAGGTCTTCCATCAACGCTTGTATTGAAGTTTAGACACAAAACTAAAAATGAGATCAATTTAAGACCAAAAGAGAAATACAGAGTAATAATTGACTGCTGTTACTAAAGTGTACTGTTTTTATACACCTGTATACATGTGTGATGATTATAGCCATATTAAGACAAAAAGATATTTTAGTTCAGTTCAATTTCAATCCAGGTTATATGTGATTTTTAATATCTCTTCTCTGTTTAATATTTATACTGATGAATGTGAGTATAGTGCGAGTCTGCAACAATCTAGCTGATGCACAAGTCTTTTCTTTAAGACCTTTTGGGAGACTTGAATTGATGCAACATTGGAGGAACACAAGAAGCAATCATGAATGAAAAAATTGCTTTTTTCATAACTCATTATTAAAGTTCTTTTTTTCCCCTTTTTTCTTTCCCACTTGAGAAGTGTCTTTATGTTTTCTCTTGATAAACCTTGTTGAGTTCAAGTTTTTACATTGAAATATTTAATCAGGCATTTTTTTAGCCCGTACGGCTCATAATGGCTTTGTTGGCTTACAATTATAAATGCTGGGAAGCTTTCACACACTTATGTGAGGAGCTGTGACATATGGAAGAGATTTATCAAGCCCATGGAAGTCTTTTATAAAGACTAATAATTCTGCTAAGCATTTCCTTTCTTAAATTGTGACTAAATTCCAGATCCTCGTCTCCATTTTCAAAATCTTTGGTGTTAAAGCTGTTACAGAAGCCAGTCCACATAACATTGTAACAATATGTCAAGAAGTTGCTTAGAATTCCTTAATAGTCAGTTCTGATGCATTACCAGTAAGGACATAGGATCACAGAATCAGTGAGGCTGGAAAGGACCTGCAAAGATTGTCTAGTCCAGCTCCCCTGGTAAAACTAGAGTCAAGCTAGAGCAGATTGCTAAGGGTTTTATCCAGTGCCAGCCTGGATATTATCTCCAAGCATGAGACTCCACAATTTCTCTGGGCAAACAGTGGTTGACCACCCTCACAGTAAAAATTCATTTTCTTATGTTTAAATGAATTTCCTGCACTTCAGTTTATGCCCATTTCTGCTTATCCATTCATTGACTGCTATTGATGAGAACCTGGATCCATTTTTCTTCAGTCTCCTCCATCAGACATTTATACTAAAATCCTAAAATCCTCCCTGAACTTTCTCTTAACAGGTTAAACAGCCACAGACAGTTCCATCAGACTTTCCTCTTTAGCCAGGTGCTCCTATCCTTTAATAATCTTTATGGCCCCTCACTAGACCCACTCAAGTGTGTCTGCATCTTCTTGTATTCAGAAGCTCAGTGCTGGACACAGCTCTCCGGCTGTGCCTCACCATTGCTGAGCAGAGGGGAATAATCACCTCCCGTGACCAGCTCACGATGCTCTTGTAATGCAGCCCAGGAAGCTGTTAGCCTTTGCTGCAAGTGTGCATTGCTGGCTCATGGCCGATTTGGTATTCACCAGGACCCCAAATCCTTTCCTGCAAAGCTGCTTCCCAGTTGATTGGCTCCCAGCCCATACTGGTAGATGGAATTACACCTTTCCAGCTGCAAGACTTTGCATTTCCTTTTGTTGATCTTGATGGGATTCCTGTTTGCCTAGTAGTTACCCATCCTTTCTCCTGCAGTTCTAATATGCTAAAGTTCTTTAAGACTTACAAGAAGAAAACAAACCATACATAATGCATAACTCAGTAAGCATATAATCTATGGAGAGGGTAGAGAGAGGTCCTGGAGAAAATGAGGGTAAATGTTTATCGCTATGACCTAGAAGATCTTTATTTTATTCAAGCAAAAGGCTTACTCCTAATGGACTAAAGTTTTTTAAAAAATGCTTCCTAGGAAGGGTTATAAACAGATTTCATAGCACACAACTCCAGATATTATTCTAAAAACTATTACTTAAGAACCAAAGATGCTGTTCTCCATTCAATCAGATAAACATAATGCCAGAAAGTATGCCAGAAGGAGGAAAAATTGATCTCATACAGTTTTTATGCACTCTAATTTACTGAGTCAGGCAAAGATGACTTATAATGGAACTTAACATTGTGTCAGTGCTCTCTCGATTACAATCCATGATGTCAGCAGCTACACATTTGCCAGACCAGTTCAATCATCTTTTTATTTTCCCTGCTCATACTGTGCCTTCTATACTAAACAGAATAAGGTCTTTACAGGGGGTATGTTCTGCATGTCAAAATAAATTCAATAGATTCAGTTGTGCCTTCCAATGGAGTTTTAGAACTTCAAACAGGTGAGTGGAACTTTGAACTGAGCACTTAGTTTTATTTCATTATCAAATTTTCATGTAAAATATATACTCCTTCTATTAGTATTACGTTATATGTAAGTATATATATTACATATTTCACACATACTAGAAGGCATCATTTACTATAATAATGAAATGCATCGAATAATGTGTAGCTTATATAGCATTATACTACATTACATTATATATATTACTATAAATTGGTCTGAATAGACCAGCTAATTAGCTGCATCTGTTGATGCCAATTCTTACTGGTCTGAGAAATCATTGAATATACATGATCCTTTAAGAATAGGCAATAGAGGCATAAAAGAAGAAAAATACTATATAGCACACAATACCTGACAATAGGCATAGAGCCAGATTTGTACCTCTGTAAGAAAGAGAAAGAAAGATACAAGCTCCACAGAGGTGTGTTCTAAATTCGTAATTATTACCTTAGCTAGGTTAAGAATAAAAGCATTTCTCAAGCTATGGGATCAATGACAGTTTACTTATGGATTTGTCAAAAAAGACATATATGCTGAATTCCACATCCGGGATAAAAATGTTATAGACTGAATCTGAAGTTAAACATTAGGACAAAGTGCAGAAAAGAAATGTATGGCTTGACTCCTGGACAGGCCATGTAATTGGCATTAAAGTTATCTTCATCACAGTGCTGGATTTCACAATGAAGGCAGAGCTGAGTGTTTCATTGTGACTGAGTTAAATGTAAATTCTAGTTTTGAAGCAAATATTTCAGTAGTAACTTATGCTTATACAAATTCTACCAATGCTGCAGACGTAGTTACATAGTCTGTGATTAGAGAAAATGAGGCATACAAAGGATTCATGCATATCTATTATTTTTAAGTGCTACTGATGTCATTACTATCATAAACTGAAAGTGCCACCAAAGAGATCAATAATTCTGTCACATGGAGTAGGAATTCCTGAATGCATCAGTGGGTTCTTGTTTTGATGGTGCTGACGTGGTATATTTCCAGTTTTTCCTCAGAAAGTTCTGGGGAATATTTAGCTGAGGCTATCACACTCTTCTTACTGCAACAACTTTCAGGAGCATTCTCTATAGCATTACTGTGTCCTTTTTAAAAAATATTTTAAAAGGATTATTGATTATATCTTTGATCTGAAAGTAGTTGTAAACACTGAAATAACAAGAAATTGCTTATAATGAAGCCAGGGAATGGTACCTGGCCTGTGAGGGGATACAAAAAACCCTAGAAGTCCTACTACTAACCAGGATAAAATCTGATTTGCTTCTCTCAAAGTGATTAGGAATAGAAAAGGAGTAAGTAGACCATTTAGGTAGATATATGTTCAGGCAGACAACCCATAGATTTTAAGTCTCCTTTTAATGATTTACAATGACTATGTTTTCCTTGGATACTTCCCTCACCATAGAAGGATTATTTATAGACCTAGGCATCTCTGAAGTCTAAAGCTCTTGCACATACTTATTTAAAATCTTGTACTAAAAATCTTAGGTCTGAATATCAAAGATAAGGAAAAAAATGCCATAGGGATATATACTTAAACGCCTAATTAAATTTATAGTACACAGATATAACTATTTGTTAGAAAACACCCCTGAAGGAAAGCTCAAGAAAAAACATTTTTGAGCACTCTTAAACTGCGAAGTTGGAGCAATGTCTTATTTATAGACCATATAAAAGGGTAGAAGAGAGAAACAGTGTGTGTGTTACCCCACTGAAAAAGCAAGAAAAAGCTCTCAGACTAAAGAAGTAACTACAGGAAAAAAGTGTAATCACTGAAAAGAGGATGAAAAATAATGTAAATATTAATATGTTAGAACCACACAAAAACAATAGTTATATCCTCATGCTTATTACTATTTGCAATTCTTAGTTCAAATTAAAGGCACCAACATACAGAAAAGGTAAAAGAAATATTTCTAGATTTGCTCTTCTAAAGCCCTTGATGTAGTAAAAAGAAAACCTGTCCTATAAATGCTACTTACCATTTATGATATTGCCAGTGTTTTCTCCACACGTTGACTTCCCATTCTCCAGTGAGATAATAATATATTCTTAGTGTACAATCACCTAAAACCTTAAAAAAAAAAAAAGGAAAGGTGTTATTGCAAATAATTAAGACCTGGTTATTTAACAAATATGTTACGAAAAACAAACAAACCCACTGTAACATAACTTGAAACAGCTACAGTTGAAATATTAATCACTCAGAGAACAAATGTCTTTGCAGTATAGACTACACCCCACGTGAGATTCACTGTACAACTTTGATTTCCAGTAATGACTACACCTATTGGCAAATACATCTTTCTGTATAAGCAAATTTATAAGAAACATGTTAAATCAAATATTCCAAGTTTTCCTTGGGGAAGTGGGGGGAAGTAACTGCAGACAGAACAATATGTTAGGCGATTTTTACCAAGTGAAATAGTATGAAATGAAAAAAGAAAAATTAAGATCGTTAGGCAAATTAAATCAACCTCTACCAAACGTTCTACACAGACATGTTACAGGAATTATACTTCAAGGACCTTATAGACAGAGTAGGATAGAGAAAGAAAACTGCTATTAACTTCTACTTAGCTTAGATACACAAAAAGACTAAAACCCTGTGTAATTTTTTAGAATTGCATTCATAGACCATATACGATCATCGCAGAAATACGAGACAGGGTACCAATGTCTTAAAAGTAACACAGTAACTTCAGCAAGACTCCTTAGCAGTGGAAAGTTTACGGCCTACTAGTGCACACATCAGTAACACCAGGTAACTGCATGCGAGAAACAGGGGCTCTATTGTCCCTGCTGCACCTTTATGCTAACTACATATTTTGAATAGAGAATACACACTTTGAATTTAAAAAAAAAAAAGCGCTAGTCTCTGAAAATGTAACAATTGTTTAATTTATTCTCTGATTCCTATTGAAAATGTAAATACATGGTTTTGGATTAGTTGAAATTTTTAATCATAGGTAGCATTTTATTCTGCTGGTAAAGATAGAAACTGCTTTAGAAATGACTAGAAGAATAACACAACCCAAATATAATGTTTTGGCCTTTTGCATGCCACCACGATAGGGGATATCACAAGCCATTTCTTGTGTATACAGTCAAGTTCTAAATCATTCCACATTGTTCTGATTTTTCCTAGTCATGCATCAGAACTATTGTTTTAGAGAGAATCCTCCCACTATTAGGATTTTATGTTCAAACGGATTTTCAGATTAACATGAAATTACATAGCTCAGTCAACTTAAAACATGTATTTCAACTTTTTAAATACTATCTGCTGGCTATACATAAATCAAAGTACCTTTATTGAATATTTAGATTGCTTTTGTCCAGATTTTACAGAAATCACAATACTTGAGAACATACACAATTTTTTTTTTATACTGTGCAATACCAATGCAAACTTTACGAAAGCGGTAAATCAACAGGATAGGTGCTGTGTGGTTAAAGCAGAAACTGCTGCTGAAAGGATGCTAGTGAAATCACCTGTCATTCTCAGGAAGAAAGTCTAAGATAGATAGCACACAAGTTACTTTTTGATGACAGAAATAGGAATACTTTGACCAGGAGAAATTCATTGTTCATGAAACTGTTGAAAAGAAAAGGCAAGTGGAAAATACTAATGACCATGATGAATATCATGGTGAATAATGACTTATTCATCCATCATGCCTACTTCAGGTCAGCCACATGAATATCCTAAACTGTCTTTTTCAAGATGCTCATAGAGAAAGCAGAGCCAAAGTATGACGAAAAACGTTATCAGTCTTGTAAATTTTAAGAGGAATGTCTCCAGTTATAAATTCCTACATTCAACTTCAGTAACACATGTTCAAATGGCAAAAATACATCTCTTACCCCAGCAGAATCTATATTCCACAACTGACGTTGCACACCAAACAGGAGATGCTACCTCTCCAAAGAAATACAATTTAAAATAAGACAAAGAAAACACACCATGAATAAATTTTTGTGTTTTCTTGCTTTTTTTCCTCTCTTTTTTTCACTTGCAAATGCAATTACAATAGCTTCAATGCCTTTCTGACATGCACAAACATGCAACTCTCCCGAAGGTGTTGCATACCACTAAAGGATTCCTAAAATACAATGTATTTCCCCCCCCCGCCCATTTTTGCACATATGTGGGCTCAAATGCCATATTTCTGACCCAGTTCTAATGTAACTCAGATTCGTTTTCTGGCAAGGGAGAAGACAGAAAAACATAAAACATACAACACATACAACAATTTCTTACAGTGGACTCAAGGCCCTCCAATAGCTGTAGTTTCGTACTCTTTACAGTGAATAGCCCTTAGATTTCTAGGCAATTAACTGCAAATACTCATTTAAAATACATTTGGTGGAACCAGGTTCAAGACTAATCAGAACCAAACAGAATGTGGACCTGTATTTCGGTCTCTCATATCAAATTCTAGTCTCTGATCATTCAGTCTTTAAAAAAAAAAAAAAAAAAAAAAAAGATTGAAAATTTATTAGAGGTATTAATTCAGTAAGAGTACTTTAGAAATTTTCTAAATTTTGACAAAACCGAAAAATTGATTCATACCAGTTTATATACTTTATATACTTTATATAACAAATAGAAAAGAATTCTCTATTTATCTTGCCTCCTGTTCAAATTTTATAAACATAGCTATTATTTTTTCCAGTTTTAACTGCATAATTATAGACATTTTCAGCATTAAAAAAAAATAAAAGAACTTTTCTTCAATGAATTATGAATCCTATTTGATATCCTCCATCAGTATATTGAGGGCTATAAGCTAGGTGTGCAGTTCTTCCATCAGAAGCCTGTACAGTGACTAAATGGAGATGTACGACTATGAAGATTGTACAGTCTGGCAAATCTGTCTTTTTGAGAATTGAAATAGAGCCAGCAATTGTTGACTGTGTTGCTTTTCCTCATTCATTCAGTGAGATGGATCTAGTATATCTGAAGTGAGGGTGTTACCACTTCTGTCAGGGTTTCAGAACAAAAAGAATCAAACATTCTACTTCCTTCAGATGCATTTGAGACCTTTCTTCCTGCCAAGACACCACCATTGGTGAATTCACACCATTCTTTGCTTAATTGATCCACTTTTTCCACTAATAGGTAAAAGTCTGGAATTAAATAGTAACTGACTAAAGAAAAACAAAAATGCGTTTTTCTTTTTTTTTTTTTTTTTTTTTTTTTTTTTCAACGGAGGTGAAATATTCTGATCATTTTTTTTAATATAAATTAAAAAAAAAAAAAAAAAAAAAACAAAAAAACACATTTCAATTGATTTCTTTAACCATGCTAGGTGAGTGAAACTGCAAAGGAACTGCAAAGGGAAAGGCTCATGTCCCAGTCAAATAACAAATATTATTTCTTTCAAGGAAAGGGAATATGATGTGCTTCTGAGATACTCTTTTTGATTTGAGTACACTATGACTTGGGATGTCCAAAATGAGGATGGCATGATAGGAAATTATCATCATGTGTACCATATGTATTGCATACTGCCTTTACTCTTCTACTTGTCATTGGATATCTGCTAAAAGACAGGATATTGGGCAAGATGAAATTCTAGTCTAACGCAGTATTGCAATTTTATTGTCTTTTGTTTTTGTTGTCAACTTATAAACAACAAATATGTTTGCTCTTTAAATCACTAGACTGCATGAAATACTATTCTGAAGATTTAAAAGTATTTCTATCTCACACTTAGTGTTGCGTTGAATACCTGAGATATAAATTTTCAATTTATTTTAAATGTGTGCATTTTGATACATTCATCTTTCATGGAGGATCAGCTGCTTGTATAAAACGCAAATGCAAATTGCATATAAACATGTAACTTTTTCTTTGGCTTTAGTTCTCCTTCCCCTGTACCAAGCGGTAAGTACAGGCTAGAATTTTCCCAACAGTTTTTCTCTTTCAGACTCATTTGTTTCTTTCCACCCCCATACAACCTTTTTTCTTGTGCTGGCAAAAGCATTTAGGGGGCTGTGCAGTGAACCAGATTCTAGAAACTATTCCCGATTAAAATTGACAATTTTAACTGGTTTATTTTTGACCTACATCAACTTCCCTATGTGGTTCACTGAATGATGGAACAAAACCCTCGTGCTGTCAATGGAGCTGCAGAAGAGCTACAATGATTGGGCACAAATGGTGGTGGCCAGGACTGCTTCTTTTAGCAATAGTGCTGGAACACACTGATTTGAAATGTACTATGAACTGCGGCCTCGGTTGTTTTTGGATACCTTTTACAAGCAGTCCATACTAAGTCCATACTATGTCCACACTAAGGCCTCACAGACAATGGTCTAGGTCAAAATATCCCCATTAACAGAAAAGGACAAAGATTGATTAACATTTTTTCATGCTACTAATTTGTTGTGATGTTCAAACTTCACTGCAGAACCATTTTGCTCAAATGTACAAATTGGATCTCTACACTTGGATTATACTTATTATGTCAAACGTAGAAGTGTTATTATTCAGTTGCATGCAATTTCTTGACATATTTTAGCACCAATGCTGAAAATAACAAAACTAGTTTTATATTGCAAAATATGGGGTGTGTATCACAAGTCATATTAGAAATCAGATAAATGATCTTTCCTTAACTGAGTTCTCTCAGTTAATAGTTCTCTCAAGTATTATTTTGTATTATTTTTGTTTATTAAAATTGTAATAGTCCTGCAGGCTTGAAAAACTCTGGATTACACAATTCAAAGAAAGTGGATTTCAAATACTCCGGGCATTCAAAATTCCTTACATGCAGTGGAATCTTTGTAAAGCATTTCATGTTGTCAATCAGACTTATGTTTGAATAGTATTTAAAAATAATTTTTAAATACTTATTTCAAATTTATCAAGAGTAGTAATAGAAATGAGGTTTTAAATAAGTTGCTTCATGGTTACAGTGCCACAGATTTTAAGAAAAATATTTTAGCTACTGAATATTTATAATTAATTCTTTAAAAAAATAAGTATTTTCAAACATATAACCTCAGATATTCTTAGAAACAACATTACTTGATAATAAAACCATAGATAACATGCACTGTTAGACAGTACACACAAACCTAGGAGAAGAAATAGGCATAGTCTGAAACAAGCTCTGACTACAGAGCAAAAACAAGCAGATTAAAGAGCGAGGGGGTGATCAGGGGAAAAGGTGCACTGAGGTAAAATTCTCCTTATGGAACATGAATATACATAATAGCCCAATTCTGTTGAATCCCACAGTTTTGTAATTTAAAGGGGTCTGGGTTGCTTTTTTAAAGAATAATCTATAGCTACATGGAAGCAAAAAATCAGTGGTAGCAATGAAGGTAATCTGGAAGTGCATGTAGAAATGCTAATAAACAAAGGTTACCTTTTCAATTTGATTTTGTGATGCAACATAGTTATCCTGCCCTGTGCAGTTTTTAAACATTATAAATCTGTTGGATTTCTTCTCGACAATTTTTTACATGCAGTTAGAAATGACAGATTTGGTTTTCTTTTTCTTGACACCCTTATGAAGAACCAGGCCATTCACTGTCCAAGTTACTTTCCTCATTAATGACAGATGGTCTGAAAGAAAAAGAAAAAAGTCAGTATTTGGCTTCAAAATTAAAAACGGACACATCATGCCATCATGCTCACCTTTCCCTATTACCTTAAAAATACACACTGGCCTGCCTCCACTTTGAGCTCGTATTGTCTGAAATACTACCACCAGCTTCCTACTAACCGTGACATAAGCTGTAGCAAGCTGTCTGCAGTGATAGCCTGCATAAATCATCATTCCTGAAGGGAACAGATGTTCAGGGTATGAAAGAGTAATACCACAATTTAGTCATAATTAAAATTCACCTTAGCATGCCTCTATCAGTGAGCAGAGAGGAACATTTCACTTCTCACCTACAAAAATGAAATGCCTCTCATTTCTTCTGCTTCAGGAAAATTAAGCCTGAACCTTTTGTACATTGCTTGAGTTTCATACCTGACACTGCATCATAGAAATGACATTTTTATTTCAGTTCAACTGTTAGTTTTCTTCTTTTCCAAACACTAGAAAATGACCTCTAAATGGTGGAGTGCTTCTGCACAAAATGCGGTTACAATTAAATCTTTATAGAATACACATTGCATGCAAAACATAAACAGGAACTACCTAGTTATAGACCAAACATTGTACTGGTAATAATTTGGTTAGAGCTGAATATATTCAAAACTTAGGGGCTGAAGATCTTTAAAAATTATTTAGTAATTTAAGGTCACTAAAATCAGTGGGCGATAGATGATTAGCTCAGTTAAAAATCTGATCTTTAGACTTGTAACTGCAATTGATGTTAATGGAATGTGTCTATATGTGTCTATACACACCATTTCAAAAATGTAAGCCTCATACTGCTATTATTACAGTCAGACTATGCAGATGCATGACAGCTCCTTTGAAAAACTGGTTTCAAGTCACAAATGTTTATATCATGAGGCTACTTTGTTATGAAATACAAAGCATATACTGATTACATTAGTAGATGTGTCTTCTCTAAACAACAAAAACATAAGCGGCTGGGCTTTATGTAGTGATTTGCAGGTCTGAGAAAAAAGATAATTTATTGTACAAATCAACATTGATATTGGCAATTAATGTGAAAAAAAATCATTAAACCATGGATTAGCTTACCAATTACAAATCCTTACTGACTGTCAACCTATAGAGGTTCACTCTACATTCTAAAGTCCCTGGATCAGATCCTCAGTGAATGTAAATTAGCAAACATTGTTGAATTAATTTCAACTGCAATAATTTACCATGACTGGGAATGTGTATTTATAAATCTAATAAGCTAGTAAGGGTAATTTTGTAATCAAAGTTACTTCTCAGTAAGTAGCTGAATTTAATTTCAAGACATTTACAAAACTGTGAAGTTTGTCTTCCTCCACAAGGACACATCTACATTAGCATTCTAGTTCAAACAAATACTGCAATTTTTAAGTGAGGAAACTATAGCTTGACTTAATGTATTTTGATTCACATCACAGAGCAGTTTCAGAGTATGCAAACTGATGGTTTTAGCATGAAACTAAACCAATGGATGTGCTCCAGAAGTATACCTAAAGCCCTTCTGTAAGTCCACTGCACAGGAAAGAGCTAGCTCACAGCAAAAATCTCTCACAATGTGTGCAGTATGGACCGAAGTTTCTTTGTACTAACTGCTTCATACCAGAGATCCATTTTCCATGTGCTGTACAACTTTTTAACACAGATGTAGCTTCATTTTCCTGATCTTTTCTCCAGAGCTCTTCCTGTTCCTTGTAAATTTCTTAGCTTTGCCTTAATTTTATTTTTCAAACAGCACACATGCACTTGCAGTTGTCAGGAAGGTAATCTGTAGTTGCTGTGAAATCCAGTTTGGCATGAGCACATCCTATGAACTTGTTAGGAATCTGCTGCTTAAAACTCAAAACATTCCCTCTGCCATTGATCAGGTTCCAGCATCAAAGGACTTTGCCAATGCCAGTTGTACTAAGCAGACTCTTAGGGCACAAATAGCCTTTTATATAGCATATATAAAACCAGAACACATTGGGTTCTCACCTCCAACAGCTTAAAATAACAATGCTAGATTGAGAAAAGCAGGAAGAGTTCACTGAATAGCATTAACAATCTGTGCATTTCAGTCTTTATTAAACAATTGGGAAGTGTTTGTTATTATTGATTTATTATTATCTTGATTTATTATATTGATTTATTATTATTATTGATTTTTTTTGCTACCATCTTAGAAATGGGACCCTTAAAAACTTGCAAAGGAATGCACGGAAGAGCTTAAAATAAACATTTCTGTAAAAGCACATGCTCAACCATTAAAGGATATCAACCACTTATCCACACTGAAAGGTTACTTTTAAGCTTCATGAACAGCAACAGTTTATGAAGACATTTTTCTTATGGACATTATTTTTTATTTTATACTCCCACTTGTGCAAAAAGATTATTTTGGTTAACTATGTTAACCAAATATATATATATATACCCTGTCCACACAGCATATAGGATGGCCTGACAATCTCTTGCTACCTCCATCAATGCACATTCCAAGTGGTAAGAGACTGTAGTAATACAAAAGATTCACATGAACAGCGTATCTTGAATCACACCTACATGTGACTTATCCAGAAACTGATTTTGGAATAAAGTGGGGGTTGCAAGACCAGTTTACCTAGTATGAGAAAACTATCTCTACTAACACTGGGAAACAAACCTTAAGATCTCAACTAAGCAATACCAGGGAGTAAAAAGATGGATTGAGTATCATTTGCAAATTTTTCAAATAGGTGTGTTTTCACAGAATTTGCAGAAGGCCCAGTCTTGGATGAGGGAGCATTGAAAATGCATTGAAAAGTTTAATGCAAGTCTGTCTGTCCCATGATTAAATTTGATAGGGTATTAATTTATATAGTTATTGGACACATATTATATGCTATTTCATATCCAAGCAAGTGTTAGAAGTTGGCTGGGATAACAGCAAAAGAATGTTTTTCTGTTTAGGTATTGAAACTAAGTGTAGTTTAATTTCTTCCTGTGCAGAGCAGTACTTGGAAAAGAAGTGGGAGCTGATTTAGATTATAATGAAAGATGACAGAAGGTGAAACTTAGAGATTGCTTGGCATTGAATGATAAGAGCTAGTAGATGCCTTCAGGTCAATTTAAGAAGATTACATCTGCTTAAGCCAAAGAATGTGATGAAGAAAAAATTTGCCCACCCTTTAAGGTTACATCTACAATACACCTTAAAGCTGGCTGGAGAATTGCTCTGAAAGACAAGCTTGTCTATATATTCTACAGTATAAGCCTGCGAGGAGGCTTCAAGCACAATAGGAATAAGCCTTCTGGGAATCTCAGTGGCCAAAAAATGCCAAACATGACCATTTCTTCCCCACCTTGACTGAACAAGATGTTAATGTGGTTGTTAGGCACACAGAGGGCAGGCACTACAAGGCAATGAGTATACTTCTGCCACTTCAGAGCCATGTAGACATAAAATCAGGCACTTGAGTATCTTTGTGTTCCCTTATTTTCAACAAATTACTTTTTCTACCTGAAACTGACAGAATGTAAATGTTGCTGCATGCCCTTAAACCACCATGATCCTATCCAATCTGAGAAGCTTGGCAGTTATCTTTTGGGACTCACAAACCAGGAATCCTCTATATAGATATAGAAAAGAGAAAAGAGATAGGCTTCTTGCAGGGTAACAATAAAAGGACAGGAGAAAGCAATCACAACTGCAGCATGGGAAAATTTAACTAAATATAAGGGGAAATAAATTACAGTAATTAAGCAATGGAATGGCTTGCCCAGAGAGGTAGAGGAATTTCCATCTTTGAAAATTTTCAAACTTGACTGGACAATGCCCCCAGCAATCTGTCCTACTGTTGAAGTTAGCCCTGCTTTGAGCAGACTGCACCAGATGACCTGCAGGGGTCCCTTTCAAGTTAAATTACTCTGTAGTTCTGTAGTTATCTGCCACTGTGCAGCAAATAGTTGTAAAAGCTACTGCCAACCATAATATACCTTAATTTGGTAGGTCCTAACCACTAAGCACTTGATACTGCAAAATTACAAATCTTAAGCTAGCTTTTTCTACACATAATTTACATACATTTTAATGCCAGGATGTACCATAATTTTCAAATATATATATATATATATATGATTGGTATTATGCTTTGTGTTAGCTGTTGAAATGGTATAAACAAGATCAGCAACACTAGCAAACAATTCACTACAGAAAGTGGAACTACAGAACTCAGCAAATTAAAATTACAGTTAGAACTGTGGACAAGCAGAATATATTACCTACATGGAAGTAACTCGGCCAAAACACGTGGTAACGTAGCTACTGCTAGTTAAAGTAGTTGCAAATCTTTGATCATCTCAAGATGGCAGAGTTACGGTTCAAATTCTTATGCCATGGAATCCCTTCCTGGAGCAAAAGGCTTCTTAATGATGTGATGACATAGAAGCTTGCTAATAAGTATGAAGAATGCCACTTTCAGAATAACAAATATAGATTCATAAAGCACATAAATTTTAATTTTAAAGTCCATTAGTACTGACCAGACAATTCATGGTCTAAGATTTATATGTTACATATATTTCCTATTACAATGAACTTATTTCAAAATATACTAATCCAGTTTTCTTGTTTTCCCAACACCTATCTCCTTCGTTCATGATCACTTTATACCATCATTGCATAACAAGATTTACAGAGTTATAAGAAACTTTCTTCAAATTATCATAAAATGGAACAGAGTTACAGGATTAAAGGGACTACCAAACGGTATTCCAAATACAGCAATATTTTATGCTATGTACTATACTATTTATGTAAACACACACATTTTACTTTAACTTCTTTCCCTTTCCTCTCACCTTGACAGAAATAAATACTAACACATACCTAATACAACTTTGATAACCTCATGAATAAAAAACTTAGTCTGAAAAAAAAATCTATTAAAGTCAGGACATAATTTTCTTTGCTAACATTTTGTAAAATTCTGAAAATTGAGTGGTACATTTTAAAGTGAGAGTAATGGAGAAGTGAATCTGCAATTCATCTTATATACCAATACAATTGTTTTAATGTAATAAATAAAAAGTTATCTGAAATATATTTATGAAATAAGAATGAATGCCCAAGTTTCCTAAAATATAACCATTCTAGTAGTAACAACAACAAAAAAAGTTGCATTCAATTACATCTTTTGTTCAAATTACAGATGCCTCTGTATCTGTGAAATATATTAGGCCCAGGTCACATTCCTGTGTTTAGGTAAGTTTACCGTCACTCCCTTTTCTTTAAATACTTGAGAGTTTTGTTGTTTCTACATGTTCTGAAGTGTCATCATTTATTACCACAGGCACAATTGCTATATTTAACTAGTAATGACAGCAGTTGTCATTAGATTTTAAACTCACTAACACTAGTCTGACATATTATTTGAAGTATGTCTTAATTCTAAATTTGATTAAAATTACAAGCATCCCATCTTTTCTGCCAATCAAATATTTCATCCCCTTGCCCTGAAGTTTTCTATGAACTCTTCATAAAAAGAGGTCATGTTATTAGTGTCCATTTAAACTATTAAAGACCCTCAGGTTGTGAAAATACTTTTCACACTTTTTCCAAAGCACAAATATAAATTCAGCTTCATCAATGAATGATGAATGTTTTCCACAATGTTTCATGTGCCAGAAATCTGAAATCTACAATTTACTTTACAAATATCAAATTAAATTCTCTTTAAAATGAATGTACATTTTACTTTGTGAAATAACTGAACATATACATATGATTAGCAATTAAAACTGCTAATACTAATCTTAGATGTTAAACATGGAATCAATATTAAAAGTTAAGCAAAAGTTCCTATGATTATACTTGAACGTTCCAGAAGCAATGAAAATTGTTTCAAGAAATCCAGACCTTGGTGGTGTTGGTTTAAAATAAATAATTGTCTGGTCATGTCATTTCGTATGAATTCTTCCCTTATTTACACTCAAGTAAAGCTGAAATTATTTGGGGAATTAAGCAAGTGTAAATGTGAAACAGAATAAATAAAGAGCCCTTAAGAGACTGCATCAACAACACATCATGCTAAAAACATTTAGAGACTGGATGAAGGGTTAAAGCTCTTTGTCTCTATCTTAGCCCAAAATTCAATTAATAGGTTGACAGTTTACAATGCAAACAATTTTCCATTTGGCAGATGGGTGAGGGAATGTCTCAGTCACCATTCCTTTCATTTTTTTCCTTTAACTTCTAGATTTCCTGAATTCGCATGACAATGCTTGGAAGACTGTTTTATTCTGGATTGGGAAAGATTTCTCCATTCTGCACATCTGGCAACCAATTTTTGTTAGAGGGAGTTATATCAAGGGTCAGAGATTCAATTATAAATTACTTTAAATAGATTCTTACGGCAGTCTGTAGATTAGCAGGGATACAGATCTCGACATTTTGCATTTCTGGAAGAATGTTTCATCTTAAGTCCTGATTAGTTCAACCAAAGGGACTAAGATAAAGGTTCTACAGGCCAAGATAATTAGCTGATGTTACGTGAAAGGTATGGACAACACTTTATTACAAGCCCTGGTTCTTTGTACACATAAGGATGTCTCAGAATTTACCCTGGATCTGTCTTCTGGGATATCTCTGGGGAGGTTTGAGGTCAAATTCAACTACTGATTAAGCAGAGCTGTACTTTTCATATTTAATTATGTTCTGTTTGCTGTACATTATTGCTTCATTTTTTTATTCAAAATATATTTTTAAAACTAAATTTGGAAAGTAAGTCTAGAAAATAGCATTATTCTTGTTGTATTACAGTATTTCAGACTTGAAGCACTTTGGCGATTTTTCTGTCCTGACCAATTTACCTTCCTTAGTTTTATCCACATATATATATATGTGTGTGTGTGTGTGTATAAAAAAAGATAGTACAAAAGATAGTACAAACAATACTTTTATACACACACACACACAACATGTTTGTATGTGCATATATATACATATTATTACTTTCGGCTATCAATTTACAACTTCTAGTTAAGTTGCCATCCTCATTCCAGAAGGCTTATTGTACACTCCAAGAAATCCGTCTGATCAACCTGTTATGGTGGAAAATTTACTTACAAACCAGTAACATCATTAAGCTAAAATACGCCACAAAGATTTATCATATCTCTTTAAGAATCCACCAATATTTATGGAGATTAAAGTCTAAGTGTGGAAAATAAAGTTAAAGCCTGACAAGAAACATTTATTATGGTTATTGAACCTTCAATAAGAATAATCTCTGTTTTACTGGCATCTCTCTCAATGAGCAGGGTTTTTACCATTCTAGCTTTTAGGACATGGTTTAGCGGTGGACTTGTTAATGTTAGGATTATTCTAGATGATTCTGTGATATGATGAAGCTACTTTCTAAGTAAAGCATCCAATTCCATTTTGATATATGATGGTTCAGGAACAAACTTCTATAGCTTACAACAAATCACAGTTCAGATCTTCTTATCCTCTAAGTCAGATGAGCTCATAGGATACGATGACATACATATTTCTGCATAATTTAAAGAATATTTTATAGCATATTGCTTTTTCAGATTAAAATTCCAGTACATATGCACTTAAATAATAGTATATAATACAATAATTACAAGAAAAAATCTAATAAATTGTATGAATTTTAAATTCATAGAGTTTTTTTCTGAAAATTAAATGTGACATGACAACTTCAGTTTACATATTGGTAAGAAAAAGCACTATATTGTTTTTATGCTTGGAAGTGAAACTTTTCCAAATCAATCAATTATCAGAATGGGGAGAATCAGTTATTTAACTGACACTCCTTACAGAAAAGTCTTATTTTAAATGTACTCACATTCTTGTCAATTGGAACCTGTCTTGGTAAACTATTAAATGGTGTAGATCATATGGCAACTAAATGGACTTAAAGAGAAAAAAAAAATCTCTCTTCATTTAAACACAAACCTGAAATGCAGCGCTAAGAACACTAAACATGAATTATTTTTTTTTAATGTCCCCTTTTTCACAGTATATGAATAAACGACACAAATTCTTATTATGTTTGGTTTCACTTTTAACATACAATAATGTAAACATATACATCTTGTGATTATAAATCTAAAGGGAGAATTACAGATATTTAGGCAAAGTAGTAAAAATGTGAACTTTTATTTACTAATTGTTTCCACATCTAGTGTTCATAGACAGTAGCAACACAATGTCAGAATTTTTAGATCATGCTAAACAAGGTTTAAATATTTATAAAAATTACTATTGAATAGAAAATAAAATAAAAGGTACACTCATCCACTATTAAATGCGGTAAATTAATATATAGAATACACTACCTAGTTTAGTTCTTCACTATTTTAAATGTATTCATAAAAATAATTTTTAAAATCTATGATAGTGAATTTATTTTAATTTGAGACAGGAAAAGCTCAATACCTAAAATAAAACGTACTGTTCTACTGATTTTTTTCTAAGTTACAGTTCTAGAATTATTCTTTCACTTTGCTATATTGGGACCAAAAATTGGATAGAAGCATGCTTTCTAACACTTTTAAAGGACCAGTACAGGTTACAGTGTGCTTTAATCCAGCCACCAAACTAACATAGCAAGCTGTGTAATAGGACACGAGTATCTTTTCATTTAAAGATGCACAAACCACAGGTCACAAAACACTTCCTTTAATACGGTGATCCATAGAATGAGACCTGAAGATTGGTCATAAACAACACCCTGCACCCTAGTAATAAAATTGATTAATCAGAGGAAGTGCCTATGTGGTCTGCAAAGTGGACCACGCTTCATGCAAAGAAGCTTTGTCACTATGACTTACAAAAAATACATGAACATGGCATATCAACAAAAGTATTTTGGCCAAAATGCTGTCTTTAGGACCTAATTCAGTTTAAGATTAACACAGCTAAATTAGCTGTCTACTGCACGTAAATTACCTATACGTGATCTGCACATCTTAGCTCCCATTATAGTCAGTGGAGGTCTAGTCAGTATAGTCATATAAATATATAAATGCTTAACTTCACTACTCTGAAGACGCCTGCAGAAATCTCTGATGTTACTCTCAGTAGTACAGAGTGAATGAAACCTGAACATAATGGTTTTGCATTGCAGTCTAAATCCATAACTGATCAATCACCCAAAGCTCCTTTATCTCCAACTTAGTAACTCTAAAGCATGATCAAGCTGAATGGCTAACACAGAAACTTAAAAATTATTGAATGGAAGCTTACAAGGGGCCATGGTTTACATAATAGCATGACTGATTAAATGCACAAACCCTTTAGGAAAGAGCAATAGCCAAGTGATTATTTTATCACGCAAGGTTGCTAAATGCTAACTTAATGGAATTAAATTCAATTGAAAGAACTTAATTTCAGTTTAAGAAATTGGTAGCTAATGAAGAAAAAACAAAGCAGTACACTGCTGAGACACCTGAAATTCAACTACAAATAGGTGTGGGAGTACTATAAGAACTGACAGGATAAACAAGAGGAATTAAAAAGAAGAAATAAGAACCTCCAATGTTTTTTCAAGTTCAGTAACTGTTAGATATACAATTGTCTGCAAACAAACACTCAAGTACATGATATTCCATATATGTGCAATGAAAAATTAATTAAACATGATCATTGACCTTCACTATATATAAATTATATGGAAGAACAGTATACCACATGAAATCTTTGGCATGGTTCTGCAACATACTAGTTCACAACAGTCCCCCCCAAATATGTTTTAAATGCTTGAGACTTGGTACCTTTTTGTTTGCTAAACTTCTATAGGAATAAGACCTTAACTGATATGTCACATGCACTTATTGTAAAGATTGATAATTAAAACAAAGAAGTGACAGCTTAAACTTTTTTTATCTCAGATGACAAAATCTGAAGATTATCTCCATATCCCCATTAACTTCAACCAAATGTCAATTTAATATATCAGAAAGATGAGAAAGTGAATAAATCCAAATAAGCTGGATGAAGCTATCAACATCTCTGGGAATGACAATTTAACTAGGTATTTATACCACTTGAAGCAATGAAGGTATACACAAGATGTTATACTCTTGAACCACTACATTGTGACTGGTTCAGTATTTGAAATAAATATGTCAACAAAGGTTGTAAATACCTTGTAAATATTTATGTGTAACTATATAAATAAAAGTCTGATTTCTATGCGATCACATATACATATTTGCAGGACTGGAACTTTACCATTTATCACTGATCTTTCATTCCCATACATAAAGGATTTGATACTGATGTACTGATGTTTGACCTTGCTATCTATGTGTTAAGAATTCAAATGCAGCAATCAGTATGTTCATACTGACAAGTCATACTACTCTATGCTGTATTCCCAGTTTTGGGCTGGAGAAAGAAAATATAAAATACATACTGTATGTCCCTATGTATACTCATACTTCTCTAAAATCCATCTTCAGTATATTGAAACTAATTTAAAGTATATGTATTTTGGACCCATATTACCATATATGTATAAATAAGAAAAACATAAGCAAAAAAATACTATGGAATGTCATATAGAGAATTAATGAACATCAGTTCTGATTTCTGAGCACATGGAATTCTACATTATTAACTGTCATTTTCTAGTTCTATTAAACTTGTAAACAGGAGTATTAAAAGACCTATTTTCTGGTACTGGTGTCTTTTCTATTTACAGCAGTGACTTTTTCCTGTTATACTTACCCTTTTAATGGACACACAATATGCTACTTTGTGCCCAAGCTCACCTACTCTTTCTTTTCTCAAAAGACAAGGCACATCTGCCACCTGCTCTAGTCTGTGTCCCAGCAACAACTGTCGAGCAGCAAAAAGATTGATTATCAGTCAAAAACCATTCAACAACACCAGATTTTGGTAGGTTAAGCTTGCTGATCCAGCAAGAGATGGTGTGAAATTTTCAGTAACATGTGCCAACATTTTGGTGCTAAAAGAACAGCAGTGCATGTCACAATGAAACACAGCCAAAGATATGCAGACAAAGCACAGAAGTTGTTTTGAACTTGGCTTGAAAAAGGAAAATTAGAGAAAGAAAAAAAAAGGCTCAATGAATTTGAAAATCTATCATAACACTCGGATGTATGCAGGAAGAAACTATAGTAACAAATTATACTGGTACCCATAAAAAATGCTACAATAATAGTATTATTTCAGTGATTCGTACAATACAAGTAGTAATTTTATCACAGACTTTTGCAAGAATAAATACAAAGATTTGCGCCTTTTACTGACTATATAGGTCATTCACTATAGCCATTCTAGTGACTGGATCATGTGTATCATACAATAATTTTCATGCTATCAACAACAGCTTATCACATGTAAAATTGATGATGTAAGACACAGGTTTACATACATAAGTTTCATCCATGAATACCTCCACAAATATGCAAACATGCCTTTAATTACAAGACTTATATGATAAAATCTGTACTAATTAATATTAGATTTTTATAGATATACAGAGAGCTACGTAGTAGCCATTTTCTTAGGCTAATAGCCAGTTATGAGCACTATCTAGATATCTTGAAATGTTATCTGCATTAAGTAATATTAATATATGTGAAAGAATTAAAGAACAGTTACTGTTTCAATATTTACAAATTCAGAGTGGAATATTTAACACTAATG
The DNA here is from genome assembly GCA_011075105.1 of Heteronetta atricapilla. NCBI lineage: Eukaryota > Metazoa > Chordata > Aves > Anseriformes > Anatidae > Heteronetta > Heteronetta atricapilla. The sequence goes on from CM021735.1 coordinate 13,459,849, forward strand.
TCTCATAATACTTTCCAAGGTAACAAATGCTATTCAAAAATTATGTAGAAAAATAAAACCAAAGATTCGTGTCTACAGAAAGTACGTAAGAAAAATAAGCATGCCCGAAAGTGTAAAGAGTATATATAACATACATAATATCCATATAAAATAAGCTTGCTAGTTGAATGATTTCTCTTCTGATTTTCTTCTTTGCTGTCCCTAGCATTTTTTAAAGTACAGCACTCATTTTACTAATCCAAGATTATACAAATTGGACTGTTTTATATAATGGTGAAGATTTCACTGTAATTGCTTCTACCTACACATACACTATCCTAATAATCATTTTGCTTTTTATAATATGTTAGCTTACATCAATTAAATGTTCAATATCAAAAATTCCAGTTGAACTAATCATTGGCATCTTCAATTTGATACCGAACTCTATTTAAGTTAATGTTCTAAAATGTTGCCACAAATTTGTTGCAGAAATCTCAGAAATCTCTTCATGATTTTAACAAATGATAAAGAAAACAATTTACATTCACATTTAAAATGTGAATGATTCAGAAATAGTTTTTCCCTTGTAAAAAATATAACATAATTACCAGATTGGTAAAGGAATGAGAAGAAAAGAAAATTGTTAATAATGGTCTCACTGAACAATTAAAAATTAATAAAGCATGGTAGATATTCCATATTGATGGATTATACTTCCAAAAAAATTAAAACAATGACATTAATGAGTCCAATCTTACATTCCGGATTATTTTAACTAGTGGAATATGCTTAATTAATTATGTCTGTTTGATGTCACTGAAACTAAACAGTAAATTCAATAATCTCTTTACATTTTCACCATTTAACCTCCTGCAGGCTCCCTAATGTCTATTCAGATCTATATTAAATTAAGTACCAATGCTAATGAAGGGCAATAAACGTGGCTGTCAGTAGATTTTTCTTTCATTAAGCACATTATCCTCTTACTGAGCTGTAAATGAGTAAACATTAGTTTTGTTAAACCATGCAAAAAGATAGGATGAAAATCATTTTTAATTGCAACCCTTAAGCCATTTGCTAGGGGTTCTCAGTTTTGTTTTTGTTTTTTACCTTTAATTTTTTTTTTTCAAGTGGATCTATAAAGGTTTCTTCCACTGAAATATAAATGTCGGCATCATGGGGTATGTCTTCAGGTTCTAGTCCTTCAGTGCCGTCTGCCAAGAACACTCATTGTGCAGCCATGTTCAGGTTCAGCTTTTCAGTACGCTCCTCCAGCAGCTAAATGAATACAAGAGGTAAGGAATACTGATTACAAACATATTTATTTTATGATCAATATTCAGTCAGAAAAAAAAGGGGGGGGGGGGGAGAGGGAACCAGAAATCCATTCTCAACTAATTTACCTATCAATTAACAGCATTATAGGTCCTTCAGTGTTTTAGTGATTACTACCACAAGTCATGAGATAACAAAATAAGAAAAACATATACCCTCAAAACGATTGGTTTAAAAGTACTGTACTCTTGCCTTTTAATGACAAGTAACATTGTACATTATTCACTTCTGTATCTCTGCAATTTATTTCACTTAGTGCTTGTAAGAATTTTTAACAGTCACATTTTAGGAACAGTGTAAAAAGGAATTTCATGTAAGTTTACTTCAAAGGAAAAAAGGATTTTTGTTAGGATTTGGAGCAAAAGCTATAACTGTGCATGTACGAAGACTTTTATTAGACGTTCCTGAATTAATTAAGCACAGAGAAACTTTAGCAAAGATCTTTCTTGTGCCATTCTTGTAAGCTATGACTTTGATTACATTTGGCTGCTGTTTAATAACTTCAGATACTTCAAACGCCTTCTGGACGTGCCAGAATTTTGAAACAGAGAAGCAGACAGCACTGCTAATTCTGTTGAAAAAAAAATCTGTTTAGGATATTCAAAAAAGAATCCAATAGTTTTGACCCTTTTTACTTTTTTGGTAAAGTTTTTTTGGAACTTTCATAATTGTGCAAAAAGACAATCTGGATGTACTGTCATTAAAATTATTCATATATAAGAATTTATTTCCTAGCATATGAGTTGAAAAAATTGAAACTACAGATAAATTGGGTTGTTTTAAGCAAAATGAATTTAGGCTATCCCAAAATGAGCTTAGTTGGAACTTTCTAGAATACTCTTAAGTAGTTCTATAACTCTACCATGAAGTCCTTTTATGAAGTATCTTAGGAATTTCACAAGAAAATCACTTAATGAATTTTAAAAGTATTTCTCAAAATCTATCAGCGCAATTAAACAATGAAAAAAATTAATTGATTCTAAGAAAATACAATTAAAAAGTGTTTCAACACAATCCATGTAGGTTAATGCTTCTAGTTTAAACAGTAAGAACTGACATCAGAGTCTCTTCTCAGGCAAAATTTCAATCAAATTGACAGCAATTATGCCTGTACAATGACTGCAGAGTGGGGCTTAGTGTTAATTGTTTCTGTTTCCCAGATAGCACAATATATATTCAATATAGCTGGCAGAATAAAGTTAAATAAACTGATACTTGGAAAAAAAATCATAACACTTCTTAAATGCTCATACCACAAATAACATCTGTGTAATACTACCACAAGGCTATTTTAAGGAGAAAAAAATAATTAAAAAAAAGAGGGGGAGATAGTTTTATAATGAAATGTCATACTTCAGCAAAAACATTTGTGACATATGGTCTCCGTCTTCGTCTGCAACAAGAGGTTGACTGAAAAACTCAAAATTGGTTTGAGGCCAAGATATTAATTTTTATTCCATGAAAAATCCATGAAAATCCTATGCAATACATCCATTCATTTCAGTGAATGCTGAACTGATACTTCACTTAAAGCATACTGGTCTGTGGCAATCAGATGGCAAACTATGGCCAACAGTTTCCACGTTTCTTAAATGACAAAATGATCACGTAAGTATTCTAGCCTTTTTGCCTTCTTTTTAGCGTTTCTAAAGCAAGTCATGCTATTATATCAGAATAGTTACTTCTGTGTTGAGTGCTCAACCATAAGAATGGAAAGCCAGAACGTGGCCCCCATAAAAAGTAATAAATTTATTTATTTATGTATTAGAGTTTAAGATTTTCATATACTGGGGGACAAGTATATTAAGCTACATATCTTATCATACAGAATTAGCAATTATGAGTATCTCCCTGGTTTTGGATTCAGCCCTATGAAAACACACACACACACACAAAATTAGAGCTATTTATATTCTATCTGAGGTCATGTCTGCACACAAATCAGGGGGAATCAGGATAAATGTAAGCATCAAGATTTTGTCTAAGTTAACACCAATTTAGCAACTCAGAATAGAACACACAACAAAAAGCTTTTGATGAGGACATCTAAATCAAACGCACTAAAATACACTTTTATTCAACAGGTCTTCACTTTAGCCACCTTTAATGGTACATTGCAAAATCCAATTGTTCTTTTGGCTTTTTCCATAAGGAACCATTTAATTTTTGGCTTAATTATAGAGAATCAAACTCTTCTTTAAAGAGAATCAACCTGATGGATATCACCCACCCACTGCTAGGCATACTAAAAATTTGCAAGGTTAACACTGGGATGCCTGTTTTATTGTCATTTTATTTGTTTTTCAGAAATGTTTGATTAAAAGCAATACAGTTATTTAAAAGGATATATTCTAAGACCTTGTTAGATCAAGAAATCTTAATAAAAGTTAGCAAGGTCTGTTTGAGTATATTAACTAAATCATCATTACAAGGTGACTGAACTGCATCAGACATGATTAAAAGCAACAGAGAAGAGCTTTGATTACCTTAGTTGACCTGCGGGAACACTTTCAGGTCTGTTTCTCTTCAATGGTGATAATAAGAAATTGTCTTTACTGCTTGATTTGTAGCTGTCTATGTGTCTGATACTCCATCACAGCTCTGAACTTATTTTGTTTGATGTGTAGAACAATCTTGAAGTCTTGACCTTCTTGATACCATTGCTGATTGCAGACATGTTATGGGCAAATAGAAGTTGTCTAGAGCTTTGCTTCCCATCAGTATTTTCAAGAACTGCTTTTGCATAGAAAGAGAAACAGTTTCTGAAACAGAAATATGATAAATATAGTTATTTATTTATTTTGATCTGGTCTTTCAACTAGTTTACATTATTAATGATCATGTATAAGGAGATGAAATGCGCACAACAACTTAATTGAAGTTGGAAAATACCTTATCAAACTGTGTTCATAGTTTCACTCTGATTCATATTTCTTCAAATTCAGCTCAATTCAGTTATTTCAATTAATCTTTGCATAAGCTAGGGACATACTGGGAATTGCATACAGTACTGTAGGACAGGATTACAGGGAGGTACGGTAGGTATTTCAGCTATACTATACTACATTAGCATTGTCTGTGCTAGCAAGTCTTCCTTCATATAAAATCAATATAAAATTGTCTCATAGAGCTAAAAAAAAAAAAGAAAAGAAAAAAAAAAAGATTTAAACATTAAATTAATGAGAACAGAAGCCTTCAACTTTTAGTTTGAGGTTACTACTAATGGCTCAAAATTACTTTATACCACAGGTCAAAACCACAGATGGAATATTGACCCATATGAAGATCACACAAACTCATTTTATCCTATTTTCAGAAGACCTGAATCACCACTAGTATAACTGTGCCAACAGCAGCATCAAAGATCAAGAAGACAGAAAGGAATTGGATGAGGTCTAGTCCTCATTCTCCTTTCATATTCAAGCAATTGTTAAGTGTCAGAATATTCCCATTATAAATTACAAAAATGAGGTCACAACAAACATGAACTTCAAAATTTATCTGCATGAACTGCCGTATGTATACCTAGGAAATCCTTATACTACAATACTACGAACACTAGAATACTAAAGGTTGGAGTTCAACCAAAAAAAACTTTTTTGGAATTACAACTGAACATATTATGCTGTGTTTCAAGTCTGACTAGTAACAGCAGGAGGATTATTATTTATTTTTTTAAATACTCTTTCTTAAAAGATTGTTGTCATCCATTTCAAGAAAAAAAATAACTACAAAACCAGAAATTAATTTCTATATACAATAAAATCTATTTATCGCCATTACTTATCCTGCAAATAACTTCTTTCTTTAATGGACAATACCTTACCTACTACTGCATCAACTATTTTGACATAATACCAACAAGTACTGTTAGCATTAACTAGGAATCACATATGACAAGTAAACTGGTCTAATGCAGGGCTACATATCTACAGGACTGCTATTATTATTGATCCTCAGTCCTTCTTCAGCTTTTTTCTTAAAATTTACCACCATCTACTATTTATACATACAGTGTATGTAAACCTTAGGGTACTTGTACATGCACTCCAACTCCTTAACAGAGATGGCTTCAGAGAGAAAATGAAAGCATGTAGTTACCAAGAATAATCTTACTCTTGCAGTGCACAGCTGTTTTATACTTTGAGAAAACTCAAATTTAGATGTAACCCTAGTGTCCATACTTCTGGAGATTAAACACCATAAAATTAAGGTCTTAATGCGTGAAAACCTCATAAAAGCCCTATTATGAACTGGTGTTTAATAGTCAGGAAAAACAGCTTGGTACTCCTTATTAAAGCAAAATTTCTATTCAGTCAATGGTAAATTTAACTAGCTGCTAACACAGAAGTGTTGTGATCTTATTTTTATGGGAAAGTAAAGATGCCCAGATAAAGATAGAGGGAGAAGAGGTTACCAAAAATTTAAACAGGATAAGAAATGTAAAGAAAACTAAAAACTTAAAGAGCTCTAGCAACTATTTTCTTTCCCATCTAAAAGGAATTAAACCGATGCGTACTCATGGACAAACTACTGCAGTCTTTCTGTACTGAATAAAAAATGAAATTTTACTTTCAGTTAGTCCTACGTGCTGATTTTTATTTTTTATTTTATATACAAGAGATCAAAATTTTTATATTACTCTGGTGAAATTTTCTAATTATTCGTTATTACTCAAATAATGCACATTTCTCAGTATTTCTTCTTTAGAGAGGAAACAACAGTATACTAAAGAAAAGTAAATAGCCCACACAGTTTTTCTAAGACATGAATCAGCACATGGCAAATGTTCTTTTCCCTAAGTCAAAAACATAGTTACTTTAACAGACGTTGGTTCAGTAACAGCTATACAGGTCAAAGTTATCACACAGTTTTGGACGTGAATTCAACAGCAGGATAATGACAGTTGCCAAGGATTTGTACTTGCTGTCGCTTAGTACTAGTGTTGCCTGTCAAATTGTCTCTTTTTCTTATACAGAAGGCATGGATTTTTTTATGGATAGCAATTACTTACAATATACAATGAAGTACATCAGATGTAACAACCACCCTTTAGCCCTTCATTATTTGGTTGTCTCTTTGTTATATCTAGTCATCCATTTTCACCTAAATTATTTATTTATACTGCATATTTGACAAGCATTTTTTTTTGCTTTATATTTTTCAGTAGTTGTTCAAAAGATATAGTCATTTACTTTAATATTCTCCCATTAAAATTTACATATGTACATTTACATTATTATTTTTATTTTTGTAATTGCACTTTGTCTTGGATTTCTCAAGAAAAGCACTATCTACATGGCAAAGGCACTTTACTTATCTACAAGGTATTAAAAATGAAAATAGTAATATCAGATCTTGACTATAATGGAGGGGTTAATGATATCTTACATTTATTCATTATTTTTTCGCATTGTTACAGTATTTTTCTCCAGCCATATTTCATATTTATTTGCACTCACATTATTGTTCCATTACATGCATGTATGCTCCAGATAACCGTATTAATATTTACTTATATTGACCTATGAGAATGTGATGTTTCTAGTATTACAATCCTGAAACATTTGCTGGTACAAGCTTGTATTAACATCATGATAAAATGTGTGAAAATTCTAAATGCAATTTTATTGTACCACAGTATGTATCATGTATATAATACAAAGCAAAGCCTAACAGTTTTGTACATTTAATATGTTTAGGAAACTGGCTTCATAATCATTCACCCATAGTCTGTATCACTTTGGGAAGGACCTTCTTCAACAAATAATGCTGCAAACTTCACATCTGCCTGAGTGGTGCCGAGTAAACCAAACTGTTCTCAACTCATACAAGAGCTGGCAATAGAAAGTGATGATTGATTGTTTTCCTTTTATTAGGAAAGCCAAATCTCCTCTCACAGTAATGTTTCCAATAACACAGTTTATTAGAAAACTACAACCTGTTCTCAAAGGAGCACATCCCAAGTAACAACAGAATAAATACATGCTGTGTGTGAACTCATATCACACTAAAATTGTTGGGAATTTTGCCAAAGGCTTGAATGAAAATTTTATCCCAGATCTCTGAATTGATGAATAGAAAGAAACTGCTCCTCCTTTCTCTTGCACCTCCCCCACTGAAACTCTGCCATCCCAGACCATGAAAGCCATGAAATATTTTCCTCCAGTACCCCTAGGAGAAGAAAGAAAATGACACTGCTCAACTAGGCAACTTGTGCCTAATGCAGAAAAAAAAAAAAAAAAAAAAAAAAAAAAAAAAAAAAAAAGTTTATACAATACTTTTTGGATACCACAAGAATCTGACAGCATTCACTGTCTCATCTCTCTTAGCCATGAAACTAGACAGCACCCAGTATTCTTCACGTCGCATCTCAAACACCAGAGAAATGGGATTTTTCTCTCACTATGTGGAACAGGCAAAACATACTCTATGTCTGAAGAATTACGTTTCCATGCTAAAGAAAACTGTGTGAAAAGTAAGTGTACTTTCCTCAGCCAAAGTAAGAGTTTACAAGGAAATTGATAATCGAGTCGTCATAGCACAGTTTTACTAGCTACGTATATAATAAGTTAAATAAAAAGCTGTAAAAAAATCAAAAGTTGGGTGTAACTTATACTTCCAGACCTTCAAGTGGCTACCATCTGCTCCTGTACTTCTCTATGAAGCAGAGAAAAACGGGTGGAAGCACTTCAGGACCTTAAATGACTGCACGGGGGCTGGTTGCGTCCCCCTTCTGGGATTTTGGCTGGGCTCAGGGCCAGCTTTGCGATGGCGCAGCTGAGGGCGGCTCCTCCTTCCCTCTGAGGGAACTGTCAGACAGCTCGGCAGGGAGGCCCCAGCCCAGGCTGACCCCCCTGCCTGCAGAGCTGCTTTTCAGCTGAAGCTCTGCTGCTTGACCTGGCCAGAGCTGCAGCCCCACCTGCACCGCCACGCGGCCTGGGCCTGGGGCCTGCTGACCCAGGCCTAGGCCCCAGCCCACAGGATGCCTTCTGGCAAGGCCTGGCGATGACTGGCTGCCACAGCCTCTGTCACGAGACCCTGCCAGGTGCCCCAGGCCTTACCTGGTGCCCCATGTTCCCGGCTTGGCCCCGTCCCTGCCTCCTCAGCGCAGGCCTGATGAGCATGACGCTGGCTGGGCCCGCCATCCCGCTCGGCCCAGCTCCTGTCTCACAGGCAGAAGCCGCCTCGCCGCACCCTGACCGAGATTTCTTCCCTTCAGCAAACACGTGCACTATCTAGCAATTTGTAATCAGTAAAGTAAAACTTTATCAAAAGTAAACATCAAATTTCACCAAAACTAATTGCCAACTTACCAAAACTAATCATGAAAGTAAAACCTCTATTGGTACAAAAATCCAGTGAACCCTCCTGACTGAAGTCAATTATTAGCACCATAACTAATTCCAGTTTGCCATGGGACTGATGAGGAATAACTGGTATCTAAGTGAAGAAACTATTTGGCTGAAGAAACATAAGAAGACAATTATTTTTAAGATTCCAGTACCACTCAGTCAGCTGTAGATGGATTCAGTATGAAAGATTAACAAACGCGAAAAAGACTGAAGTTTTAGAGAAAGACAAAAATTGAAAATCAACACATCTATAGGGGTTTCAGATATTTTTCCCCTTATCTGACTGAAACTGAGAGCATATTACATTGAGAAGGTATAAAAACACCTTAAATGTTCTTCCTTGTCATCATCTTTAGACTCAGACTGATGCTAAGAAAATATTTACTCAATTATATTTTTACAACTCACCACATGGTAGCAAATTAAACAACTTACTTTGACAAATGACGAGTGAAAACTTGCAATGGCTTTACTCACACATCTTTTGCCAATATAGGTTGTGCATCCATGTGGCACATGCCATATGGTATTTTTTCTGAACGCTCACTAGATTTTTGTTGTTTGCCGTATACAAGTATAAAGGACTGTGATCTTCTTTTCCTTCCTATGCTTAGAAATGCCTTCTGGGTGGACTTGCTCCATAATCTTTGCAGGTACTGAGATAACGCTGGTCAACCTGATTCCTGAATCCTCCTCGTGTTTTTTTCTGGAAGATATGTGTAGCATTTACTGTTTTTCACATTTCAGAGGATTATATACCCATTTATGTACACAAATTAATTCGAAGTACAGCTGCTGAAATGATCCTTTTTAGCACTAGGTAACAACATTTACTCTCTTGAAGATTCTTTCCTTAGCACCTCAAAAAGAAGTTTCTTCTTTTGTGTATCTTTCGTACAACAGGTTGTCCCTGTCCCATTTATTGCTGTATTTTCATATAGTTTTGGATCCGAGAAAGCAGGTACTCAAGTTAGCAGGTAATTTACACTGAATAAAGAAGCCTGTTCCCCTACACACCTGGAGAGAGTAGGTGCTTGCCAAAGAAGAGAGGAGATACTCTGTTCTGGGACAGGCGGGTGGGAGGGTAAAGAGGGAAAAAAAGTGTTTGACTTTGTGCCAGAGAAAAAATATACTCTCATCTGTTCAACATCGGAGCAGGCAGGAAAGCCAAGAAAAGGCTCTTGATCCATGCTGGACTGTCATAAGACAGTCTGCTTACAAGAGAGGAGGAAGAGGAGATTTTACCATGCTCCTTTGCCAGGAAAAATATTTTTTCTTGATAAAATACCCCTCATGTTACTCACGAACTAACATAATCTGCTCTAAACTCAAAATACAGATAATTTCTTATCATTCTTAGTAATAAACTGTAGCCTTATATATGGAAAAATGTAAAAAGCTCATCATACCAATGATCTTCCCAACTATGTCACCCTTGGCAGCTACCGTAATTTGCTTGATTTCTTCTCTCCAATTCCTTCTGCATTGGATACTGTCCTCAAAGAACTTGATACAGCTTCAAATCTCTCCTCTTTGAAGAAAGACAATACACAATTGTACTTGGAATAATACCAAGTTATAATGGTCAGATAGATGATAAACCAAGGTTGTTGCTACTGATCTTTTGCTCCCTTGTTTCCATTCCCTGAAAACAGGTACAAAAACTCTTAACCATAACAACGGATCCCTTTGACTAGTTATGCCAAATGGGTTGCTGTTTCATCACCCTCCCACTTGCAGTGGCAACTAGCCATCAGAACAGCATAGCTGGACCTTCAAGCTGTATCATGCAGTTGATATTGAAAAGACATCAGAAGCTTTGCTTAAGTTAGGACTAAAACCTCTGTGTAATACAGGAATATAAAATGAAATGGTATATGAATTACAGCAACTATATTCTTTACTGTATTGCTGAAAGCCATTTTATAACCCGTCACCATACTTGGAATGTAGCTTAGTCTTTAAAAAATTTATGTTATGGAAAAATGTTAATCAAAAGTATGATAAACTCTATAATCGAAGAGCCAATTAGCCCTGTGCCCCTCTTCAACAAGTATGTGTAAACGTACCCAATTATCTTGGAAAAAGCCAATTAAAATAAAATGAATAATCTAAATACCAAAGCTAAATATTTCATTTGATAATTACATTTCTCAAGAAACTATTGTTAACATAAGCTGTGAAATACTGTCGATCTGTCATGTTTGCAAGCACTATAGACACCACAGTTGTTCCTCCATTGCCTTTAGATGTACTGCAATTTGCATTAGCAAGTAACCAACGTGACATTAAACATGCCTGTTACCGGTAAGGCTCTTCAAACATCTGAACATTTGTTTTAGCCATATCAGAATAAAAATCAAGCTATAGCAACAAAAAGAGTCTTAGTCTTTTCATTACTGGAATTTTTAAAAAAGAAGAAATAATGATATAACGTGTGGCTTTATGTACATGGTTAGCAGCATGTGATTAAGCAGAACATGAACATACGTACAAGAGGGACAATAGAAAAGGGGTCCTTCTATTGGAAACATCCACGTGCAAACTAGGTGTAGCTGCAATTTTACTACTGAGAGTGGATGAGTGTTAAAACTGTTCTGTATCAGCCATGAAAAAAGGAAAGGCACAGAATGGCTCTCCTTCCTGTCCGAGTTGCGGAAGAATACGGAGAGCAATGGGTACCACAGAGAAGTATGCCTATCTTAGAATCTCAAGGAGCATGATGCAATTCTTCGTTAAGTAATTCTACCGAGCCTCCATGACCTAAATGGGATTAAAATGTTGGACTATGAAAACATCGACGACGCCACTTACTGGCACAAAATGGGGGGAGGGGGGGGGGGATTTTTAGGTATGTGCAATTTAAACTTGAATGAATTTGGCCCTTGGCTATATACAGCACAAATAACGTAGATAAAATGAACATGAGGCCTCAGCAGCAAGGACACCATGGTATTTGTCCAGTGTAGCCATGCTATCTTTCCCATTTGCCCATGATCAGTACTGGAATTAGGCCTTTTACAGCATGACAATGTCTAAAAGGAAGCCCACAATGATGAAGAAAGAGGTTTGAATATACCACGCTGACCATGTCTAACCAAGCAATGTTAGTTGATGGATGAACTAGACCCTTAATTCCCATAGGCCACTAGTAACAACATATTGCTGGCCCACAAAATATTTTTTTTTAATATTAAAAAAACACATACTGAAGGATTTAACATGTGAAGGAGTTCTCTGCACTGCTGCTCTACCTTTTCAATCCACCACAGGCATGTCACTGTCAGAGACAGTGCCTGGTTTAATCAAAGTAGGTGTTTGGTTTAACTCAGTTTGGCAACTCCTGTGTTCTTACATATGCTCACAGACCAAACCAATGAAGACAGTAGCTTCTTGTGAGGTTCATCACCACAAGATAACAATCCAGTCCAAATTCTTACTTCTTAATACAGCAACTTGGGAAGCTAGAATATCACACTAGTAATGCTAATATAATTGTTCAAATACAATTTGTTTAAATTACCAAGTTTGCAGAGTTGAGAACAATAAAAATATAACTGTGCACGTGCAGTTTTTATCCAACGTTTTTAAGTACACAGATTCTGACAGACTTAGTTGTATAATGTTTTTTTTTGTGTGTGTGAATTCTCCAATTCACTCATTTCAATGAGCCAGAAACATGCAGGGAGATGCAGGAAAAGAGAGAGTTGTCTCATTGCCTAAGGTCTGCTGCCCTGAATAAATTGGATATCATTCTTGTCTTTGCCTCAAAATTCTAAAGTGATATTGAATAAGTCATATCAACAAAAATCTGCCAGGAAAAACAAATAATAGCCACACTTTCTGGACAGCTGATTTGGAACATCTATGATCTGTTCTCTAGTTTTTCCATTAACTGAAATTGAAATTGCACTGAACACGAGAAATACATTATAAAGATAAGTACTATAAGCTATAGGAGCTTTTTATTCCAAAACAGAACACAAAAATTCATTGTTACTTTCACACTTCAAGCTTTGTGCCTCCTTTCTCCCCATCTAAAAAGAAAGCAGTGATGACCTTTAAACTTTCAAGACAAGTGGTATCCTTATACCACTTGTGTTGTGAAGTCCCATTAACGTGTGGAAGCAAGTAAGATTCTGTAATGTCAGTTTATTATGGAATGGTAGTTTAATCCTCAGAGAAAAATTTGAATAAAAGTCTATACTTTGAACAAACAAGTCACATGAACACTTGTCATTTTTGGAACGAGATGGAGGCTGAGGTCCAGTGAGACAAAAAGCACGGCGCGAACAAGTGATACATTACAAGGGATATTTACCATGTGAGTGATAAACAATGAAAATAGCTGGTTCATGATTCAGTCAAGTGCATGGCTTTTAATATCATTTTAATGGTCAAACATTAAATAAATATTTAGGGAAAATGTTAGACAGGCATAGGTATAGCTCCAGTGTAAGTGGGGCAGGCTAAAAAAGTCAAATAATTTGGAACAGGGCACAGGAGATGTAAACGCCATGCTGACCATGTTAGCAAAGGAAGGAAAGGTATGGGTATCTTTGTCTTTCCCTCAATAACAGTGCCTGGTTTAAACTGATTGACACCACACTTTAAAGACAAAAACTAAAATCTAAGTCATAAAATCTTTCAAACTATCAAATTTGACTGAATTTTCATCCATTGTTTACTCCACCTGCAGCACACGAGACAAGGTAATAATTTATGATAATTATATGAAAATATACAATTAATATTCATCACCTCTCATTTCTCATCACTTTAGATGATCAGTAATGCAGAGTAAAAATGCTGTCAGATTTCTAATTGCTTTGTAATGGGCCTGAAATAGGGAAATCATTAAAGACAAACAATCTGTCACTTGTCTGTTACCTTAACTATCTATCACTTAAAAAAACCCTCATTAAATACATTGGTAATGAACGACAAAAGACTGTACTCAGTGTGCCCAGATGTACCTTTTTAAACAATATTGTAAATTGCTTAAATAATTCCCAAGACATTTTCAATCATTTTTGTGGAAATTTAATGGAAAACATATATTTTCAGTGCATGTTACATCTCATTTGTTCACATCATTATGACATTTAGTCTATCATATCCACATCTCCTGGGAGACAAAACTTTGTTTTTCTTTTTCCTCTTGACAAATCTGACCCAATTAAAACTAATTCTAGGACTTAACATTCAGCTCTCCTGATTGATCCATTCTGGATCAATACATCGATCCCCTTCCAATGATTTTTAATATCAAGATTAAAAAGGGAGTCTAGCATTACCAAAACTGAACAAATTACTTTCTCTCTCACAAACAAAACAATCATTTCCAAGAGACAGAATTTGGCATCTTCACTCAGCCTGTTTGTTTGAGTCAACCATCTACCATAGCTATGACAGAAAACATCATTTGGAAAAATAAATAAATAAATAAATAAATAAATAAATCTTCTGAATGCACTCAGCTGGTCAGAATGAAAACATCAGGCCATTGGCAAGACCCCAGTGGGAAATATTGTATCATTAGCTGCCATGTTAGTTAATTGCACTTATTAATTTCCATATTAAAATTTGGAAAAAATAAAGAACAACTAGAAAAATGACTTAAGAGACAACATCTGTCTGTGCAAGACTTTAACAAGACTATCTTGTATATTTAACAAAAAAAACAAAGATATACTCAGTGCTTGTTTCTGTTAGTACGTGTTGGATGCTAAAACACTACTGTGTAAGGCAAAAGAAGTGTTCTATATGGAAAGTAATTTTAGAAAAACCTGCCTTCTGATTTTCATGTAACTTGTTCTTTTTTTTATGTTCATATCTTTTGTACACATATATAGCAATATAAAAACAATGCAAACAAAACAAACAAACAACAACAAAAAATGCTTTAATAGTCTGTATAACATTTTGGAAAATACCAATTGTCTTTAGAGGTAAAAATAATAATAATTTAAAAAATCAAAAAGTCTGGATGTTTCAGCTGTTTCTGACAAGAATTAGATAAGAAGGGGCCTAGTCATCATTTCCCTCATCGTTTATTATACTGGTAGTGCAGTTAATTTCTTAAAAAAATTATTTTTCTGTACTGCTATCACAACAAAAGACAATAGTGCGTGTCAGTTCAAAAAGAAACATCTATTAAAATGTTAAACATTTTTTAAAATGTCTTTTAAAAAAAGAACCTACACATGTATTATCTAACAATAAACAAGAGAAGAAAACTAATGAAATTTAGGTGTCCCACTCCAGTGAAATGACTAGATTAATAAATAGATTAACAGCTCCTTGCATAATAATTTAACATGTGTAAGCAACAAAAGAAGCCTGCCATCTTACACACTTGGGTCCTGTACCTCCTGTACCTTCAAATTTGATTTTAACAGACCTTGGAGTAGCTTAACTTGGATATCTCTAGCAATAAAAGATTACCAAATTGTCTGGAGACTAGTCAAGAGCTTCAGAAGTCATTAAGACCAGACAGGACGACCAGCGAAGTCCAGCCCTCACAACACCTAAAAATGTAAGATTAAGAGGGGCAAAGTGACAAAAGGTCGCTTTAGTTCTAACACCGTGAGGAAAAATATTGTCAAAGAAGTACGCTGTGCACATCAGAGGTATCAGCTGAACTGAGTTTGTGCCAGTATTTAGGTATTTTGCTAACCAGGGCTAGCAGCGTGTACAAACACTGCGGCTACGGCTTCCACCTAAGCTTTTCACAGACGAGGTAACATCTTCGCGTCGTTAAAGGTACGTTTTATTTATTTATTTATTTATTTTAAAAAAGCTGAATTTATTCATCAGAAGAGGACGGAGGACTTCCATCCCCCCCGTTTGGGCAGGTACTTCCCACACGGGCGCCCGCTGCGCCCATAGGCGGCCCAACCCGTGAGGCAGGGGCAGGGCCGGGAAGGCGACGGGCGCCCGGGGCGCGCTCCTGAGGGGACAGCGGTGGCGAGGCGGGCACGGGGGCCGCTCGCAGGCGGCACCTTCGGGGGACCATGGGGCGGACAGCCGCTGCGGATCGCCCCGGGCCGGGGCCGGGCGCTGGGTGGCGGCCGGGGCCGCTACTTACTGAGCCCGCCGCGCAGCGCCAGCGTCGCCATGGAGACAGCGTCGGGCCCGGCCTGGGCTCCTCTTCCTGCCGGTGCCTTCGCCGCCAGTGTCCGGGCGGAAACAAGGCGAGAGGGGCCCTGCCGCGCCGCCCCCTGCGCTCTCGGGAGCTGTTTCCTGACGGGCGAGAGGCGCCGGGCACCGGCAGCGGGCGCGGAGGGGCCGGAGGCGCGCGGGGCAGGTGGGCGCGCGGCGCGGCGGGTGGGCGGGCGCTGAGGGGTGGGGGTCTCGCGCTGCCGGCCGTTGGTGCCCAACGGCCGCTCCGGGTCCTCGGCCCCCGGCTGCGCTGTAGGCGGCGGTGGGGAGGGGAAGGCTCCGGCAGGGCTCGGCCGCCTGCCCGGGCCCGGAGGTGGGTCCGCGTTCCTAAAAGTGGTGTGGGGGTCCCCGGGGGAGAGAAGGGGCGCGGGGCTGCCCGGTGGGGGAGGCGTTGCCCGGGGCCGGGGCTTGGGGAACGTGCGTCCTTCCTCAGGGAGAGCAGGGCTGAGGTGGGGGGGGCTCCAGAGGGTGTTTGGGGGAGCTGCAGAGCAGAGGAAAAAATAACAAAGCCTTTATCTTTCGTAAAAGAAAAAAAAATAATTAGAGATGTTTTGTTTAGGGACGTGGTCTAGCTTGATATCCTGTCGTTCTCTGTGTGTGCTGGTCTTCTGGTTCGTTAGTTTTTGTATGTTCTTCCACTTTGTTACTGAAAAAGTTGTCTTCTGACGCAGCGGGATGAAGGAGGGGCCACAGTGTGGAAATCTTGGTTCTGGGTGTAGAACGTGAGACAGATGTTTTTGTCTTGCACGTGTCTCATTCCAGGATTGACAGACGGCTCCCTCTTCTGTACTTTACTCTTCGATATATTAATTACAGCATTATTTAAAAATAAGAAGTGTGTGTTGCCTAAAACACAGATAGGTTCAAAGTAGTTAGGACAGTTACACTGCAAGATTAAATTCTAATCTTGTAGTTCAGTCAATTCTAAAAGAGTCTGTGGATAACTTCTAAAAACAGGATATACTTAGAACTAGGACAGAAGGCTCAGCATAATTTAAATCACTTTCCGTATGACATGTAGCATATGGGATGGAATGGGCCACGTGAATGAGTAAGCTGGCGTTTGCACTGCAGATTTTCCGATAAGGCGGTAGATGTGCTTGAGAGCTGTAATCTGTTTCATGGTCACGTAGCTTCTTATATTTTCTTGTTCTTGTTTTCCTAATTCTCTTTTTCAAACTGTAATTTTATTTATTTATTTTTATACAGCACGAAGAAAATAATTTCAAAGCCATGAGTATGGCCTTTGAAAGGATAGCACAAAAGGACTGGTACAAAATCCTGGGAGCAAAGCCATCAGACAGTCCAGGAGAGCTAAAACGGAAGTACCAAAGACTTGCTTTGTTAGTAAGTATGTTTTTATTATTTGAGATGTGCAAAAATAAATTTCAAAAACCATAAAATAATAACTGTAGGCTTTGTTTTTAGTTTTTTTGCATAAATGTAGTTATTTGGAGTGAGTTTATGATATTCGTTCACTGAGTATGGTTTAATAAATATCCAGAATTTATGTCACAAACAGAGGTTGAGTTGTTCAGTTTCCTAAACAGTCATGAATGAACTATGTCAAATACTCATTCATCCAGTGCTATATAATTGGATGTGCAAGTCAAAAAAAAAGTCATTGTTTGTAGCACATAGTCATGAAATGTGCTATTAGGTACTTACGGTACTACAAGTACGACTGTCACACCTGTGGTTAGTGTCCCGAACAAAACCCTTCAATATATGAAAGCCAGGTTCAAAGAGCAAAAACATTTTTTTCTGATAGTCTTCAGTAATGGAATAGAAAATGTACAGGAGGAAAATGTGAATATCAATTTTTCTTTGAATGCTTCTAGTATGTTTTTGTAGAGTCACAGTTTTGGTCATGCATTAAGACCCTGTATACTGTGAATTCTTTTCATTTTTGCTGTCCTCTTGGTTTTCATGCATAGGAATCTTAAGAACTCTACAAGATTACTTCATATTATTCTTGGTTCCCCTGTTTTTCTCGAATGAACGTTTTCTGTCTTTCACGAGCTGTTTGCTCCAGAGATGATTGAATCTGCCTTTAAGAGCAAGATTAGGCATGCATTTTTGATACTGTTGACAATTTTTAACCAAACTTGATAGACAAACAGAAGTCCTGAGATAATTAAATTCCTAAGCTTAATGAAAACTGGCAACCTGGTAGAGAAGAAAGAAGGTGAGCAGAATTCACTTTTTTTTAATATTCTTTTAGGTAGCTGCTAACTAGACTGTTAGTATTGTCGAGGCTTTAGAGCGCATATGCATGCCTAATGCTTGGTTTGCTGTGTCAGAATGAGTGTGGTAGGAAGCTGGGCTTTTTAAGTGAGCTAAAGAGAAAAACAGAACTCAGTCTCCCCTGAATTGGCAACGTTTAAGTAAGTTGGTGCTTTATTTTTATTTAGCCCTTGTGAAAACTGTATTTAAAGGTCATTTCACCCATGGGAAATGTATTACAAATGAACACATTTTGATACTGTTATTCTTAGATGAATTGCTTGAACAATCTTGCTGTACATCTACTCTTTCTCAATGGCTCATACTAACTTCTTTGTGAACTTTGTCTGAAACTGATCTGTGTGCTTAGTGTCCTATGTTTCTACATTTCACAAAATGGTATGGGCAGATAGAGATACTCGCTATCAAATGTTAGAAAAATCAATGTAGTAGAGGGCTTTGGAAGTCAAGCTTCTATTTCAGCCACGAGTAGAACTAAGTTGTTTTTTCAGGCCTCCTGATGTTTTTTGTTTTATGGAGTTACTGGTAAAATGTGAACAAAATTTTAGTATTAATCTCTTTGTCCTTGATGAAAGCAATAGTGGAAACCACAGTGTAAAATCCATTTTCTGTTAGCCATTTGGCTAACTTCAGCCGAATATTGTAATGGAATTAATGTATTGCTTTAACTGTGAGTGTATGTATGTAATAATGATACTAAAATTGTACATGAAGTGTTGTTCACAGTTTGCCACCGAGTAGAACAGAACTGAAGCTATGTATGTCTTTTCTCACATGAAACTGACCTTCAGTGTTACAGCACTGTACTATCATGTAGTTAGTGGAAGCCTATGAAGTGAGAACTCTTGGTGTTTACAACACTCTGTTTGCAACTACAATGCCTGTATTCCTAGAAGACTGAAAGATTATTTTAATCTACAAGCTTTTATTTGAAATCTGTGAATTTCCAAACTAAATGGCCAGTGTTCTTTGAAAAGTTGTTGGGGAATGTTAGAGAAGAAGATCTTTTCTTTTTTCTCTTACGTTGCTTGGCTCAAAATTTTTTCACTGTCAATGATGGATCTGTTTTTCTGACTAAAAAGCCACACTGCTCCTGACTTGTAGTTGTTTTCTTCAAGGCAGATCTGTTGCTTGTCAGTTGTTGTTAGTATACATCCTCTCTCTATTCAACCTATTATTTTTAGTAGAACTACTACAGACACTACTTGTTGGTCTGTTTACTGGTGCAGCATCTAGCACAGTCAGTCTTTTGTCTGTAAACATATAGTCTGAGCAGTGGTAATAAAATAAGTGTTTTTATGTACCTAATAACCTGATAGACTATAGGATTGACAGGAGATTACAGTACGTAGTTACAGTGTGAAAGTAACAGAGATTGTTGAGTCCAGAGAGCTCCATGGTTAAAAAAGTTTTAGTTCCTGAAAGAAAAGTCTGTGTGTTATGTTAGCACAACAATACTGGCTCTGATCTAGAAAGCCATGAGCTGTGGACTTCTGAATATTGGTGCAATATATAAGGGAAGTGTTACTGTATGTTTGTCTTATCCTGACACTACTCTTTGGGCATCCCCTGTTCGTTGTCAGTGTAGTACTGCATCTCTCAACTTATCTGTGGAGTCCTGTTCATCTGAAGTAATTGTCCTGCTTCCCTAGCAAAGCTTGTACTTGGAGCTCTTACTGGCTGCACGCCTCTGACTCACAAAATCGTCACTTACTGTTTTCTAAAGCTGCTACTGGAGGTAGTATTATTGGTGGGGGCAGAGGACAGGTCTGTGTGCAGGTGCTCCAGACCTCTTTATGTATGGTGGTGATAGCAGAGCAGGTAGGCTTAGCAGAGTAATTCCAGTTTAGAAAGCCAGGATGAGTGATGAGCGCTGCCATGTACTGTTTGCTTAAAGATTTTGTGATAAGTTATCTGGTCAGTCCAGAAAGCTTTCTGGCTTATGTGGAGCAGCAGAAGTTAACCTAATCGTACTGTGCTAATTATGCTAAAATCCAAAAGTTCATAAAATAAGTAACATCTCATATCCTAATTGCAGTTAATATAACATTCATTCTGTTGTGGGGAATATTCTGGTCACAGATTTTCAGTAGCATCAAGCATAATAAATGGTGGAATTTTATTTTAACAGTAGAATTATGTTTAAAAATGAAATGGCAAATGTCGGAGCCTAATCTTTCTTCAGATGATCCCCGCTGCTTCACATTGAGCATTTGCTTTTTGCCATCTGCTATTTTCTGTGTTTGTCAACACATGTATGCTTAGCATCTTGAATGAACAGGCAGATGTAACTTTCTAAAGCTACAAAGAGTTGGAGATCTTGCCATATGTTATCCAAAAGATAACTACGTTTGCAGTTACATCTCAGGAGTGACCTTAACATACAAAGTACCAAGCAAGTAAAAATGGTTGAATTTCAAGTTTGTAAGAACTGTTTTGTAAGGATAAATTCTCTTTAAAATGGTTACTTTTGGAAATATAACTTGTTTTTACCAATTCTAACGAGTTGATGATGGAATTGGTTAATAACCCATAACAAATGAAGCCATGCATATGCACTCTACTTGAGTGAATGCATTTACTTACCATTTCAGGGATCCATACAGCCTTTAGGAAGGGCAATGCCAATGTTCCATTTTTGAGTGTGCATGAAACTAGCAGAGGATAAAGTTAGATTAACAAAAACCAGAAATTACATGATCTTATTACTGATAATTTTTTTTCCATCTTATTTTGGTCTAGCATTTTGTGGTCAAAGAATGAGTTGCTAGGTTTTTTTCAAATTTTCATGTTGCTGCTTCGTATCTGAAAGCTGCTTTTCACAGGGAATAAAGTCACCGAACACATAAGCTTTGTCTAGCTGAAAATCAGGTGTCTGTTCCTGTTGATGCTGATGATATTATAGGATACCTTTCAACTGGAAAAAAAAATTATTGTGCAGGAAAATTATATGCTGCTGTTACAACGTATGCCCTAATCTTAAAGAAAATCCATGTAATTTGAGCAGGGAGTATGCAGGAAGCTCTTATTTTTAATATGGAAAGGAAATAAAATGTGCCATTTAACACAGTGTTACAAAGATTATCTGTTTATCAGAAGGGGTGGTGTGTGTATATAAATACAAAGTGTTAAGATGATCCCTTAATCTGTTTGAAGGAGTAGAAAATTTTAAAACAAAGAGCATTAAGCATAGGTGAGAATGACTGTCAGCAACAATAAAAAAAAGGATGTTAATAGAAATTTAATTTAATGAAGCAAAATAATTTCAAAAAGAGATTTGTTTCATTGAGTTTGTGTAGAGGAAAGACAGCTATCTCTGGAGAGATAAAAATCTATTGTATTATATCAGATTTATGTTCACATCTAAATCTTGCAATCACAAAAAATACAGAGGATGTCATATATATAAATTGAAAAGTTACTTGCATAATTATAGTCTTAAAGTTTGTTGCAAACTAAATTCAGTGTTATTCTGAAAATGACATGCCTACTGAGGAACTTTTCATGCTGAGTTGAAGCTGAGAATCTAAATCTTACAAACCTCAGAATGTTTTCATTTTTATTAGAAGTCTCAAAACAATACTTCTCATAATGAAAATTACATGGCACGTGTACTGTTTTCTTAATAGCCTTTGCAGGTTTGTCAATATTTGTTTGGATTAGCAGCGTGCTTGTTAGAGATGCTTCATAGATCCTTGTGCTTATGTAGTTCAGCTAAGTTTTAGATTTTGTAAATTGACAGAACAAGTTTAGTGCCTCCTAGTTGGAGATGGACTGAAGTTAATGCAATTGTAACAGAGAAAGGTATGCCACAAAGTTTGATGCAAAGGAATGTCTTTTTGGCTCTCTGGGAAGTTTTATTTTTAGCTGTACTTTACATCTCATTTACTATTTATGACCTTAATGAAATGTGAGTGTGTTTTCAAGATGGGACTTGAAAAATTGTTTAATAACTTATATATATGTATATGTTGTGTGTGTATGTTTATATATATATATATATATATATATATATATATAAAATAACAGGATCTCACTGTTCCAGAAATCACCAGTTAAAAGTGCTTGCTTAGGTGTTCCATATTTTTAAATGTTCACTGTGTCCTGAGGAACTATAAAATTAAAATTCTGATTAAAAACAAAATCTTCAGAGCAAATATTAAATTCCATGAAGATGTTTCTTTACCTAACATTTGCAAGTATTCTATGAGCAATTATGAAGACACACTGATGTAGTGTTGTATTGCAGTGTGTATTCTTTATCTTGTTTCCTAAATGAGAAATCTGAAATAAAAATAATGTAGGAAAAGATACTGTTTAAAGCACAAAAAAGGAAACTAAAAAGGCTGGCATAAAGTTTTCCCCATCAGTAAATGTTCCGATTTATTCTGAACCATGAGCATCCACAGTCAAGAGCACCTCGAGATGTTCAGCATTTTCAAATCAAAGTATTTAATGCCTACTTTTGAAATTTTAAGTACTGGGTCAATTATTTAAAGAAGCTATAATCCTAAAACATGAGTCTGAAGGATAATAAATGTTAATAGCAGAATCCATCCCTTGCAATAACAGTGTTTATTTAAGGATCTCTTACAGCTATTAAATGAAATTGACCATATTTGTGTTAAACCTAAAAAGTTGATTAGTATTTTTTTTAAATGCTCTGATATTTCCCAGATTGCTACTGAAATAATTTAGATAATACCTAACACACACCTTGTGAATTTGTGATCTTTATTGACCAGAAACAAAAATAAATGTTTATAGTATGATATAGGGCTTATGTCTTTTTGTAAGTTTATTTAAATAATCTGTGTGCACCTTTGCCTTAAGTTTCAAATATGTAATGTAACTATTATGGAAATTTGTAAAAGCAGCACGTTCACTTTTTCCTTCAACTTTAAACACTTTAAAGTCAGAAAAGTAGCCAAGAGGGCAAACTGCACTCCAGGGTGCATTAAACACAGCCTCGCCACACACTCAAAAAGTGATCCTCCCACTGTATTTAGCATCAGTGTGGTCTTGAATACTTTGAATACTGTGTGTAGTTCTGGGCTGCACAATATAAAATGGATGTTAAGTACCTTGAGAGCATCCAGGGGAGGGCAACAAAGCTGGTAGAAGGGTTGAAAGGCATTTCTTATGGGGAGAGGCTGAAGATGCTTGGTTTATCTCATCTGGAGAAGAGGAGGCCAAGAGGTGAACTTGTTGCTCTCTGCAACTTCCTGAGGAAGAGAAATGGAAAAGGAGGTGCTGGTCTCTTCCCCTCCTAACTAGTGACAGGATGAGTGGGAACGGCACAAAACTGTGTTGGGGAGGACCACACTGGGCATGAGGAACCATGTCTTCACCGTGAGGGTGGTCAAACACTGGGACAGGTGTCCCAGCGAGGTGGTTGATGCCCCAGGCCTGCCAGTGTTCAGGAGGCTCTTGGATAATACCCTCAATAAAATGCTTGAACTTTTGGTTAGCCCTGAAGTGGGCAGGCAATTGGACATGGTGGTCTTTGAAGGTCCATTCGAATTGAACTGTTCAATTCTAAGTGCAGATAGAATGTGCTAAGCACGTTAGAAGACCTGAATGTTCTAAGAACACCCCCACCTTTCCATGTTTTGACTTCTCCTTGCCTTGGTTGATCATGTCTACTTTCTCACGTCTCATAAATCTCAAATGGTCAGCAGTCATGAACTCATTTAACTGATTTGATGCAGAAGTGAACTCTATACCTTCTACCTTTTATGCGACGTTTTGTGGATAGCTAGCATTATTATCATAAGAAAGTATTGGTCGTGCTTTTTTGCTGTAGTCTTGTTAATCATTTAGATAACTGATATTAGTCATTTACTTTTCGCTACGTTAAAGTAATGTTTCAAAGCTGAAAAATCAATAGTTGGATATTTTTAAAAAGCCTATCCTTCATTGTTAATCCCAATAAATTACCATTAATCAGAAAATTCAGTCTGTATTGGTTGGATTTATGACCTGAGAACGTCCATGGTCAAGGAAGGTAAAGATGAACAACTTTTCTGAGCAGCATCTTAGCTATTTTTTTATTTATTTTCTTGACACAAAATGAAACATTAAATATTAACTAAGTAGGTGTTTTAAGGAGAGGCTGAGCAAGAGCTCCTCTTTCAAGAGGTACCTACCTTCTTGCCAGCAATCCAGTAATAGTTCCTACTGCTACAGAAAAGCAATGCAAAATACAGGTTTGGTAGGATTCTCTCAATATATCTGTGGTAAATACTGATATTGAAATTTAAGTAATGCAAATGTTGGATTGTTCCTTGACAGCTGCTGTTCCATTCTAGGTGTTGATTGTACCTTTTCATCCATATCTCTGACTATTCTTTCCCAAAATTGTGATGTTGTGCAAAGACTGAGACCTGAGACCATCTGTGTGGAGTACTTATTAAATACAAATGGTAAGAAGATCAACAATAAGTTACGTTGAGTGACTAGAGGATCCTATTATCATGTGATTTCCTTGAGTCATCTGGAAAAATCTGGTTTTAGTAGTTACAAGGGCACACTTTCAAAGTTGTTTCTTTACTGGAGAAATTTGCCAAACTCAACCAACCTCAAATTAGAAATTTAATTATCACCAAATTAGCGATCAGTCCAGATATGATGACATGAAGGCAACTTTCATTGTGAGTAAATGCAGTTCAAGCTAGATTTTACATGGCTATTTGGACTGGGTTTGGAATTGTTTGGTCACAGCTATGCAGTTTTGAAATAAGATTGAATTTTTATTTAAGCTGCTGTGATATTGATGAAATAAAGGAGTGTATGTGCCTCCAGCAATAATCATAGTATATATCATGGCTTCTGATTTTAAAGGTTGAAGCAGTAGAATTGCTGTATTTCTACTAGAGATAGGGAAAACTGAAATAATTGTAACACTTGCATTGCACTTCAAAAGTTTTTGTTTAGATATTTATGGCCATTAATATTTATATATATATATATATATATTTAATCTGGTTGTTGAGCCTCAGTTTCCACAGTGAGTTCTGAAGCTGAAGTGCTTTAGGAACTTCAATTATTTTGGAATCTAGGTGATCAGCATAATATTTAAATCAGACTTCTTTCAGACAGGGCAAGCCAAATGCATTTGAAAATTAGTGCTACACTTTGTTTTGGAATACTGGTTTATTGGCAATCATCTCAGGGAGGGAGAACAACAAATGCTTTGTGCTCAGCTGTTCGTAGTTTGGGGTATCAGTTGTTGACTTTCTTAGACTGCAGAAAGGTGTTCATCTTGCAAGTCACTGTGCCAGCTGAAGACAACTGCCTGTCCCTGCCCTTCTGCCAGATGTTACTCAGCCAGCAAATAGCATCCTGTGGGTTTTCATCCATTCACCGCAGTGCGTGTCAGCTGGAAAAGTTTATGCTCGTTTTTTCAGTAGTTTCTACAACTCTATTTTTTACAATGTAATATAAGATTTTTCTTTTGCTTCACATGAAAATAGTGTTTGCCTAAACTAGTTTCCTGAACTTTTGTGTTATTGACATGAATGCATGACTAGATTAGTAATAACTATATTCACTTAGCACAACTGGATGTTGTTTAATGTGACATTTAACAGTGTAAATTGTGAGTACAGGGGTCAGAAATTTATAAGGAGCTTTTAAAATTCCTTTTACCCTCATACTCCTGTAAGTTTTAAAATGTTTCATTTCTTTCCTTTCTTTCCTTTCTTCAATGTTTTTACCCCCCCCCCCCCTTTTTTTTGGTCTTGCCTCCTCTTGTGTTGTAGTATTGTTCCCCAAAGCCTTTTAACTGGCTTGTGAGGCTCTTGGCTGGCTCTTCATAAGAAAATAAGGAGCTATAGGAGCAGAAATAAAAGGGAAGGAAATGCTGTTTCTGAAGATCTGCTTTCTGGAAACTGTACCTTCTGTTTCCTGTCCTTGTCTTTATACTTTCATTAGCCAAATTCATCTTTGTTTCTATTAATACAACAACATTTGATTTTTCTTTTTTGCTCGCTAAAACCAGTAACTTTTACATATTCTAGTATTAACTTTGTTCAAGAGCTGAAAAAGATGATAAATGTAAATATTTAATAGGAACATTATGTGAGGTAATGACTTGCTGTTTTGTTGAACTCTTCTCAGTCTAGTGGGGTTAGATTCTTTCAAGAGGCTGAAGAATGGGGCTGAAAGAAGTAAGAGTTTGTTATTTAGGGTTTTCTGAGGCTGTTTACTGCTGCTACACAAATGCCTGTTTCTGTTGACAATGCAATAGGTTATTTTTCTTGTCATGAGTAAGTTTTCTAAACAAGAATCTGTAATTATTTGATTTTCCAGAAGGAGCTAGGGTGTTTTTTAAAGTAACAGGTTCATGGAGTATTACCTTGAACAAAGTGTTAATGCCACTGGGAGTTTAAGGTCAAAATGGTAGTATCATGACTCTGTAGTATGATAAAAAGCAATCATATAAGAAAAAGATTCTAGTCATACATGATGCAACCTTTACATTTTAATAACTTACTGTAGAGGAAAAGGTAACTTATAATGAGAAATACTCTTCAATGTGAGACCAGCTCTGCAATCACAGGGTTTTACAAGTAGCATTGAATTGAATGGGACTGCTTCCATGGAAGTTGAAATTTATGGCTATAAAAGTATAGTGAAAATTACAATGGCAATCCTCTTATTACTGCAGTTAAATATAAAAAATAAGTATGCAAAAGTTGGGGGTTCTGGCAGCAAACAAAGTACAGAGGAGGAAAAGCAAATCTCTTTGTGTTTTTTTAGATGGATCTCAGCTGAAATTCATGCCTAACTTAACAGAAGATTAAGATTTTCCAGTGAATAATAGAACCATTCAACACCTTAGTCAGAAATTGAGGTTGTCAACCTATGTGATTTAAATGTGAAAGAAAATGGTATGGTGAATATCTCGGTTTAATCAGAGAGGGTTGTGGAAGTTTAAAATACATTAAGCATATTTTAAGCAGAAAATGTGTATTAGCCTTAAAAAAAAAAAAAGAGAGAAAGAAGCAAATTAATGAGACTGGGACAGTATAATTTATTCTATGACTTTTTTTTTTATTGTACTGTTGAGTACTCCAGTAATTTTCAAGAATTGGCAGCATGTGGTTGATAGTATCATCCTTTCTTTGCACTGTTAATAGTGAATGCCAGTTCTGTGGTCTACATCTACATAACTGCTACGTATTGCTGTGTGTATTTAGTAGCAGCTTTTAAAAAATCTGTTTATTTTTAAAATAAAGTAAGTTGGGTGTTTGTGGGTGTTTTCTTTTAAAATAAGTCATTAGGTGATGAATAATTAAAATCTTATGAAAAGCTTTCTTCTTCTTTTGTGTTCTCTTAATGATGACTTGCCACGAAAACCTTGATTCACAGCAAATATTTTCTCCCAGTAACAGCCACAGCAGCAATATTATTATCTGAAATATTTCTATTCTGATGGTTCTTTTGTCCCAAGTGAACTTGGAGGGCTGATGTGGTGGATGTTGCATACAACAGTGGTTATCTCTGCCCGGAAAGTATGGAAAAGATGGATTATGTTTGTAAAACATAGAAGCAGTTGAATATTGTGCGTGGGAAGCTCTGACTGATACTGCATAACAATTATTGATTGTGGCAGACTGTATGGAGGAAAAAAGGAGAAATGGATACTGTTTCTACAATCTGGTTGGTCACTCAGCAATATTAGAAAAAATATAGAATGGTTAAAGCATCAGAAGAAACTAGGAGGAAAATGAAACTTTTCTTTTAAATGCGGAACACTTTCTAGGACTAAGAATCATCCTGGAGTGGAGGCTGGAATCTGTGGATAATCAGATCAGGTAGGAGAAGGCTGAAGTTGTTAAAAAGCCTGAAGATTGTATTTGGGGGAAGAAAAAGGAAGAGGAGATGGACTGAAGTAATGAATGAAGAAGATAAATTCCTTGTTCTTTTGTCAAGCTGTCTTTGGATAGATATCCTTTGGGGGAACTTAAATCCACTTCTGTATGAAAAGATTGAATGTCACAAGGAGCTCTTCATTTTGTTTCTCCTCTTTACAAGTGGAAAAAACAGGCTACTTCCATGTTCACTGCTAACTTCTGCCAATTGAGTGAACATGATGAAAAGATTGATTGAGGGCAAGAAAAGCAAGTTTAAGACCTGGAATTGTTCTTTTCATGGAAATGAAAAAGTTTCACATCTCAGGGAGTGCTTTGTTGCAAAGTCACCCAAATAAGGAAAGCACCTTCAATGTAATTTTGTGTTGTTTTAGCATGAGACCACACTTTTTTTTTTTTTTTTTTTAATTTTCAAATACTAGCTGTTAGAAGCTTTTCAAGGCTGAATTGTACTAGTAATTTACCAGTTACTAACACATACATGCTTTTAAACAAGCATGGACTCCAATCTGGTGAATGCGCTTCTTTACGTGGGTATCCTGATAAGTGTGTTACAGTCCTGACATTTTAACAGATCAAACATTTGAGCCTCACCCATATCTAGCCCACTGAACATGCATTTTGTGTTACGGTCTATGTGTACAAGAGAGGATAGGATCACATCAGTTCAATTTAGAAACCCTGTAGGGGAGGAACTGTGAAGGAGATGCTTAATAGCAATTATAAACTTCTAAAATTTCCTTTGGTCTCCATTTTTCATAATGCTAGGATAGTGCTGAGACAATGTTTTTGATGTATGTAACCTTCTCGTAAGCATTAGGTGGCAGTAGTGTGTTGTAATTGGCAACTGCTTTGTCGTTTGTTTTTATCTCTTGCAATCTTTATTGCAATGTAATAAGTGGAGAAAACATGTATTATTTCTTGCAATTTTTATAAAATGCTGATTGGTTGCCCTGACTGGCTGTAAGGGCAGCCATTGTTCGGACTCTTCTATATATAGGTGGGATTATCATACTATAGTTTCTGCACAATATACATTACTTATTTTCTGATATACAGCATCCGACAGTGATAACATTAACTGCAAATGATCTGAACAGGTATATGCCATTAATGGTTTAGTGTGTTTAGTTTTGCAGCCTTTACCCCTTTACCTTTTCATAAGCTGTAGCCATTTTTCAAGTTAATATAGTCTGTTAGATGGAGTATGCTCTTACATGGTTGTGTGTTTATCTAAGAAAAAGAGTATACTTAGGCTCAAGAGAATGTTGGTAGGAACATAATTTACCTTTTAGCATAGTCTTTGTATTGTCGCTCCAGATCCTGGACAAATACAGTTAACTTGTGACCATTTGGAGGTTGGTTGCTTTGTTTGTTTTTTCTTCCCTTCATCCTTCTTTCTCACAGGTAAAGGAGTTCAAGGAGTTTGGAAGTTGTGTTGTATTAATTTGGCAGGATGATCACTTAATAGAAGAAGAGCGAGAAAGTGTTGACAGAACATGCTATCTAATTAGTACCCAATGAACCATATAGGCCACAGAAAGCAGAGTGTAATGTTACTTCAGGATGACTCCTGTATGACAAATTTACATGCAAAATAAGATCATAGAAAAACTAAATGATGATATTTGAGCATAGTTTCAGTGAGGGTAATCTTCATTGTTGGAAAAACTTCACTTTCCATTGTGAATTTAGGGAAGGCTGGGGATGCTTGATACTTCATGGCAACTCAAAGTATCAAGCCTTTGTTCTGTATGTCTTGTTCTTAAAAATAACGTAACCTTTCATTTGATCAGATCTTTTTATTCAAGAGGCAGAATTTTTTCAAGTTGTGGAATTAGGTGAAATAATTAAGTATTTTAAAAGTAAGCTGCTTTTCTTTCTGATTTTTGGAACAGTATCTCTTCCTGAGATGCTAGGGCTGTAAGATTGCCAGATGGCTCGTGTGATACAATGGCAAGCAAAATTACTGTAAGTTAAGAGCAGGTAGCACCACGAGACTTGAACGTTCTATACCAACTGTTTTTCTAGTGCATGTTAGTTTGAAATAGTTTTTCAGTGGAAAATTAACTAGTTTTTGAATTGAAAAGCTTTTTGAGTCTTTCAAGGTAGTACTGCCAGAATTATTTGGCTATTGGTAATTATTTTTATCTAGTATATAAATATTCTGATAACAAATTTCTACTGTTCATTCAGAAATTCTCCCTCCTCCCGTGATAGGAGGAAAGTTTAATGTTTACATGTTTAAAAAACTTTTTTTCAAAATGAGTTCTTTTTTTCCTGCAGTTAAAGCTTCTCTGTTCTACTGAAATAAGCTGCTTTCCTTTTTCCAATACTTTTCATGAATAAATCATTTATATTATTGTAAAACATGTTTATTTTTCATCTTGACCGAATTTAATGGCATTGGATGGCAAAGTTGGAAAATGGCTTCTTTCTGTGACCTTTCAGTGAGTGCCACAGGGTGGGAGCCAAGCGTATGTTTATTAGCTTTTCTCCTGACCAACAAAGGTGGATAAAACATCAGCCTTTCTTAAATTTATTAAACAAAACTTCAAATTCTAGTTTAATAAACAGTTGCATAATTCAGTATTGCTGTGTTCTGATTTAAATACACCATAGAATGGATTCCTCAAGAAAAAGAGTTCAGCCATAACGCATAACAGTTAGCATTCTAGTCAGCACATCATGCCTATGACTAGAGTAAATGATCTTTTGGAGCTGGTGTACTTGATTGCTCAAATATAGCTGTCATATACATAGTATAGTTAATGTAGAATACACGTCTTTATTATATGCCGATAGGGATTTGTGGCTTAAACTATTCAGTGTGAGAATGTATGTAAAATCAACAGAAGTGTTAACTTTACATGTAATTATATAGTTCCTGGAGTGTTTAAATTGCATTATATGGTTCTTTTTTTTGTGTTATGTCCAGCAGTGAAAGATACTTGCCGTTTTGCTGGGGCATGGGCTGGGGAGGAGGACCTACACTGTGTTAGACTCTAGAATTTAGTGTCTTGGAGAGCTCTAAACGTAAATTTATTGAGCTCTCAGAATGCATTGTTTTGTGATAATAACCATGACCTGCAAGGCTTAGGTGATTTAAAGTGTGACTGGTCAAAGGATAAAGATTTCAAAAAGGGTACTACCCTTTGTCAAAAATCGTAAGTCCGTATGACCTTGCCACAGAAGCAAGGTTTTTCCACTAGCTATTGCATTCATCTAATTTTCACAGGTAAGAGACTTTTAGATAGGCTCTGGTGGATCAAAGTATTAATTTATTAGATTTTATATAAAATTTAATTAAATTTATTAAATTAATATAAATTTATTATTAAAACTCTTCTCATTTCAAGCTGATTTTAGAAGGAGGAGGGATACTGCACTCAGCTTAATTGTCCAAACATGATTCCAAAGCTTTGGGAATTAGTTCAAGATTGAACACTTCTTTCTTGAGGAAAGAGAAAAATAGAAAGTTGAATACAAATCTACACAATGTCAATGTGCCATATTATTTCGTGGTCGTGTGGCCAGATTAAGGAATTGTATCTTAAGAACTGTAATTTCTTTCTAATAAGTCTGTCCACATAGTGTATAGGTAACTAGAGAAACTGATGGAGTTATATGAACCAATCCAGCCCTTCTTTAGAAGTTAATCTCTCTTGATTTCTGTGAGCATTTGGTCAGACCTACACAGATTTGGTTGTTGGTTTAAATCTAGCCAAGGCTGGTGGTGTCTTAATTGCTACCACAGAGCAACCATTTGGCCTATGTGAGATGAATGTTGTCAAAGTACCTTCTGCAAGGCGGACATACATCCACTGGGAATGTATCGAGAAAGTTTTCATTAATTGGTCCCTTTGTTGGCATTTGTGACAGTGCGGCCAAAAACTGGGTATGAACAGACACTCTGTGTCGGGGGTGAGACTTATTGGCAAGTCCCAGTACAAAAACTGGTATTTACTGCTTATATTGTAAGTAGGAGTAGAAGATTTCTCCTAAGGACAGTCTGGAATTAAATATACTGTGATTTTTTTAAAGGCAGGGACATACAGCAAGAATTTACAGACTACAGTGGGAAATTAAATAGAATGCATCTCCTTAAGATTTTCTTAACGTTGACCATCTTGCAGCTTTCTTTTAATATGATGTGAAGTCTTCTGATGAGCACTATAGTCTACAGACAAATTTACATGGGCCTACGAATACTTTTGTCAGATAGGAACACTTGACAGTTCGTGTCCTGACCTCGTTAGCCTAACCTGTAAATAGTAATAGTTACAGTTAATAGTGTATAAAGGTTCTGTAAAACATTTGTATGAGAAACGCTTGTAAACTTGGTTGGCAATTTTGATATTTTTATGTTCATGTTATTGCTGCATTTTTTTTTCCTATTCTTTTGTTACAGTGCTTGCACTTTGTATTATAAGGGGCAAACATACTGGTAATGACTTCTGCATTTTGTCTTTTAGTGCACCACTTCTGTTTGTTTCTAAATTCGACATAGACCAAGACAGTTCATGTTAGGCTTCCTGTTTTATTTATGCATTTTGCCTTTAAAAAAAGAAGTATTTTGTCTCATGGAATAAAAAAAGTTCTGATATTTAACAATTTAACTAACTAAACTGCCTCATTGAAGCTGAGAGGGAATTCTGACTCAGAAATTTCAATATACTGGCTTTTCAATACCAAGGTTTTGATACAAGAGCAGATCAATTGAACTCCCCAAATACTGATAATGTGTTTTTTAAGAAGGGCTTGGTATTGATTTGTACAATTCCAGTCAGCAGTCAAAATCTCATTTGGTTGGATTCCTAGCCATGAATCTGGCCATATTATTTGAAAATAGTGGCTTGGGTTTCTTTCTCCAACTGCTTTCACCGTTCCCCTGAGGCCCTCCCCAAAGTGGGTGCCTTGTTGATTTTTTTTTTTTTTTCCCTAACCTGAAAAGCATAGTATCCAACTCGCGTCCACATGTACAGTGATGTATATGTAGTACTGATATCTCATAGTATCCAATACTAATCCACAGTGACATTCATTCTTGAAATGTTAATCCAGCGAGCCCTTTACACACATTTCTTGACTTTTACCTCTTCTATTTGCAGTTTTAATTCAATTCTGTCATTCACAAGAAATTGTAGCTTCACCAGATGTGGAACAGGGCTCTCTCTGGAAAGTTTGGGTTGAGTTCTTCCTGACTATTAACAAGTGTCTTTTACCACTGCTTGGTTTTTAATACAGGTATTTTTCCAAGTTCCAGGAGGTATTGTAGCTGTAGCATGGGTCACGAAGCCCATGTCTTCCTTACATTTACAGTAACACAACGACAACAAACAAATGATACTGTGCTGGAAAACTTATTTCTGGATGCATTATGTTGAATAAATATTGTCAGGCTGTAGATCTGTAATAGCTACTACTATATGTCATGCAGAAAAATGGGAGAAAGATGCTAAGAGATACTAAGTTAATTTTAGATGTTAATATTACATTATTCTCTTACTTACAACTTAGATTTAGTTATTAGATGTAGTTCCTGCAAAAGTGTGTAAGTATTTGAACACATGTAATTCCTTTAAAATTGTATGACTTGAATCGCTTAAGAACTTTAGGTAAATCTTTAGCTTTAAATACATCTGTTATTGAAATATAGACACACATCCTCTACTAAAATAATGCAGGAATTCAAGACGTGCCAATAAATGTATCAAAGTGATTTCACAAGCTGTAGATAATATTGAAGTTAAAAATCTTTAATAAATCTGATAGTTTAGAAATTTACTATGCTGTAACTGTTGGTAGCAATGACTGCTTAGTGGTAATCATACCGATGGTAATTATAATAAGTCCAAAATAGTCTGAAAACTTTCCATTTTTTCTCAGCTGTCATGGTTTCATCATTGTTCTGTGTCAGTCTTTAGTTTTGAATTTTAGAACCTCAATTATAGTCCCCTTATCAAAAAAAAAAAAAAATCTAAAAGGCATGTGACAAATTAAAAGGTCTGAAAATACTTGGCTAAAATTATTCTTGGGTGAGAAGGTCAAGATTTAATGTAACATCTGTTTCATCCTTCTAATGTTACTTTTTATTTGCTGCTGCAGATTTTTCCAAATGTTTGACAGCTTTTCTTGACCTATTGAAAAGTAGGAAAGACAAAGCAATAGCAAATCATTAGAGAATACTCCATATTTCAGCCTGGAAAAATTGATGATCTGTTTCATTTGCCTTAGTCTGAAAAATATAAAGCTTGCACTTTAGGTAGGCTTATTTAAAAGCTATGTACCTGTGTGTGTCTTAGTTATCTGTTAAATGCATAGCAGTGAATTAAAGCATTTTTCCGTAACTTAAATAAAAATCTGGTAGTAGTAGTAGTTTTAGCAGAAGATAAAGCTTCCTCCTTTGATGTATGGAATTGGGGATGTGCTACATCTCTGGATTTTAAGATGAATGTCCCTTATATACAGGGCAAAGTAATCATGGTAATGTAGAAAGTGATACATGAGAAGAAATCACCCTCTTCATATAGAAAAGTAGTTACGAATACAAGTTTGGCTATATTGTGCAGTGTAGTTGTCATGTATTCCACAGTTTAGCAAGAGATTACAGTTTAGCGTAAAACCTATTGCTGTACGTTTCACCCCTCCCTTCCCAATAAATTGTTGTATTAAGCTGATTCTCACTGGGTGCTGTAAATTTCTTTTGAAGAGTAAATTCATTAGCGCCAATAAGGAATGTACATTAAATTGATTTAACTAGAAGTTTTCTGCTTGCTAATTTGAATTTGATTAAAATCAATCAACCCCATTACGTTCATTGCATGAAGTTAAGCAACTTGTACAAGTGTTAGGAGGATAGGGACCTTCATTCATCATCTGCGGTGCTTGATTTGCTCAACCAAAACTCAACCAGCTATCTCAGTTTCTTATCTTGTGGAATGAGGGTACTTAAGGTCTGTTGGTGTGGTTATTCAGATGAAATATCCTTACAGTTACTGACCAAGTGTTCTTTATTAACTTCCATGTAGCCCAGGGATTAATTTTGCAGTTCTTAAAGTGCAAAATGAACCAAACTTCATAAAGTAGGCAGAAATAAAGACTGCAGAAGTCGCATGTGCTATAGGTTACTTATATAAACAATGTGGGTGAAAACTGTGTATGTTGTACACTGTGTAAAAATAACAGGGCTTGAGAGAGAGTGCACAGAAAGGTGTCAGGTTAAATTTGGAAATTGTTTTACTTGCTAGTTGAACTTGTTTATATTATTGTCATGTAAAAGCAAAAGTTGCTACTATTCTGAAGACATTGGCTAATAATGTAAAGCAATGCATCTGTTACTTGCAAGAATTGGTAAGGAGGCAGTAGACAAGTATTTTATGAGCCCATATCAATCTATGATTTGAACCTGCACAATTTTCAGTCTCACAGTTAATTACTCATTGAACACGATTTTAACCCCTTTATACTGAGACAAAAAATTTGATGATGCCTGTTTTTTCTATGATAGGTATCGAAAGCAGTAGATTACTTCAGTGAAATAAAATTTGTTTGCTTAAACTAGGATTTTCTGTGAGCAATTTTTAAGCATTTGGATGTTTATATAGCTACAATCTGATCAGAGCATTTTGCCAGGGGAAATGCTGTTATCCACTGCACCCAAACTGCTCAAATGTACAGTTTGATTAATATTAACAATAAGACAATTCAGTACTGCCAGGTAGCTAGAAAGGTAAAATAATGATACTGTAATTGAAAAGTATATGAACCTAAATTTGTATTAGTCTGCTTTTCTGTTTCTTTGCAGCACCAACAATTTGATCAAGTCTTCAACATACTTGAAGTTTTTCATTTGAGCTCCAGCTTTGAGGTTCATGGTTTTTTAAAAAAATTAAAAACAAACAAAAAACCAACAACAACACACACACACCCTTTAACTCTTACATCAAGAGCCAGAGTCCCCAAGAAGTACTATCACCATGTGACATTCTAGGATAAACATCAGGGGAGTGAGCAGTATCGAATATGTGTATAATGTTTTTCTAATAGTAAAAAGATCAAGTAATCTATTTATATTGCTTTAACAGTAACTACAATGCATCGTACTGTAAAGCAATACAAATTTCAGACAGATAGTGTTTAGCAGTAAAAAAGAGTTAAGAAATTCAACTAGTAGAGGTATGAAAAAGAAAGCTAGATTCTAACCTTCTTTTTTTTTCCCTCCCTCCATCAGGCTTGGGAAAACATCTTTACTTGTTTTTATAACATCCTGTTAAGTAGTAACATGTTAGTAAAACAAAACAAAAAACTACTACTGTGTTCCAAAAGAAAACTGTTCAAAAATCAAGACATGAATGATCAGCAAAAAGCTATTTTTATGGAAATACTGCTCCTTCAGAATGTTACACACGCAGCTAGAAAGATAAACATAGCCTAAGTGCAGTAATACAGCTGAAAATAGTGTCCAGGTGGCAAGTACGAATAACAGGAAGATAATTTGCACAGATTTTGAGAAGAGATATTGCAGGAGACATTGGTAGGCACTAGCATTTTGAGTAAGAACCTACAACTGGATGCACAGAAGGAGAGATGAGCAATAGTTCAGTCTGAGTAGGAGACTGGTCGAGTAGAAAACAGGCTTGTCTGTTTCGTCATTTAGTTTGTATGTTTGTAACTGAGATTAATGTAGAAATAAGGCCGAATAAGAACATCAGAAACATGCATCATATTTAACCTCCCTCAAAACAAAACTCCTGGCAGGTGTTGAGTCAGCTGGTCTGAAGGGTAAATTGGAGAGAAAAGTGGTAGAATTGGAAGCATGACTATGACAACCAAGAATGGGAGAAGATGCCACAGAAGAATAGAGTTGATTAAGATCTGAACTATTGATGGAGAACATTCTGTATACTTCAGGTATTAGTAGGGTGGTTGAAACTTTTGATAGAGGGT
Source organism: Heteronetta atricapilla (assembly GCA_011075105.1). Taxonomy (NCBI): domain Eukaryota; kingdom Metazoa; phylum Chordata; class Aves; order Anseriformes; family Anatidae; genus Heteronetta; species Heteronetta atricapilla. The sequence continues at coordinate 13,496,759 of CM021735.1, forward strand.
GTTCTCTGTGGTTAGTGTCTGATCTGCCTGAAACAGGGTCTAAAACAGCTGTAAAAAAGGACATCTCATTTGTTGTCTTAGACATTAAAGGAGAAATGTATGGGTAGCTGAAATAAGAATGGATTTTTGCTGTAAATGGAAGCGTTCTTATATTTCAATATACAAGCAGCAGAGCAGGAAAGGAGAGTCAATGAGAACAGATTCGGATGAAACACTGGAAAGAAAGAAAAGTACAATAGCAGAGGTTTGAGGATTTTTCTTAGTGCAGATGGAAAGGATACTAAAGGCATCAGATGATAATAGAGTAATAGCTCCAACTATTGGGATAGTTGGATAGGATAAAATACTTTCAGAGGGATATAAAATACTTTCAGAAGGACAAAATACTTTCAGAGAGCATGGAGATTTAATTAGTAAATCCCCTACAATGTAGTTATTAGTTATGTGAAATTGTAGTTGTTTCAATATAACAATCACATGCAACAAATACAAAATTTTCCAAATTTATAGGAAAGAGAAGCTAGAGGACAAATCTGAAGAGTAATAAATCTTAATGCTTTCTTCATTTAAGGAATGAACTGAACAGCCTTCTCTACATTGATTATTATTTTTTCCGAAGTATTTTTATGATATGTGTGGCTTCCTGTTTTTTAGTAACTACACCCATCACAGTCCAAAATGGTTTTTCAGTCAGTGAAAGCTTTGGTGTAGCAAATGGAAAGTGTAAGCAGTTTTGTGGGGGTATTTTCTCAACATTCTTGGCAGCAGAGGGGCTTGTAATCTTGGTGCTGTTTTGGGCAATCAGTCATGTTTTCATTTATCTGCAAGAAATGGATCCAAGAAGGTGTGGTCTTATGGCCAATCCAAACATATAATAATAGGAGCAATGGTTTTGTGGCACCACGATTCATATCAAGCTAATTAAGTTTCAGTGGTGCCAGGTCTGGTACAGTCCTTGAATACCTATGCAGCGATGTCAAAAATCCTTTTGGGTAGAAGCCTGTAGGGCAATGTTGCCTGCATCACTCAAATGCAGAGAAATGTGCAGCAGCCATTTAACTTTTCCTTCTAGGGTGTTATAATTAACCTCAAAATATTTGGTTGAATCAGTATTTGAAATAAGAGCAACAGAATTTTTGAAGTAATCATTTTTAGATAAAGTATTCCTATGAGGAATAACTATTCAAGCATACCTCAAACATATTTGTTAAATAACATTTCTAAAAGCAAATCATGTAAGCCTTTAATGTGATCTGACTGTTTTGGTGCTTATGTATATTAAGCATTGGTTTAAAAAATAAAAAATAAAACTTGATATAAAATCAACTACCAATGTTCAAAACGTTATTAAAATACAAATGGAAATGCTACGGTTTGAGAAAAATGGATTTGAAAAAGAAATAATCCTTTTAAATAGCTTTAACAGTACAACATGGCGCATGACAGAACACTAAATTTAGTGCCTATCAACTAAAGGTATAATTACTCTTTTTCTAATTGACTACCTAGAATAATAAATACAATGACCAAAAGTCTTTGATTCATATTTGCCTTAGTATTTTGTCACCTTCAGTTGTGGAGATGAGAAGGGGATAACTTTGGGAGAATCTCAGAGTTATTCCTTTGTTTTGAGAATGAATTATAAACTAAAACAAAGCAATCTGGCTAACCAGAAATCAGCCAAACACTTCTGTAACAGTTGTTCCAATTCTTAAAAAATTTCTGTACAATTTAAGGCCCAACCTAATGTTACTATAAGAGGCAGAAGGTAGAGCTCCAGAATAGGGGATGTCTTGATTTATAGCATGTTAACAGCTGAGAGGTCTGACATTATTGCAACTTGTTGATTTGAATGCTTTTTCACATTTATCTATTACTTATGCTGAGCAATTTAAAATACAGTTAACAAAAGTATAATTGTTAGAGATTAATCAAACCCGAAGGAAGATGGAGTTTTGAGGGTTACTTTTCAGTAGACATTTGAACCAAAAAGAAGACAGAATGCTCCATTCAGAACCAGTAGTTACAAATGGTTTTTAAAAAGTGTTACCATGGCCTTGCTTGCAGTTATGTCCTTGAATAACCATTTCTTAACTAAAATGACACAATTTTTGTAGCCAGTGATCCATGACTTTAAATATTTGGAAGGGCTATTGATTCACTGAACTGGAAGAAATTAAAAGATGTTGAGGCATATTTTCAAAAGTAGAATTACATGTATTATAAATTGCATTAGATCATGTGTATTCTTTTTTACTGTTTAAAGTTTAAAAAACAAAAACACACAAACCATGTACGTGTAATACAACATTCAGTTTATTTGTATTAACCTTAACTAAACATCGGTGGTATTGTTGAAATCAACTAATGTAATGTTACAAGAGATGTTAGCACCTACAGCACCTGCTTTTGTTCCTGTGTCATAGTCCTCTGGATGTACCTGTTTCTGTTTGTGGTAGTAATCCTCTCTCTAGGTAAATTGTCCATAAGACCAATGATTTCATCAGCAAATTATCCAGAAAATGCCATCAGTGCACGTGGTGACATTTGTGCCACTGGTGGTTTTGTTGCCATTTCAGTGGTCTAATTAAATTGGCAGTTTTCTCTTGTGCCCAGCATCATCGTCTCCCTTCCTTTGGCACCTTAGCTCAAACAGTCTTCCTTTTCAATGTCCTTGTAGCTGAATATCAAATGCATTATTGATTGCTCCTCTTCTACCCTCCTCACTTCCACTCCCCTCAACTTTTTCAAATTTTTTTTTGATTGGCAGTATCATCCAGACAAACAGACGGCAGATGTGCCAGCAGGAGAAGTGAAGGAGCGTGTGCAGAGGTTCATCGAAATTGATCAAGCGTGGAAAATTCTAGGGAACGAAGAGACAAAAAAAGAGTATGACCTGCAGCAGCGTGGTAGGTTCCTGCCAAGGAGTGCTGTAGTGGCAGCAGCTCTTTAAATAAGCAGGGTCTGGGAGTAGTAGTGAGATGGTATTTTAAAATGCTGTTTGTTGCTGAACCAAATGTTTCTTTCACTCTTGTCCTACTTTCAACTGTGGATCCATTATTTATAGCTTTTGCTACACATACATTATCTAGTGAATACATTGAATTACTTCCAACAAAACATTAGGTGGCGTTATTCCTAATAGTTTGAATATGGAATTTATACTAATTACAGACCTTAACTCTTTTTATTTTATTAAGGCAGACTCGTTAACTTCTTAATCTAACTCTTACACTACATTTCACTGCAGTATTTTAGATACAGGTATTAATCAGTTTAGTGTTCAATGAGTATGGATTTATAAGCACTTCAGAATCATTAAGGCACGTTCCTTCTGGTTGTGTGTGTTAAGGTAGCTTTCATAATTCATGTGTAGTCTAAACTAGTCTTTTTAAAGCAGGTTTATAAATAATATTCCAATATAGCACATTAACTAGGCAGCCCTAGCACGCATTTCTTTTTATACCTCTCAGAAAATAGCTTCTTAAAACAGTGACAGGCTGTTGTGAGAAAGAAAGGGGGGAAATGTAGGTCAGGTCTGTCACACATGGGCTACCATTACATGAAGTGATAGGCTGTCTTTCTGCTCTGGCCTCAGGATAGGAGTCCCTCAGCCTTCCATTAGAACCTTCAATAAATGTATATCCACCCTACATGTTAATGGGGGGAGTCAATAATAGTGTATTGCCTGTGGGGAAAACACTCAGTCGCACTCTGCAGTAACACACTCCGGTCCAGCATTGACGTGTAGCCACCACCACTTTTGAATGTGTCTGATAAAAGCCCACTGTCTCTGCAGCTTGTTATTGAATTCTCTTCCATTGTACATTGGCACACCATCAGACCTTTCTCTCTTGTGCTGATTTTTAACTCCCCTGCCGCTGCAGATACCAGAACTTGGAGAGACAAAGGCTTAGTCATTCTGCTAGATATGCATCCCTGCAAGATAAAAAGGGTGATATATAACTGTATATACCCAGTATGAATTCTCTAGTTAACTAATCTTGTATTTCAGGAAACAAATAGTTAAGAAGGGGAAAAAATGATTTTGTTCTAATTTCTGATATATACAGTATGATGGATCAAACTTAAATAATTTATCTCAAACTTATTTTTCAAATACCGCATGTGATGCCAGAACAGGAATTTCTGATACCCAGTGCTCTAATTCTATTGTACTTTTAGCATTGCAGTATCAGCTGTCTTCCATTTTCATAAATTATATATACATAGAAAAACTGAAATATTAAATATTAAGTTATAAGTCTTTTATGTATATAGTAAATTTTACCTAAAGTTTTAATACAGGCCATGATGTTCTAATTTACTTGGGTCAGTTAATCCATTGAAGTAAAGAGAATTAGATGAAGATTTAAAAAACTACTTTGTTTACCCATGGTATTTAAGGATATTGCTGTAAATTGGTTTTTACAATTTTATTTTACAGTATTTTGAAGGCTATCTGTATTGACTGAGATTCTTTTGCATCCAGACAAGTTCTTCTAAAAGCCACCTCAAGAATGTTTAAAAAACAAAACAAAATACAGCAACAACGCACAACTGTGTAAATAAACTATTTACACAGGTGTTTGGAAATAGTAAGGTAATGGGATGGATATATTTTAATGTAGAAGGTCCTATTCAAAGAGGATCCAGTGTTTCAAACCGAGCCAGTCATGTAACATGCATGATGTGCAGTGCTGATGCATTCTCTGCAGCATGTTCCCTAGCAGCAAAATGATGGTGAAATAAAATCTCGTTCTCTGAATGCCTGTCAAGTTGCTTCTGAAGTCATGATTCTAGACAAATTCGTAGACACTGCTGTAAAGGCTCACAGAAACAAAGGAACTGAGACAGCAGCTAAGGGGAATAGTGATGAGAGAGATAATACAGCAAGTTAGTAAGACTGGGAAGCCTAGGAAGCAGCATGTGAAGGATGCCAGTGTGCATGTGTGTGTGGCTGCCAGTCAGGAAGAAGTTCTTTGCACTGTAGTCTTTTTCCCATTGCGTAGATTTTTATTTGCATGTCCTTTCTCATGTTACATGAAATAATTGTTAATTACTTAGCTCAGGAATTCAATGGCCAGAGAAGGTTTGAGAAGCTTAAATTCTGTGGTGCTATGCAGTTTTTATTTTAATTCTTTCTTTTTTGAGTCTTTGAGAATAACAAGCAAATGTGCTTTCTTATCTTAATACTGCTTTTCTCTGAAAGTATCACAATGGTCTTCGGGGGATGGAAAAAAAGTTGCATCACTGTTTACCTATGGGCTCTTTTTCCCTCAATAGATTTTCCATTCTTTGCTCGGTATTCCATCTTGAAAAGATGAATATACAGTTAAAGTCAAGTTTGACAATAATTACCAACTGTTTTTCATCGAGCTTAGTTTGGAAACAACTTGTTTTGCAGTTTGTCATGGCAGAAGTCATTTGAGCCCTGAAAGTACATGCTTGTGTCACAGTTTGAAAGAACAAAAAACTTTTTGCAGAAACTCACAGGTCATCTTTATCAATCTCCTGCTCAAAGTTGGCACGGATCATTTGCTCAGACCTCCGGTCTAATTTGGTTATCTCTATGGACAGAGATTCCCCAGCTGTTCTGTGACAGCCATCCAAGTATTTGAACACCTCATAATACAAGGAAAATGGTGGTTGTTGTTTGCTTGTTTTGTTTTTAACCAAGGTGGATATAAGGACTCTCTGCAACTTGTGTCATTGCTTTGCATTTTTCTGAGAAGTCTTTTTCAACGCCTTCCTACTAAGCAGTTTTAGACAATGATGGCAACCATGGAAAACACAAAGAAGCTTGGCTTCTCCTTTTATGCTGTTTCCCAGCCTTTAACCATATTGGTGGTCCACCAGACCTAATCCTGTAAGTTAGCGCTTTGTACCAGGGAGCCCCAAAATAGACAAAAGACATCAGATGCAATCTCAAAAGTGTTGCGTAGAATCACTCCCTTGACCTGCTGGCAGCCCTCTCCACGTTCCAGTACGTGGTTGGCTTTTGCTGCAGGAGCACCCTGCTAACTCACGTTGAACCTATTGTCCACCAGAACCCCAAGTTTATCTTCTGGAAAACTGCTTATTGTCCATTGTCCAGTTGTCTCCCAGACTGTACTGGTGTGTTATGTTATTCCATCCCTGTGGCAGGACTTTATCTGTGTTAAACCCTTTTGTGTTCCTGTCAGCCTATTTCCATATCCTGTCAAGGTCCCTTTGAAGAGCAGCCCTGCAACTTTTGCAGACTTAAAGAGGAACTGTGTATCTAAACAATCACATAATTAAGATAAGGACTTTTACTAATCATTTTTACATTTTCTTTATTAAAGATGGAATGATTAATAGGTCACACGGAAAAATAATGAATTAGTGACTTTAATTTCTGACACTAGATGTAGCAACTAAATCAAAATTAATGAGACTGACACTAGAATGAGTTGTTTTGTGTATTCTTTTTGGGTAGAGGTGGGAGAAATTTAAGAATCTAATGTTTTTTTCTATCTATGGCTCCAGCAAGGTTCTATACTACATAATGTTTTCATATGTGATGATGGGCAGAGGTGTCTATAAACAGTAACAGTGTTACTAGGGCAGAGGATGTAATCACTAATGGATATTTTCTCATCTGAACATGTACCTCCTTTTGATTTTCAATTTTTTGAATTACACTTTTAGAAAAATATTATGGATTCCATCATCTTGCATAGGTGTAGTTACAAATTAAGAAAGTGAAAACCCGAGCTAAAGAAAAGCTAGCTGCTACTTCTGTTGCTCCTTTCTGTTCTTCTCCTACTACAGGAAACTGAAGAGACTGTTTTGGAGATGGTTACCTTCCCTTTAATCTGCAATTCCCTCCTGCTATAAAGGGATGATCCTGCATTAGACATCAAGATATCTTATATAATTTGGTAAAACAAGATGCCAGAAGAACAGCTTATAAATCCACTACAATAATGTGGGAAAAGAAAGACAAAAGCCTACAAAAACACTTTTAATAGCTAGCAGAAATGACAGCTGAACACCTTGACTACCTTATTAAAAAGGGAAAACAATTTAACACAGTATATTTTAATTGTTCTTTGCTAAAAAAAAATCTTCTTAAAAAGTACTTACAGACCAAAACTAAGCTGTTAGCATGGCTGTTAATCTGGGCCTTTCAGTGTGCCAGGTCATACTCCTAAGTGACATAACTATATATTCTTCTCTAGCCATGGATTTAGATACGCCTAAAGACCTCAGCTCATGCTGGAACACAATCCTTTTACTGCAATTAAAAGTTCTGTAAATATCTGGGGTTTGAGTACTATGATGAATTTGCATTTGGTAATATATAACTTTTGTAATTATTTTTTCTTTTTAAATCAATCCTAAGAATATACAACAAATAGAAGAGTCTTTCAGGTATTATGACCATCTTTACTATTACCATAAATTGTTAAAGGGGTTAAATTTCCATTTACTCTTTGCAACCCCCTTCCTAAAACTCTGCCTTAAATAGCCCAAGAAATATTTATTGTATCCTCAAGTAAAACTTAAATACCCTTTCCCTTTTACAATTTCTGAATGACCCAGCAAGGGCTCTAGTAAAGCTTTACTGAACCATGCCGCTAATAGTTATTTAATGTTGTTCTGTAGCCTGAAAGAATCTCGGTAGATTTTTCCTTTTAATCTCTTTGAATTGCAGGCTCATAAACCTCTCTGATGAGTCTGCCAGTGTTTTCTTAGATCCTGCAGTTGAGACAATGGAGCTGCAGAATTCTTTCACCTCTTGTTGTTGGACAAATCCAATAGATGGCAAAATCAGGCAGGCTGTGCTTGTGAATTAAAACTTGTTTTTTAAGTTATGATAGATAATCAGGTCTTCACAATTTTTGGTATCTGTTCAGAAATGTGTTTCAGAAAGTCCATTCTACAGACTGAGCATGCATTGCATGTAAGTAAACTTGCTAAGCATAACACAGGACTGGTAACAATACCAGTCTTAAACAACATTCTCCTCCTGCAAGGGAATGAAAATCAGACAGTGGTTTACTTCAGAGAACCACCACCAAGAGAGACGTGGCTCTAAGATGCAGAATAACAATGTAGTTGAAGTAAGGAAGAGTGCAAGAAATATTAGAGTAACTAACATACTGTGTGAAACCATTAGGTTTGTGGTTCTGCTTGTAAGTCCCCCAAATCCATATTGAGATGTGCCTCTGTTAAAATAATAAGCCAAATCTATTTGTGCTATCTTGAAGTATTTTATATTCAATGGTTTACTGAATCTGAGAATGAGAAAATAAAACGGCTACGTTCAACTCAGAAAGTAAACTTCTCCAGCTTGATGCAAACAAGCAAATAATTGCAGCATGCAAAATGGAATGACTGAGAGATTACTGGATTATGTGTTAAGTTTGGAGATTTATTCAAGTTGAGAGTAGTAATTGAAAATTTGTATCTTTTGAGATAACCAGTGAGTCTACTCAGAGTTGGAATAACCATCTCAGTTCAGTTAGGGAATGTTATAAGCAATGATTTTTTTTCTGTTGATAATCTTTAATTACCATTTCACTAATGAAATGGAAAGCTTGGTTGAAATTCTGTTCACGGGGCTTTGTACTGTGCTATATTTGGAATACAAAAGAGGACAGACTTTTCTTTAGCTTTTTTCTTCATTACTTCATGAGTAACTTTACTCAGAAAGCACGGTAACATGAATTTGCATCTCATCAGTTCATGGTGGCATATGGTCCATCTGGTCATAGGAAGACAAGACCTAGACCTCTTATCTCCAATCCTATAAAGTTTCTTCTAAGTTAGATCCTGCTTCATGAATGCCAAATAGAACAGACTGGTTTCTTTTTAATTCAACTTTTTGCTACCTATAAATGAAGTTTAAGAACATTGATTCTTTCTATCACCTAAGAGACCTTTTCCTTTGTGATTTTTTTCTTCTAAGCACTCAAAAAAAAAAACCAAAGCACAGAAGTGAAATAGGGTGAAATAGGAAGGGCTTGCCTTTTGCATACTGTCATCGTAATTTCAGTACTGTTTATTTCCACCACAGTGGAGAAACCTGAAGGAAGGAAGGTAGCTAGGTAGGTTTTAGTTTGATCACTGTTTTGGTTTTTTTCTTCCTAAAAAAAAGAGGAGGAGAACTCTTCACTTCACACAAGGCCTGCTGTAGAAGCGGCTCATTTGTTTTAATCTCCTTCTTTAAAACTGATTTAGATGAAATTCATTCTTAAGGGTCTACAGTATACATTTCAGTTGCAGTCAGAATAGCAATTCAGTTGCTGAATAAAGACTGGGACTTTTTGATATGTAAAAAAAAAAAACCAAAAAACAGTTTCAATTGAAACAAAATAGTTTGTGATATTTCTGTAAGGTTTACAAATGTTAATGTCCTAATGGTATAATTTGAATTCTGTCTGCACTGTGTTCTTAAATAGATTAAACTCCTGCCTTTTGGATAGTATCATATCTGTCAGTATAGTAGTGTTCAAAATGTGTTGTCTCCCAGGTTTTACTTTCATACATATAATATATATAAATATATATATTTTTACATTGAATGACAACTGAATAAAATTCATACAAATTATGGGAGCAGGAACTGGACCCTAATCACCAAACTACAGATATGTGATCTCTGTTTTGTGCCCTTCTTGTTCTGGTCAATTCTTTTCATAGTGACAGTTTGCAGAGAAAGAGGAGGCCGTTCTTACCTGGATAATGCTGTATCCAAGGAGATGCACATAAAATCTCTCAAATCATAGCTAGAAGAGGTAGCTGTGAAGTCCCATTCTTTCTCCTCTTCAGTCCAGAGTAAAGACCAGTTACATAGCAGAAGCTGGAAACCCTTCAGAATATCTTACAATCTAGTGGTTGGGTAGAGCAATCTCTTGGGAACTAAAAACAGATATAATCTGGACCTCTGACTTTTCCAGCAAGTGCTCAACAATAGTTCTAGAACAAGTTCTTTCGTTGCCATCTTACTTCTCATAGAAAGCAGTTGACAACTTGTGTTTTGTAGTAAACGTAATGTTATTAAACAAGAAAACTCTCTTAAAAACTCGCTGATTGTAGAGAAGGAGCTACTTTCTTGATAATAACCACATTTAAACCTGAAATAAGCACTAAGCCTCTGAGTCTTGCCAAATAAAGACATTGCTGTGTATGTACTGAAGTTCAGCTTTCAGGCATTCCTGGTTCTTTAAGAAACTACAGCATCTGTGGATTTGGAACTTCAGGTATCAGGCAGCATTTGGGAAGTTTGGTGAAGTAAGTTATAAGGTTTGTTTGTTTTTCATATTACCACCTATAACTTTAGGCAAAATCTGACATTAACCTGGTGTGACCTGTGGACAGTAAGTGTGAATGTGCTGATAAATTACAAAAGTCAATTTGTATTTATATCGCACAATTAGCATTTGACGATTTGACTTGCATTACACATTTTTTATTTTCATGCTGTATTCAATGTTGGAAGAATCTAGGGGACTAATCTTCCCCTAAAAGTGTTTCTCGTTTATCTTTTGTTAGGAATGTCATTTTCCAGGAATCTTAGTGTTTTTCTAATAGGGAACCTTAACATCTATTTTGTGCTTATTTAGACAGATAATGAAAACCTGACTGGATGTGGTCCTGGGCAACCTACTGTAGCTGGCCCTGCTTGTGCGAGCTGGCCTTTCTTGTGCAGGGGGGGAGCTAGGTTATCTAGCCAAGTGCTTTCCAACCTCAACTGTTCTGTGATTCTGTGGAAAGTACAGGTAAACACACTCATAATTACAGCTTGTAGAAGTGTAGTTACAGCTAGGCTTTTTAAAGGCATTCACATCAAAACACAAGTTTGTCCCTAATTTCATGTAATCATTTGGGATATGTATGAAAGAATTGTTTTCAGTAGTGCTCTAATTTCAGTAAGACATCTTCATCATATACTTCTTTCTACAGTGTGACATGTTCCAGCAGAGATGAAAATCTTAGAGAACTGCTTTTCTCACTGATTGTAAGGGCTAGATATGACTCTTGTAGGGACCAGATTTACTGCTAGGTATAGAAAAGTGCTAACTTAGCAGGAAGAAATAAGAACTTGTATATTACCTGAGCTGAACATTTGTCACCATTGTCTTTATAGAAGATAATCTGACAAAAGAATGGCCACTACATGCACAGGTTTATCTTGAGGATATGTCCTGGAATGAAGGTGAGTGCTGCCTTGGTCTCAGTGCCTTTCATTGTCATTCAAAATGCTTTCTGTTTCTTTCTGTGTCTTTTACCATTATGTTAGTTTGTTTTACTTTTAACATTTTCTCTCTCCTTGTTTATATTTTCCTCAGATTTAGTTGCTCTGTTCTCTGTGGTCACCTGCTATATTTCTATTTCTGTTAGTTCCAGTCAATACTGTCTTCTGAAAGTCTACTGAAAACAACACTGAGTTGGAACTGGGACTTGACTTTGTGATACTTGCTTTGCATTCCCTCTTTTTTCCCTTGTCTTTCTCTCCTCTTTGGGCATGGAGAATTTGCAGGACCACTTTCTACCTACCTCTCTCTTTGTAGAGAGAATTCACCTTTCTGGATTCTCCCAGAATATTTCATGCATCTTTTTGCTCTTTCTGTGATTGTAGATTTTTTTTTTTTTTTGTACAGAATTTTCTACCTGACAGTGTGTTACTTTTCTCTGTCATGTTACTCTAGCTTTTATCATTTACTTGCTTTCTGGAGTAATGGTTGATTTTTTCTTAATCTTTTTTGTTGTTGTTAAGTTGGGAGAAATTCTAACCACTTTTGTTTCTTCTGTTTTATATTTCTTTTCTGAGTTAGCAGTTTGTTCTGGAGTCATGTTTGATACCTGTATTGATTAACACTCCTCAATTTGTTCCTAATTGTTCTCTGAAGATTTTGGTACTTTGTCAGAATCAAGGTCTCATTCTGAAGTATTCACTGATGTAGCCCTTTTAATACGTGTCTGTTCCACTGATGTGTTCCTTTTTATTATTTTCTCTTTTAAAGAGTACACTGACCCTGGCTGTTTGGCATTAAGATTGTCTCACAGTCACAGGAAAAAACTTTTAAGAATATACCTATTGCTTGAACAACAAAAGGAAGCAAAGATACTGGCATTCACAGTCCAGCAGTGAGAGATAATTGTTTTCTTTTCAAGAGTAGCTCTGTGAAGAAAAATCCAAAATAAATTCCTGATTCATCTTTTTCTTTTTGGCAGATGAACAATGTTACACTCTTTCATGCCGATGTGGTGGGAATTACGCTGTCTCCAAGAGTGAAACCAAAGACGTATCTTTGGTTTGTTGTGACACATGTTCACTTGTTATTGAGATCCTTCAGTGATTGTTCCGTCGTGCATGTTGTGTTACAAACTTTAAAACGGTGGACAAACAGGACAGTGTCTGCTAAGAGACGTATGTTAAAGAAAAGGGGGATGCTGCAAGAACAAGTTCAGGCAGGCATTAAGAGACGAAGTACGCCTATTTACTACCATAGCTCTGAGGACATGGTGCTTGTTTTTTGTTTTTTCTTCTTTTTCAACTAAAGAGCAATTTATTAAAAAAAGAACCAGAACAGAACACTGTTTTGTACAACTGGACTATATCTCATGCTCTAAAGGACTTTTCTTTCCCAGCAAACAGCAGAGTAGCTTCTTTCAGTGTCTATAAGCTGCAGGTTGGGCCCTACCTCTTAAGTTAAATCCTTTTGAAGACTCAGGTGACAAAATTTAATCTGGAGGCATACATAAGAGAATGCTTTGAACATAATGAGGAATAAAGCACATGAATGGAAAAAGGAACACTTTCTATTTCTGTGCTAAATATTTTAGTCACCTTTTAAATCTTTAAAGGACTAAGCCTTAGAAAGAGGTGACAGAGTTGCAGATCTAGCAGGCCCTGTACCAAATAGCAGGTACACTGCCCATTCACTGGACTACACAGTGCATCTACATTAACTTTTCAATTTGGACCAGGAGTACACTTTAGAACTGACTCCATCCATCATCTGAATGAATGCAGTCTTCATTCCTTAGATGAAAACTAACCAGGATTTTGTGCTTTGGACCCCTGCTGGATATATACTGGCTCAAGCTAGTTGAGGGAAACCCTACAAACCACATTTGAGTAAATGGACAGCAGATCCCGAAGCCAGTTGTTACTCTTTTGTTTCAATCCTAGTGTGCCGCAATACTTATTAATGTAGATAAGTAACTTATGTGTGTTTCTTGATGTGTGGTAAGAGTGCATTGCCTTCTTCATCCCTTGTTATCAGTCAGTGTAAACTTTGTTTTGTAGGAAAATGCAAAACTTCAAATAAATCCAAGCACTTACTGTGAATATACAGAGGAAACAGAGTAAGAGGCATGTCGTTTATGATGACAGCAGTGTATCATTCCTACTTTCAAGGTAGATGTAATCTCAGAAAGAGGCATCTTTGTCAAGTAATACTTATGTCTATTCTAAACAAAAATAATTTATTTCAGTATAAAATAATATGGAAGCTGGCAATAGAAACTTCATTCTTTTAATCATCAAGAAATCTATGGCCATTGGGGCTTGCACGTAGAAATCCAAAGTCATTCAGGGGCCATATCTGTAAAATGAAGTAACAGGAAATTTTAATCCCAACCCAGAATTCAACATTTTCATTTGTTAGTGTTATAAGCTTTTCATAAACTGCATAAAAGCACTTTTCAGCTTTTTGATTGGGACGCTATAGCACAAGGATTGTGCATTTCTTACATATGTGTTTTCTTTACTAGGATTAATATATATTACATATGAGGAGGAATCCTAATTCTGTGGCAGCTGTAGACAACACTGATTTATACAACAAATAGTAGTTCAGTGCAAACACTAAACCGTGGGGGGAAAAAAAAAAAAAGCTATGGATTTATACGTAAGCTTACACCATGCAAATGGGTATAAAGGAGTAGTGTGCCTGTCATTGTCGGGGGTCTCAACCAAGGGGGCTCCCTCTGAGAATGGGATAAAGGGAAAGAGCACAAATCACGATCCAAGTACAAATACTGAGTGTCAGAGAATGATGCTCAACAGTAAGAACAAACTTTCTCTCCAGAAGTTAGCCATATAGCTGTTCATACTACTGAACACTCCCAGGAATACTTTCCTCTGAACATTCACTAATTTCTGAACATTCACTAATTACATGCAGGCTGGTCTTAGATGCTAAATAAATAAATAAATAAATAAATAAATAAAAAGTAATAGGTAATTGAGGTAGGTAATTGAAACACCTTGTTTCCCTTGACTGCCCGTGTTGTTTCACCACATCTTCTTTCAAAGATGGCACAAGGGGATCAGCAGGGAAAGAGATGATGCTAAAGAATGCCCTTCAGTGGCTCTAATCCTATAAAAAATCTCACAGCCCCTGCTCAAGATCAAGTGACCTAGACAAAGGAGGATGATATGCTACCCTGTGCCAAAAGCATCTGTTAGTATGATGTTTATTTTGCTCATTTTTTCCTTAGAATTTGATCTTATAGAAGGTATGCAGTCTCCTTCCAGGAACAGCAAATTCCTCTTCAACTGCAGTTATGGAACATCCACAGCACAGAAAGAGCCTTTCTGCTTTTTGTGTGGATTAAAAAAAGTAATTTTCTCAGCTTGTAAGAGGAAGCATGTACCAAGATTCAGTATTTCTATCTCCATGACTGCTCCTGAGTGGTAAAAAAAAAAAAAAAAAAAAAGGAGGCAAAGGCCAGTAAGAATGGGAGACTGAGAAGCAAGAGATAGCATCAACTTAGAACTAGAAGAACTAGACTGGTACAATGTGCTGCTAGAAGTTTCTTAGACTTGTGTCCATCGAGCCCCTTCTAGCACTGTGGTAAGTTACAGCAATCAGTTGGATTGTACCTAGGCCCTTGAGAAGATAAAAGGATGAGTGAGTTAATTGCAGGACCTCAAGCTCTCTGGATCTGAAAAAGACTCAAAGACCTCTTGAGCAAATATCTTTGAATATACACATCCTTTGTTTTGCACATGCAATTAAGGAAGAGCACGAGGAACATTTGCTGATACACAGAAATACACCTATGTCTCTACATGTATATTAACAGTGAGCTATCTTAAGTTCCACAGAAGAATCTAGTGTTATGAAACAGTAACAGAAGAATATTTGTGGTCTTGACTAGAAGTAAAGCTACAGAATTCAGGGTTCTGCAGAGAGGCCTATGTTGGCTGCAGGGTGGGTGTCAAGTCTTTTTTTGGCCTCAAAGGAAAACAGGAGTAAAAGGAAATAGGAATACTCCATGAAATGGAAGCTGATCTGAGTAAAGGCCCAGAAGAGGGAGTTTCTTAGGCTATTTGCACAAATAATTTCAGGCAATTTAAATCACACCTCCTGCAACTTGACTTTCTTTCAGTGACAGTAATCAGATGTTTTAAATAGTGTTTTGACTTTTGACTATTGTTTCATAGTTCCAAATTCATCACAGTATTCTTAGAGGTGGATTTAGAATGAAAATGTTTTATCTAGTTTGCATGCAGGAGGGAATCTGAGAAACAGTACTTACAGTTAAAAAGAAGATGGAACGAACGTTCCATGCCATTTTGTATAATAATTCCCAAGTCTTCAAGTTACGACAGAAGTTGACTCTGACTTGTTGGTTCAAACTGGCTAGTCCAATTAGTGGCTATTTCCTTTTGCCCTCTTTGGTCTGGCCTACATAGATCTGATCTGATGGATGGGGCATAAATGGGGCTAACTAGCTCTTTTGAAGATACTTGCTCGGTAGGTCTATTTCTGACATGAAGCGTATGTCCAGGGAATGTATAGAATACCCTATTTAGAACAGGGTGAAGCATGAGTTGTATCAAAGAGGGGAGTCCTCCCCTCAGTGGGGTTTTACTGAATTTGCAGTTTCTTATATTTCAGAGGTCTTTTTACGGTATATGAGCTTTGGCTATCTAAGTGACAGCTGATGTGCTTGCAGGGAGAAAAAGGAGGAAGTGTTTTCAAATATCATTACTTCCGTAAGAAACGGGTGCAACAACATTGAGAATTTTAGGTCTGAACTTCACAGGTAAATGTTGATTCTTTCTGAAGTTTATCTACGTTTTGCCAAGAACAGATTGCCTAAACAAACCTAACACATATTCTCTTCTGTTGAAATCCCTTACTTCCAATTAGATTGGCAACAACAGTCTTGTCAATAGTTCTTTGCATCAGTTACTAAAAACGTAATTTAGGATTCAAAGGCGCTGTTGTGTCTGCTTCTCCTAACTCCAGGGTAAGAGAAAACCATATAAGGTTTGATTTTCAAGATGGTAGGAGATTTTTCATGAGGAGAAGCCAAACCTCTAACAGACTACATTTACAAAATGGTTTTCTTGGCCAGTGGTCTACTAGTTAACTACTCCCACATAGAAGAGCTGTATTCTGCAGCCTTTCATTGTAACAATTGATAGCAACATACAACAGCTGGATACTGTAATCGGATGTGAATTAGCATAAACAATTCAAATTGTAAATAATCTTTTGAAAAACAAAGTCATTTTTTGCTCTTGTAGGTAACCATATCTCATGAAAAATGAGATCTCAAAAAATATAAGAGATCTCAAAAATCAAAAATAAGGTAAATTTTTGAATAAAATAAATCTCATTAAAACGTTAATAATCACTAGCCTATGCATCATCATAAAATAACTGCTATAAAATATGGTTTAAAAATTATTTTGATGAAGTATCAACTGATTGCATACCATCTTTTTAAACAGACAATATTCTGTAGTTCTAAAGTACTTCTTCAGTATGTAACATCTGTAGTGTAAATTCAATTCATTTTTATAAGCTGATTGCTTCCTCAGCTTAGAGGTCAACCCTGTCAGTCACCTCATTAAAGTCTTTCAAACATCTTGCTTGGTAGGGTACAAGCTGAATGCAAATCTATTGCTGTGGAGGTATACTGTGAAAAATTATGGCTGTCCCCATACTTAGATTTTTAATATATACATTATTTGCTAACAGTCTCCTAAAAGTAGTAAATACCATTTTTCCAGTCCTAACACATCAATTAGAAGTGGTCTTTTAGTTTCTGTTTGTTTTTAGGATTAATACCAGATTCCAATTAAGAGGGCTGTCAGTATATTAGCATCACCTGTATCCTACCAGTTAATCATCCAAGCTAAAACTTCAGTCATAGAAATAGCCCTATTTAGAATCAGCATTTTTAGCTCTGGTGTACATGGTATGGCAAACAATATAGAGGTGGAACAAGAAACCCTCAGTGAACACTAGGATAGAATTCAAAGCAAATGCTTCGAATAAAGAACAGAGGTCAGGCAAAACTTAGTGGTGGTAGGAGGGACATATTATTTCAGGTTTAGAAAGCAATTAGTGATCATGGTCAGGAGATGCAAGATTGGGTTTTGTTGTTTGGTTGGTTGGTTTAAAAAGTCTTAAGTTGTGTTCCTAAAATCTGTGAACAGATCTTTCTAATTTAACAAAGATTTGTATATTTCATCTCCTTTGTGCATGTAGTACAGCTGTGTGTCGCAATATATGGAGAACAGTTTTCAAAACCATTTTTAATTGTTCTGAGTGTCTCCACTTCAGCTTTTGAAAAGCTGGTGCGTAACTCTGTAGTACATTCTCCCTTGTT
Source organism: Heteronetta atricapilla (assembly GCA_011075105.1). Classification (NCBI taxonomy): domain Eukaryota; kingdom Metazoa; phylum Chordata; class Aves; order Anseriformes; family Anatidae; genus Heteronetta; species Heteronetta atricapilla. The sequence continues at coordinate 13,514,372 of CM021735.1, forward strand.
TCTTAGATGAAACTTTTTATGGAGAGGAAGTTGTCTTAGCTTCTTCGTTTTAGTAAATGAGTAAATTAATAATGCAGATAATAAGAAAGGTAACTTAGTATGAAATAAAGCTGTAGAATTACTGAAGCAGGAGAAGAGGCCATGGGGTTTTATACAACACAGTGTTAATCAAAGCTTTTTTAGTTTTGTTCTAATAAAGAAGTGGAGGACAATTGCAGTAGCACAGATTTGACTTTACTGCTAAGGATTTTTCACAGATTAAAAAGCAGCAAGGCCAGTGCACATGTCTAAATTGTGTTTGCAAGTCCTAGAACAATAACATGTTCTTCCATCTTTCTTTTTTCCACTATGGAACTGGATTTCTCAAATTACAACAACAGTGAAATATGAAGCTGCCCTTTTCTACCATTTTGCAAAAGCAAGAACCAAAGTAAGGATGCAGTGTATTTTTCATGCAGCAGTTTGTGTGTGTGTCTAGGTTTGTATAAGGTTTCAATTTGCTTGCAAAATAATTTAGTTTTCAGAGGCACTGACTGCTCAAAGAATGGTTCTCAAGAAAAAAAAAAAAAAAAAAAAAAAAAAAAAAAAAAAAACACAAATTTTGCCTCAAAAATTCTCACTAAACATTGACCAGAATATTGCTGAAATATTTTACGGAAGTGTCTGATGTGTTTGAGCTCTCTTTTGCCTTTGCTTTGGCTAAACAGTTAAGGCAGCAAATGTTGATGCCTAACATACAGGCATTACAAATGTATTAATGCAAATATTTTTGATACTGTAAATACCTTAAAACAAATGCGTCCTCTTATCAGTCCATAAGGAACAGGTCCATAGCACCTGGAATCAGTAGAATTCCTGAGATTATCACCTTCTAACCAAACGTGTCCTTTAGGCACCTATGATAAAACAGGGTTGAATTGAAATGTAAAAGGAAAACGGAATAAAATGCTATTAAGCATTGTTTGCCTTATATTGTCTAACTTCTGTATACTATATTTCATGACTGTATAATGAACTAATTTTTTATTGAATCTAATAAGATACTGCCAGATTTGGAGGGATGAGAAGGAGTGCTCCAAATATCTGTTTTATCATGTGCTCAAAAAACAATGGTTTGCAACAAAAAATCCAAAATGAAGATGTAAGAGGTTAGACCAATGTGACAGGGTCATTAATTTAATAGACTTCAAAAGAGGTCATTAGGATGTTGACTGAAAATCTGCCCTCCTGTCGCAGTAACAGCATGAACAGGGCAGCCACACACTCATCAACATCCTGGGGCCAGCACCAAGGCTAGACCTGTTAGTAGATTCATGATGAACTAACTGGTAATTGATTGTGACATCAATTACGAATAATCTCATCATTTTATCGGAGTAGGCTTGTCAAAGTTCTAATTAAGATCACAGTTCATTCTATGTGCAGGCAGAATCCACAACACATTATATTGCAATAATGATGATCACGAAACAGCAAATCCCTTTTTATAATTTGAAAATTAATGACGGTGACCTTATACTATACGACAAAGACCTTTCATTACCTATATATATTAGGCATTAACTATATTACATACCATAGCTTCGTGCCATTCACTGACTAAATCAGTGACAAAATGAAGAATAGCAACATAGCTGTATTAGTTCAGTAAGAGTGCAGAGCTTTCTTAAGTGAAAAAGTTGCTACTGTGTATCTTAAATTAAGATTTCTGCTTGGAATATATGACACTATTTTGACAAAAAAAAATAGATAGAGATAACCTCTTACAGGTTATCAAGTAAAATTTTTAGTAATTGTCTTTCTAGTCTGTTTTTGTTTTGAAAATTCTAAAGCAGGCTGAAAAATTAAGGCATTAACATACTCTCCATCTAGGTAACACTTAACGTGGACTTCAGGCGATACACATTTTTTCCAAAACCAAATATGTACTTGAAAGGTTACTGTGCCACAAATTCAGAACAAAAGGTAGAGAAGCAAAAACATTATTATTTTAGAAACAAGACCAACAACCTCATAAATACAGTAGTTTACATACACAGCATTCTAGGATAACAGACTAAACAGAATAAAACACCACCGTAGTAAAGTCTGGACGTAAACCATTAAGACCAAGTCACCCAGATACCTGTTTGAAGGAAATGCAGTTGAAGTGCAATTGACAGTACTTACGGGTATCTGGCCAGGTAACACCCTTTTAGGTCAGCCTTTTTAGGCTCTCTGCTTGGTCACGTTCCTGCCTGCCTGTTACCAGACCAGGAACCAAGAATGGCAGCCTACCCAACTGTCCTATTGTTGAGCTGTGGCAAATGTCTAACATACAGATGAAGAACTAATAGTTTGTCTCTAACACTAGCAAAAAGAACTGCTCATCCTGGAAAGCATACGTGAGCCTGTCCGTCATCTCCCAGCTGTCCAGGATAGGTGTACTAGGCATGTCAGAGGGTACATCCCTGCCTGCTCCTTTTAGAATCTGTACGTGGAGCTGTTGGCAAGGAATGTGTCTAAACCCTCTTGAAACCTGCTTAATACCTTTGTTATTGTGTAGGCTTATCAGATTTCAGTACTTAGAGGGATCTTATAAACAGGATCAAGGACTCCTTACTCAGATAGATAATGATAGGACAAGGGGGAAGGGTCTTAAACAGAGAATAAATTTAGATTAGACAGGAAGCAATTCTTCACTGTAAGGGTAGGGGGGCACTGGAACAGGTTGCCCAGAGAAGTTGTGGGTGCCCCATCCAAGGCCAGGTTGGATGGGGCCCTGGCCAACCTGATCTATAGGGTGGCATCGTCCCTTCCAATCCAAGCCATTCTATGATTGCTGGTACGTGCACAGGAGTTTTCTCTTGGAATACCAGTTGGTTTCAACTAGATGACTTTTGCCCTCCTCCTAGTATCAGTATTGGAGCTGGAAAGGTTTGGTTGATTCGCCCATTATTGGGCAGCCTCCAAGGACCCCAGCTATGTTAGCAGGACAAAAAGTTCTGTTTGCAGCTATTATATCCCAGGTTACAGGTTGGTGGATGGCTTCCCTCGGACAATGAGAAAGACTCTTGGGTCTCCTTTCTTCCTCTTATCTTATTTTAGGTGTTGGATTGTAAAGGAATTACAAGTCACACATCAAGCTATTGTCATTTTGAAGGACTGTCTATTATCAGCAAATACGTAAAAAGGAGAAACATGAGTTACTAAAAAACAAAAGGAATATTTTTTAATGAAACAAAGAAGCAAACACTTCACATTTCTGAAAATGGATCACTTACAAAATGCTACTGCTTTATGCACAGGACGCTACCAGCCTCCGTTCTACTTAACCAGCTCCTGTGCTTTTTCACTTTCCTGATTCATAAGCAGGACATGAAGCTCTTCTGTTACCATGTAAAAGAAATAAGGACCCACTCATAATGCAACAGTCTCTAACCACTTACAGACCTTCTCATCTGTCTTCCATACTCCCAAAGTTTAAAAAAAAATAAAAATGTTTTTGCCACCTGTGGTGTATCACAACTTCTAATATTACTAATAGTTACTAAGAATTTGTTGTCTAAACAAAGTGTTTGTAGTTTGCATTCCAGATAGAATATTTGCAATAACGTATGCTCATATATCCTGAAATTCACCGCTTCTGGTAACTATGTTCTCCGTGGAAAGGACCCTATACCTCTAAATCTGTCATAAAGAGTATTGTCACAGTGTATGATTCATCTAGAAATAATACAGTATAATACCTTTGTATAGTGCTTGTCCATCATCTAGGCACTTCACTACAACCTAGAATTAAGACAAGCAGTAAAAATCACACAAATTACATGAAAACGTTAAACCAAATACTGGTGACAGGCCATAATTATTAATTAAAAAAAAAAAAAAGCTGCTTACTCTCCTTTCAAATAAAGGCTAAAGCCAGAATCCTTCAAGGGTTTGTGCACCAAGCTATTTCTAGACCACGCCACTGATTTCGCTGGGACTATTCACGTTGAATAAAGTTAATTCTGAGTATCAATGTTTGTAGAATCAGGATCCGCATATGAAACATCTCAAAACTATCTAAGCAGGGTAACTGGAAATAAGATATAAGTGTAAACAAAAAAAATAATTTTATGGAAAACGTTATTTTTGGTTTTGTACACCCGATAGGCTGCTACTGAGTTTTTGGTGTTTTTTTTCTTTTTCTTTTTTTCTTTTTTTTTTTGTGGCAACGGGAAAGCCACTTGCTTGACAATGCACAGTGACGTTGCATTTTGGTATCTCTAAGTGATGGACCACTCTCTTAGAAACAATGACTGTATCTAAGAAGCACAACTGAAATCAGTTACCATTACGACCCACCACAAGGTTGTGAATAAAGTAATGGCTTTTGAAAATGTATTGACAACAATACCAAAAGCATTTGGCTTAGCTGGGCAGTATTTTAGTTCTTAACATGTAGGCTAGCTCTGAGAAGTAGAACTCTCACAACCCTAACAACTGAATTTTCACGTAACTAAATAGCATCTCTCATATAAAAACAGCAATTCCACAACAGCACAGGTTCATCTGAAAACCTGCTGCCTCTGATCTTCTACAGACTATGAGTAACCCTTGTGCCTCTGGTTTGGTGCAGATTATCTGAGGATTTATTTTCAAGGAAGAACAGTTCCAAGGGAGAACAGGTTATCTGAGGTGCAGCTTATACGCATGAGAATGCAGACACTGACGATACACATGCCTCTTCTCCCTTCCAAGGCTGTAAGGGCTCTAGTACAGGAGCAGATAGACCAAAAGAGCAAAATAATCATTCAGAACAGCTTTTATTGGTAGCATACTCTGTTTCAGCTCAGATAAATAAGTACCATTCACTGCTACATCGTGGCTAAATTTGCAAGGCTGTTGTGATTTACTTAGTGGTATATTTAAATAGTCAATGACTGATACTCCTTCTGTGATTTTACATGACACCAAACTTGTTCTTTGAGTAATCTCACCGACTTCAGAGTCAGGAGATGAAATGGCTGCACTGTGTTTACTGTGATAGCAGAAAACCACTCTACTGAAAATACAATTAGCAGAGATGAAATCATCTGCCTCAAAATAAACAAGAATCTGAATGAAATTATGGCCTTTGTGGTTTTCCTTTTTGGTTTGGGAGGGGTATTTTGGGGCGTACTAAAGATGGATAACCAGATTTGTAATAAAGAAGTGAATTCTAAACGTGAACCTCTTGCAGTCTCTCCTTTTGGAATTCTGAGCGGTCTGGGTTTGTCAAAGAACGTCAGCGTGTACAATCAGCTGGGAGTAGAAGTTTGAACTCTCGCAAGGTCACAGGTATTCACATCACCTCCAGCAATATCAAAGTTTTCAACTTAAGAAGAACTAAATCATTCCCATTTTTTCTTTTCAGTTCAGAGGCTTCCTTCTTGAGCTATGATAAGAACTAATCTCAGTGCTGGACAAAAGAATAAAGTCTGCAAGTTCTCATCTATCCCTACTAAGGTCTATTTAAGTGCCTCCCACTTTGGTACAAGCAACAAATGTAATTGCTTCATGGCCTGCGGGTGTTCATTTAACAAAAGAAGCTTTTGTGAATAAACCACAGGTGTTACCTTTCTTGATTAAAGTGAAATATGATGAAAGAATCTACAATATCAAATGACAAATTTACTAAATACTGATTAAATTGCCTTATTTAAGTAAATTGCATCTATTTAGGATAAAACATATAGCACAGAAATACAAGAGTTGTGTTTTCTCACTCGATACTTAAAGTCTCACATAACTTCCTTAATCCTTTATTTATTAATTCAGAACCAAGAGAGACTAAAGCTTAGCAGATACTCTTTTTTAATGATCCAAATGCACCATTTCTCTACACTTATTAAAAATGGTCTTTATATTAAAGCTGCTAGGTATAAAAAAACCAACAATATTAATCAGCACAGTATTTTTAAATCAGTATCCGCTTTTACATTCTTATTTTCTGTGCTCAAAAAAGCTATGAAATGGTAGCAACCACATTAGAAAATATAGGTGATCCTAAATCAATGTCATCTCACTAAGTATCACTAAAAAGCTGAATTGCCTAGAATTTAACACTTTTTAAAAGAATATAACAGAATGTGTTTACGTTTAGCAATTTCCTTGTACTTACTGAATGGTTTAAGCTGCTTATGAATTAGACATACTGTATTTAGCTCAGTTGCTTTAAACAGATTTATTAGAAAGAGAATATTATGACCATGGTCCAGATTATTATGACAACAATGAAACACTAATGTTTTTCTACAGAAATTAAATTTACTGTGACAAAATATATTATGAATTAATTCCCTAAACTAACAATTGCTTAAAACAACTGGGTTTAATAGAAAAATTATAAAGATATGAAGACTTGTCCATCTTTAAGTTTTGAAATAAATTATTAACCAATATTAAAATCACATAATCTTCAATGGTAGCAATGTTAACATATACTACAGGTAAACTTTATATAGGAAGCAAAGGTATATAAACTTAGATGTGAATTTGAAACATTTTTCTCCATCTTACAAGCATACCAGTTGAGTGTTCTTCAATAAACAAATTTTGGGACGTTGTTACAGTAATTCGTCAAAGCATTTGCTGGTTATTTTATTTTTTTACTATTTTTATTTTTTTACCATTGTTGTTCCTTCTAAACTACATGTAATGCACAGATAGCTACTATATTCCTGCACTAACTTATTTTGGAACCTAAAATATTTATTCCTGCACTCACTGTTTTATGGGAAAGATCACAGAATTTTCAGATCAGAGAAATATATGTGCCAGTTAAATGAAGACAAACTATCTTGTCTTTTTTGATTAGGTTAAATAATAATTGAAATACTCGCATGTATTGTTTGCTCGATCTCCATAAATATTCTCATTGCATATTTGGACGCAGGGCTGATTGTTAAATATGCTGATCCAAATCAGCCTGAAAGGCTAAATATCTAATCTTAAAAAATTGGCTGCTGCGAATTAAAATGTAAATTATAAATCATCATTTCCTTTTTAAAAATATTACCATGTCTTACTTCAGATTAGTAAAAGTTGTAAGCAAATACTAAGGTCAAAAAAAATCCAGACTTTGCAGATACTCAGGTCTATTTTCACCACCTCTCTGTTTTGGTTCTCTTTTGAAAACATTCTAATAGTGAAAAAATTCCTAAGCTTTTAGACCACTACAGTTAGGAAATTTATGGGTTTTATTGCATGTTCATAGGCCAAAACTTTCAAAACCAAATCTAACTACATTTAGGAACTCCTGAGAAAAAAATCAGAATATTTCCATGATTCGACAGTCCAGACTACTGCTAGCTTTCTTGATTCACAGAAGTTTGATATTTTGGGGGAAAAAAATAATAATGTTTGCATACACAGATTTATGATTACATACACACTTACAGAGATTTTTTACACTATAATCATTAAGAAGGATTTGATTCTTTTCTTCTCTGGAAACCAGATGACGTAACAGGGCTACCCTAGAGTGTAGAGTTGAGAACAAAAAAACCTACTGGTTCAAACACCAACTGGAACTTACTGTTTGCAACACAAAACACATTACCGCCACTGTCGTGCCTTGGGCAAAAGCTTACCTGTACAAAGCCATCTGTCTAAAGCCTGGTACCAACAAAGGCCTATAAATGTTCTAAGCAGTGTTAAGAAGTCTTAAAAGTTACCTTCTGCCAGCTCCATTAGAATCTCTGCTAGTTCATCCAAGGCCTATGCATGATCTCCACCATTTAAGACAGACAGAAGGCCTTAGCTAGCAAGTATCGAGAGGAGGAAGGAAATTGGTTCTGAAATTGGTCCTTCACTCAGACATGGACACAATATAGGCAGACTTGTCCTCAAAACCTACATTGAGACCTTGATTAGTTGGTTTAATCATCCTGAACAGCATCCTAGAAGTTATTACTAGGCTTGGATGAGAGGAATAATGGAATCAGAAAGTCTTGTGGGTTCCAACTGACGTAAGCAATAGAGCAAAGATTGTACTCCACAGAAGAAAAGCATCTAGTGTGGTAAATTCAGAAATCAGTGATCTTGAAACAACCTTGCCTTGAATCAACGCCAAGGAGATTTTCTTTTATGGTTTTCCTTGAGGAACAGACTGGCTGAACAGAAGACCCAGGGCTAAGTGTCCGGGTCCCAGCAATGCCCTTCCCCTGCCCCGGCGTAGCTGCCTGCCCTCCAGAGCAGCTGATGCAGTGCAGGTGCAGCTGTCTCACCTCGGGTCAGACTGTGGGGAAGAAAGAGATGTTTGAGAAAGAGACCTAAGGTGCCTCAGCGGGGACTCATCCAGGAGCAGCATTTAAGCTGAGCCTGTTTCTGCTGGTCCCTGCCTGCACTACATTGCTGGGTCAGATCAGAGGTGCCACTCCTATGTTCTTGAGATAGCTAAAACAAAACTTCAGGGGTAAACACCAATCCCATTGAACAGAAGAAAACCTGGAAATAGAGTGAGAGGATTGATTGTGTTTTTTGAGTTTCTTTTCCCCTCAATAATTTAGTTTTGACAAGTCAGTACTTTAATTCAAATTACTTCTCTGATTTGAGATAAGCTCTAGTCATGAGCTCCCTGTACTTGGGATATGGAGGGATCTGCAAACTGAACAAAGCTGCAAACTAAGCATATTGGCTCTCCTCTCCCAGCAGGCGTTTAGCATAACTGCTGCTTAATTTATAGTGTAACTTTCTCTCCAGCCCCTAGAACACATTACGCCTCTAGCATGCTAGAAGTCAGTAGAAGAGGGACGGGACAGGAAGGAAGCAGGATGTTTCCATTCTCCAAGCCTGCAACTATTAAAACTTAGATTACTGACATACTAAACCATGAGCGTAAACTAGCTATTAAGACACTAAGGACAAAGGAAAAGGAACTAGTGTTTTGAGAAATCCATTTTTTTTAATTGCTCTTTAGGATATTTTAAAGAGACTATCCAGTGGCATTGAGCACTCTGAAACTACTCTTCAGTGTCTTAAATCGTGCACCCAAATTCTGTAGGGCTGTGTAGTGATCAATGTATTGCGTTGTTTACATTAGCATTACGTTATTCTCAGTCCCTATGTAATATCCTTACAGCATCTGACAAGGACTGTGTAAGAGTTAATAGCACTGCGTAAGACCACTTCTGTGGTCTGCAAACATACTAAGATGCATTATCTTCAGAATTATGTTAGCTCTAGAGTTAACCACAGGATGAGGAGATGCCATCTCCGCAATGAACCTCATTTTAGCACAAGGTAAACACACTTCCCCCACATCAGCTAGTCTCACAGCATTAGTGGTGTGTTGTGATTGATTACCAGCAGAGTGTTGCTGAGATATGGATTTGTATCTCAGCTTTTTATCGCTATGACTTGCAAAAGGCAGTTCCTTATTTACAGACCCTAGCTGTATTAAGTGACATTATTAGGTACTACTTTTGTTTAAGTGATACAAAGGCTTAGCATATTGGTGGTTTATGACATACAAGCTGTTTTAATCTGATGATTAACCCCTCACTTTTTCAATTTGTAAATAGGAGCTACAGCCTAAGAACATATGGTACTAAAGAAATTAAAGCTAAAGTAAATGGCATTAAAACAAATCCAAATATAACAATAGGATACTTGATCTGAATTATCAACCCAAGTCTGTATTAGACTTAAAAACAGGAAATAAAAAAACAAATATGAATATGAAACTTTCAAAAAGAATTTAAGACTATTTTAGGGTTTTACTGTGATTGAATAATTTCCTTACTAACCCACATTATTCAGATTTAATAATTAAATGAATAAATCAGTACAGAGATTTTTAAATAATTGAAATCAGGTTTGAATAGCACGTTACTAAAAATTAGTTGCCTACCTTTGTGACTTCTGGGTTTGTACCACATTCCTTCTGATCCAGTAAAAATACGTTATGCATTCTTAAATGTTTGTTATGGTAAATACACTTGATATCTATAAACACCAGCATAGAGCACTAAATCCCAGAAGAACCCAGAAAAATTGCTAGCCTAATGCTTATACTCCATACCAAATATCAGTAAAATGGCAATGAAAAATAAATTTCTTAAATCTGTAACAGTACAACAGCTTAATCAAAAGAGGAATCTTATTCTACTTTTCATGTAAATAGTAAGATTTCTCCCATTATTATCCTGTGCATAAGCACCAACCTCTAACATACTAAGTATCATGTACCATAAATGGACCAAAGTAGAGATACTCCTGATATAATTGAATTTTAATCTAAGCACATGCTTAGTTTATACATAGCTCCATCTGTTTGTAACCCAACAACTACATCAGAGACAGATTTTTGGTACGTCCTTACACATAGTTCAATCTGGCAAAAATGTTTTTCCTCGTATGACATATTGCTTTGGCTAAGCATAGCAGTGAATGTATTTTTATACCATCATAAAAATTTTCACATAACTGCCACTGCTATATTGCATTTCTTTTCTACTGAAATACTCCTTCTCAGAATAACTCATTCAACTTACATGGGATTTTTTATTTCTCATTTTTATTGCAGTTTGGAAGGTTTGTTAGTTTCTTGTTTTAAATCTACAAGTATCTACTCAGTTGTTTGCAGCAAGACAGTATCTAGTCTGTGCAACTTCACAGAGTCCACCATTCTTCTATGGATAGGTAGAAGCCTCCCAAGAAGCAAACTCATGGATGAAACAGGAGTGGAAGCAGGATCTGATTTTACCAATCCCTTAGGCTTCAGAATGAGGAGGATGTACAATAGCATTTCAAAGCACAGAAAATCACTGGCTTAAAATCTGTAGAATAGGCCGACACTAACTAACCTCCAGTCAATGCACACCAAACAAGTCCTGCTAACATGAGGATAAAGAATCTCCTTTGTGGGTGACAAGCCAAGCAGCTGCTGCTTCGAGGTGCTTTCACTTTGAGCTGTGGTGAGTGTGTTACATTGCCATTAATCTGGCATCGCCAATAACTGGCTAACTTGTAATACCTACAAACACCAGCTAAGGACAAAGCAGAGGTAAGAACTGCCTAATTCAATAATATTTCTGACATCTGATACTCTGTATTTACTGTAACGTTTGCAAACATGTCAGCATCTATTCACTATCACTCTGCAAAGCAAGAGACCAGTTAGTCAGGAAAAGCTAAGGAGTTCACTGTAATAACAACAAACAATTCTCCGACCTTACACGTTTTTGGTTTAGTACATTCAAGTATCACTCAGAGATTTCTCATTAAAAGAAGCAATTAGTAGCCTAATACAAACAACAAAACTCATGACAATTTCTAGTCTGCTCACTTAAAGTGTGCTTGAATTTCTCTGACAGCTAGACACCCCAGGCAGCGCTTCTGGCCGTTTGGGATCCAGCCAAAACCTTTCCTCAGAGTTTCTACAATCTTTTTTTTCAAAAACCTGACTCAGATTAATTCTTCTCAAAGTATCAACAAAACAAAGCACAAGCTCTCTGTACAACTGCGGCTGCTATTTGCTTTGAAGAATTTTGTGTTTGAATTCAAAGTGCATGGCATTGTGATTCACTAAACCAGGGGGTTTCATTAGGCAATCCCTCAGGATGGGAACATATCACTTCTGCCCCTCAACAAGAACAGGATCCAAGTGAGTAACGCACTATAACTTATGGGCATAAGATGTAGATACCTATGTTGAAAACACTTTCTTCCATAAGGTAAGCATCTCCTGAGCAGATGGGAAGACCTACCTCACCAACAGCCATTAAGGATGTGAGGAAAACAGACCTGCATGAACAAACTCAGGTATTTCCAGTTGGATCATTTCTCCCCCTAGTTACACGTTATGATGCAAGAACTAAGAAAGCTGGCATATATCACTTCTTAGCTGGATTTCCACACATTAGTGTTTATGAAAAACATTCACTGGAAAACAGCAAATGGACTCCTGCATTCCTCTTCCTCTTATTCTCTTTAACGCTTTATATTAAATTTGGAGACAAGAAAACTATGGCAGAAATTGTTCCACTGGATATTCATTTGATTACCTCAGGGTTTCCAGAAAGGCTGACATCCTGTTAAGTACAAACCTCGCCTGAACTTCTGTAGGACTTTTTAGGACTATGACAATTGAGGAGCAAGATGCTCAAGAGAAATTCAGTTTGCATCTTCTATTGAAGAATACAGGCTTTCATTTCAGGTCATTCTGCTGGGAAATGCTTTGGGCTTTGTTTTCCATGGTTAAACAGTAACATAGTTTGATTTACGGAAAATGGAAATGATTTATGGAAAAACACCATGTCCTCCCCTTCATAATGTAACAGAGAACGAGTTCCTTTCTTCTGTCCATGAGCAACAGAAATGTAAATAGAAGCTCCAGTGGTACTGTCACTCCATCAGAAGGGCAGATTAGAGGTAGGCCCTGCCTCTGGAATGGAAGAAATAACAAATTCAACCCCTCAAGACAGGGTATGAATCCTGTCTTTGCTTTCTGCTTCCAAGTTTTGACTAATCCCTGACAGCAAATCTACCTGCAATGTTGACAATTTTCCCATTGTTTTCAGTATGTACAGACTCCACCTCAACTCTAAACTACCTCAACTGCCTGATAGAAGTGAAGCAAGAGTACCTGAAGGAATGCTGGTGAAGTTGGCAGTCTTTAGGGTAGCTAAACTCTTAAACGGATTTATCCATCATAAATTATAGCTGGCTGCAAGGAGCGGTCCATGGGCAGCTGCGCAAAACCTAGCATTTCCACCACAAGATACTGAACAGAGGAAAGAGTCAAACAAGCTTTTGGAAAAGAAAAAACCTGTCTTTTTCTGTGATAATGATTTCTGATGATTTTTCTAGTGATAGGCTAGAAAGTTGCTGAAAATCTTTAAGCATTAAGAATATTTCTTCCTTTTTATTTCATCTCATTACTTGTTTTTTTTTGACAGGTTAGGAATATAGATATTCTAAAATAATACTGAAAGCAAAATCCTCAAAGGTATTGCAGAGACAATATATTTCACTTTTCAGTGTTGAATAGATAGTTTTGCCCTAAGACCAAGCCCTTGAGTCTATCGTCTGTACAGTACTTTATGCAGGGAATTGCAGAAGACCAGGGAAGAAGACCTAAGCAAAGGGCAGAGCAAAAATACACCTGCATACAGTTCCTACTGAGACAAAAGACACTGAGAAAGACAGCTTGCCAGGAACAGAGCTTACAGGCTACATTTTACTGTATACATAGAACAACTTATGAACATCATACTGTATGACTTACGATACTTCGATATTGCAAATCCTTTACAGCCTACCAGGCCTACTTATAATATAATAATTTATTTACAAATCAAGAAACTAATACTTACATAGCTGTGACTCTTAAGGAAATCTGAAGGGTTGCTTGTGCAGACTTTATCCCCTTCCAAGCCAATTACTCTTTTACAGATATTTGATTTGGGGTCATTAGGGCTTTTCGCAATTACAATATCTCCTCTGGGAGGGAAGAACAGAAACAAAAACAAACAAAAGAGAATTCTAATTACAGAATATTTGGCCGAACACATGTATCAATGCATGTACTCCAAAATTATTCCCACATATTACAGACGTTTCTTTCTCATTAAAATTCTTGTCTGGGATTTTGTTTTTTTTCCAATGAGTTTTACTCAGGTGTAATGCAACCGTACCAGGAGAGTCTCTTTGGTATTTAAATTACTTACAAAACTTTTAGACTACTTTTTAATTGGCAATGCTCTGATGAAATGGAGGTCATTTAATTTGATCCTGTTGTTAGTATATATGGAAAAGATTCCAAATTACTATATGTCATTGTCCAAATGTTTTACTTTCAGTGGAACCTCAAATGCCTGAGTTTGCAGGCGTTGTTATATTACTTTTGCCCTCTGATGATATACATTAGATCATGCAATGAAACTTTCCACAGCAAAATGGGCAAGAGCCTGAAGACTGCTGTGCTCTATAACATAATCATAATGACATTTGACAAACTGTGCTTATACCATTTGATCACTTTTCTAACATCCTACCTGAGCAGAGCAAAACCCACAGCTTGATTTGCTAGACAAAACTGCTTAGAGAAATTACATTCACACGGAACTGTTTTAGGGGAAAAAAAGGGGCGGGGGGGGGGGGGGGAGGAATTTCTGTATTTTTTTGGACAAAGCTGGAAAAGTGACTTGGACTATATCCTAAATGAGGTCTGACAAATCACAATGAGAGATTTATGTAAAATTACATTTCAGAAGCAGAAAAATATGTGAAAAATAAGGGATGGATAGAGCATAGCTATTGCCAAGGCCTGCCAAACTAAATGTACAATCTAGTCACGGCAAAGGAGCATACTTTCGAATGCAATAAAAGTGTCGGCTAAGGTTCTCCGAAAAGACAATATCAGAATTTTGAATTGTTGGTTCCATTGAAGGTCCAGAACACTGCAAATTAAAAATAAATGAGAAAAAAATTACTATTTGCCAATTACCTTTATCTAAAATACAAGAGTTTTCAAAATTACTTGCTAATAAATTATAAAAGGTGTAATGCAAAACAAACAAACAAAAAAATGAAATCCTCTGAGGAACATTTGATACGTTTAAAAAGTGAGGACAGCCTCCCGAGCTCTTGTAACTCTGATACAGCTCTGGGTTAGCTTAAAATTGGTCCTGAACTGCGCTAGGTGCTATGATTTCCTAAGGCCACATTTCAGCACCTTCTCTGCAGGAATTTTTTAGAAGCAGCACTCGGAGCTCTGCCAGCTCACCCTCTTCTTCAGCGTTCTTCAGTAAAAGAAGCACTGCAGAAGCTGCAGGAGGAGCTCTCAGCCAAAATCCGTTATATTCAGCTGCTCGGTTTAGAACCTGGGAAAGGCAGGGGGGTAGCATAAAACATCCAGAAATCTGCCCAGCATTGAGAACATTAGTGTTTCCTATGGCATTTTGTGACTCCAGCCTTTCTGAAAGAACATACTCTGCAAAATGCTTACTCACATTGGTTCCTGTTTGCTTCAGTAATGCCTGAAGCAATAAATTGCATCAAATACAGAACTTTCTTCCTTTTTTTTTTGAAGAAAGGAAAGGCTGGACCTGCCTCCAATAACAAAAAGTACAGAATTACCGAACACACTTTGAAAAAGCTTTAAAAAAGAAGAAAGCTGAAATAACGGCATTATGACATAAAACAGTTTCAGCACTACAGTTTTATTTCATAGAAAACATAATTTCCCTTTAAAGATCACAAAAATGAAAAGTTACCACAACAACTCCTCCAAGGTACTCAAAGGCACAGTGTGCTATGCAGCCGTATTGCACGGTATACCCAAGAAATCGAAGGGTTTTTCCTAGGGCATTGCGAAACATGGTACAGTGCTACGTCCTTCAGCTGCTTCTAGTCTATATCAAAACAGAAGAACATCATTCATTTGGTAACAAACAACATAACATTAATAAAACTATCTGTTGCATCTAACAACCAGTATTTCTAAAAGAACAGTGAATAAAAACAACAAAATAATCTCTGAAGAGATGAAAAGCTACCAAGTTATTCATCTGTTAATGCTGACACCTCCACGTGTACCGTTAATCACCGCTCTCCCCAGCTCATTAGTAAGATTTAGGTGAGTAGGAGCTCAAACAAACAGAGAAGAAGAAGCTGCAAACAAAATGAGAAACACTTTGCAAGGCTGCGGAGATTAATGGGAAGGAGTGGTGACATTACTTTCCACTGACCCAGCTGGACTTCTTTTGCTGGAATTTGCAGACAGGCTTACCTGCCCTGTGTCTAGGCACCTGCAAGAGCTGTGAGAACATCCTCTCCTGCACCAGTCTTGGCTTAATGGAAGCTGGGAAGCTCTGATCCCACCTTTAAACACAGGTGCTCCCCTCCTGCCTGGACTACTACAGCCTACTGCAAAGCACATGCAGCTGGAGACTTAAGATGTTTATTAAATAACACTTGGGAGGTTTGTTTTAATCACATGAAGACAGTACAGCTAAACTCACTGTTTCTTTTTGTTGTGTTGTTTTTTTTTAAGCACCAGTATTTAAAGCTGAACACACAACAGCCAAACAGAGAAGCATCTAACCAGCTGAAGTGACCTGAAGCCATTTCACAACTGAAATCACATTGACAGAAACGTGGACTAATCGAGTAGCCAACCAAGACTTTCCAAGTGACCTGACAGCCATTCAAATGAAAAAAGGCCTGAAGAACTACACAAAATTAAGGATAATAGAGTTCTGAATGGCTTGCCTATGTTAGACTGTTTATACTAGGAAAGACCGTGGTTGTTGATAGGAATTCTGGAGTTTTTGCAGAGTTTTCTTTTGATTAGACTTTCATTGCCAGAACATTTACATATAAAATTAAGGCATTAGGTCTTTCTATTCTTACACACAGTACAGTGGCATATGTTCTGTAGCACATTAAAGGACTCCGTAAATACCTTCTGGCACCCTTGCCCAAATATTTAAATCAAGTTCTGATGACTGATTGAAATTACTGCAATACTGATTTGACTAAAATGTTCCTTACCCCAATATTTAAGATTTTTTGATATACCTTTTTCTTAAGGAAGTGGAAGACACATGTGCTTTAGTAACTGAAGCAAGTTCTACATTCTGAAATAAATCTGTCCCCCTTAATCTCATTATCAGCTTTACCATGAATTAAAATCCCAACAAGACTTCTGTCCTACTCATTCACTAAGGTGGGTCAATAGAGCTTGCTACACAAACACAGTAGTTTAAAAAGGAACCAAAAAATGCTGCAGGTATTGTGCGGCCTACTTGACAGTGAAGTAAAGACCTCCCCTTCAATATTTCATGATGTTTCTCTATTTAGATTTAAAAGCATTTATAGTTTTACATCCATAGCACTCTCTAGAAGTTAATTAGAGTTTTGCCTGAATGCAATGAAAAGTGGGTTTTGATCTTTACATTTAGTATTCATTTATATGGAAAAAAGAGCATTCATGGGGGAAAACATTCACTACCAAGCTCGCTTCCTTGCTCCAAAAAGGATTTACTTGGTTTTTATATAAAAGATCGCCAGAATAAATGTACTTGACCCAATCTGTGATTAATCACCCTTAATATTAGATAAGGAGTTTCACAGTAACACAAAACATAACAAAAAAAGTCTTGAAGTGCTTCATTAGCACGTGCAGCACCTCACACAAGGCCGGACACCTCAGAGAACGTGCAGCAGCCTCACTGTGAGCTAACAGCACTGCCAGCACAACTTCACTCCCAGTTCCCAAAAAGGTGATTTGTTCTTAACCCAGCACACCATGAAAAGTACGGACCAAAACCTCGCTCTCAAGGCCAGAAACGCTGTGAGCCCAGGAACATTTCACAGGTGATGAAAGACAGATTGAGTGATGGCAGATCGATGAGCATTTTACAACTAGCACAGATCAATGACCACAACGGGCTTGTGAGAGAAGCACATCGATGCTTCCTGACAGCGCCTGCCAGAAAGACCATCTCGCATTGCTTCTCGGCCGAGGCGGACAAGTACTGCGCAACCATACTGTACTTCAGATCCGTGCTACTCAGAAACACTACATCAGTATATTAAGACACTACATTAGTATATTAAGACACTCCAGAATTGGGCCACCTGTGGATACTACAGGCAGCGAGGAGCTGTACAACATAGTGAGCGTTACCTACTGCCGCAGCTGCCACGACACCAAGAGGACAGCATATGAGCCAGGAGGTCTCAAATCTGGCTCCCCATTCTCTTACTGATGGGCTCCGAAGACTCTGCAATATGGAAGCTGTATGAAAATAAATTCTCAGTCTATGAAACAGGGATTTCACCAGTCCCAGTTTACAGGTGTGGCACAACGGGACTTTTTGAAATGCTCAGGTTTATCAGATGTTCATGGTAACAATGAAAAAATTCTTAGCTCTTATACAAGGCTTAACTTTTATTACTCCTCAGGAAAGTTCATTTCAAATTAAGGCACACGTGTAACACCTAGATGATACTCTTTGAAACTACGATAACTTCAGAGCTTCTTGGTTTTTAATGTTAGGATCCGTCTTCAGACATGTTATGTTCATTCCACAGACCACAGGTTAACTACAACCCTGAAAGTTTCCACGTAGTTTTAAGTAAGAACTTCTGGTTAACACATGAATGGTTGTAGAAAGTCCTGTCCAAAACCAAACCAAAACAGCCAACCAAACAAAAACCCCATGACCTCTAGAGGTTTATTATTACAAAATAAACACAGAACATTTATCTCACAATTGCTCTAGATTAAGTATCAGTAATATGTAATTGTTTCCTCAGAAAACTATTTATCGGTACATTTTTTAAACAACGCCGTATTATTGATCACAAGCGGCTAAATGGCTGAACACAGTTCATTTTAATACAAAGTCCTGTCAGCAGGCATCTCCACCAGATACAACATCAGGCCATTAAGGACAATAAACCAAATGATTTAAGTCACAGGCCCCTTGAAAACTTAATGGGTCTGTTGTATAAACATCCTTATCACCGACCTATTGACATAAAGCCTGTTGTAATTACTTCCAGGTCCTACCTACTACTTACAGAGTAGGCAATGTAAAATTTTATACTGAAACAGACACTGTTTTTCTAAGGAAAACAGACATTGATTTTAAAAAGTTACGCACACACATTTGTCATATAGAATACAATTTGGCTGCTTGACAAGAACTACGTATTTTATCTCCTGCAGTAAATAAAATGCAAAATCTACTCTTCTGTTCACTTCTTACGTCGTCCACGCTTTCGTCATTTTATTTTCTTGTTTGTTTGTTTATAAAATTAATCACAGCTGGCAGGGTAGAAATCACTTTGAGCCTCATGAATGACATCCAAGAGATGGGAAGGGATTAGTTCTCAGTTGCTGCCAGTTATAGCGCCAGGTGGCTTTTTCTGCAGTGAAGGTGTTACCGATAATCCCATTACATTGGTACTAAATCTTGCAGACATCAAAATTATCACCAAGGTTCCTTTTCATCCCATCCTTTCCAAATGACTGGAAGTCGCTTCACCTGAAAGAAGTCAAATCCACATGCAGCTGCTGTTTTAGCAGCCAGCAGACTCCCTGAGAATGCCAATCGTGATCCAATTTCGCTGTGCTGGTGGCCCCCTATTCCCTGTCCAATAATACATCTGTTAAAAAATCCTACAGCTACAAATCAAGTTTAATCCTACCAGGGACCTCATGTTGGTCTTGTCTTCCAAAAAGGCAGCAGGTTTTACCGTCTATCTCTGCTAGTGTCTAGGGAATACTCTTTAAATCCCAGCCCTACTTAGAAGAATAAGCTAAGGATCACAAAACATGACCTCAAAAACCCTGATATGACTATATTCTGACCCAGAGGCATTCATTCTAGGTGAAGATTAGAACTTTGCATAATAAGATTACACAGCAAGTGAATGATATCAAGGGACTATCCATATGCAGCCGCCTGGTTTTCTATAGACAGCCTGTGCTCTGCAATATGCAGCACAGACGAAACAGAGCTTGGTCTTTCTAGCTGAAATAAAATAGATTCACATAAATTAGTTGGCCATTTCCAGATTCCTAAATCCCCTATTACATCTTTTATTGACAGCTCCTGTGAGGATAGCACAAATGTTATTCTCTTTGTACTTTTGCTTCAGTAACAATCACGCTCTGAGTGAAACGTAGGTAGATCGTCTAGAAATTAACATCTTGTTTGCTGTAATCTTGGATTACAATTAGCTGTGTACATAATAAAATCAGGAAATCAATCAGTGGATTTATCATTTCCAGATAACCGATGACACAGTTTAACACACGGTGCCAAAATTTTAAATACAGGAACATCAAAGTCATAGCCAATGAAAATGTGGCTAAAGAAATCATTGGACTTTTTTCACTATAATAAAACATTTCCAGTCACACTTAATTTACATAATACTAAATTCTGAATTTTCACAGAATATTTCGTGACAGTTTATCAGTTTTTCCTCAGCTAATAGAAACACATCTATTGCATTCTCCCCTCCCCATCAGACATCTTTCTTCTCACAATGTAATCCTATAACTTGCACCATGTTTTTCCCAAAAGGTTACTCTGAGACTACTACTAAAAAAGCCCAAAAACCACAAAGCAAGGAAGAACATAGGATGATTGGGCTATTTAAATATTTTTGTTGGAGCTGGCATTAATATAAATTTAACTGTTTTTAAAACTTCTGCATGAAATTAATGTAATATGTGCTAGAAGAGTGAAAGGTGTATGTCATGTTTATTGAGAAAGATTCTTCCCATATCAGAAACACGATTTAATAAATGTCTTTTAAATATGTTAATTATACTCATCTGAGGATTCTGGACACGTGAAGGAAAACAAGGAACCATTTTCAAATATCTTCCTGTGCACAGGGTCAACTCGGCTTGTATTTCTAGCTGTTGTTTTTCTCTAGAAGATGCACTAGATACAGTCTGGAAAATCTGAAAAAACTTGGGTGGTATTGTGGAAGAATGGATTATTTTTCCACATTATCTCTACTAGACACCAACAGTTTGTCTCCAACAAGTGCTCCTTCATCTACTGTTCTCAAGCTGACAAGTAGCTCGATCCTGTAAACAGGAACTCACATAATGCAATCCTCTGGTATTAAACTAGAGACTACCTACATGAGAATGAACAATTTTTCAAAACAGATTCCAAGCAGTTCTCACTGATTCTCTTTACCTTTGGGAGGAAACTCCTAACAATCCCACAAGCCTGTATAAAATGCTGTGTTAATGGTCAGATGCATTCCTGGGCTTCTGTCTTTCTCTGCAACTCCATATATACTCATCTTTGCTGAACAGCAAAATCCAAACATCTCAGTAAATGCATGGTCATACGTGGCAAGTCTGAGCCTCTGAGGAATGCTGAAATTTTCACTTAACAGTTTCCTGTAACAACATCAAAGTTAGGACACAGATGCCAAAGCTCTGATAGACAGCACATACTCTTTGCTGGTGAATGAGAAAAATACAGTGTCTATATCACAAGGGTCAAGTAACTGCTCTGAGCTATATTCATTTATCTTAAATTTCAAAACAAGCTACTTTCCTGAAATATTCATGGACATGTAGAGTTAAGTGTGTAAAATGTGTGTTAATTAACTAAGACAAAGAGTTCCAAGTCCCATTTTCACATTGGGTTCTTAAACTATGACTCCCCAGAAACCAAAAGGTGTCCATGGCTCACATGTCCCATGCACTTCCCACTGATGACACACCTCTAAGCATACGCAGGTATTTTTGGAAACACTATTAAAGCAGTGCGGAGCAGTGGGGTAATTAATTTCCCTATGCACTAACAAATAAAAAGACTGTTTACTTAAAATATCTGCCATTACTAACAGGATTGCTTACTGGCAAAAACACAACAAACAAACAAACTGTTCACATAAAGCAACTTATTTACATACACCACCAGGAAAACTGTTTGCAAGGTGTCTTAGTCTTATCCCCACTGTTAGTCTCAGATTAGTACGTTACCGCAGAGGAGTACTCCACAGTAGTTTATTAACACAGAAATCACACAGCATGAGGTCTTAATATCAGTGAATCATTAAACAGTTGAAAAATACATGAGAAAAAAAAAGTTTGGGCACCATCAGAAAATATAACAGCAACAATCTTTCTGTATTTCAATATTTCCCAGTTATGAGCATCACCTTCTAATGAAATGTGCATACTCTGCATTAAAAAAAAAAAAAGTGTAAAAAAACAGGAGAAAAGAAACACAGACAAAAGTGATCTTATATTTACATTTTCAAATTACCTGAACAGAAGAAAGCTGCAAATCAAATACTGCTATTATTCTGCAAAATTTTGGAGGGCTTTCCTAAGCTGCTTTTTAGAGAAGAGGTTCAAAATACACGTGCATGGATTCAACTACCTATTCTTCACAATACAGGCTGTATTGCGTGTGAGCTTATGTGTTGAAAATAAATTTTAATCGGTACTTTTTATCATTGCTGTAAAATTTTGAGCTATTTCTGAGCCATTTTCTATAAAACACAAGTTTCCTAAGTTCTTCTCCACTTGCAGATACAAGTCTTTAAAAAAAGTTCCAAGCATCAATAGATGAGTGCAATGATATTCAGTCTAAGTTAATCCCCAGACATCCAAATCCATGAATAAAAATTCATCAGTTTTAAATACACTGAGCCTATTAAGCAAGAACAAAAGCATATGCACAAAAGAGCTTTTAATATATTTCAAAGCCCACAAGAGCCGTGGTCTCATTAAAATTATAAATTACACAAACATGGAATGAAGATTCAAACTGCAGTGCAGCTAAGGAGATTACAGAAAACCCCGCGTTCCATATGATAACACACCATGGCCCTCCCAGATGGGGGCTTGGAACAAAAAGGCCATCACTGCAGCTAGGGAAAACCTCCTTGTGATCTCTGGTTTCTGTTCAGCAGATGACAGCCAAATAATATGTTGATTATTCTGTTTGTGCTGCTAAGCTTGTAAGACGGAATAAAAGCGATATGATCTATTGTGAACTCAATGCTAATGTGTTGCTCCACTCATAAATAATACACTGAATTTATTCCGAAACTATCTTTTTATCTGAGTTGCGGGTTTAAAACGCATGAACTAAAATAAAAAGCCAGCATCAACTATTATTTAATTTGAAGGTTTAAAGTAAAAGGTAGAGCTGACACAATAAGTGAATCAAATACGTGGAGGCACCTTTCTCAAATTCAGCAAATGATTATATGCTAAGGTACTGAGTACCTGCAAGGCGCTGAGCTCGCTCCAGGCCCCCAAACTGCACTAGCACAGAGAGCAAAAAGATTACCAAAAAAAAGGTCCATGTGCCTTATTTTCTCACAGATAATTAACGGAAATCCAAATTTTAAGTAAGGACATGGATAGTTGTAAAATGGAAAATAGAACAGAAATAATCATTGAGCTACTTCACTAATCTCATCTCCTCGGCCAAAATGCCTTCTCAAACACCACTTTTAAGTTTGGAAGAAGTGGCCACACAATAAGCACACGGTACAGCTTACCCTTTGCTTTATAATACACTGCATTTCTAAAAGGAAAACCAGGGACTGGTCATATAGCTCCTTTCACAGTTACTGTGTGCATGCTAAAATAACCAATAATCTTCTCAGACTTTAATGTTTTTGAATTTTAGGTCTTTTATACCAGAAATGTTAAACATGCTGTGCAAAAAGAAAAAGAAAAAAAAAAAAAAGGCTCTGTAACTTGGCAATAGCATAAAAATATTAAGACCAAGGGGCTGCTTGGCTGCTTCACACTTCTGGGACCAATGGAAGCATGGCTGATACAAAGAAATAATGGAAACATGCAGCTCAAGATGTGTATAACCACTTTCCCAGAAACATAAAAGTGTACTTAAAGGAAGGTCAGTTACCTTTCTTCCTTCAACGTGGGACACAGAGACAGCTCTAAGTCACGGACAGACTGAAAACATGGGAACTGAGAGATCTTGGAATCAAATGCTTGTATGTTTTAAGACCCAGGTAAATTGCTTCCTCCGGAACAGCGTCCCCCAAGGCAATGAAATCACACATATTTCTAATACGAAAGCAGAGAAGACCTTGAAACAATCAGAGGAGCATACTTTCACACCGGCATCCACAGCCTTTACCCTTTCCCATTTAAAATACAGCATTGTGTGTTATTGTATAGTCCTAGTTCCAGCAGTTATTCCATAGCTCCAGCAATGTTGTACCAGTCACAGAACGGGTTCTTCTCCAGCCATCAGCCCAGCATTAGCACCTAAGCTAACAAAGGCTGCCTCACATCAGCCCAACCTTCAGCACGTTACTGAGCAGATACCCACCGATTGCCTCTGTGGTTTGCAAATACTGAAGGACAGGGCGAACTCACATAGCCACCTCTGTTCCTCGAGGCATGCTCCTGAGTCGGGATTTTGGCACATACAGCAGCTTTGGTATGGAATTGGCGGCCTCAAAACAAGAGACGGAAGAAGCAGAATCCATTGAGATAATGAATAAAGCAAGCTTGCTAAAATAAGGCTTGGCTACAATAAAAGCCAGATGTCCAATGTTTTCCAGTTTCTTCTCCATGATATTATTCAAGATTTGGACCAATATCATTTAACTTGCCAGTAGTGGATATGGCTTTTTCTATTTGAAGTGCATTTTACGGGACTGCTTGCTTATGCTTTGCCCAACTTTGTAACTCATGCTGAAAAATCTAAATTTTAATTCTTGTCTACTGAAGTCCAAAACACCTATTTTCTACATCTACTTCTTAATGACTTAATCAGTTGACCGCTCTAAACAAGTTCTTAACAATAGTCACCTCTCTCTCTTGAAAATCCTCGAAGACTCCTGTCCCCACACCCACAGAGGTAGTTACACAGCCGTACAGAATTATTTTCAGTAACACATCCTGGTTCAGCACCTGCTCTGTGGATGGTCACACTGCTGCAAAACTAGATGGAAGTCCATCAAATCCTGACTCATCTTGTCCTCAGTGAATCCTGCCGGTTGTGTTCCTGCCCGATTCCTGCCTGATGTGGTTGGCCAGCATCACGGGGTGGGAAGGCCAGAACTAGCATAATCCTGCACTGGGTCAGTGACTCTGTCGCTGTTTGTAGCACCAAACAAATTGCTTTATCCAGCTCCTTGTAACACACCAACAGGCATTTCAGTTCAACCACTGCTCTTCTGCATGTCATTACCAGGCTCCGATGGAGTAGTTCATAAATTTAAGACAGAATAAGGGCAGTAAAACTGCTTGTTAGGGGACACTACACCACCTCAGGTTACTTCCAGACCAGCAGTGGCTGAATACCCCAGCCAGCATTAACCTACCTGTCCGGAGTAGCTGCTGAACCCTCCATGCCCAGAACACATCGCTGGCCAGTACACTGGAAAGCTTAGGCTGCGCCTTTGTCCAACCTGCCAAGAAGTTACATCCTTTCGTGTAAGCACATTGGCAAAGATTCTTGTCTTTGCCATCAACTTTTTGAGATTCCTTTTCAATCGACTGTCAGTTCCTACTCCAACACAGAAACTTGCTGAGTGTCAGCGAGAATGCCTGGCACTGCTTTGGTGGAAGTCAGAGCCTGCTGCTGAAGCTGATCCGAAAAGAAGTTGGCAATACAGATGCTACCCTGCAGCAGAGCAGCCAGAAGTTACCTCTAAGCACATGAACACTCCCCAGTTACATTTCCTTTACACAAGAGGGGAGGTCAGGCAGGTGGGGCAGTGCAATTACAAGACTCATGACACGGATTTTGTCAACTTTTATATCCAGAAAGTACTACAGAAGTACTCGTCAAAACATCGCCGTTTGGTTTGGGGTAATAATAGCAGAATGGAGGGAAAATCCTCCATTACAAAAACGCCTTTAAGAACATCTCAGCAAGATGAGTGACAATTTGGGAATTCTAAAGGGGATCGGGTAAATCTTTTCTCAGCATGGACAAGCCTCAAGTGCTTTGCCACGACATTCACGGGCTTTGGGTTTCCCAATGTTGCAGAGATGATGGGGACAGAGTGGGGGAAGGCTAAACCAAAAAAAGAGCACCTTCTATAAAGTCCCGCCACGTAGGCGAGCAGGAAACACTGCCTGCATTCCAGCAGCTGCTGGTACTGGAGAATTTTAAGAGTAATTGCAGTATTATTTGGAATAGTGGATTTGAAAACTTTGGCAGAAAATGTAATGCTGTTTCAAAATCCAAAATGGGACAATTTTTAACCTTCTAATACCAGCTTTAGGAAAAGATGCTAATAGAAACCATGTCAGCAATACATATTTTTTTTAGACATTCAGTCAATCTTGGAAACTAAAAACACGTGATAGATTTTGTATTTTTGCATATTCTATATTAATAAATATTATATATTTTAAAATAACAGCTATTTAACTTTTCCTTCCCATAAATCACCATGGCCTACATTGTCTGCCTGGCTTTAGAAATGCCTACTTAATCAAATATGCACAGCCAGATACAGCTGGAAATCAAAAACAAAGACTTCAAAATATCAAAGAATTTAAATTACATTTTTCCCGTTGAAACACAAACTTCACCTTATCCACTGATACGGTGAAGCAACAAAATGTTTCACTCTTTGAGGGCAATCATTTGTATTCTCTATGACATAGTTGTGGATGTTAAGCTTCGCAAAAGGCTTAGAATCACTCTCTCAAATCCTAGATTTTAATCCTGAAGTAAGCTTTAAATGGACGTGGAACCCAGCGTGAAAAACATTATAGAATATCAGAAAGCATAATACAAATAATACTCCTCCTCTAGCTGGCTAATTTTTTTCATTGCTTTAGTCCTACTTTAGAACTGTTTTTAAATTATCATGATTGTTTTAAATTAATGTGAATTAATCTTTTTAAAATAAACAGTAGTAAACTAATCTCTATGAAATACATGGCTAATTTGTATGATGCTTACTAAGACAGCACATTCAACTTAAAGCTCATCTTCACTACTACTGTTCTGTAACCTTCAGTAATTCTATACCGCACACTTTTATATTCTGGAATTACGGGAGCATATTTAGTATCTGCATAGAAATCACAATGGTCATTTCAGTAATAACTTTTTTGATTTACATTTATTAAACCATTGTCCTCAGCACACAGCACAGAGTCAACCATACCACTTGGATTCATGCTGCCTAATTTATGGACTCCCAGTTTAAAAGAACTGCTTACATTTCACACAGGTTCAAATTTTTATCACAGTTGGTCAGTAAATAAAACCCACAGAGGCATGTAGGCAACAACCAGAGGCTTTCCGAAGAAAATCATATCATGTTTTATATAATATCACACGATTGGTATGTCTTAAACTCTCCTGCTAATCCTCGCGTTTTCCAGGGAACGATTGGATAAGTAGTTTTTAAGCTTTTTTCACACTGAAAAACCCCAGGTCTTTCAGCGCCAGAACTTCCAGGATTAAACATTCTTTCCAGTTGTTGGCTCATGCCCTGAAGATTCTGCACTTTGAAACATCCCATTCTAGCCAGTTCAAAGATCAGGAAAATGAAGCCATCTTCTTTGCAGTCGTAATCCATGACCCATGCTGTTAGATACTTAAGAACATCTCAAAAGCAAACTACCTTGTTTCAGCCCCCAGCGTGAGCTCGGCAGGGTGCAGGACCCCATGACTGCCGGCCCTACCTCGTCAGGTGACGCGGGCGCTAATCTGATTTGGTGACTATAAAACTTTAATCAAGCCTAATGCCATCACATTCCAGGACTGATGAGGGGAGCTGCTTTGCGATACAACTGCGAACACTAATAAGATTATGAATCAGGACTGCCATTAGATTGCAGCTTTCTAGTTTTCTATCCCATGCATAAACCAAACAAAAATATTGCTATAAACCAATCAGGCAGAGGCACAGTTTTGAAACGAAATTAACCAATGTATTTTATTCCAAAACAGAGAGCGTCTCGCTCATTGCCAGGGAAGGACAAGAAAATACGCTGTATCTTATAAGGCACAATTAAAATGTAGCAAAATCCATTAATTCGTCATCATGGTAAGTAAGAAATGTACATCAACACGTAGACATGCCAGTCTTATTGAGAAACACCACTCAAACAACACAGCTTGCTGTAGCTGAAGGACCTAAGAGTTCAACCCTGTAACCAACATAGGCTGCGTTCCAGTAAACAAAGCAAGACAACCACGACAGGTGTGTTTCCATCAAGCACAAACCATCTAAAACTCACTTGAAGAAGAGGGAATACCCATTGGATTCCCTCCATTTTTTCCTTAGGTAATTCTCACCCGAGATCCTTGCAATCCATCCTACAATCTGCATTTGGCATATGCAAGCAGTTCAATTCGATCACAAGGGACACAAAACTGAGTGACTTCTTCTTTACTAGAGCTAAGAGTTGCAGTTTAAATTGTGAGAAATACTTTATCAGGCCTAGAGTAATATGCATGCACCAAGAAAGAAAACTTGTTTTTTTATTCTACAGGTTAGACATTAAGACCTAGACGCTGGTTTAAAGGTCTGTATTTTACAAAGAGCTGAGTATGAACACAGCCAGTCGCCACAGCTCAGTTTACAAAAAGTAATTACTAAGATATTTCTTCATAATTTGCAATCATCTCCATGCTCTGTAGTTTTTCTGCATCTCAATTCCATTCATAAAGCAGGAATAACAGGAGTTAGCTACCTACTAATGTTGAGGATGAGGCTTTTATATATCGTAGTGTCTGGAATGACAATTTCTGCAGTGACGTCTCCCAGTGGGATCCTTCACAATGGCGGGGAATTCCTCTTTTGGACCGTGGACACGTGACCACTGGCAAACTTTTAGTATAATTCAAGAGAGTGAAAAAGCTAATATTATTCCTGAAAATGAAACGCCATTGACTTAACAAAGGTAAACTCTTGGGGTTACAAGTTTTCGATAACAAAAGATCTCTAACACCTAGGTTGCACTTTTTAACAGTGTTGCACACACCTGCAAGCACTCATTTCTGAAACAATTTAGGTATTGGACTCTGGAACTCTAATACAGAAAGAAATGGAAGAGCTGTTGGGAGGCTTTAAAAGTTTAGAACTCTGCCAGTTTCAGCCTCCTCACTCAATGACACACATAATTTACAGTGAAGGTTCTCCCGAAAAATACCTGATTCTTGAGCTCTTTCAAAAGAATTGTGAATCCTGTTCCAGATTTCCACCAAACATTAGTCAGATCATAGAAAATGACATTTGATATATTTATTTCTTGCCTTTTTTTTATGTGTCTTTTGATTCTCCCCCACCACCACTTGCGCTGGACTATAATCTAAGTTTGATATTAAATGTTTATTATTCAATATCTCAGAGTTTGGCAGCAAATACAAAACAGTAAGGCAACTATTGCGATACTCTTGACAAAGATCTTTAACTGCCCTCTCTTTAACATGAAAAGAAGCTTGGCAGCAGCAAAATTAATGCAATGCCACCAGCTAGGAGAACACACTGCTGAAACTTCATGTTCCCGTGCAAGAAACTAATACGCAGGGGAGAAGTTGTATTGCAAGGTTGTGAACATATTGTTGCTCTTTCTTCCTGTTTATATTTGAGTATTCATTATTTTTCCTCAAATAAAAGAAAAAAACACTCAACAAACACATATCTGAGGTAAACCATGGTTTACAACAATAGCAAAGAGTTCACACATCAAAATTAAATTAAAGATTGAGAGTATGGAATTGTAAAATTAGAGCCTCATTAGTACACCCTTCTATGTGCAAATGTCTTCAAGTAGCTTGCAATGCATGTGAAAAACAGATTTAAAGCAAATACATGTAAATAACTGTGTACTGGCTGTTCCACACGCTCACAGGACTTTCTCTTAAATTCACAGTATTATAATGTAACCTGTTGATTCACACAAAATAAGCATACCGTTACTTTTTTTTTTTTTCCCCAGAAAGATTAGAAAAACGTTTTAATTCCTTTGAGTATAAGAGGATCAGAGAAGGAAGTGTCAAATTTGGATATCCCACCCGTTACGCACCCTCAGTTCCGGGCGGCCACAGGCCCAGGCAGCTGAGGTGAGGTAAAGGCCAGGCGAGGCTCCCAGAGCACACCCCACGCACAAGGCAGGAGCGCCTGGCTCAGCAACAGGCGCCGAGGAAGCGCAGCAGCTACATTTATCTCGGTGATACGGCAACTTGTGGCTCCTGGCTCACAGCAGGGCCCAGAGCCATCGCACTGCGGCAAGAGCCTCCTTCCAGCGGCAGGTCTTTACGCCACCCCTTTAATAAAGCCTCGCGGCTGTTTGCAAACAGGAGCGGGTCCCCCGGCACACGCAAGCACTATACTTATGCACCACGCCGCTATTCGGATACCGCTGAGGAAAACCTGACGGGAAGGGATTTCCCGGGGCCCTCCCGGCCCCGCTGGCGTTAAGGGGCGCGCTGAAGCGCGGTGCGGGCGCTCGGAGGCTTCTCCGCCGGGCCCCAGGGGACCCAGCACGGCCGGGGGGGCTTCACGGGACGGGACGGGAAGGGACGGGACGGGACGGGACGGGCTCCCACCCCTGCCTCCTCCCGACCAGCCGCCGGGCCGGGCCGGGCCGGGCCGCCCCCCAGCGCGATGCCCTAAGCGCGGTCCCCACTCACCTGCCCGCTCGCCACCGGGCAGCCCGGCCCTCCGGCCCGCGACGTGCCAACAAGGCGGGCTGCCATTGGAGCGCGGCCTCCCCGAGCCGCCCCGCCATTGGCGGCGACGGGCGGGCTTCCCCCCGCCGCCCCGCGCCGCTCTCCTGTCAGCCGAAGCCGAGATGGCGGCGCGGGGCGCGGGGGCCGGGAGCGGCCCCACAGCCGCGGGCGGCCCCGCCACCAGCTTCCAGCGCAAGGCCGCGGCCGGCAGCCGCCTGGCCGCCGTGCCGGGCACCCGCCCCTCCGTTCGGCACGGGCAGCTGCTGCTCTCCAGCGGGCTCCCCTCCCTGGACGGTGTGCTAGGTTGGTGGAGAGCGGCACCCGCGAGCCTGCAGCCTCCCGGCGGCACCCCCCTGCCCCCCGTCCCCTCCCCCGGCCGGCCGGGCCCCGCTCGGGGCTGAGGGGGAGCGGCGGGGGAGCAGAGCGGGGCCCGGGGCTCCGTTGCCCGCCGGGCCCCTCAGCGCGGTTCCCTGAGGCGGCGCCGTGAGGGGCTGCGATCCGGTGCCCCGAGCGGTGCCCGGGGCGGTCAGTGGCGGGGTGCTGCGGGAGCTGGTTTCCCTCAGCTGTTACCAACGGCGCGTTTCGTCGGCGCGGGGCTCGGGCGGGCCCTCTGAACCGCCGTCAGAGCCGCTGGTGCAGCTGCAGGGCGTCCGCAGCGCGGGGAGGTGAGACGGGTTTTAGGGGAGGAAGGCTTGGCGTCCTCTGAAGGAACACGGGGAAGTGGGAGCGTGTCCCCGTGGGAGCGTGTCCCCTTCCCGAGGACCGCCTGTGTGAGTAAGGATAAATACAAAACTTGTGCCTGCCCTATAAAAGAAGCGTTTGCCGCCCGAGTATCTTGAGAAGAAGCACGCTTTTATTTATTTGTATATATTTCTCTGTGAGCATGTTGTGTATTTTGCACAGAACACGCGTTCCCATCGAGAATTGGTATCCTTGTGGCGTAAGCTCACCCCCTTAAGAGAGATGTACTTCATTAAGCACGTGTAATTTGCGAAAGGCTTTGATCGCATAAAGATTTGCAGTGAATATTTCAGTTCTCGCTCGTTTTTCAGTTTATAAATAGCAGCTTTTGCACGGCATGGGTCAGAACATGTGGACAGCTCCTTGTGCCAGCAGTTCCCTAAATCTGTAGGCACTCTAACATAATTAGTGGTTTAGTATGGAAATTAGGACTTTTTCCAGTACATGTAAGATGATTTCTAAAATACCTTTTCCTTGCCTTACAAATACTCAGTAATTTCCTGACCTAACAGGCTTTAAACTTCAAAAAAGTTCTTTGACCCTAGGAGCAGAAACTCTTGAAAATACTTCTACGATGTTTTTTTAGGATGTGGCATCATTGAAAAACTGGAAAACTCTATATTCTTGTGTCAGATCTTCACTAACTTCCTTGCCCTTCAATCACAGCTTCCTGGAAGCTGAGTGGGTAGGCCGTCAAGGACTCTTGGGTCTTGTGCACCATCTCCGTGGCCCTCCACAGACTCACCTCTTTCTTACATATTTTTGTCCAGAAGCTGCAAGCCAGATACTGTATTATCTGGGAGACAGGAAGAGAGAGCTTGGGAATAACTGTGAGTAAGGGACACACGAACAAGCATGGCGTTATTAGACACGGGTCTGATTAGGAACTTTGGAAAAGAGGAAAAGGCAGAGGATACATGGAGGAATTTCTTACACCTTACAGATGCTTGTTGATTTGCATGTTGTTGAGCGCTAGCTATTAATAAATGCATTTCCCTTCAAAAAGAAGAGGGAGATCAGTGCTGTCTTAGTGTAAGCACTAAGTTTAAGCTTCAGGAAGGCCCTCTTTACATCTCCCGGCTTCATATTCAGGTGCACTTTCAAGTGTTCCAGACCACGTGTGTCTGATTTCAAAGCAGTTCTCTGTAGAGAGTTGTAACTGTTGTATAATATAAACATCACTTGCTTGGTGTTAAATAGTCTGTTTCAGGCTGCTTGAAAAAAGGCCACAGATACTCATTGAAAACAATCTTTAACACTTCTCAAGTTGCAACATTTCTTGTGTTTCTGTCCTTAAGATCTGAAATCTCCTTGCCCTAAGTCGCAATGCAGAAAGTTAGAGAACTCGCCTGGTTGTTTACGTGTAGTACTGCCGTAGATACTGGCAAAACAAAATAAAAACAGCAAAATAAGAAAGAAATGCAAGTTCGCGTCAGATTTCTTTGGGAACTTAAAGATTTTAACTTCCTTCTGATTTTATCAGTGTTCCTGCTACTTTTTCCTTTGCCCTGCTTTTTGCCTAATTTACTATTACTGTTGCTCATTGAAACACGAACACTTTACCAAAGTAACTGCATCAGTTTTACATTCGGTCCAATGAAATATCCTTGCTTAAACTCTTCACATCATCCTGTAACACACAGCCAACCTTCCTTCCCAAGTTTGCCTTTAGCATCTGGGGTGTACACACGTTACTGCTCTGGCTTGTAGGAAGAGGCACTACAACTGGTGACCTGAAAATAAAGCTTGTGAGTACTTTGTGTTGAGGTACTGGCTGACAAATCTTCTCTCTTGTACGAGCTATTTAAAGACAAGAGCCACCATGTCTGTGGTGGCTACAAGGGAACTTCAGATAACCAAGATTTTCGGTCATTGTTGCCATGAGGTAATCCATTACCTGTGGCTGTTTTGGCCATATTTCCTATGTCAAGTTGTGTTTTGGAAAAATCTCATCATTTTGTGTTATTTTTTTTCTCATGTGCTGTATACAATATGCTAAGTTTTAAACAACTGTTGTTAGCACATGCTTTCTGTCTCCTCAGAGAATTGAATACATTGAATATTTAAAGCATACTTTGTATCAGGAATGATTTTGGTATTTTTTTTCTCCTTCCCCTTGCTGAAGAGCTTTTGGGTATATGCATTTATTTAGTTTTTTTTTTTTAATTTGTCTGAGCAAAGAAAATGAAGCAAAACCTGGTGAATCAGAACACAGGGATTTCGTTCTGTCTTTCACATAACTAGTACTTACAATTCTTTTTTAAAAGTACCTAAGAAATATTTGATTCCTTGATCCGTTTGCCATAAAATTAAGGAGGAGTTTGTACATCTTGGTTCAGGAGCATAGCTTGAACTATCTGTCATGCCCTGAGACACAGCCATGAAATTAGTAGCTGACTGAACATTTGCACTGTGGTGTGCCACTACAACTCTGGCAGCATCGTGACATGGCAACGAAGTGATTCTGTTGTGTTTTGAGTTCAGGTGTTAGAAAGGTACAATATCAGCACTCTTGTGACTTCTGTAGAAGCCTTGTGATTACTCTAGACATGCTGTTACCACACCTGTCCCACCCATGTGAGCAAAAAATAGATCTTTACTCTTCTGTTTTTATGCTCTTGTGTTTCACAAGTGTTAGTCTTTTCTTTCACAGGCTTTGGCCTGTGATTTGATGCGTTTATTTGTTTATTTTTATGTTTGTTTGTTTTTAATAGAAAATACAAGGTCAGCAGCCAGAATGCTTTATGTCAGATGTTTGTCTGCTTTGTATAGTGTGCTTTCTGTTTCGGCTGCTTACTCAGCATGATTTATAAGCAGCGTCCTTTTTCTACCTATACAGAGCAGCATTTGGAGCTGGTTTATGTCTTCTGGTTCTTGCTTGCTTACACCAAGTCCAGTATCTTGACTTTTTACAGTAGGCAGCAAGTAATGTTATGCTACTAATGCACAATAATAGCTAGATTGCTCTTATATAATTTATTGATACTCAAAAATGGATACCCCGTGTCTTGTCAGTCATGTTTCAAGTAACGCTTCTTTAAAAACATCCAAAGAAATATTTTTTTTTCTCCAATCTGTTGATATTCTTCTAAAATCCTTAATTTTGGAGGTAATTATGTGTAATACAGAAATGGAAAAGCATGTATATTGTTTAGAAATCTTGTTGATGTTATAATCTGTATAATTGTATTGCATCCTAGGTCATCTGACGACTTACTAGAATGTGCAAGAAACCTAGTTGCATAGCAGCATTAAGGAGTTCACATAAATCAGTGGTGAATGCAGAATTCATTGTCTTTTGATCAAAATGAAGACTACTGTAGTCCTTTGGCATCTGTTTGGCCTATGGGAGAGAAATAAATTACTTTTTCTCTTCCTCCTGGGTACATATCAACTTTATAGGTGCTACAGATATTTGTAGTCCCATCAGCAGAGGTAAAGATGAAGAAATTGATCCAATTCCTGTAGGAATCAATTTCTAGTGAAGTTTAATGAGCTCTTAATTTGATAGACTGTTACACTCATCACCAGAGTCTGACTGTGGAGTCCAGAATTGCCTTCTTTTATCAGAAGCTTTGGCTGCTGTGCTGATGGGATACAGTTTGCTCCCAGCTTGCTTTTAGAGCAGGATTTAATTGTGGAAGACATACTGCAGTTTTCTTCATGCAAAGCACTGCAATAGACTGGTTTCATATGATTATCCAAATGCTTCCAAAATTTTCGGAGCTTTCCTGTCACAGTCTTATATTCAAAAAAATATTTGTATTCTAACTTCAAGTTATTCCAATATTTTCTGTCTTGGAATTCAGATTATACGTTTGTTTGCTCTTCACATAAAGTGCAACATGAGCATGAAGTAAAACATAAGCTTTTACCTTCTCTGTTTAAATACCTTATTGGGACAACCATTTAAACGACAGTTATGTAATTATACTTGTTTTCTCTTTGAGGAACAAACAAATCAATCAGAACAAGTTCATAAATGTTATATTTTTTTCCTCTATTTTCTTACACTGTTGAGATTGATAGGATAAGAGCCTGTGCATCAAAACATATGGGCTCCATTTGTTTCAGTCTCTTATTCATTCAGTCGTCTGTGATTGGAACATAAGCATTGATTGCAATTGTTTAAGCAAAAAGAAAGTTGCGTCCAATCGGTCAAAATATATTTTTAGTTTTAAACAAATACTTCACACAGCTATATTGATAGAGCTGCTTCTGTGTCCAAGACGTACTCAAAAATAATAGTATTTTTTTCAGATTTATTTTATTTTATGAAGTGTCAATCCAGCTCTTTTGGGTGAAATCATACCTGCCTTACTGTTTTGTCTATTTTCAGTAACACAATAAAAACTAGTGGAGCCAGGATTTTGCCTGACTGATTTCAGTGGGAATTTGTGAGCATCTTAGCAGGTCACTTTATGTACGTGGTTCTTGGTACAAAGCAGTATCACCTGGTAGTGATTAATATGGATTTAATATGGAGAATGTTTACTCACTTGAGTCATCCAAGTAAAAATTCCCTTGCTCGGATCATAAATCGTTATTGTAGGACTTGAGTATAGTTGCATAGAGCTCTGCAGGATCTTTTTTACCATGACAATGATAGTACAGTATATTGTGAAAGTAATTGTAATGTGTAATATATAATTACATATAATGTGTAATTATTTCATAATAGAGAATTGTAGGAAGTGTTGCAAAGGTAATTAAAATGTTGTTCACTTTTGTATTTTTAAATTCCCTGTTATCACCTTTCTTTGACTTATAAACTAAGAAAACTCAATTGTTCTCTAACGTAGCATTAAAATGTAGTCTTACTCTCTTCATTTTGTTTTCTTTCCAGGTGGAGGCTTAGCTGTTGGAACCCTTCTTCTTATTGGTTAGTATAGAATATATAGATAGAATAAGCCACATTCTGCTACATTTTGCTAATTTTAATGCATTATTAAATGACCTGTCTTTTTGATGTGTATAAAAAACACCCTTCCCATTTCTGTTTTTAAATGCTACGGAGTTGCTGAATTAAAGGCCTTGAGCTATCGCTCGAAAGAAATCGAGGATCTAAGTAGCACATAATGCAAATCGGCTTCACAACTTTAAGAGAGTGTCATTTCATCCTTCCCATTGTAACCTTCTTGATGGTCTGAAGTAGGCTTTTTAGATCTAAGAAGTTAAGTCTGCTGATCACTTCATATTACTAGAGATAATTTAAATTTCGCTGGTATGAAATTTTTATGTAAAAACAAGGTCTTCATGTCTCTAGCGATAGACACCAGTTGGCTGGCAGTTGTTCAGACTTTCAACCTTAAGTAAGATGTAATCAGTAATTTTCAGTTATTTTCTGAAAGAGTAAAATGATGTGCTCCTAACATTTTACCAATCTTTACTTTCACTTTCAAATGACAACCATCACTAAGGAGACTGGTCTTTAACTTCACCTGCATTTGTATCGGCGTTTGTAGTTTTGGTTATCATATTTTGAACTGTTACTCCATTTCAAATAGTTTTAATACTAAAGAATATAACAGTGAAATATGGAGAGGCCTTATCTGAGTTCTCTTCTGGACAATATTGGGGTTACATCATGTTATCTTTGGCTAGTATAGGGTTTATATGAATCTGTACTAGAAATTCAACAGCATTTTCAGTTTCCCAGTGAACAAGGTAATTGCACTTATTATGTCTTGTTGTTACTGTAAGGCTAGTTCTTATTTCTACATTTTATCTATCATTAGAGGCTGTTTAGAGACAGGTGTTGCTGTCTTTAGTAAGTCTTAGAAAATCTCAATTTTTAAATAAAAATCTATGAATTGCTGTATGTTGTGATGCAGATCTAAGTAATTTGAATAGTTGCCTGACAGAAAAAAAAATCACTGACATTATCTAATTTCATATAGGCTACCATCTGTTTAATGGCAGCAATTTAAGTTCAAATTTTTTGAGAATGCTGAATTGGTACAGCAGTTCACGTTTGCTGAAGGAAGTTGTCCACATCCTTTTCCCTATTCCTGGCTGGGCAGACTTGTTCCTTGAGCTGATACTAGTGCTTTTCAATTCCTTGCTGAGATGATTCAGCTCTCTAAGCATACGGAAAACTGATCTGGTTAAAGTTTAGACTTTTCGCTTAGTGACTAGAGTGAACATGTGAGATGCGTACCAGAGCCAGTACAAGGAGAAGAGAAGAACTGAAGAGTCAGAACTAGAAGAGAGAGTATTTGGCCTTTCTTGGGGAAGAGAATACCAATTAAGCTTAATTTTCTCATGAAATTTCACCCACATTTATGTGACCTCAGGAGAAATGTTAGAAATGTTATGTCTTATTTTCAGAGAAGATCTTTTCTGACACAGTTTGAGAAGAGCTGCAGTCTTTCTATGGACAGAAGGAGGACAAAGTTAGAACCTATCATATTTTTTCAGAGATCACAGATTATGAAACTTCTTGTGTTGTCTTCCCATTATATTCATTGTCCCTGTCAGTAGAACTGGCTCATACCAAACGAACCTACGGGCTATAAAATTGACATAAAACAAAAGAAGGCGGTTCTTTACACAGTATGCAACTAAGTGGTGGAATAATTCACTGTAGAGTGGTGTGAATGTAAAGAAAAAAAATAATCATGCTATCAGTGGCAAAGTAGGCAACTTCATGGAACAGAAAACAGTTTGGATTACTAAGTACATGGATACCAAGCCTGGTTTGGGAAGTCCTTGAACTACTAACGGTGTGAGGCTGAGCAAGTGAATCACTGTATTTGCTTGTTGAGTCCCTATTACCTCTTCCTAAACACCTCCTTTTTCCCTACTGTTGAGCATAGGGTTAGATATCCATTTCACCTGACCTAAGTGGCACCAGAGTAAGTGAATACAAAGGCAGTGACCTTTTTGTTCTAATGAGAGAGATGACAATACTCAGTGATTTGAAAATGACAGGATTCTTACCTGGGTGTTTTTTGTGTTTTTGTTTGTTTGTTTTTTTCCTCTGAGTGCATGACTGTTTATTTGTGAGTTGCTATTAAGCTTAGCTTATAGAAATTCTCCTATTAAGGAGAATTTCACTTTTAGATTTAAAAACCATTTTTTTCCAAAATAAAACTTTCCATATGTTATTTTGAAACGTGTAATTATATACCAAAAGTCTTGAAGGGAGAACTATATTTATTCATGACTCATTAGTCTAAAAACTTTTAGACTAATTTTTAAAGTTGGTGCAGGCAAAATTGTAGCTGCATTGTTAGAATATCCTGTCAATACACACAAAAAAATCTGTCATGAGATTAGTCTAGGCAAGCTTAATATTATACAGGATTGAAGCTGTCAGCGATAAACCTCCTAGGAAGATCTTTCTGCGTTGTACTCCAAGTGTTATAAAAAGGTTAAATTCTTCTCCCCTCCCTTCAACATTCTCTAAGGCAAGAATAAATTGCATTACTTTTAGCTTAGCTCCCCTTGCAAATTAAATGCTCATCTTCATTATTTGACACATTATCTTGGTTAATTTAACCAAATAATAGTAGATTCAGGATATTAAAATATTTATTTTAACTGTTGTGTTCTGGAGATGTAGTAATGGCACAGGTTACTGGATGTGACTGTAAAATAATGCTTGAAATCTAAGTGCTCAATTTTTTAAATTCAAATCATAATAATAAGCATCATGATTTCAACTGATTTCAATTTAACTTCTTCTGTAGTATGTTCTTTTGACAGTATTGTATTTGTATGAAAATTAGAGAGTTGAGGTACACAATTATCTTACACAAGATACCAGAGGAACCTGAAACTTACTGGGTTTTGTTCATATAGTAAGATTTATGTATTTATTTTTAACTGGTACTTTAATTTCAAGAGATATTACTGTACTGGGTTTATAAGGAGTGGTAAAACTGGCATTCTGACTCTTGAGTGAAATGGAATTTGAACACTATCCACAAACAGTTTGCTCAATACAAATGTCTGACCACTTGTTGGCTCTTTCACCTTCAACTGTTCCATAAAATTAGCTTTCTAGAGGAGTCTCCCCTTTCAAAACAAACAAACAGTATAGCTGCTGATTAAACAAACTCCTTTCCTCCCACTCCGCAGTGTACTTAGACCTGCCATATGTACGTTTTACCACCCTTAGGAAGAGTTTTCAGAACAATGGGTTTTGCATTCTGTACAGTGAGTTAGGGTGTGCTCAGAGAGGGCTGCCCTGGGTACCCTATCAGAGCCTATTCCTACATACCTTTGAGATGCTGTAGCTTTGACAAGGTCATTGATGGCTAAATGTTTTAAAGATTATCAGTAGGAGGGTTTTTGTTAGTAGCTGAGGTCAATTATAAAAAGTTAAAGCTGTTTGGTTAAAAGCAGGTCTATACCTGTGTGTTCTAAGCCCTGCAGCACTTTCAGCTACTTTAATTAGCTATTCTTATTTTTGTTAGACATGCAATTTAACCTGACTGGTAAGAGCTCTCTTCACTTGTCAATATAATTTAATTTATCATCTTTTTAAAATTGAAAAAGATAATCTCCAGAGCGGTACAAAACAGTGATTTTCTAAATAAAATTATACAAAATACAAGTTAATCAGAATTCACCTTTCTGAAATATGGCCAAATGCCAAATATTGTAACATGTATGTTTGACAACTCAGTTTTGGCATGTGCTAATTAAATGCAAGTGACACAGAGTATATCCCCTCAAGGCTAGTAAATGTGGACATTAGTAAAGTATCTTTTAAATGGAATTTCAGATTATTAAAATAATCGCATCTTATAACCTGCAGCAATTCAGAGAAATGTTTCGTAGCTACAGAAAGACTCACCTTAGGTCACAGTACTGTGCTGTAGAGCTACCTGGTGAAAAAAAAAAAAATGATCAATACTGATAGGCTATGACAGGATTTTGGCAGCTCTAGGGCAACCTGTCTAGGCTTTGTAAAGAGGAAAAAAAAATGCTATCTGTACATTACATTGCTGCAGTCTTATTTTTTCATCTTACAGCTCTGATCTTTGTAAGTAATTAAGCTACAAATTATCTCTGGAGTTTTTCAAAGACCTTCGTGTCATTCAGTATACAGATGTTTAAATGTTAGTTGTTACAAATATGATCTATACATCTTTGCTACCTTATGGCGAGTTTTGTTCCCCTTCAAGTTACAGTGCTTCTCCTCATTCCCACCCTTGGAACAGGAACACCTCTGGTGCAGGGGGAGCAGTTAGGCCTAGGGAGTTTTTTTAATTCGTGATGCCACGTGTTTAGATATAAATTTCCATAATTACGTGAGATTTTTGTCCTTAATGATTATATAAGCTGCTTGGTTACAGTGCCTCACACTTACCTGCTCTCTTTGTTTTCTGTGTTCTAGCTAAACTCCAGTATCGTAAAATTTGGTGTCTAATTCCATGACCCACTGATTCCTCCTAGTTGTACAGTCTACGCACAAAGGTGTTGAGAATGTCTCTGAAGTGTTCAGTAACCTGTGCAGTATAGGGGTGAGAAAAGCCGTAAATAGGAGTTGGTCTTTATCCTTTGTTTTCGACGTGGTTGTATGCTGGAATTCATTGTGCTGATACTGACAATACTGCATTTTCTTCATAATAGTTTTGGCCATGAAAGCATGCTGTTGTGGACAGAGGCCTCCAGATAACGGTCAAAATAAACTATTTTATTTATGTCCTTAATCTGTGAGATCAGAAAAGGTTTTGTCCTGGAGACAATATACATAACTTCTAGGTAAATAATCTCTTTTCCTTGTATAGTTTTACGCTTCACTAGTTACTCACCTGCTACTTAGCTATAGAATACTCTTTGTTCAAAAAGAATCAGAGAAAGCCGTGGACTGTTGTGTGACTTGTGGTGACTGGACCCAGAAAAGAGTCTGCAGCTGCACGAGTCTTGTTTGTCTATGCGCCTTGTTAGCTAGAAGTGAGGTTCACAATGAAGGCTGCTGACGGGACAGCCATTTAGCATAGAGGCTAAGAATAAAGATTTGGGCCAGGCTTGTCTTAAGTTTCTTGGCTGACTAAAATGCACTTAATGTTAGTTCATACCCATATAGAAAGGAGGTAGTTCTTTTGGATGCGTGTGTAATCTGGAAAAATAAAGATAGCAGTCAAGCATTTATCCTAACCATCAACTAGTAAGTCCAGGAGTTATCAGAAAACAAAAATACTTGAAAGCATTTTGCCCAATTTAACTATGAAAATAATCAGTGAGCTACTGAAATACCTGTGCTAAATGATTTGTTTGTTTATTTAGAAAAAGAAAGCTGTACTCCTATGGTTTTGAATAGCAATGTAACTATTGAATCCAGGGTACAATGGATGCTATCAGAAAAGCCCCATATGGGTGCACTTTAGATCTTTTGAATACCTCAAAAGTTTAGTGACCTAGAAATGAATCAATAAAAAGCCATCCTCTATGTGACAAATTGAAGAACTGAGGGATTCTTACAGATGCATTGACTTTAACAATTCAAGATACACTGTTTGTAAAGGCTTTCTGAGACACATTTAATCCTTTGAGTACTGTAGCAGACTATGAGGTGTTTTATATTTAGATCACTCTCCAATAGTTCATTTTCATGTTTTTACTGTTAAGTTTACTGTTATGAAAATTGATGTAAGAAGACTGAAGGAAAGGCTAGTGCTAAAATGCTTCTTCACGCTGAACAGCAATGTTTTTAATTTGCTTATCTGCAAACTCCTCATTGCTTTGCAAAATGAGGTTTGGAAGGGTATGGCAGGGTAAAAACCTCTTCAGTCCCATTAGATTGGAAATAAATCTAACACTCAAATTAGAATCTTGGGCGAGTCAGTGAAAGGGTTTTTGTCCTGTTCCCCACCATTTTGTTCTTACACAAATAAAAATTATTCTTAACTACTACAGCCTCATTCCCTCTTAGTTTAGTTACATAATCATCAGTGCAGAATATGATTTATTATATTTATCCAGCTTTATGGAGTTTCTGTGTTATGTTTGGCACATAACTGAGCATGCTGTTTACTTCCTAAGGAATAATTAATATTAAAAATGATGATTCAGAGAGATTCTCTGTGTAGTTGCACACACACCCAAGCTAAAAATGCTTCAATTAAATGGGATATTGGCTCATACTCTGTTAAATGTGAGTTAAATCCTGTCCTTATGCAATACAGCTTGGTGTTTGTGTGCCCCAACTGATGAAGAAGGTGAACTTTAACCTGTAAATGAAAATTAATAAATCAAGCTTTTTGATTTGTCAAGATGTGGTAAATATTACAGCTAAGGATTCTTCCAGAATACCTGACTCATGTCCCTTTTCTTCTTTTGCTCAAAGGGGGGGAGGTCTAACAGTATTGCCTCCGCTGACATCTGCTGCAGTGATTATATGGGAGGCTCGGTGACCTCTCAGGTAGCTCAGACGTATTTTTTTTTTTTGAATAAATAGGTATCATGCTGTCACTTTGATTTATAAGTGGCTTTGGTTCTTAAACTGAGAGTTCCATAGATGGAAATCAGCACATAGAAGTCTATATACCATAAACAAAGTATTATCAATTATTTTACAGGAAGCAGACAAAGCAGAAATAGCTGTAAAGAGAGCTATGGGTGGGAACCGTGTATGTTCCTGGACTCCAGTTACAAGGAAGAACTACTTCAATTATGTTCTTTTGTTTGTTTGTTTTTCCTCTTGTTGAAGCAATTTAAGGGCTAGGCAGGTTTCAAATAATATGTTTAACAAATAATACTGTAATACTTCTTAAAAACTTCAGTTGGTGTCAGTTCTACTCTTTGCTTCCGCAGCTGGGCTTCAGTTTTATCTGAAATGAGCCTTTTGTCTCCATCCTAGTCTCACAAGGATTAACATCCTCAAGTTATGACACAATCTATGGAGCTGAATCACTAGGAAAACACTTTCATAACTTCATTAATGACTAAATAGAGTAAAGGAAGCTAGAGTCAACTATGTAAAATATTTAATGGCTCTAAACTTTCCAGGAAATCAGTTTGTAATCCTGTAATGCTTGTAGAAATTTCACCAATCCTGGGGAAATTTTAACAGGAAGCAACAGTAAGCATTTGTCAATATTGTACTTCTCACAGTACTGATCTGTCCATATTCTTCACTAGATTGTTACTTTTGAAAAGATAAATGTGCCACTTTTATGTTAATATGTTACTGGAAGTGGATCAGAAGGCTAGTATGTTCTGCTAAGCAGGTTAACAGTCTCAAATGTAAATTAAATGAATATAATCCGAGTTCTTAAATCCCTTAGGCTACAATAAGATGCATACATCAATGGCTAGTATTAGTAGGAATAGCGTTGTAATTATTGTATTCCCTTTGGTTTATTTGGATACCTGTTCTTATGTAACTTTTTTTACTTTTTTTTTTTTCTTTTTAGCTACAGTGTTATGATGGATTTTTCCCTGGCAGAAAATGTTGGTTTACAGTTGCTTTTAGTTAATTCCTTTTTCCAACATATTTCTTTTTTCATGGTTTTAATGAATGAGAAACTTCATAAAAATATTTCTCCTTAACAACAAAGTCAGTAATCTTGGAAGCTGACAGGATTATTCTGTAGAAGGAGAAGAAAGAAATGATACAATTAATTTTTGCCAAATTATTAGTGTATACCTTTTAATATTAAAAAAGGGGGGGAAGAAAAAGACAAAAGGCATCTCACATACTAAATCTGATAGTGAAATGACGAGGAAGGGAATAAATTTTGTGTTGCCCGATGTCCCATGGAGAAAAAGAAATGTTTCTAGAAGAATTCTTCCTTCCTCAGTGGATTTGAAAACTTCTGTTATAAATTTCTGTGTCTTGCTAATCTAAGCACTGAAATTGGCAGTATTTCTGTATTTGATTCCATGGCATCAGGAGTGTAGCAGCAAAATGCTATTTTTCTGTGATTTGCTTCTTAAGTTTCCTCATTGCTTTTATGCTCTTTCTCCTTTTCAGATGTACATGTTCTTTCTTCATTTCCCCCTACTGCACTTTATTTTTTTCTTTTAGATTGCTAAGCTCCAGAACATGCCGTTCTGGTACATATCAAAATGATATTATCCCCATTCCCCCATCCCACTTTAGGTCTGAATGACAGCTTTCTCATATTCAGCTTTTGTTTTGGGTTTTATGAATTTTATTTTAATATTTTCATGTGTGGTTCATAACTGGGAGGAAATTGTTTCCAGGTTACACAAACAATGGATTAGGAGTCTTATTGGTTCCACTTAAAGAAAATCTATCTAATTGGCATGATCTAAAATTTTACTGGACAATTATTCAGGTTATTATACTGTCAGAAGTGTGTTGTGCTAGCTGTTAATATTGCTGTAGTTTTTTCTCCATCTCCTAAAAATAGAGAACATCCAAGATGGTTCAAATTTCACAAGTTATTTACTCATTCACTTTCCCCCATAGTTTTGAGTTATGCTGAACTTAATTGTAGGAAAGTCATTAAGACTTTTCTGATTGTGATAATTTCTGATAGTTAACTTGCAATGAAGAGATGCTGAAGGAAATGTTTGCCTTCCTGGAATCAGTGGGAGTTTGTATGTTGATTTCAGTAGGCTAGTATTCACAAAGTCCGATAACGATTATTGTCTCACCTCTTAAGCTGCAAGTTCATATGTCTTTTGAATGCATTCATGTTTTTGCCCTGGATAGATTTCAAAAATGGCATTGCAAATGCTTTTTCAGTCAACTGATTTTTTTCTGTTGAAGACTTGCATTATACAGATTTACTTTTTTTTTTCAATATTTCGCTGTTGCCTTTTTTGTAGTTCTTAAAGTTTTGAAAGAAATACTGATTAAGAATGTCTTTATAAGAAGTGTTAGCTTTAGTTTTAGCATATCTAATATGACCACATTTTGAAAAACATAAATTCATAGATATTTTAAGCAAGGTGATTGATA
The DNA here is from genome assembly GCA_011075105.1 of Heteronetta atricapilla. NCBI lineage: Eukaryota > Metazoa > Chordata > Aves > Anseriformes > Anatidae > Heteronetta > Heteronetta atricapilla. The sequence continues at coordinate 13,559,150 of CM021735.1, forward strand.
CTTTAAGTGTAAAGAATATGAAGACAACACAGTTCTAAGAAATGAACAAAACTACATCCCATTTGAACCATGATTTTGGTAAATCAATCTTGGTTGATACTATGGGAAAACTTATTATGAAGATAGCACTATTGCTGTATCCTGTCCATATTGTAGAATCAACTAAATGATTAAGAACTATGTCTCTGGCTTGAAAAAATAGGAATCAAGCATTATTTTTAAAATTTCAGATTCATATTTTACCTATTATCTCAGTTCTACATTACATATTCTAGGAGGTAGACCTAAAGGGGGCTTTTTATAGTGTTGTGAAAATAGAGGCTTGTGTTCTATCTAATTAAAAAAAAAAATACCAACCATTTTTTTGTTTCCACAGAGGAAGATAAATATGGTGTTTACTCCAACTTGTTGTTCAAGTATTTTCTTGCGGAGGGAGTTGTCTGTGGACACAACTTGTTTGTTGCTTCTGCTATGGAGCCTCCTGACAACATCTTAAAGGTAAAGACTCAAAGCTTTTGACTAATAAATTGCTAATGTCTTGATGAATTTAAATAAATTTTAAAGTGTATATATTATATTTTAACAAATGAATTAATCTTGGTGATCCACAAGAATATGTTGGGAAGTGCAGGAGTCTTTACACTAGCCAGATTTGGGAATTAAATTTAGCTTGCTAGCCTGCATCTATAAACAATGAAGTAAGATCTTCTCAAGGATTATTCTAGGGGCCTACTTATCCTTCATTTAGATCGTGGAAGAAACACAGACTAGCTGGCTAAACTGAATGGTTTGTATAAACCCAACTGTTTACAGTTTCCACCTACCTATCACAAAAAGAAGCTAAGCTGCTTCCAGTATATTAGGGATGGTGGGGAAACAGCGTACAATTTGTACAGATATTTACTGTAGAAAAGAAAGAGTACCATTTAACATCTTAAGTACATCTTCCTTCACGCATGCTTTTCATTCTGACTGTCTTTTTTCTACTTGGAAATGTGGTCACTCTTGCATCATGTCACATAGAAAGGTTCCTTGCAGGCTTTCATGAACTCCTAATGAAGCACTGATATTTTCCACTATCAGAAAATTATATAAGGGAAAAAATCCAGTCAATACTGTAAACAAACAAACAAAAAGCTGAAGTATGAGGATAACCTTTTAAAAAAATGATTAAATATTTGATGTCTTCCTAAGGTTGCTTTTTTCTAATATCAAAAGTAAAATATAATTTACTGGTTTGCTTCTGCATCAAGGGTCATCTGACTGTTTTCTTAGGAATCTTCATAGACTATTTCTGGTCAAAATTCCTCCTTTTCTCATTCCTTACCTAGTGATGGTAGTTTTTCTGCTTCATCTGTTCACTATTTTCTTCGGTATTCATGAAAAAATATATTTTTAATGAAATTATATGCTTGTGGTTAGAAAAATATATTTTTAAATGTTCTTTTTTTATGTTCTTGAACCTAAAAATTTAATTCCTAAATGAATACTTATTATCATTTGTTCCTGTCTTTTATAATATAACCTATACAAATAAGCTAGAATTTTATTGTGAATTATGAATTGCTTAAGAATTAGTGCTTTTTATAATAACAGCTGTTTTTAAATAATTGATAATAAAGTCATTGACTGACCATATGATATGTGGTCATTGTGTTTGCTGTTCTCATTAAAATTAAATTACTCAAATTGATATTTTTATTGCATTGGATTAAAATGTCTCAAAATAGACTAACATGCATTTTATTCTTCTTTCATTCACCTTGGAATTAATCATTCATAGTATGTCACATTTTTCCTACTTCCTGTTTCTTATGCCTTTGCTAGTCAACAGACGTTACATACCTCCATTCTTTTTGTATCAGTTTGAGTTTCTGGTCAGTTAGTCTGATGCTGTTTAGTGCGCTTGGTTGTCTGATTTTTGGAGTAAGTTTTTCTTATTTCCTTATTTCACTAGGTAATAATACTGCATTCCTTTGTTGTAGCTCCATAATGATGTTACTAGATGTGATTATAAAAGGATAGACAACGTTACTGCTGGAAAGTTCAGGGAAACGTAATTTTGTCTTGTTTTCTTTCCCCATTTGTGTGTTTACATATGCAACAGTATTCTTGTCTGTGCTTTTCTACTCTTACCTTGACTGTTCAACCCTTCCTTTGCTTAACAGCAAGGCACAATAGAGCTGATTTCTCTGATTTGTATTGCTGTCTTGAAATTGCTTCAGTGAAGTAACCCTGTAATACATAAGGCATCAATCTAGAAAATTATGTGCTTTCACACTTGGCAGGCTTAGGCACTTCTTGAAAAGCTAGTATGTATTGCCTAAAAAGATGATACTGCAACACCTGGAAAAGCTGACCTAAGGCTGGCATTGGCCACAGTTAGGTCTCCAAATCATAGAAGCAGTTTTCCCTAAGACTCCTTTAATTTACTTTTAAAGGAGAAGACCTTCAGGTGCTTCAAGAAGTTCTCTTCTATTGTAAAAGTGAAGTTCAAGTCAGGTTTTTAAGGCAACATATCTGACTGTTGAGTAATATTGCATTTCATTTAATGAGATTAGTAATTAATTTATTTTCAGTATCTGAATGGACTGTATTCTTTGCTGGAAAGACAACATGAATTTGGTACATATCAACCTGAATTATGCACTTTGTGCTTGTTTTTTGTAACATTCAGGTACAGATTCAGTGTATTCTATAGCTAGTTTTCTAATGAACTATTTTACATAGAGACAGTTCTTTATCTGCCTTATGTCTTTATTGTGCGGTCACTCTATTTATAATTCTCTGCTGAGATGCCATAATTGCCCTATTCTAATTTTATGATGTGATTGGAAGTTTCTTGAACCTATAACCAAGACAAATATTGCTGGTAGTAGGAAGGGGAAAAGACATTCTTATAGACCATAATTATCTTGAAATTGTGTATAACTAAAAGACAAGCAGAGGATAAAAAGCCCTGATCAGCTGCCTAAGATATATTATATTACCACCCACCAATTTATCCATCATCCTTTGAAAACATATTCATGCCTTTTGTAGTCAAAGCTCCTTCAGGAAATTGGCATTAAGACGTAATGCTGAAAAATTATACACCTCTGGTATATCCTACAGAACTATATACACGCTGTTTTTAGAAAGTATTTTAAACATCTGAGAACATTTTCAGTTCAATCTATATTCTTCAGCAAAAGATAACTTTTTACTATAAGGGCATAAATAGTGGGAATAGGAAACAGTAAAAGAAATAGCATGGTATAATTCTGTGATAGATCATAAAACAAAACTGATTGCATAAGTAAATGGAAAACAAGTTCAATAATAATGTTTCCTTCAGTCATTTTATATCTTAATGTTCCATTTTCAGTGCAAAACCTTATTAAGTTTAGACTGCAAATTATGAAAAGCTGTTATGTACTCAAGCTGAAAATCAAAGGGAAAATAATAAAAAAGTGTGTTTTTTTTTTTTTCTTCTATCGTTTTCCTTAGTTTCATGGGGTTTAGTGTCTATATTATTTTTTAAAAAAATTTAGCACTCTAAAATTAATGCCAACTATTTTGAAGTTGTGTATGGTGTATGTTTTTGAGAATGTAACAGAAATTTGAGGATAGGCTTATTAGAAGAATGTGGCATAAAAAGAATACAAATAAGAATAAGGATATTTCATGAAGCTGCAACAGGGAAGGTTAAGGCTGGGTGTTAGGAAAAAGTTACTCATTGGGAGGGTGGTCAGACACTGGAATGGGGTCCTCAGGGAAGTAGTCACAACACTGAGCCTGCTGGAGTTCAAGATATGCTCAGACAATGCTCTTGGGCATATGGTTTGACTTTTTGGGTGGTCCTGTGTGGACCCAAGAATTAGACTTAAATTTATGAAAGTTTTTTTTTTTTTTTTTTAATTCCTGCCGAACTGAAAAGTTCACTAAAACAAGAAAAGGAAATTGTATTTTAAATATGACATTTTGCTTAAGCCTCTTTGGTAAGCCTGAAAAAAGTTTGATCTGTGACAAGCTGGTTATACTGACCTGACCTGAAGAACATACAATGCACACTTAACTCTTTTCCCAAGGAAAAGATTATTGCAGAAAAAACTAAGCAAAATACATTTTTGTTATTTCCAGGGTTATCTAAGAAACAAACATGCCAAAACAAACAAACATATTTTAATTATATTAGTTGTAATATAATTTTCTGCATTACAACAACATTGCTGTAAACTTGACACAAAAGTTATAAGGGTATGAAAGAGCATACTGGAAAAAAAATCACTTCTGTTAAAAAGAATGAAATCCTTTTAAGCAGTACCCACACTGAGAACTCTCTAAAGTGTAAAGCTTTGTCATTGACAAAAGTTCAGACCAATCTAATAAAAAGATTTTCCAGAAGCAGGGGGAAAAAAAAGTCAAGTTTCAGTTTCGGGTTTCCTCTCTACCAATCCTTGGCTGCTTATTAGGATATTTTCTTTCATGATCTTACTAATGAAATAAGTTTGTTTTTAAACAGAGTTCTTACATAGGCTATTAAATGTATCAAAATTTTAGAAGTAGTAGTTCTTAAAAAAACAAATGTTCAGGCTTCAGTATTCAGAACTAACTATTTTACAAATCAATTTGGTAAGTTTGTAGAATTGATTTGCACAGTTAGTGAACTGTGGCATACAGTGCTCATCTCTAAGGGCATTCCTGAATAATTTTGTTGGTGCTATTAAATCCGTTCATGCTACTGCATTATATACTGCAGTAGAGGTTGCAAAATTCTGAGTAAGGACACTCCCATTTTTGTTTAGTATCTTCACATTAGTTTTCTTAGTGTATTCTTCTCCTTTTTGTTGCATTTATCTTTTACTTAAACACTCATGAATTGATTCAGAAAATGATGAAGAAAACATTATCTAATATTCTCTTAACGCATTTCTGGTTTTCAGTGTTGTGAAATGCATCTGTAGGGGGAAAAAGTTGTAACAGAGTTTCATGACTGCAGGGTTTACTTCTGTGTATGTGAAGTAGAGAATATATTCTCATGGTTTGTAACAAAAAACGGTGAGAGTACTTCCAGTTGCTCTGTTCTATGAAATCAAAAAGGTAAATTCTACTTTCTTTTTTTGTCTTCATATAATTCTCACTGACATCTCTGGGTTTGCATCCATTTGGTGCTTTTGAATGCCAAAGAAAAATGTCCGTAGAACTAACGGCCTTACCTGGAGATGGAAATAAATTGTTGTGCAAGGGCCCCCTGAAAAAACAAATCTGTATCCAGTCATTTGTGTTCTTTAACAATAGACCTTGTCTTCACAAGTGTTTACAATCAAAATAGAATCCTCCTCCCTTTTGGGAGTAGGGCCCTTTAAACTGACATTTATATAATACATTATTGAAAAGAAAATATTTACCCTTCCTAACTTACCATCTGGTGTCCTTGAAATACTAAAAATTAACATAATGAAAAAAGAGCCTCAAATTCATGTGAGTTTAAACTATTTAAATATCATTGCAATTAAAGAGCAACAGTGAATCACATTTTTTTTTTATTTCCCGTGTTTCTTGAGCCAAACCTGTGATAATATTGCATTGCAAGACAGTTACATAAAGCCATGGGAGCAGCATACTTACTGGTACAGAAATCGATAATGTTTAAAATTTTTAAGTACTATTAATTATACAGTTATCGAAACCCATAAGGATCAAAGGATTTTCTATAAGAGGGATTTCACATCCAGCTTGGATTATGTTGCTAAATAATAGCACAGTAGTACTTCTTTAGCAATGTAAAATAGCTTAGAGAGGAGTATGATGCCTATAGTTGGTGTAATGCATTGGTAATTAAGAGGGTGTGAGGTTAAGCTTCATTAACTGCTGTGGGATTGTATCTTGGATTTTATTATCCCCTAGAGAACGTAAGAAGTGAGAGAGGTCAAACTGTTAGAATCTGATTTTGCTTAGTGCATCTGCCAAAACAAGGCAGGCAAAGTAATGTGGCAGTGAGCACAGAAGGACCTGGATTGCTAGCAGATACAGATTGTACATCATTTCATTTCATGCCACAGATAAAATATTTATTAACAACATAGATTACTGCATGTCTGCATAAGTGTCATAAGTCTGGTTTGTAGGAGACAGTATTATTATAATTGTCACTTAGTATTAGCAGTTCAGAAAAACATTTTTCCAAAATTTGTTTTTCCTTTTAAAACAAGGCAACAAACTTCCTTCTGTTTTTTTTTTTTTTTCCCTTTCTACATCTCCCTCTAGACACAGATGGATGCCCCAACCAAACCACACTTAATAACTTTAGCACTTGTCTGCTTTCTTGTATTTTCATGCTGCATAGCAAAGACTTGTATTTTGTTTGACCTCAAGAAATGCTGTGGGGTTTTTTTGATTTTTTTTTAAACTGTTGCACTGCTACATGCTTTTTTGTTGTTGTTGTTTATTTTATTTTATTTTTATGTACCTTATGAAAGATTTGTCTCTTTTTAGCCTGGGAGAATGTAACAGTTTTCAGGAGTTGACACACTTATGCCACAAAATTGTCAGTCCCAAAGCTTTTCAAAGCTATGTGGTGTAGGAGCTATTTTTAAGCAGAAATAGGATAAGTAGAGATTTTATGGGCTCATAAATCCACTCTCATTTTCTTGGCCTTTTGTTTTTATAATGAGCACTTTTAGTTCCAAATTTTAGAAGCAACTTTTAGTTTTTTTTTTTAATAATCTTCTATTCTGAGATTCTGATTTTGATTCTAATAATATAAATTTATTTACTTAATTCTAAAGAGGCTCAGAATCTTTTTGGATTCAGGAATTATCAAAATGGAATTATCCTACTGATAACTTCAGCAGAATTTTAAGTGTTTTTATATCTGATCGACAGAAAAGTATAGTTCTAAATCATCTCTGTTTGAGTGAAACTTCTGTTAAAAAAAAAATCATTATTGCTTTTGTTTCTTAATTTGTAATGAATCTGAGAGAAAGGGAGTTGTGATAGTCTTTGAGCTAAAACTGGTAAATCTTCTGCACCCAGATATTTTGAGGAAAAGTCTAGGCTTCGTCATCTTTAAATGTCACTCGTTGAAGCCATGTCCTCAACTGCTCTCTGTGTGAGTCCATTTCAGATCCATTTTTGTGTATTTGTGACAGAAGCAGCTTGTATTCTGGGGCTGGCTTGGCTGGTCTGCTTCACCCTTTCCATAACTCTTCTATTTTTCCTTTTCTTTAAAAAGAAACAAAACAATCTGAGAAATGATTAATGCTTTGTGATTCTTGGACAACAATAAAACTTGTCATGATACTGAAAAGTTGTGAAGTATATGTCCAACCAGCCAGCCTTTATCTGTGAGAACAGACCTGTGTCATGAGAGCTGGAGACTTTCTCTTGCTTAGGTACTCTGTATCGCTCAGACATTGTGAGTTTTGTGAAGAGCTATGTACTTGAAACAAAAAGTAGCGTTTATCTTGAAGAGTTGTCAGAAGAATGCATGTATGTTGGCTTTTCATCAGCATACATGTACCTTCAAACAGCACATTTCACCTCTCTTCTATGCAGTTTAGCGTAAATAGGGAAAAACAGTAAATAGAAGCAGGGGTAATAGTGATGAAGTTACAGTGCAAAGCTGGAGGGAAAGAAATGTTACTAGTTCTGTTTGTGGATCTTTGTTTAAAACATATTTGTGTTACAGATAAACCCAGACCATGAATAGGATTGGAACACTTCTGTTCATGCTTATGAACAATATCTCAGAAAGTATTTAACCAAGTTAATACACCCAGCAGAGCTCAAGTGATTGGCCCTCAAAATACCAGCCAGCTCCAAAGGCAGACTGCTATTTCCAGCTAGATTATGTAAGAAGCTTAATAAGAGACAAAGTTCATAACAACCTCATGCAAGAATGATTCGGGATACGTTTGCTTTAGCATAAAGTATTCATTGGCATAACAAATGATAAGGCAGTGAGACCAAGTAACCCCAGTGATGTTTTACGTCTCACTGTATTGTGTGAATTTGCTTCTTGCATGGAGACAAAAACACAGTGGCCAGAACTTGGTGCATCTTGGAGCATCCATGGTTCAGCTAGGCATAGCAGTTACTGGTTTTGGGAAAGCAGCTGGGGAAAGAAGAGTTGCTCTTGGTATGAGAGAGTTGTTCATGTTCTCCTGTCCTTTCTGTAGGGTAACAAGGGACAAGACAGCATAAAATGGACTTGAGCTGACACACATGCTGACACTGTACTGAGCTGGGGGATTCTTAAGTTGCTTTTTGTGAATTTAGTCATTTTTGGTAATTAGTAATTCAGTCATTTAGTAATTTTTAAATGGTAGAAGTTTTTTTGTTATGTCAGAATAAAATCTCCTTTACTATGTTACAAGTTAAATGAAGTCCATCAGAAATGAATGGAAGCCTTGGATGGTTTTCATCTCTGCCATCCAAAATCTTTATCAGCTGCAGGTGAAACCGTTTTTCCTTGATCTCTTAATCCACTGGGTTCTTAGCACAGTTATGGCATACCGCAGTGGCTAATTGCATTGTACTGATGCTGGGTCTATATGCGATGGTTTTGGACTGAGCTGCTCAGGTGTCAACAGCTAGTGCTGCAGTATTTGTAACATCTCCCATTTGGCCTCGTGCCATGTAAGAAGGCTTTGTTCTGCGTTTGACTGCAAGGCAGGAGCTTTTTTCAGTGTTGCATGAGGATACTGAAGGAGTTTACACATTCTCAGTAATACTTGGAGAAACTCTCATGTCTTGTTCTATTGACCTCTATTTTATTCCAGCATAAAACACAGTCTTGGTGTGAAACCTACAAAACCATTGTCTGTAAGGATATAAAAGCAAATGTATAGAGCTGAGTGTCGCTGTCCCAAATTTGTCAATTATTATACAACAGCATAACAATAAATAACTGATAGATATTTGCAGTGATTCTGGAGGAGGAAAATATTCAATGCATTTAAGAAAATATCAGCACTGTGTTTCTCTTTGGTTACAATAAAGTGAATGGTAAAACACACCATTTCCTGAATTTCAGCTTTTCAGATGACATGATAGCTGCCCAGTGGCGGCCGAGCAGATGAGGTAGCAAGTGATTGTATCAGTGGGAGGATCAGAAACAATGGAAAGCTCAGGGAGCTGGATGAAATGTTGTTTTTTGTTTTTTTTTTTTAATCCAAATAAAGGATAATGTAAGTGTACAATTCAGGGAATAGATTTGAAATAATCCTGAATTTTGCATTTTATTTTTAGTTGGATATTTAACGTTTTACATTGGTACTTATTTTAATATTTAAGTTGTTTAATTCTTGCTACGTACATAAACACAACTCTGCTGATAGCAAGAGTTAACCAACATACTTGGAAATATGGGCTAGTTAATCAACAAGGGTTTTTTAATATATAGTTATGATTCATTCTCTAGGAAGAAATTGTTGGGAAAGTAGATGATTTAAATTATTATATTCTTTGTTTCCATAATGAAAAATAAGGAACTCTATTTTTGAATAGGGAAATATGAGCTTCTACAAGGCTTTTGCAGTTCATATGCAGAACCATAGTAAATGAGCTAAAATTGCTTGCTCAAAGGTGCATCTTCTGCCTAGCTGCTGAAATGCAGAGATAGTTCTATTTCTGCAACTTTACTGAAGTATTTTCACAAAGTCTTCTTAGCTTTCGTTACCTGTTATCTTAAAGGGTGTACTGACCAACCACTGAGAGGGAGAAACAACTGTCCTGAAATGAGAAACACTTGTTCTTGATTTTGTCAATAATTGTAGGTATTATGATAATTTACATTGAAGAAACAAAATAACACATGTTGTTTCTTAGATTACTTACTAGACTATATCTGGGATTTTTCTCCTGTATTATTTAATACCGAATTAGCGTAATACTAAGCCCAAATTGGATTCATTTAAACTTACTCTGTCTTATTTCAATGTGTATCTGTTTGTACAATGTTTATTCATACAAAGCTCTGAAAGTTATTTAGAGTTTTGTGGTCAGTATCAACTCTGCCTATGTTCCGTGTTTCATGTGTAACCCATATTTAGGTCACGATTATTCTTCTAGGACAGCTTTCAAATTTCTTTTAAGTCCCCATAACTAATACTGGGTAACAGATACTGATGAGCTCTCTGTATTTTGAGTCATTGCGACCAGACCTCAGTTTTCCCTCTCAAGACTTCTTAATGAAAACTTAGTTTTGTTTTATGAAAATGAATATGTTTCTGTTTTGATCTATTTGAAGCAGATAAAGAATTTCTGTGCCCTGCAGTTTACACAGGTGGGTGATAAAGATGGGTCTGAAAACTTGGCTGCATTTCATTCATCTACTAGGTGTAATAGGTGTGACCTATTGCTTTGTCAGCAGCACAACAAAGGTGGAAAGCAGAAAGTTTGTAATAAAACATTAACCCTAATGCAGGCCTAAGTCAAAGTTACAATTCTGTCCTCATAGGACAATTAAATCCACCTGTGTGCAATGCTTTTTTAAGATAGAAATGCTTGCATTTGAAACCTTTAAAAATTCCACAATTAAATATCTGTCCCTTCTGTTTGCTCCCTTGTGTTCCTAGATGTCTGCCATTAGTAGATACTGTGCTCGATGATTGGCAGAAGGTTCAGAATGTCCTAGTGCAGTTGTCTTCAGCCTGTGTCTGTAGGGTGTTGTAATCTGTTGCATACTTTTTAAAGATTTATAAAAGCTAGCAAAGGAAAAGGTCTTATTATCAAATAAGCTTAAATTCACTATGCAAGGAACAGACCTATTGTCAAAAATGATTTAGGAGATCAACCTTTAAAAAAAAGGTGGAAAAAAAAAAGAATGTGGATGCTGCTCAAGATGCGTAGTTTGTGTACGGTGGCATATACAATGTTATGTTTCCACTCTGCGTTCTGTGTGGTTTTGTTTTGTTTTGTTTTCCCACAATCAGTAGGACCTAGTCTTTCAGAATAGTTTTTTAATCAAGTTTTGTTACAGTTTACGGAACTGTCCACTATATTAAGTGAACTGCATTAGCCAACGTACGCTTTGGATAACAAGCTGTAGGTAGTTGACATTCTTTCGCTCTCTGCTTGTAGAAACTGCCGGCCCCTTTGCTTGATGATACCCACAGAAATGAATTGAGAGAAGAAGTAACACCTGCTAAGTCTGAAGATTTTCAGGATTCTATGAAAATAGCGTGGCGCTATGAAAATTTACCAAAAATGGAGGTAAATCTTCAGTCTTTCATATTTTTGCCTTTCCCAGTGAAAATCAATATGCAGAGGAAGTGCTTTCCAGCACAGGATAGTACTACAGGATTGCCTCCTGAGGGGAAATCATCATTCAGTAATGTGTTTCTTGGTTACTATAAATACAGATAGAAAAGGTATTTGAGAGTTTGCAGGAAATGTGAAGTTTAATACAAACAGTAAAAATTAAAAAGTAAAAGACTTTTTGCCATGGGATTTTTCAACCAGTATTGTTAAGAGGAGACAAATTTTTGTAAAAGTTGGAATAATTCGGTCACTTACAGACTTTGTCCAGATGTAGCTGTACACAAATAACTTACGTAGTTTTGATCAACAGTACTTACCAGATCTCTCTAATGTAAGTACTGTGTTGAAGCAAGCTGTTGACTTGTTTATCCATGTGCATAACCACTAAAGTAAGCACTTGAGATTACTGTCACTAGAAACTAATCGCTGGGCAGGGAGAATATAAGAAACAAGCCCAGCGGTCAATCATTCAGAGTTTATAGCTGTTAGTGTTCTGTGAATAATGTGTTTCCCATAGCTGGTGATTTTCATATTTAACCTAGTGGAACAATTAACCTTTAATAAAATTACAGCATTTTTGACTATCCCGAACAGAAAACTTGCTTTGTCTATACATTTTAGTCTACATGTTTTATAAATTCTAGTTTAGATGTAGTCATAACTGCCTAGTAAGTTCAGTCATATTCTTAAAAAACATAATTGGAATGTGACAAAATGATCTTATAAGGCTTGGCATGTTTGGTTTTCTGTGAAATTGCACAGACGTGGCTATATAGTTGTGTCAGAAAAGACTTATATATGGTGACATGCCAAATCAAACAGCCTCCAGGGTAATCATATAATCTCATCAATTTTATTATTGTGGAGCTTGCTGTGCCACTTTGAACCATCCCCAAAATAAATGGTCTGTTTTAAAATCTTAACAGAATTCCTAGGACGCCAATACGGAAACTATTGTATGTTCTTAACAAATAGTGTTCTGATGTTCTAACAAAATATAAAACCAAATAATCTGCTTAGGTGTGCACTCATTCTCCATTGTTTCATCCAGTAATAGAATATTTTCTCTGGATTACATAATGCATTTGCCATGGATCATTAAAATTTGATCATGGAAAGTAGAATAAAATGATCAGTCTTTGGTGAGGTATTCCCCTTTTTATCATTGCAGCTTTCTGAAAAGGATTCTGATCATTCTGAATAGTTGATGTACAATATTTTTCTGTATACATTCAATTAGAGAAAATAAAGTCTAGTTCTTAAGCTATCTATACCAGAAGTCCTTCAGAATATTGTAGTTAGTGAACAATTTTTTTGAAATTGATATTTCTCCATGTTTCATAATGCAGTTATCAGAAATTTTCGTGCTGTGCCAAATTAATTTGGCAGGTAAATATACTCCATGGAGGAGAACACTTGATATTGCCTTGCAGCAAGATGGATGGTTTAAAGCACTTATTAATATCATTTAATTAACAGCTTAAGTTGTGTTCTATTTTTTAAACTTTGTTTTGGCATTAAAAAAAATAACATTGAATAAAATTTCAAGGTATATTTCCAAATTGATTGAACTAATGAATACGTTTTCAAAAACTGCTCTCAGAGTTTCAAGCCTGAAAGCGAGAAACTAGCTTTGCTTTTAGCTACAACTCCAAACATGTTAGCAGATAACTTTTCTGTTCAGTATCTGGCTTTACATGAAGTAAAAACCCTTAGGAAAAGTTGTCTTTGTGGAATTTTTGTTGCCTAATTCAGTTCTTATTTGTAAGTAATTAAGAGATTACTGTTAATATTTCAGGTATTAACTTCCCTTTTAGTGGACCTCACATAGACTAGCTAGGTACCTGAGTTTTGTTAGTGTGCATGATATTTATGTTAGCACTCTTCGTAACTCTCACAGCTTCTCTTTGTGCATATACCTTGTACAACAGCAAAACACAAATACTGTCAGAGTAACAGGTCTTTCTATGCCTGATGTGCCTTTGCCAGTTTATTACTTTCATCTGTACCAGAGGTTAATTTTGTTTAAACTTTTGGGTGTGTGGTGGATAGCCTATTTTGCAATGCAAGACAGTGTGTTTTTTCTTTTTCTTTCTTTTTTTTTTTTTTTTTTGAATGAACTGCTTATGTTCTTGGGGCAATATATAAACTGTCACAGCATGAAATCAATTTTCTGCCTTGATTCATCCTAAATCTGAGATTTCTAGCACATTAGTATTGCAATTAGAAACATTAACAGCAGACGGTAGTGTAAAAGCATGCTCTGCTCACTGACAATTTAGTGTATTTCTCCATGTGCAAAGTAGGAATCCTGGAAAGAACAGGCTTGAGCCTTCAATCCACTAATAAATTTATCAGATCAAACTTAAGAGGAATGGAAAGTCTCTGGTTCGCACTCTCCATGGTCATTCTGCTAAGGCAGATTATTCATGCTTACTTGATTCAGGTAGGCTTTTTGCAAGCTTCCCCGCTAAGCCTGGGAATGCAGTACATTGAAGCCTATTCATAGGCTTCTGACATAGCCCGAGCTTTTATTGCATGGTGTTTTATTATAGCCAAATCCTAGTCTCCACCCAGTTTGTAGGCACTGTGCTTATTCTTTTGAATCAAGAGAGGTTATCACCTACCTTAATCCATGCAGCAGGGTGGATTAAGGACACCAATGTGCCTCAGGATTCTCAAAGAGGATCCTGGAAACTTCTTGTTTCTTCTTTTTTGCTGTCTTTACTGAACTCTATTGGGCCTCAGTAAGGATTTGCATCTGAAATGGGCAACCTGGAGCTTTTCTCAATGAAGACATCAGATCAAAGTTCAGTTAGTCAAGGCCTTTCTAAAACATTAAGGGGGCTTGGAAGTACACAATAAAAAGATGAGCTCTGGCAGAGATTGCAGTAAAAACATTCTGATCTGTAATCCGGATAAAGAATAGATTATAGGCCAAAGAACAGCCCCTGTTTAAATTGTTTTCAGAATCCTCATTTTAAATAAAGTTACTTTTACATATAAAATATTTAGAATTCAGTCTGATGGATTGATAGTTTTGTTATACTTCCTTCTTTAAATTCATTCGCTGATAAATAAATTGGAGCACTGATTTGAGAATCCATTTTTCTGTCATTTTTTTGAGTAAAACGATCTGCTTCATATGACTAGATACATATAAGCAATTGTATTTCTTTTTTAATTAAAAGCTTATTTTTTGTTTTAAAATAATGAAAAGTGTGGTTTTAGTTTCATTATTTTATTGTTTTTTGTAGAGAAGATAATGCAATATTATTAGTTATGTTCTCTGCAAACTGACCAGGCCAAACAACAGTTAATCAAATACTTTCAAAATATTTACTTTAAATCATGTTTATTGTAATTAATCTTAACAGTTTAATATATATTTGGTAAAATGAAACATGAAATGAAATTGTGGAAATAAATAGCATGATTCCTTTAGGAAACTAGTTATAAATACATGGCCATCTCTGGCTGTTATGGTGTTTATTTTATTAATAAGACTAAGTTTTATGAAAACCACAAGTGTCACGTAATAATTGGAGTATGAACTAAATAATTTGCTGCCCAATACACAAAAAATATTGCAATCCCATTATTGTAATAATTCAGTATTCCTTTTGTCGTTCCCATTTACAACAAGAATAGCGAATGTCAAATTCAAGAAGAAGTTGTTCTTAAGAATTTTCCTTGCATACAGACACAACCCTGCTCAATTTTCAGATAGCTGACCAGATGTCAATATTGGCCTTCAAAAATATATAATAATAAAATAATAATAGAGTGCTTTAAGTTGTTGTTACATAACCCACTGAAAAACTTTCAGAGTTGTTGGGGCAATTCTGGTCACTTTTCAAGACTAATTCCGTACTTCTGAGTACAAAGAAAACAGCATTTAATTCTACCCTTGAATCAGAGCTTCTTTTTTTTCTTCATTTTTTGTATATATTTATCCATTTATTGTAGAGAGTTATGTGATTTCCAAAGTGACAAAGCTCTTGCTCAGCAGTGGTACCATGGTGGGCGTATTTGCTTACCAGCAAAAATTGCTTACCAGCATTCTTTGGTCTCTGCGTTCTCATTCTCAGTTACCAGTAAGATTAGAATTGTCTTATAGTAGGTGTTTTTCTTATTTTAAGAAAACAGTAATCCGTAAATGCAAAAGTAGGTAATATCTCTGTAGTACACTATCTATTGTATCATTTTTTTCTCATGATAGGTAATCATCCAATAGATTATTGTAATCAGTATTGATGTTTCCACAGGCCAGCCCAACAACATCTACCAAGTTTGGACATTACTATGATATTTCTAAAACAATGTCTCCAGAACTACTTCAGTCTGTAAAATGGCACAGTTTTTACCTTCCTGAAGAATTATCTTTAGAGCCTAAACTGAAAATGTGGTAAGTTGCAATCCCACATGCTTCTGTTGTGCATTTAAATTTTGTGTGCTTATTAGTTGTAAAGGATATTTTATATTTTAGCTTCAACACTTGCTGTGAAAAATCTTGTAGCCATGTATTGCTCACAAGCAGTTCGGCAGTGGTTCCCACGTCAGCACTACATGCCATGACTGTCAGCCAAGCTGCTGTGGTGCAGAGGCAGCTCTGTATGCTGACTCCTCAGTGGAAGAAGCAAGTTGGTAGTGGCAATTAAGGCAGACATTACTAGGACAATCTGGGACGCAGCTGAATACGCAGTCCAGTCCTACTGACAGTTGAGTGTGGGGACTGGGGAAAACTATTACTGTCTGTCTATGAGCTACTCCCTGAGCACCATGCCCCATCAGTTTTCATGAATGTGTGTCAGGTGGCTGTCAGTCATATGAATATAACCATTCACAGTTTTTAGGGCTAAGATGACAGGCCATCCTTGACCTACATAGCTTAGAACGCTGTATCACATTAGTTTATTCTGTGACTTTTACTACTTATATCCTACAGCTTCACCTACGGAAAACACAAAAAACTGTAAGCAGAAGTACATCCACTAATTATGTCTTACACAACGCCCTTAATCCCAGAGAAAATCATAAACTCTTAACTGAATGAATAACTTTGTTTTTTGTCTATCAGTAACGAATTAAGGAAGACCAGAAGAAAATGAGTGACAACAGAGAATACTCCTATTAGCCTGTGGCACAAAAATCCATTGTATTTTTCTTGGAGATATTTCAAGTCAAGCCAAACGTCAGATATGGGCTAGCAATCTCTTTGTTTAGCCCAGTCACTTAATTTATATATCTAGGTCCTATAAACCCCAGTGTATAAGGCCAACTCTGAGAACCGGCAGTACAGTATGCTTTATTGCATGAGATTTTTCATTACAGTACACTAATGTAAAAGCTGAGATTTGTCAAATAAGTGCAATATTTATAAAGGGATTTATAGAAGAAGTGCACCTCTAGATTTGTGGAAAAGCAAAAGCCAATGTAATTTAGCTTGTAATTTTTCTGTGTTATATGATCAAATGTCACTGGTTTTAATTTGATACAGTGTATTTATGTTATGTTTTATATATGCATATATAAAAAGCAGTCGATAGACTTTCTGGAAAAATGAAGATGACTTTGGGCTTAATTCCACTAACAATGTGACTGTGAAGTATTTGTATATTTTATGTTGCAAACAAGCTAATTCGTGTGTTTAGTATAGAAAATTAACTTTACCTTTTATGCATTTGATTTTATAAGACTTGCCTAACTCTGATACTTTCCTTGTGTGCCATCCTGATAAAAGTTCTTACTATGTGAATTCTATTCTTAGTTTTCATATAACTGAATGATTAGATTTACTTATTTTGCTTGGCAATCTTTGAACACACGGTTGCATTCTGCCATATTTCTGAATGCTTTACAGTTGTTTTAATGTGTATTTCATTCAAAGCATTCGGTTTCATACAAGGTGGCTAATTTATTTAATAATTTGATTTACTTTGTTGATATTTTATTATTGATGCTGATCATATTGTTGAGGCATCAGTTTCAGATTATTGTCATCCCTGACTACAGACGCCACTGGTTTTGGATTCCATGTATTGAAAAAGTCGCACTAGGTCAGAATTAAAATTAGGCAAGAAGAAATGTTCAGAATTGCAACCTCAGGAATTCATTGTATTTCTCTGTAGCAAAATGGAAGATTTGTGCTTCCTATAAGTACAGTCAGACAGTTTTCACACACATTTATAAATAAACTGAATTAGAATTTGAACTTTGAACTCATTAGTTTTTTGTAACTGGAGTTCATCAAAAATCATGCAAGAGGACAAAAGCTTTTCCTATTCCCTCTTATATCCTTGTTGATGTGCACCTAGCATAGTCATTGTCAGTAAATTGGACTACTTGATTTACATAAGGAAAGAATGGGTTAACAAGTAAATAAATATTTCAAATTGGGGCTTAATGAAGTTCATCTATGGTAATAGAACATAAATAGTTGTCAAAGAAGTTCTGTGAAATCAAAAAGGCCAAACAGTACCTGTCTTTAAGGAGAGGAGAGGGCAAAGACATCTGTGTGATACCAGCAGTACTCCAAAAAAATACCAGAAATAGTAATATAATTTAGCTTCAAGGTTCTAAGACACTTTCACCCAGTGTGTTTGCTTATGTGTATTCAACTGAGATAAACTCAGAAGCCTCTAAAATAAAACAAGAGGTATTCTGCATCAGGAAAGTCTTCTGTTATGTTGAAAAATGAGCTGTTATATTTATTGTTAAATCCTTACCTTGTAAATAATCTGTTACTGAGTCTCATGGGTGAATCTGAGTGAAATATCAGGCTTTATTCCAGTATTGTGTCTGGTAATAATCTAGTAATAATTTAGCCTGGTAAGTATCCTGAGCAATCGGTATCTCTGTTGAAGTTGTAATGTCAAATTTTGAAAGAAGTGGAAGGAATAATTGTATGCATATTAGATGACAGAATTAAAACAAAAGAAGCTTTTAGGTCAGCACTCAGAAATTTAGTGAAGACAAACCAAATATCGTATTAGTAGGAATAATTAATTGAACAATTAAAACATGGTAGTAGCTCTCCAGAAAAAAATACCGGGGGTTATAAAGTGTCTCAAATATATTAGCAGTGTTTTGTGATTAATGTCACTGAGAAGTATAATCTAGAAAACATGGAGGTGATAAACTGTAATTTCATGTAGAAGACACGCAAAATACTTCTGTTCTGCTCAGCCATTGTAAGGCCGTCCAGTTTTTGATAGCATCCTTCAAGAAAACTCAGCATCAGTTAGAAGAGGATGTGAAGCTGAGTTTAGATCTAGAATGGGGATATACAGCCTGTGATGGAAGAATGGAAATTCTCTAGACAAATCTGAGAAGTCTCAAAGCAAGTTAAAAACTGACATACAGAGAGCAGTAATTCTGTTGTCTGTGGAAGATAGAACAAGCAATAATGGGCTACAGTAAATTGTAGCAGTAGAAATGCAGAGTGGACATAAGGAAATACTTTTCTAATTATTAGCACTAGAAGAAGTTGCCCTGCAGGTTGGGAGTATTGTAGAATCTCCATCATTGAAAATTTCTAAGGACAAGTTAGGTAAATATCTGTCAGAGATAGTTTAGACATAGTTCATCGTGCCTTGGGGCAAGACGATAGACTACCTGACCTCTTGAGGTCCCCTTCATCCCTATCTTCTGTGATTCTTTAATACACATTAGTCATAGTGTATTAAATCTAAAACTAAATATGAATATTACCTATTATTTCACTGCTTTCAAAACATTTATGCTTTTACAGAAACCCAACTGGATTGTCCTGTATTTTTTACAAATATTGTGGTGAAATTCAGAAGAAAGCATTCTTTTTGCAAGGAGTGAAAACAAGCTCTCGATCCTGTCAGGATTACTTCATTGAAGAAAGTCTATAAAAGTGGGAGGCAGGGGGTAATATTTTGTTGGCATTACTACTTGGAAGCAATGCTTCTGGCTTCTAAGTCTAGATTCAGTATATCACAGAATGGTATTAAAAAAATCTGTTCTCTTGATCAACCAGACGGTGATTTAAAAGAAGGGTTTAAATACTATAGTTAACCCTTCTAATAGAAGCCAGCAATTTATATGAGACCTAATCTTTGATTGCCTGAAGGTCCATCCCTCTGAGAGCTTGATCTAACCTCTTTTGTGTTACAGTGAACTGGACCTGGCTAGTCAGCGTGTCTGCACTCATAGGGAGCAATTTCTTATACATGAGGTTCTCAGGCTGTGGTCTTACCCTCTCAGTGCTTTTTTTGTTGTTATTAGTTTTGTTTTGTATTTTTTTTTTTTTTTTAATCTGAGAACATATTGGTAATACGGAGTTAGAGGAGGAAGTGGAAACCGGTACTTTTAACTGGTGTATAATTGTCCATAAGTAGATGGTGTTGTTGACGGATGGCACCTTTATATGGTAACTGAAATCACCAAAAAAAAATAATAATAATAATAATTAGCTATTAAGAAAAAAGAACGAAAGAAATTTCCCTCTCATGAAAATGCTTCCTCATTATCATAGCTTACATGATCCATTCTAAATATATGTGATGTAGCAGAGCACAACATGATTTAATTTCAGGCCAAAATAACTTGCTATAGTCGCTGTAACTACAACTGTTGTAGAAGCACCTTAAATTACGTAGTCATCGTAGAAAGGCTCAGCTGGTAACTGTAAAGAAAGTTGTAGGAGTTCAGTGTATTTTTATTGAGCTTTTTTTTATATATATAAAATTATCATCCATACTGATGCGGGTGAGGCTTTTCTTAAGTGTTGTCTTTTTCTTTCTTTCTTTTCCTGCTACCTTTATCTGTAGTCAATGCTCCTTGAAGACTATACTTAACCTATGATTTGTTAGATGCACCTAGAATTCACCTTGTCCATCCCTTCTTTTTCCTATATTTTTCAATTACAGCATGACTAGCTTTGGAGGCCTTAAGTTTCATTTTTCCTTCTTGAAATTTGGAAAAGCCCTTTCCTTTCCCTCCACCCTTCTTTTGTTCGGGAAGAGGTGGGGAACAAGAAGAACAATCCTTTCGCTCTCCTTTCCTTTCACTGCTCAGGGTTGTGATGACAAAGAACTGATGATGCAGGTAAAGCAGAACAACATACTGGAAGGGTTGTACCCCCGTTTCCTTACACTCTCCCGAGGAGTATAGGAGTATCCTCCATGGGAGTATAATGAACGTTATGTTTTACTATGCTTAGAAAAACAGTGCTGAAACAAGGTCCTTTGTAGTAATGTTTTGTGGAATAAGAGCTATGTATTTGTAAAAAGGACCAAATCATCTTGATGCTGCTAGTTTTCTAGCATCACGTTAAGAAAACTATTCAGACTATTCTTGAGCGAGTACTCTCTGTGTAATTGGAGCTACCGTCTGTTGCATGATAACTACAGTGCTCCCCTTCCAAGGTCAGAGATGTAGAGGCTTTCTCTGGACCAAAACTCTTGGTCCTTTTTAGAAATCACGTATCTATACTTATATCCTTACTTTTCTACCCGCACAAGAATTCAGTTTCATTATGGACTTGCAAAGAACAGAGATTGTGTGACTGATTGGATAAGCAGAACTTACTGAATGTCCTTTTACTTTACAATTAAAGATGAGTTTTGGAGGTTTTATACATCACTTGCTTGCCTTAAAGTTTGGGGCTTTTTTTTTTTCCTTATTTTCTTATTGCCCTGTGCTAAACATTGATTGAAACCAGACTGAGAAGTCTTTTATAAAGGAAGCAGTAAATGAGACTGGGTGTTTGACACCAGAAGAAGGCATCACCCTTTCTTAGCTCCATAATTTTTGTATTAGGGAAGGGCAGTTACATGCTGGCCCTAATGGTGCGATGAGCTTAACTGGGCTGTGCAGCTGTGACAGCAGCTGTTCTCCAGTTGTTGCTAGGCTATTCAGGTGTCCTTTTCGTTGCACTGCTGAAGCTGGTACTTAACAGGAAGGTGGAAATACCCTTTCTGATAACTGTGTGCATCACAAAGGAGGCTTACTTTCTACCCCTCTACTTTACTTCTATCTTTATTAAGTTGTAATCACCAAAAAATAAAGTTTGATAATCAAGGGAACTAAAATAATTTGGCTGTAATTTTTCAATATTACTCGTAAGTTTTGCCTTTAGAATGTATGTGCTTTTGAAAGAAATAATAAATTTATCTAGAGTCTAGATTTACAGATAAATTTAGATAAAACAGGTTTAACTGTCTTGCCTAATGGAGTCTCCATATACATAATAAGGCTATTTGTCATACCCTTGATAACCTAACCTTTGTTAAATGCTTAGAAACTGTCAACAGAGAAGTCAGAGGCTCTGTTGTAACCAGGATACCTTCTTGCCAGCTCCTGCTTTATCCATTACTAAATTGCTAAACAAAAAAAAAGAGTAAAGAAGAAATTGTTTAAACTCATTATCAGAATTAAATGGTGTTTAGAAACAAAGCCAAAAAAGACTAGAAATTACAGAATCAAAAATACCTTGTTTCCTTCCTTATGTATTATGGCAAACATTGCCAGAAGGATAATGCAACTTGTTTTTATAAGTAGTGTTTCCGCAATATTTTTCATGTCCTTATTTACATAGCATAGTTCAAATTCAGGGAAACCATTAATATTTTAGCCTGAGGAAGAAGAGCCACTATGTTTGCATTCTAAATAAACCTATAGGCATTACATTATTTTCTCTAAATCCTTCTTTGCTGCAGATCTTCTCCTGATAGATAAATCAAAGATCTTTTTTATTTCTTTGTGGGCTTTTTTGTTTGCTTGCTTGTTTGTTTTAATTTTAGGCCTCTGTAATTTTGCTAATGTTTTAAATATTTCATTCTTCTATCTATTTTTATAAGCAATTTGGTAGTAAACCAGGAATTGGCAAGTGTTGTGGTTGCAGATATTTTCTGGTTTATCCTATAGACAGCATGGTAAGTGTGGTAATACTATCCACAGCAATATAATTGATGTCTTCTTGAAAACAGACAGTGTATTCCTTACTAGTTACACTCTGAATTACTGCAATTACTTGATATTCATATACGTATTTGAAAATACTGCTTCATGACCACAGTGATGAAGAAGAACACTGTCGTCTTTTTGTATTAGATATGCTGTGTTTCTGGCTGTGGCTACAAGATAGTTGCAAACTCCTTCCTACTGTTGGTGAGCAGTAGTTTGTCTTTTCAAAAAGGGTAAAGGAATATCCAAAAGGATACAGGAATGCTTCTGGTTCTTCTTAAGTGCTGCAGGTTCTCTCCAGACCTGTCAAAACTGGGAAGAAATTACAGCACTGTGTAAACAACAGGGATTATGTGTATTGTGGTTATGGGAAGACGTGGAGAGAGAAGACATTTTGGCTAGTGTGGAGGCTAAGGCCCTTTTCCTGGCCACATACTCTGTAAACTGACACCTCTAAGACAAAATTTGACATATATTCCTTTTGTAGCTAAGTGATAGGAAAGCAATCATGTGCTGTGAATTTCATAGATAGTATTAAAATACTGGGATACTATAGCTGAAAACAAAAAAAGTAATGGGAATAGTTTCATTAATGTTACCAGGCATATGAAATGATTGCTGAAAGTAAGAATATTTTGATGCAAAATTTTCAAAATAACCCGTCGTATTTTCCAAGAAATACACAAGACCTGAATCCAGAACTCGTGATGGTAATTAGTGAGACTGTAAGGAAGTGCTGAAACCAGAAAAGATAGAAGGGCTTAAACTCTCAACTTTGGTGAGGAGCCTACACCAAGTCCAGACATAAAAGCCAGTATGCTGATTGAAGACCTACTGTGTATATTTGAAAGTGAACAGCTGGCTTGATTTTTTTTATTTTTATTTTTTAAAGTAAAGATTAGGTCTTTCTATCCTTTGTGTATATTAGCCTCTGCACTGGAGAGTATGGCTAGGATGGGTATGAGAAAAAATACATTGGAAGTGCAGGAAGTTCTAAGACCTTGTGGAGAGTGTTTGTTGAACTTTCGTTTGGTTTTAAATGCCTAAATCCTGTTGTAGGCAGCAGTTTGCTTTTTTTTTTTCTTTTACTATTATAAGGTATTTTCCAAATAACACGCAAACATAAATTATACCTCACAATTCTGCCGCCTTGCAAATGAAGGAGTACTAACACCAGTGGTGGATGGATACAAAATGGTAATATAATAGAATGTATTTTATGCTCTGTTGTGGCATTAGGAAAAATACTAAAAATAAAAATAAAACAAAAAAATGATAAATGAACTTTTTAAACCAAGTGCAAATATTGTCTCTTTTGTTAGTTCTGATTGTTTAAGAGGTGAACGTATGAAAGCTTTAAGCAATAGAAAGCCAACCCTGTTTAGCAGGGCATTGGGTAGGTATACTCAGAGTAGCAATTAGGTAGCTATTTGTCCGTTACAGAAGATTAACACTACGCTATAGTGATTTCACCTTTAAGTTGCTACATGAAATCATTAAACTTGTAAGTGAGCCTTACATAGATAAGTTATCTTAATCTCTTAAGACTCCTACTTTTCACAAGATGTCTGGATGCCGAACTGGTTAACATGAACCAATCACAATTGCTTTTAATGGTGACTTTATTCAAAAAGGATTGTTTTTTCCCTTCTATGACACCTGTTTTGTATATGACACTTCCAGAATGCAAGCAATGTCTGTTTATATTTAATACAGTTCTCAGTGAGTATTAAAATGTGTTATTAAGCTGCTTCTTCTTACCAACAGTAATATGAACTGTGGCTACGCAAGTCTGCTTCACTCCATTCAAAGGGTCATTTCCCAGGAAGGATTTGATGGCTCTCATCCTCAGGTACTGAACACCTTCCTACTCTTGTCTTCCTGTAACTGAGCTTTTCTGAGTTTTCAAGGGGTTTGAGTTTTTACCATTTTTTAACAGATATGCAGAGCATTTGAGAAAGAACTGTAAGCCAACATTATTGAAGTGCCTACTCTGTGCAGTTAGCTAATAAATGGATTGCCAAGTATAATGAAATTAACTTAAATATCTTTCACCTACACATTTTTTTCAAATCATTGAATTAGCAATAAAGTGCTCAGGACTCTTGAGGCTGAACATTCAAACTTTCAGATTCTTGCAGTGTTGCAGTAACTGGAGTAAATTTTATAATGAATTAAATGGTGTGCATCTTTATGTAGTGAGTATTGAAATACAGGTGAAGACATGAGAATGCTACTTACATACCAAAAACTTACCTATCCAAACAGCTTACTGGCCTTGTAAAGATTGCTTTACTTGCCATAAATCTTACTGTGGATAAACAAAAATATTCCAAGTGTAATAAGATAGGATAAAAGCTTTTTCCAGTTTGAGCAATGCTTTATCCATTATTCTTTGTCATATTGAAAAATATGTGACTCCCTTGAAGCTGATGTAAATAAAATAATAAATGATACGTATCGATGCTCCACTGGTAGGTAATTATTGTTGTACAGCAGCAGTGTTAGTAGAGTACAAGGGAACTAGTATAGATGCTGGAGAATGTCGAAGAACATAATACAAGACTGTGTGCTATTACTAGTTCAACATCTGAAAAATGGTTTCTGTGGGGAAGATGATACCGGAGCGGATGCATTCCTGTATGTATATATCCATCATAACAGTGTATTTCAGAAACACGACCTGCCTAGAATACTTGTGTTTAAAATTAGATTCTTTGGATTATTTGTGCTCAGTCTGTAGTCTCTGCTGAGATTCATGGGCGAGCTCGCCTTCCCTTTGGTGACAGTGCCAGTCTGGAGCAGTAAATTGGTCCCTGACAGGCACCTCTCCCCACTTGCTGCAGTAGCCATGGCAACAGGCATGTCCCCGTGCTTCCCACCGTACCCTGCGCAGGGCTGCTCCTCCTGCCTGGTGACAGGTCCTCTGCAAGCCGGAGAGCTTGCACGCTGCAAAAAGCAGCATCGAGTCAAACAAATACCCTGGGAGCCTGCAGCCACCAAATCGCCTCCTCCTGAAGAGAGCAGGGTGGTGTTTCTTATTTTTCTTACGAGCCAGGTCTAAAGGGAAAACAGCAGCTTGGTACATTCCTGATTTTTGTTGTATGTTTTAAACAAAATAAAAATAAGTGAGAGCCAGTATTTTGGGGTTTTCTTTCTGCAGACAAGAAAGTGTTAGATACTGTGGATAGTGATGTTCTGTACTACTTGTTCTTTGTTTCAAAACATTCAACTAGAGTCAATAAAGCAAAACCAGACCTTTAAATCGGATAAATTTAAAAGTATATCTTCACCAATGAAGTATATAAGTTTCTGAGGTGAAGCTTTAGAAGTATGAAAAATAATCCTTTCTCAAACCAGTTTACCCACAGAGACAGTCATTAGCACTTGCACAGTTGTTTCTGTGTCAAGGAAGACAATGTGTATGATCATATGATACCTGCTACTTTGTTTTAATTCTGCCTTTTCTGGAATCAGAAAAATATTTCTTTATATACTCATTTTTTTCCATTTAGAAGT
Source organism: Heteronetta atricapilla (assembly GCA_011075105.1). Classification (NCBI taxonomy): domain Eukaryota; kingdom Metazoa; phylum Chordata; class Aves; order Anseriformes; family Anatidae; genus Heteronetta; species Heteronetta atricapilla. Next base: position 13,584,854 of record CM021735.1, read on the forward strand.
AGTATATAATACACACCTCTTAAAATATGTACAGAGTTGAATGTAGTTATGTTCCAGACCATGCCACGGAACTTTTTATCTTCCAAATCTAGGAGAAATTCACCTCTCTTACTACATCTCCCCTCCTATTAACTGAGTCTCAAGAAGTCCTTTTAAGAAGCCAAATATTAGGATAGTAGAGTAAAAACCATCCTGTACACTTCAGGACCTGTGTCCTCTCCTATATTTAATAAAAGTGCAAGCTTCCAAGAAGTTTGTGTATGTATGTTCTTCCACCCAAAGTAATCTTCTCCCGTTTGGATAGGTCCTGTTGGCAATGGCTTTCATGAGGTTTGGAGAAAACCACAAGGGCCAAAATGTATTAGGAAGGTGCTAAAAGAGATTCGCTACTGGCTTTTAAGTAGATAAATTAGTCACAGCATGTGAGTGACAGAAGAGGATACCTATAACGCTGCATTTTTCATACTATGAAGCATAAACTTACCAAAAATTTTGGCACCTGGAGACCTAGAAATGTGTTGCTTTCTGGATCTGGGTTCAAAGGAAAAGTTTAACCTGATTAGTAAAACTTCCAGACATTTTTCTGGAGTTACCACTCCTTTTTATTGGCTCCTCTACTACTAATACAGGTAGTTTCTACTACCTGTATTTGAAGAGGGATCTGGAAAACAGTGAGTAGGATGTGATGCAACCAAGCTGACAGGTTCAACACAATTAAGGAAATTAGTGAAAGCTACCATTAGAGATTTAGTAGACCTCTGACAAAATGATAAAGCGTCTTTGGGACCTGATACGATTAGTTAGCAGTAGGACTAGAAATATGAGCATTGGCTTTATATCTTTTTTTTTAATATCCTCCATTTTAATTTTTTTGCTGCTAGTCAGTAAGTGTCCATCTTTTATAAGTTGAACATGGTTTTACATCATACAAAATAGCTTGTTTGTTTCAGAATTATTTTGGTTTTTCATGTGTGCCAGCAAAACTTTCATAGGCAACTTTTTTCCCCTTAACATTTCTTTGGTATACTTTGGAGCTCAAACTGGGTGACTTTCCAAGTAAGAAAGCTGGGGGAGGAGGTTGGATTTTGTATGTTTAAGGTAGCTTCTTTAACTTCTTCATAGTCATAATCCTTGCTGCCAAAGCAGTTGTCATTACAAAAACAATGTGTAAAAGGTTGATTTTTTTTTTTTTTACAAATCCAAATTAATATGGGTATACAAAATCTGCTAGTGTATTTTTAAAATGCTATCCTATTTTACTGTACTATTGTCCCAGTGTTCATATGGTAGTATAAAAAGTTAACTTTGCATAACTGAAGCCTACAAGTCTGCAAAGCCTACGAGACTGGAGAATGCAGCAGAGCTAAAACCTGTATCTCTTTCACAAAGAGTGGAAGAGAATTGGCAGATCAGCTCGCTGCGTGAGCCGTGAGAGTTGGTAAATGGAGAGCCATGTGGTACTCAGTTTCACAACTGAGGCTCTGTCTACCCAATATGGACAAGGAAGCATTTCTAAGAGTAGCCTCTTCTCTTGCCAGACCCTTTGAATTTCCAGAACAGCTGTGCAGTGTTTTGTGCTTTATAGTCACTGGTCATTCCAGCTGCAATTCAAGATGGGGGAGATGAATAACTACAGTTCCTTGAGGAACATCATTGTAATGAAAAATAACTAAGGTTTTATTTATGTAAACTCGTATTTATATATTAAAAAAAAAAAAGTTGACTTTTATTTAAGTGTGAATTCTGAGCTCCAGAAATGTCTTTCATCACCTTGTACTGGAATTCTTTCAGCAATGTGCTTATTGCGTCTCTCTGCTGTTGATGATGATTTAATTTGCATAAATAAATTACAACTGTGACTTCATAATGCGCCCCCTCAGAAATGGGGCTATATCTTAGCCAATGCTCTGTTGGCTGCTGTACTGAAAATGTAATGCAGTGCAAACGGTCTTTAGGTAAATAACACAAGACCATTTAGGATTTCACATGTCAAAACAGCTTAAATTCTAGTACCCAGTAGCTAACTACAGCAGAAGTGTGCAGTAAAGGGTTGAAAATCAAGGGAAAAGTTGTTTGATTACTCTCAGGCCCTTCCAGCAGCCCAGCTTAATGGAGGTGGGAGAAAAGATTGCTAAATGTTTTTAAGGCAGTGATGGAGGAGAGAAATGATATGAAAAATCATAATATTCTTGGATTTTCTGACAATATGCTTCCATCTAGCTGGTTAGTTTTACCAAATACATATTAATGGTTTTGCATATTTCCATCCTGTTTTCTTAAACTTGTATTTGCTTATCTAACTTAGTGCCTTAACCATTAAAGAAGAGAGGAAAAAAAAAAGCCATTCTAATTGTAATTTTTACCAAGGCCCTCTGAGATTTAGCTATGGTTACTTGTATTATTTTATTAATATGGCTATTCTATAAATTGTTGTATTTTTTAAAAAATTACATAGTTTTTTGTTTGTCTTTTCAATAGAAAAAACAAAAGAATATTTTGCGGATAGGAATTCAGAATCTGGGTTCCTTGTTGTGGGGTGACGACATTTGTAGTAGCGGTACTCCTGAAGATATTCATAGTCTGACCAAATTTCTGTATGTTCTCCGTGGCCTCCTCAGAAAGTCTTTGTCAGCCTGCATCATCACAGTGCCCTCTCACCTTATTCAGGTAAGAATGTTGTCTTTGCTGTATTTCGTTGTTGACGCTACATCAGTTAGCAAAAATTTAAAGTATATAGTAAGAAAAGAAATACAATTTTAAAAAGTCAGAGAACTCTTTTTGTTCACGGGACAAAGTTAAAAGATAACACCATTGCAGTTTTTCTATACTTCTGTGAGACAGTCATGCCACAAAATCAACAAAGACCTAAGCTTAAAACCATCTTAAATACAGTTATTCCTTTTGTTGGTTTTAGTCTTCTTTTTCTTTGAAAAACTGTCCGAATTTCAGAAATTGTTAAAGAGCAGAGAGAATTCTGCCTGTAGTGTCATTTCTACTTTTTTGGGGCAACATCCCTCCAGACCACTGCCTTCAGAATAAAGTTCCATACAAGACATTGTAGTCCACTGCCTTCATCTGTCATGTTCATTATGATTACGTGTGATCTTGTTTTTAAATGCAGGAATTGAAAGATACAGGTTTGTTCCTTAATTCTAATAGGGTATTCTGTTGGGAACACAAACAACTCGGTTATGGTATCAGAGTAATTTTCCCAGCTGCAGAATCAGAAGCTTCTCACAAAAACTTTACTGAGAGCATATAGAGATATGAGTTTATTTTCTGGAAGTAAACTTTTTTTAGCAACAGGGAAAATGTGGACGCACATTTTTTCTGCAAAAGATGATGTAACTTAAAAAAGGAAAATTATTATTCCTCTATGAATAGGAAACCTGTAATTTTTGGTACTTATTTGGTTATAGTAAAAAACTATTGGATAAAACCTTACATTACACAAAATATTTCCATAGTAGATGAAAGCTTTTCGTCTGTAGATTTTTTTCATCTGTAGATTAACTCTTGTATTAGATAAGTACATCATTCTCACGTATGTATTGCATTTTGTAAAGGTGTTTGAATACCTGCCACTGTTACTCATCTAGCTACCTGAAGCACTTACTGCTTCTAAAATACGGGGAGAAACCTGATTGCCTAGTTTTGCAGTTGGGATTTAAAATGTACTAATATTCCTCTTGCGTTGCAAAACTCCATCTCCTTAGCTATTTTTAATACATTAGATGACAGTATATCTTCAGACAGGTTGATTACCTGGCTGTAGCTGGCACACAAAACCTATTTCATTGTACTCTCTTGGATATGTCATTGAAAAATAGGAACATATTTTAGAGAAGTCCAGAAGTGTCTGTGGAACAAGTTTTTCTAAGATACAAACTGAAGGATGAAATCTTTTGTTTGTTGCAAACTTACCTGTGAAGTTGTTTTTGCTTTTGTGTTGATCAATTCTGTATAAACCAATTCATTTGGAGTTCTTGTAATATTATCTCATTTAAAAATAATTTTAATTTTGAATTTTAACAGCATTGCTTTACAATAAGCACTAGAATATTTTAAAGGGGGTGGGGAAAAAAAATACTGTTTCCAGAATCTTTGCTTAGCAGCCTTAAGCAAATGAGAGCATTACATATATTTTTTAAATTGTTGTACTTCACGCATCCTTCTTTAAGCGCTAAACTGTGGAGAAAACTGTCATTAGGAGGAGCAAAGCTGCTGAGGGTTCCTTATACCCCACATTACTCAGTTCCCAGAGCCCTGCTGTGTAGTTGTTCCACTCTCCAAGAAGCCTGTTAAAGAGCCCCTGAGAGCATGTGTACAGCCCTCCATGTTAATAGTTAATTGGTGAGGATGGCAAGATGAGAGGACAGCCGAACATGTGGTCTCTCAGGCTCAAGCCGTAGACAGACCTTTCGTTATAATAACAGCAGCTGCTCACATTCTCACAACCCAGCTACTCACCATTCTGTTGCTGAGGTTTCTTACTGGATTAAAAAAGTAAAGAATATATCTTTTCTTTTCCAGAGAATAAGAGAGGGGTTGTTTTTTTCTTTTTTTTCAAGTGCATTTCTGTATATGTATTTAATTTGATCAGAGTAAGTTCTAGCATATGCTTTCTCTGTTGAATCTTAGTCAGTACACTGGAGGCACAGAAAATACATACTATTTTTCTGAAGATGTAGTAAACTCCCCATTTATTCCCAGAACAGTTATTTCTGTATCTGTTGTGTTAACTTTTCCCTCCCAACTGTATTAATTAGCGGGTCTGCAAGTAAAATCTTCACATGAATAATTTCCATGGAAGTAAATATAAGATTTCAAAATCAAAAGTGTTGTCAAGTTTTTATGTCTGCATAGCCTATACAGAAAAAAAAAAAAAGAGGTTGCATTTTTATCTGCTTTGTCTTGAAAAAAATAGATTTTTAGTTGTAACTCATGCCATATCTTGTCTATGACAGCCACCAGTTCTGGTTACTCTGGTGAAGAAGAAATAAAACTCAACATAAACTCAATAAAACTCAAAACTCCAAAATCAATAGTACAGATTTCCAACAGGGACAATGCTTTTCCAATCCAGACTAGTTAATCTGTAGTCTGAATTGCATTTTATATTAATTGCCTTTATATATAAGTAGTTTATGATCAGTTTCTTTTATATATTTTGCCAAATACTTGTCACATTGGACTGTGACAGAGAGTTCCACAAATTAAATCTGTGTTGTTTCTTTATTTTGGAAAGTTTAATTCTGCCTTTATATTTCATAAATTATATATTTGTTCATGGATGGTAAGACAATGAGATGAAGCTCCCTGTTTATCTTTTCAGTATTCTGATTGTTTTGTATGTGGTGCTGCCTTAATCTGTTTTTAAACAGTCGCATTTTTTTTAAATCATATTTCACTTTGTTACAGTATTGAAATACAATAACGCTATTATTGTTTGTTCACTTTTCCCTACAGTGGTTCTATTTGGGATGATTTTCCCTCTGTGGCACACATCCACCAGTGTGGTTCTTTTATTATTCCAGCTATTCATTGTTTTGGATTTCATAACTTTGAATTGCGTTCAGCAGAATATGATGCTTATTCACCCAGTTTAATGGGACACTAAATGTCTTCACAGCCTTCTGTAAGGGGATATATTTGGTTAAAAAAAAAAAAAAATTACAAAGAATCTGGTTGTGTAGAGAATTTTTTTGAATAATTTAAAGAAACCGTGGTTCACTGTAGAAAGCAGATTTTGTGTTTTATTGATGAAACTTCTATAGCAGTGTATGAAGAAAACAAAAATTCTCTTTTCTCAACCACAAAACCAGGAATACATTATTCAGGAAGCAGATTTCAAGAAAATGACACTAAAAACTTATCAAATTATAAATTTTATTCAGATGATGTGTGACAAGTTTTACTTGATTGATATTTTCTTCTGATTGAACATACTCTTATCTTACACTGTCTGTCAGGTAATAAATATTGAGATACTTATGAATGTGATTAAACCAGTTGATGGAAGGTTATTTTTCAAGGCTTTCTACTGCTTCTTGAAAACGAATTGTGCCTCTGAAATAAGATGGTGCATTTGAAAAGGGAAAGTTACCTACATTTTTAAAATCTAGCCAAAAAAAAAAAATGATCAGGGAGGGCAGATTGAAGAGGGATTTGATTTATTGTTACACTTTCCAAATTAAGGAATATTACTGAAATGAGAACAAACTCTTCTTTCTGTATTTTGAAATTCTGTGCTTTTTGGTACCTAGCGTTTTAAAAAAAAAAAAAAAACACCTTTCTTGCTACAGAACGTAACTTAAGGGACTTTAATGTCACTTTTTTATACTTGTAAAAGTCTTGAGTTTGTATGCAATATATTTTCCTACTATTTTTCTACTTTAATTGCTAGAAATAATTTATCATATGTGTACGTATTTATAAATCCAAAATAGTAAATGATGTTCATAATGCTGTTCTGCGCGTTCCCAACTTTGTATCACTGAAGTAACCAGGCAAATTTGTGGATATGTATTTTTTAAGTAGATTATTGTTTTCATTGAAAGAACTGTATCTCTTTAATTGAAGCCATTCTTTATTTTGAACATTAAGCTATGTTAACTGGTAAGGACTAACCACTGTATTAGTCAGCATGTACCAAGGGAAATTAATTGACTAATGAAAAGTCAGTATGAATAAGTCTTGTTACAGAACCTGTCCTCAGAGTCGGAAGTTCTGTCTAGCAAGGTATTTTCATTATTTCATCCCGCATGTTAAAAATTAATTTCCTGCAATATTAATGTTTTGATGCTTTAAATCAACTGAAGTGCATAAATTACTGTATGTTTCAGTGTAGAAAAATTCAGAAACAAACCTTTTCACATCATAGCCTTTTGTGTTCACACTTAGGAATCTAGCAGCTAAACTCGAAGTCAAGCAATAGCGTGCTTTAGAATCCATTGCCAATACAGGATTATCAGATGTGACTCCCAATAGCTTGTGAGTTTATCAGTTATTCCTATAACACGAATCAAGAGAACTCTAACTTCTGAGAGTTCACAAGTGTAAAATGCTGAATAACCTTCAAATTATTTTGTGATGTAGTCATTAAACACAAACTTGTATCAAGAACAAATGTCATGTACTTTATCATGTTTAAGTAAGCTTTTGAAATCCTCTGCTATATAGAAACTATGGAGATGAAACAGTCATTATATTTTACTGTACTGTGTTTTACTGGATTTTAAATGTGGCATGTGCAATTGTATGTGAGAAATAGAGTTTAATATTCATACAAAGAAATCTTGAAAGTTATGAGTTTGTGACAGGTATTCTTGGATTATCTACATGGTTTCCAGTGTGAATATTCTGATCTGGATATTCTAGACATTCATAAAAGCATCTTAAAGTTACAATCTAGTAGCAAGCTCAGAGAAGTGTTAAACAATTTAAAATGTATGTTGTATGACAATAAATTATTTTGTTTTCAATTTCTATTATTGTTGATAGCACTTGCTAGTCAATTGCAGAAGAAATAGAAATATTTTGTTATTTCATAAAATAAGTTTGTGGTTGCCAACAGGCTGTATTCTGGCTCTGTCCCTTCTGATTTGGTAACAACTACGCATTTCAAAAACAAATACGGTGCTCATCTGAAACATTTTTAGCACCATGTTATTTGTCTTCTAGTTTACTTACCCGTATTATGATGAAGGATAGACGCATGCATTAAAATTGCATGACTAATTTTGCTCTCATTTCAATTAATTTTACTTTTTAGGAAGGCACCATATCTTATCACTGTAATCATCAACACAGTATTTTAATCAAAATAAATCATTCCTCCAAAATGAGTATGTTAAGCTTTAAAAGTTTTATTGAGTGTATGCAAGATTATTTTACATTTTATTTATGTAATCTGAAAATACCCATAGGAAAACTTTTAAAAATGAAATAAGATTTAGAACCAAATCTTTCAACTGCAAGATTAGGTCTAAACAGTTAAATATCCCATCACAGTATGGAGATAGTCATCTGTTCAAGCATATGGAATCTTTTGGCTACTGGACTAAGTAGTTAATATAATGCCCAGTGTCCAGACATGGACACAACTGTTATGGAAGCAGAAGGGAAGAGGCTCATGTATTGAGCCCATTTGGACAGTGATAAGTAAAGATTAGAAGAGTGACTTTAAATAATGCAGGACAAAGTAGTTATCTGCTTAAAGCAAGCAACTCTGTGGAAAATGAAGGTAGTATTGTTTTTCTGAAGTAACACTATTATTTTTTTTTCGCATAAGTAGAACAACAAGTTTTTGAAAAAAAAATCCCTGTGAATGTTGCACTAAAATGGGGTTTTATCTTTTGTATTTCAGCACAAAGAACAATATTTTTGTTATGCTATTTCACATTTAAATTCTTGCATAAGTGTTTTCTATATTAAATGGTTTTCAAATAAATGAATATTGAATTTCTGTGCAGCATTTACTTAGAAACATTTATGTGTGAACTTTTGGTGTTGTTTAAAAACCCTGAAATTTCAGAATCTAACTTTACTTTTTTGTTGTTTATAACTGCTCTATTAATTACAATATAATCATAATAAAAAGGAATACTGCATCTTTAATGATGTTTTTGTGCCTGTGTAGTTAAGCTTTAATGCTGGCCCGGGGGGGGGGGAGTGAAGATTAAATTAGCCTTGTAACCTCTTTCTCTTCCAGACTGATGATGGAAAATAAAAGCTCTTAGCCACAGAATGTAACACTTAGAATTAATATTTAATTAGACCAGCAAATTGTACACCGTGGCTGAAAGCTTCCAAAGAGTTGTTAGTGCCACAATTGACCTACAAGTTTAATAATAACTCACTTCTAGGAGCAAGTGCCAGTTCAGCATAGTGGAGCCCCTGTAAGAAAGTCCTGTGAGATTAAAATCAGCAAACCAAATGGCAGGCGAGGATTCCTGGGATGGAGCCTTCTGGAAAGCTGGGAGCTGGAGTAGCTTTTCAGCCAGGATTCAGATGAGAACAGTGGGCAAAAAAAGCTGATCCCTCCTGTTCTGGGAGCTTCTGGTTGTAGGCCAAAATCCTAGAACAGATTTTTTCTAAATGTTCTTACTGCAGCTATTAATTTATATCACAAATCAAGTAATGAATGACTCATCTTCATACTTGAATTAAGTTTTAATACAAATGTTATCTCTTAATTCCCAGGTCATGAATTTTACTCATGGAAGAACAAGATTTTTTAGGTTTGATGTGGAATTTTTTGTGTTTATGTAGTAGAATGTTTCATTTTATGTTATTTTATTTCTACAAAAAAGGGTTCTTGTTATAGTCTGATCTGATGAGCAATTTGTCATAATATTATGAAATACATAAATTAATGTATAATTGACAATGTATGATATGTATACATTGTAAAATAGAACATTTTGAAGGTTAAAGAGTTTGATTTTTGCCATTCATTTTGTGAATGGCTAAAATATAAAACCAGTTAAGTCTGCTGTTAGATACCCACCTGAGCCTTAATTCCATGACAAATTATTCTAGTGAAATAGGGCACCATAAGTTCAAAATTGTGCAAACACAGAGCAACAGACTGAGAAAGGAACATTCTGCATTATTTATTGGCTAGATCCTAAATAATTAAAGAAATGCCTACTCATTAGTTAAAAATTAAAACAGGTGAGGGCCTTGCCAGCAGAGGGAGCAGTCAGGTCTTTCCTTAGGTTCCCATCATTTCCAGCCTACCCATCATTTCCACCCTACCTCTTATTGCCCAGCCAGTTTCCCATCTGGATCTAGCTTTGCCAGCCTGCTCCTGATGACAGCCTATAATTTTATACTGAATAAGGGATTCGTTTTTTAAATGATTTTATATTTCAGAACCTTGCGCTTGATTAGAAATACAAGCTAGATGTTCCTGTTGATGTTTGTGTACAATTAGTTGAAATAATAGTGGAGGATCCTTTTGGTCACCTGTGTGTAAAAGGCAATTGACTGTTTAAGGAGTTCTAAGTCACAGCAATAGTTAGCCTGAATTGGTAAGCAAATTGCACTGATTTTTTTTTTTTTTTTTTTCAGGCAAACTTACAAAAAAGCACTTCTAAACCTTTTATTTTATCATGAATAATTCCCAGTGGAGTCTTAGGATTTTAGTTAAGCCAGTTAGTCTCAGATACATTCATCTTAGCAGTTTTGTTATGGCTCTCAAGATTTGATGATGTGACACTCTTTCTTTCTGTCTAGTTTTGCATCTATACTTACCGCCTTATGACCATATTCAGTGGCAACACTGAATATTTTTAAGTGTTTAATTTTGTAAACAAATCAGTTCAAATGGTCATTTTATTTTTGAGATATTAAAGACAATTAATAACATACAGTTTTCCATGTATGAGTTTCTATACCAATGAGACAAACTCATTAATAAGGACCAAATAGTGTTCCAGGGAGGTGCTGGGCTCAAGTCACGCACAAATTTCTTCCCAGCCCCTCATCCTTTACTGGAGAAGAAAGCAGGGGTCTCGTTTGGGCTTATTTCACTTACCCACCTTGTAGGACTTGAGCAAGAGCCCTGCTCCCCAGAATCATTCGTGGCCACCTGCAGCCTGTGCTTTCAGTTTATGAATGCTGAGGAAACAGGAGTCAGAAGAGAAAAGCACTGAACAGGGATTCAGCTCAGAAAGTGTCACCCAGTAATACCCCATACCTCTGGCACCTCTTTCTGTCAGATAATAGGTAGATTTTTGGCACCCAGCTTTCTCGTTTTTGACTCCCATGTTATCTTCACCATGCCACTAAATATTTTCACGTGGCTCCCCAAAGCCTTGGTTACAGCCTCCTAAACCAAGCCTCAAAGAGCTTGGGGTAGTCAGGGCTTACGCAACAGAGTTCATTCCCCAGCCCTCTGACTGGCTTGTGATTCTGGACAAGTCATGTGGCATCTTTGTGCTTGTTTCATTACTTGTAAATGAAGAATGCAACACTTGCTGATGTTTTGTAAAGCACTTGGAAATCATCAGATGGATAATTTTATTCAAACTATGTAGGCTTTTTTTTTCTCGTTTTTTATTCTGTAGACCTTGACAGCGACTGTTACTGACTTGCTCATTTCATCTGTGCTATGCCATCACTCATTTCCCTGTTGGCCCTTGACTTACTTGTACAGAAGCTCTCATTCAGGTCTTCATTCTAATGGCAAAACAAACATACATTTTATTTGGGGTGCCAAGGTTTTCTGACATTTAAGCTAAAATAATTTTAGCTTAAATAATTAACAAGTCCAGGTCATCCATTTTCAGTGAAGATTGAAAGATAGTTTTTAGTGTGTGATACTGCATTTTGATTTCATGATTGATTTTTTTTTTTTTAATTTATACATATTTTTTTTAATTGGGCACTGTGTCATCCACCTTCATCTGATATGTTTGATGATAACCATTGCAAAGGTCCCATAAAAGTGGCATTGTTTCAGGTGTTAGAGAAGGTAAATATGGTTCAAATGTTTTGAGTTTCAAGGTTCAAAAATGCTCGTTCTAACTAGTTTCATGGTTGAAAGACTCTGAGATTATAAAGACTATCAATACGAACATTATTAAAAGCAACTTTAAAAGAACAACCAAAATCTGGAATTAATGCATCATGTAACATATTGGCCAACAGATGCTTTGTCACTCCCTTCTCATTTGGGTGAGTATGTTGTGTCTAATTACCTGCTCATGTCTTTGCTACATGTCCTTTCTTTGCTTCTGTAACTTGTGTAAAATTATTAAAAGATAATTATTCATTGCTTGAAATGTGCTAAATTAACATAGCGTACATATAAACAAATGAAAATGAATGCTTCTCTGATTTCATCCATGTGAACAGATATTTATACATAAGTTCTATTACAGTCAGTAGGGTTCCTCAAAGGTAAAAGGAGATTGTTAGAATCCTTGCACGTGTACTTCTCATCACTGAAAGTGTTTGAAGGTTGTAGAAAATCCTTGAAGAATATTTCTGCGTTATCAGTCTTCTAGCAGACATCACACTTGCATTCAGTTTTCTTGTGATATTGATACGATTTTCTACATACCAAAATTCCTTAATGTAACTACTGTTGCTCACCTTATATTCAGTGGTCTGAACAAACGTTAATTTTATAGCCTAAATTCAAAGTTCAGTTAGTAGATTCGGTGTGTGCAAGCACTGAAAATGGTACTAATCAGCTTGGAGTTAGAATGGGTATTAGAATTATAGACTTTACAGGCTTTGTTAATTCCTAATAGAACAGTTTTTGGCAGAGCATTTATTGTTCTTTTACTTTCCGAATTTCAGAGTTTTTGAATAATTAAAAAGCACACAAACTGTATCTCTATAAACCTAGTACAATGGCCTAATACCTGACTTCTTTTACCAAGATAAAATGTATGGGTAATTCTGTGATTTTAGTAGTAGTAATTAATAACAAGTGGTGATAAATATATAAGCCATGTGTTTTAATATTAATAAATTATCTTTTCAATTTAAAATCCTTTGGAGATTAAGTAGTAATGACTAATGGTAAATATTTGTATATTGTGAAGTCATTACCACCATATTGTATGCTAATCTCTTGGTAAATATCAAGAGTTATTTCATCTATTGAATACCCAGCCAGTGTTTCATTATATTCCAAAGTGGTTGCATTTGTTACCACACTGAGCTTACTTCCGTGTTATGACAGAGTTAAAAGAGGCAAAAAAAGGCACAACCAATTTTTTGAGTTTGTTCTGAAAACTTACATACCAAAATTTGCCTTAAGTTCTCAAGGTTGATATCACTTTGTATAAACTTGCTCACTTGATGCTTCGAGACCCTTCAAATAAAATGTCAGGATTACTGGACTCAGCTGTTGGTAACGACAATTACAGTTTTATCTGGGCTGGAAGGGGCGTATCTGAATTCATCTTTGAATTCTGTGCTGTCATATGTAATGTATGCAATTCCAAATGTGCTTTTTTTTGGTCCCAGTGCTAGCAGTTGGTTGTATGTTTGTTTGTTTTTCATGTAATGAAACCCATTTTAAGACTAAAATTTTTAATTAAACATTTTTGAAGAAATTCAGTGATAGGACTAGCTTATCAGAACGTAAATGTTTACCAAAATTAGTTTACCAGAATGTAAAGGTACAGAATTAAATATAGCCTCACTACCAAAATACAGGCCTAATGTCTGTTTGACAAAAGGCAGTCTTAAAATACCTAATTTTCAATTCAATATATAAATTGATACTGAAAGTCTGTTTATTAATGTACTGATGATGATACAAATTTATGAAATCTGTGTGACTCAAGAGCTTAACAGGTGCTAGTTGTGTTTCACTGTAGATCTGTAACATGAGTCTCTTATTCTGCCTTTAAATTTTGAGATTGTTTGTATTTACTGCGTAGAAATGTTGAGCTGCTTCTAAGATTTTCCATTCCTAGACTTTTCTCTATTCAATGTAGCACAAGGACTGAGAATTTAAATATTCCTATTACATAAATTTTATGATTTTTAAATTTCTTTAGAATCGGACAGAATAAAAATGGACTGACATATCTCTGGGTTTTAGAAGAATTTTGACAGCAAATGAGTGGAAATCTAGAAATTAGATCAAAGCAGAAAAAGCAACAAGATTTTTTTTTCTAGCATGGAATCCAGCTGAACCAATGTTGATTTGATAAATAGTGGTAATGATAATATTGATGTTCATTAAGAACTCAAACCAGAAGCAATAGACAGTATTAATTTCAGGACGTCTGTTTGAGCACGCAGGCTCTCTGTGTGTTTGTGTTGGTAAAATACAGTGCTTTACACTCCAACGCAGAAGATAATACATTTTAGACTGCTTTATTTGTAAATAAGTATTTTTAAACATCCATAAAGAATTACTTAAAGCTCATTCTGCAAATGAGTAGAACAAAGCAATCTTTTTCCACAATTGCCTTTCTCTAGTTAAAGAGGTATGTATAGTTCCCATTTACATATCCAAGTAGCTCAATGGATTTCCTTCCAACAATGTTTTGAAAGTGCACTTTGGTAGAGCTCAGATATTACAAGTTTGAGCCTAAAAGAAAATTTCTGTTTAAAGCAGTGAGCACTAAGTAAGATATGGAATGAATGCTCAGCCCAGCCTGCACAACAGGGTTGCTACCATGTTGTTAGACATATGTTAGACATATTTTGGCTGAACTAACTAATATAGAAAAACTGTTCTATGTCTACCAAGACTGAAAACTTTCCAGGATTAGGTTGGTTGTGTTTTGGTAGTGGTGGGTTTTCTTTTTAATTTATTTTTAATGTTATTTAAAACAATACCTCTTCTAGCTGCCAACAAACTCTTTCCCTGAATCCCCCCATTCCTGGCTTCCCTCCTAACCATGTCCTGGCTCATCTCCAGAGCTGCCAAGTTTATGCCAGAAGCAGGAGGTAGATTTGTATGGGGCTGGAGGAAGATCTGGAGCTCTGTTAAATTTTCAAGCCCAGATGGGGCAACATGATTTGTGTGTTTATGTCAGTATGCCATACATCACAACTATCTGTGTGCTGACGTCAGCTTTGATTGGATGTTAATGTGCTGAATGCTGCAAACTAGAAAATACATGATAGATACAGATCTATGACAACAATGCCACATAAGCAAATGTCTATTTGTTGTGGCAATTCCTTGTGGAAAGTATTTCCCAAGATACGCTGCATTAAGCTCAGAAAGTATTTTGACACAATTTAAAAAAGAAAAAGTCAACAGAGGCAAACAGACTACAATTTAAGAAAGCAAACCTGTTCAGAAAAGGACCTTTGAACAACGCATTGAATTGTTGCCTGTGTGTCATGAGGTTGAATTGCTATCCTTCACTTGAATTTTTCCAGAACTAGGCTTGACTAGGAATGATGCTGTTGTTACAGTTTGCAGGACTTTTAACGATGAAGGTGCCTTGCTGATGGTTGAGCATCTTTCTGTCCACAGTTTTTGTAGCCATTGTTTGTCAAAACCAGCAAGCAAAGATTAGTGGACAGCAAACTTTTTATCCAAATGGTCTATTTTTTTTTTCCTACATTAAGAGTTCAAGTTAGCTTCCAGAAATCATCAGTATTTTACCTGCTTATTTATGTAACAGTTTAGTGTTCCTTGCTTATATGAATAACATTCAGGAACCTGCTTAAGAACTGGCAAAACAAGGTAATTTCCAGTCTGTGGTTTTGCAGAGATCACTGGCTGCTTCAGATTTATAGCATCTTTATGCGATTACCCCAGTAAAGCAGTGTGACCAAGAGTTTCCATTAAAATACAGTATGCTCTCCCTCTGTTCCCAAAAGAGGAAATAATTTGAAAGTCAGCTTTAATATTTCAGTGGTAGATATAATTAGGGCAAATAATGAAGTTTAAGGCTTGATGTGGAGGCAACTTTCTTTAACCTCAATTCACTTTCATTATTGCTCAGAAAGGAAATTCTTTAGCAATGTTATTTTATCATTATCCATTGTTAGACTTTGCAGGTAGAATTGAAGTTCTCTGATTCCACAGGGATAGACCATTTTGGCCTGTGCACAAGTAGCAGCTTTGAAAAGAGACCAGTCCACAGGATTTAATGCCATCTGGCCCATAAGGTGGGGAGAGGGGGGTGGTGGAGGTACCAGGGGATTGGTGGCTTTAGGCCTTGTACCCTGAGCAGATTGGGCTGTGCAGGACAGGCCACAGTTACTTTGTGTAACGGTCTAAAAACAGACTTCAGATCCTCTTTGATGGGAGCAGGAAATGGTCACCTCCCGTATCTGCCTCATAGGCTTCTCTAGATAGATATTAGATAGAATTAGATAGAATTAGATAAATTGTTGAACTGTGGGCTCGTGCAAGCAGTGGTGTATTCACTATTTTAACAAACCGGTATGTCGGTGTAATGCACAGACTTTACTAAATTACTGTGGGACGTTGCTTTGCTCTCTGGTCCCAATTACTGTTCAAATTGTCATTTTCAAATGGTTTACCAGTATTTAAGTTGACCTTTTGTACTGTTAGTCACGTAGTTTAATAATGGAAGCTCAGAATGTACAAAAGACTTTAAGATAAACAAAAAATAGAAAAATCTAGCTTGGAGCTACAGAGCTAATTCTTCGTACTTGGCATGGATGTGTTTTGAGGTGATTGGACTTGATACCCCTGGAGATATGATGGGCAGAGCATCTACAGCCATCAGGAAGAAGAGTACACCAGCTGTCCTGGCAGTTCTAACAGAAGTGTTTTGTATCTTAAAGAAGTATTTGCTTTTTAGCACAGTTTTGTCTCTTTTTCCTTTTGCTTATTAAATCATGACATTATCAAAGCACTTACAAATCACAAATACATTGAGAAATGTTAATGCAACTAGAAGCTTTAGATTCAGATTTGAAGGGAGGAACTTTTAGAAAGAGAAATACTGGAGAAAATGCTTTGTTTCTACTTTTTAATTTGTGCTGCTTGATGACCAAAATGAGTAATCGTGTGGGTTGTGCGTGCTCAAAACATCAGATATGTCTAAGTGTTTTAAGAAACAATGTTTTCAGGACACAAACAAAAGCTGGGCATCGGACTCAATACAATCAATGCATGGTGCTTAACTGCCACACAGCTTGTAAACATCTCCAGTATGAACTAATGCTTATCTTATAAAGGTTAGGAAAAGATGAATTTAGTACTAAGTTGGCTCTTTTATGTTTTCTTCATATCAAATACATTTTCCTTTAGAAATAAATTCCCAGCCATTTTTAAAAATAGAAAATAAGAGTCCTCAACGCAATTTCTAGGTATTGATGACCTATTTTTCCCACAGTTTGTCATTGAGAAGACCAAGGCTTAGTCCATGAACATTAATTACCTTTTTCATCACATATGATGTGTATTTTGTTTCCATGTCTTACAGAATAAAGCAATTATGGAACGTGTAAGAAACTTGTCAGATATGGTAGTTGGCCTTGAATCATTTATTGGCTCTGAGAGAGAAACCAATCCATTATACAAGGATTACCACGGTAAGTTCCATCTTTAGTAATGCAAGAAGTCTGCCCGGAGTGTTTCTAGGGCACTTAGTGGCTCACCCTCCAATTGGGTATCTGCTATAAAGTAGCATTTGGTTTCATTTTAGAATATACCTCCTAAATGTTTCTCCTTGCTAACCAGTCTTGAGTTTGGAAAATTTTCCGTAAAGTGCATTAAAGCTGCAAAGGAAACATGGCAACTCCTTGCATGTTGTCAAGCCGTATTACTGAGGCATGGCTCAATCAGATGTACATCTCAACAGGCAGGCTTTGGGGAATTCACATGCAGAGGAGGCTTGGCAATCACCTGACCAGTGAGCTGAACTTGTCATGAAATCAATACTTCTGATCTGCCAAGTTTTAAGTAGAGAACATGGAAAAACATATATTAAGGTGAAAAAACTGCTAAATGATGCGCTTTATAAACTTTATCTAAAAATAATGTACTGTTTTGCAGCTTTGGGTTATGGCAGCTATGAACTTAAAGAAGTAAATGTGGTTATATAGGGCATGTAAAATATGAAACTAATCTTGGTAAAGGGCATGTAGCCTTTCAAGGGATTTATCTTCAAAATGTGTAATGGTGTTTAATCCTCAGTTTGTTTCCCAAAGATTTTGTAAGGTGTTACAGCAGAACTATTTAAATTTTAAAAGATGAGATTAGATGTTATGCATAGCCCAAGCAGTGAATAACAAACAGTTTTAGCTAATCCAGAGCGGTGCTCTGAGTGTGCATAAATTACAGCTATTATTATTGTGATACTACTGTAGTTCCATGGAAACCTTCAGTTGAAAGTAAACTGCTTATCCAAAACCTGCTGTAAACATGTGAGAATGTGGCAGTGTTTGCCACAGCAAGATATATAGAAAAAGAAGCTAAGATGGTGTTGAGACACCACGGTGTGTATGCAGGCTGCAATTAATAAATCAGAGAAAAATCTTTTTCTTTACTAAGAAAATAGTGCATATTTCCTCATCTGAAAAAGGTGAATGAAAAAGAAACTGTGAACAAAAGCTAGAATAATTTGCCTAATTATCTTTCCAATTGTATAATTGTGATGTGGCATTTGTTTATGCTAGCATAATTCTGTCAATTTGATACTCCTTTGCCCAGCAGTGAAGAGATCTTTTAAGACAATGTGCATTTTAGCAGTTATTTCCTGTTCCCCTGTAAAAATGTATGCAAAATCATTTTAAGTAATACTTAAAAATATATATATTGTGTATATATATATATATATATATAAAGTAATATGCCATCTCATAGCTTTTGAGGTTTAGACAATTTTAATTTAACATTCTGAAAATAAGTATTTTTAAAGGTCTTAACTGTGTGAATAATTTTTGTGTATGAATACATTTCAAGATTATTTATTTACTACAGATGGTGGAAGTTTTTGACATTACTCAGGAAAAAATGGATTAAATTGTTGCATTATTTAATAAATACTGCATTAGCAATTTTGTTTAAATGCCTGAAAATTTAGGTGGTTGAAGAATCAGTAAAATAAAAATGATATAGGTTGTCCTTAATTATTTTTTAAATAATATATACAAGCAATCCTTTGTTATGCCTGCTGTTCTTAGATCTAATAATTATACTTTGAACTCAAAACCAAAATAAATATTTTTATATGTCTTTGGAGAAAGGGGTAGAAGGCTTCAATGTGTAAAAATATCTTTGTAATAATATTGAGAATTTTGTTATTAGTACCTGTAAAAATTAGACTTTGTAAAGTATTTAAATTTTAGGAAAATTTCTTCCCTTATTCTCCCTTTATTTAAAAAAAAAAAAAGAAGAAGAAAAGGAAGAAAAAAGAAAAAGAAAAGAAAAAGAAAGAAACCCCTGAAAAATACTTGCCTTATTTTAAATAAGGGTATTAGTGTTTGGGTTTTCTTTCTCACAGCTGCCGTTTTCAAGTGAGATGTCTTTTGTAAATGTTCGGTATTTCCATTTTGACACTGGCTTTATGAATAGCAAATATAGGCCAGTAATCGAGAAACCCTGTAGAATTTTCCTGGTTTTCAGATGTAGAAAATCACCCTTAGGTTGTTCAGAAACTATATTAGGCTGCACAAAAACCATCCAGCGTCCTTGTCAGAAAAAATCAGCTTGAGCTGCAAGTGACAGAATGCAGAGCTTGCAGTGCACCTAGTGCTGGGGAAAAAATCTGAGCGGCTACACGAACCTCTCGCGGGAAGAAAATGTATCTCTCTTAGGATGGCGTAGGGGTTAAAATTCATCAAAAATGGTGATCTGAACTGGTGGTTTCCAGAAAGTTTTTTCCAAGCTGCTTTCAGGCGCAAAGCGCGGTACTGCTCATTAGAGCTTCAGTGGTTATCAGTAACCCATAAGCCTTGTTTTGCTGGCTGCTTACTGGTGCATTTAATAAAATAAAGATCACTCCGTGGTGCCGTGGGCAGCATGCAAGGTGATAGCCATATTTGCTTACTGTAAATACAAGAGAAAATCACACACAAACCGGCTGTAGTTTTGACAAGTATTAAGATCCCTCTTTACATCTGTACTTCTGTACCAAAGTGCAATTAGTTTTCCTCGCACAAGGATTTCTGTTTATCTTATTCTGCTTGATTACTTGAGTATAATCGCACCGTTTGCTTCATTGCTCCTGGTAGTAAGCTCCAGTTTAAAAAGGGGAGGATGAGTGTGTGTAAATATAGAGAATTCTGCTGTAAGACTCTAATTTATGCATCTGGATGACAGCGTTTCCTTATTTTTTTCACCTCCTTTACTTTTTCTTTCCACAAGGTTTGCTTCATGTACATCAGATTCCTCGGCTTAATAGCTTGATCTGTGATGTGTCAGACACGAAGGACCTTGCTTTTAGATTAAAAAGGAAGCAGTTCACCATTGAGGTAAGAGAAGCAGTTTTGTTTCACTATTTCGAACCCAAAAGGTGGAGCTAACCCCATCTCTTATGTTTCGTTTTGTGAACTACAGGAAATATGCACCCGATGTTGTAAATTCATTGTGTAGGTTTTGCTTTTCCGACTGGTTTTATAAAACATGGTAGTGTGCCTTCTAATTGAAGATGTCTCATTTGCTGCACTAAATCGGTCCGTTATAAATAGTTTATTTTGGTTTAAAATGTACATAGAAAGTAGGCCACAACCTTCAATAACAAAGCGTGACATGTTTCTAAGGATGTCAGGAGCATATTTAATTAAATGTTAATGACTTGCTCTTACTTGTGTTAGTGGGTGGGAAAGTAGCTACATGTTATTACCCCGGTAGAAGGATTTTAATGTATAATGCTGCCTAAAATTGTGTGTGGTATGAGGGATAAGTGTCCTTATCAGTATTCAGAAACCATTTTCTTTGCATTACTGAAATCACCTTTCGCTCTTTTATGTCATTTTAAACACAGTATCATTTACACTAATGTCCTTAAGTAAATTTCCTACTAAATTTAAACTTTTTTCTGTGACCTTTATGCAGACAGTCCTGATAGAAAGCAGTAATACAAAAGATGTATTTCATTTTAATCTTGCTAAAGAACAAATGAACATAGCACTATTAAGCAATTAGAGCTGATGTATTTATTAACCAAGTAATGCTTAGAGATGGAAGATGGCTTTTGGGGTGATGTGATAGTCATCGGTACAGTCTGGGCAATTTTTTTTTTTAACAAAGACATAAAACAGCCAAGCATCCCTGACAAACCATTTTGTTTAATCTCTTTTCAAATGAAAAGCTCTTAAGCAGGCCACTTGTCTTAACTGCTTGAAACCATAAAAAGAGAGAATTGCCACCAATAAATTAGCATATTTTTTACTCCATCACCAAATTATGGTCAATGTGGCTTGGCACTGCTTTGGTGTTTGGGACTTCACCCTTAAGTGACCACTTTGGCCCTTATTTGACCCTCTGCCCTTTTTAGCTGGCCACTTGATAAGGTAACTTGAGGGTTCTCTCTCTTCACTGCCCCCTCCCCTTCACAATTGCAAGTAGCCCTAACCTATAAATCATTGAAAGGGCCCTATCAAGTGACAAATTAAGGTGCCCTCCTCCTAATTAATGGTCATCAATGTCTTTAATTATCTAATCCTATTGAGAGTAGTTAATAGTTAATCAGCAGCCAGTTCCTCAAGCAGGTCATCTCTGCATGCATGCTAGAAGTTTCTCAAGTAGAGGTATCCTCTTCAAAAGCCACTTAAAGGCAAGTATGTGAAGGCAGGCTTTTTTCTCCAAAGACGTTCATTTGTCATGTTCCTTATTTTCCAGAGAAAGTGGTTAATGCAGCCAGGCCTTGTGAGCTATTAAGCCATTTTAACAACAGCTTTTAAGCGGCACATTGCAAATGAAAACCTTAATAGTCTGTGGTTGGTTTTAAAATACAAATGTTATTACTGTTTTCCGAAATGTAAAGAAGCACGCCCCATCATTTCACAGCATAGGAAATTCGCAGCTATTACATCTGGGAATTAGAATATTTAGGTTTTTTTCCTTACTGTAAATCCTGACTCAGAATATCATTTTTCTGTCAGCCGTTAGAATTTGGGAATCTAATTTGTAATGCAAGTTGATGGGGGGCGGGGGGAAGAGGGGCACTAACCAGGAGGCTCTGTAAAAAATATTTCATTAGCCATGGGCCAGAACTGTAGGAAATGGGGGCAGTGGAACTCTTGGAACAACCTGTCGCCTTAGACATGCGTGGATGACCCACTTGAAAAATTTCTGTCATCATTGCTCAGCTGCAGCCCCTTTCAGTTTCTGTTGAGGGATATGCTTTAGAGAAAGCAGACTGACACAAACGATTCGTTTTCGAACACATGGGATCACTGTCCTAATGTGATCCTCCTGTACGTTTCACTAATCTGTAAACAAAAGTTTTTCTTCCTTACATTAGGAGAGGCAGACTACAGCTAGGCTGACTGTAGCAATGAGGTTCGTAAGAAAATGGGAACAAGGGAAAATTGGATTAAGAAGGGATGTGAGTACAGTCTTCTAAAACTGGGTTCTGCAGTTAGAATGTGATGAGTCAGCAGTCGGTTTTGTTCTGGTGGTAAAAGCATACAGCGACGCAACAGTCTGCGGTACAAGCAAGAGAGGGTATGGCTTATACAAATGCATCTGGGTTTATGACTTCTATAGTAGCTTAAATGTGAATTCAACGTATATTTTGAGAACATAACAGTTTTTGGAAAACAGCTACTTTGTCACATACACAATGTGGGGTAATAATAATAATCTCTATTTGAAATGCCCCTCTAAAATCAAATTACGCAATAAAAGTTAGAAATACACAACCTCTGATTTATGGCAAGGTTTCTCCAACAAGGGTTTTCACCACTAGACCTTTCTTATTTTACAGTTTATAATGAAAGCATGGGACATGGATTTTGTCATGTCTGGATTGCTCAACAGTTAAGTAATTCCTTACCGTTTGGCCCCCATCAGTATCAAACTTTAAATGTCCCAAATTGTTTTATTAGATTTCATTTTTGTGGGAGGGATTCTACCTCTTCATAATCTGCAGATTCATTTAACTGTTTCATTTTTTTTCTGGTCTCTTTGTCAAAATAAGATTGATTGAAGTGTGTTCCAAAGGTGTTTTTTTCAACTTAAGAATGACAGTGCTTTTTAGTGAATAGTTATGAGCGCTCGTCTTCCATTTTCAAATTACAAGGTAGACCTTTTCCAGGAAAACTTCGATGCTTCTGGTGAAAGGTGCAGTAGCTACATCACGCTTTCCCAGATCTTCATGTGAGTTAATAGCAATATATTATTATATGCAATATTATCAGAGACCTATCGTATGTGCATACCACTTTAAAGGACACAATTTTGAAGTTAGCCTGTCTAATCCTATTTCTTCCCACTTTGGAATCTTAATTAGAAGGAGATAAAAACCATCATTTGACTAAATTATTGTCTTGAATCTGTAGCAAAAGGTATAATCCGCAATTGGGCCAATTAGTGTACCCCATAGTTAGCTATGCTGAGGCAGGAAACTTGATTAGATCTGACACCAGCCTAGTTCCCACTGTTGTTTTGCCAGGTATGATGGTCAGACTTCAAAGGGCTTGAGGCATCAGCAGGGCAAGGTTTGGAGGCCAGCTTAGGTCCGGTCGTTAATCTCTCTGCTAAAACCACAGCAGCCCTCGCACAAAACAAGCTTACACGACACAATCATGCGGTATTAAAGTTTGGGTTGAGTCATGCCAATTTGCCTTTGATTTTCTGATGATTGACTAAAAGATGGCTACATGACTAGACACATACTGAAAGTTTACTGATTAGGTACGTTCCCCAAATATTTGAAATATTTTTTGATTTCTCAGTCAAATGATATGACAACCCATTTATCTTAATGAAACTTTTCAGCAGAGTCATTTTTGAAGTATTTTTGCTTTGTTTGTAGCTCAGAGTGTTACTTTTATCAACGTTTGATAAATTCTGTAGAAACATTATGCTCACGTTTTTTATTTGATAGATCTTCATTGTTCCAAAGCCTCCTGTACCAAAACCAAAGGAATCTGTGCCTGTTCATTTTTTCCACTCCTGGAATTTATGAGGAAACGTTGTTTGTCTTTGTTGTTTAGGTAAAATTACTCACAAAAAAAGGAAATTCCTCTTAATTATTTTCCACCTCAACGTTGAGTAAAGTGCTGTTCCATGGCTGTGATTACATAAGTGTTCCTTTCTTTTGCCTTCTGATTTGTTGAAATATTGCAGTAACAGTGACATGTTTCCATTCTGAGAAAAGCCTAAGGCTGCTTTAGTATTATTCCAAATGATTGAAATTGCCATCTTGCTGACTTTCCCTTGGGCAGCTTAAGGCCTGTTTACTTTTGTATTTGTTTCACATGTTCCCTCTGAGTTTGGCTGGCAGGACATCATTACCTGGTTTAACAAGACAGTTGGAGAAGGTTCATATATGATTAACTCCCTTTCTTACTGTCTGGTCAACATAAACCTCCGGAATTATGTATTTAGAGTTAAAACTGTTCATAAATTCAGATAAACATTTGCAAATAAAAAACTTCTGATTTTTTTTTTAATTCCCTGGTTTTGCTTTACTGTTTGTTTTTTTTAACTCTTCCAGTAACAGTCAATTGTTAATAATATAGAGAATAAACTTTTTCTAGAAGTGGTATAATATTTGTCTAAGACTGAGTACAGCTGATGTGAAAAATGCATTTTTCTTTATTTTGATGAATACAAGAGCCAGCTAATACAAGTTGGTTTTGTTTTGATGGCTCTGTAGCACCTGTGCAAGCCAGAATAAAAAGCTTTAAAACATAGCTCTGTTTGAAGCCAAGCAGCATAAGCTACATGGAGAATTGCCACACGGGAAAAGTATATAACTTTCAAGAGCTTAATTTTTGAGTTCAGGAGATCATTTCTGAGAGCTGTTTCTGAACAGGAAGACAAGAAAGTCGGAAGGAGAGGATTCCTGTGGCAGCAAAGCTGCTGGTTTCCCAGTAGCCGGCAGATACACCATGGTACTATGGAGCACTCTGCCAAAGGATATGTCTTTGGAAGGAAACATAATCACAAAGAAAACCAGTAGCAGAATCTATATATAATTAAAAATAGATGTATAGATGTCTGCTTCCAAAGGCATTATTAAGATAACGTCCTTCTTCATCAATAAAGGGACATGTAAGAAAGATCAGAAAATGATTGGTAGGAATATCAATGATTGCCAGAATGAGTGAAATTTATTTGTAACTCCAGGTACTCATATGCCTGTTATGTGCCCAGCAGTGGCATTTGGAAGTAAACTTAAAACTTTTAAGGTTGTAAATTTGGCAAGTAAAAACAGGACATATGTTGTACAGGACATATGTTGTACAGTTTCCATTTGAAATCTCTGCATACCCTTTTTCTTTTTTTTTTTTCATTCTATCCCTTTTAATTTGTTTCACCCTGACTATACTGCGATAAACTTCCTCTTTGCAGAGGGAAGTGCAATTAGCCACTGCTATACTTTTTATACAAGCATAGCACAAGGCTGATCCTAAGTGAATCAGGACATGATGTCACTGAATAGCAAACTGTGCTTCCTGCAACATTTGTAATTATTCATTAAACACAGGAAGAACAAATGTGGGCATAGCTATTTAGGATTATTAGTGAGCTGTTTCTCCTGGAGGAACAAATCAACCCTGTCACCAGTACATATGGGATCAACATATTTTTAAAATACGCACACATCCTATACCAGCCTCTGTATCAGCCAGCAGAATTAGGTGTCCTCTGTAATTCTAATATAATTACTTTTTTGGCTTCTTCCAAGAAGGTTTTACTTGAAACAGCCGTCATTAATGACTCTCCCTTATCCTGATCATATAAACTGGTGTTTATGAAGTCATATGATTTGAATTTAATAAATACATTTGAATTCATAATGAGCTATTTCAGGCAATATTTTAATGAAAAGAATGTGAGCTTGAGAACTGTCAAAAAGCAGAACTTGAGATGATCAGAAACGTAAGGTGATGGTTCTGTAGCAGTCAGTAATATATGGCAATGAATTCAGATTTGCTGAGATAAAGTTCACGCAACGTAACACCAAAGCTAATGTATACCGTGCAATGTATGTTATGATATGAGAATCCTTGTAAACCATACCTTGGTATAGCCATAAAAAAATAACTTTTTGTATTTTAGAATCATGCACTTGTGACATTACAAGTCTTGCCCCCCACCCAGCTTGTGACAAGTCTTGGCTCCATGTAACCCTTGTAACCTCAGAACGGAACCTGCTTGTACCAGGCTTAAGACTGCCTGGCTGCCCAGTGCCTGTAGCATGGATCATCCTTTGCAGGTATTGCTGGTTTAAAGGTGAGAAAGAAGTTTTCTGGAGTGTTACAGAAAGTGAATTTCTTAAATTTTCTAATGTAATAGAATCTTTTGTGCCTCTCATCCACGTGTATTTGAGAATACAAATACCCTTGGGGATTACGTGGAGAACTTCTCTTTCTCCTCAGCTTGCCTGGAACAGCAGCATCATACCTGGCAAACCTCTAGTACTGAATGATCCAATTCAACTCAGGGACTGGTATTCAGGGAGCTCTGCATGTAAAACTAGATTTTCTAACGGAGAGGGATAAAACACTTTCATAACACTCAAATGAAATGCATGCCAAACTACTATTGCGTTGATTTTTCCTGAACGTCTTCCCTGTGTTATTAATACATTACCATTGGCTTATTTAAACAGAGGTCAAATGATAGCAAATATAACACCATAACATTTTGTTAATATAGAATTAATAATGATGTAAAAATAATACTTTTTAAAGATTCTCCCGCAAAACTAATTATGTTATAATTCCAAGCTCCATTCTGCATTATTTCATCTAGTAGCCAGTTCAGGTTCTCTTTACCTGGTATAGTGTACTTCACTGAATTGTTTTGTCAGATGCTGTCAAGCCAACCTACCATTGTTAAAGAAAATCAAACTAAATCATTTTGGCATGAGCCTTCCAGGAATAAGGCACAGAATATGAAGGGTTTGATGAAATCAAGGATTTGATTTCAATATTGTAAAAGACTGCCTGTCAAAAATGTATTACATTCTTTCAAACAATTTTGCATAAATAAATGTGTTTAAAATTGTGACAGTACAATTTAGATAAAGTTTTGGGAGATTATTTTTGAATTATAATAACTTGAGGTAAAACAGCACTTGGAGTATTCCTATTTAAAGAGAAAAAACCCTCTGAATTCTAATAATACACAGAACTGAAATCTAGTAATAACTTTTAGGCACTGTATGGAATTTCAAAATGTGAACGTGTAAAAAAAAGTTTGATTTGAAATTACCACCTTATTTTGATTGGGTAATACTAAATAATGTAAATTTATTTAGATATGCTGAAGATTTATGGAGGAAGGTACCATTAACTTTTAGATTGCAGAGGAAGCTATATAATAGCCTGAAATTTATTTCATAAGTTACATCTGTTTTATGGGCTTGACATTTTGCAAGTATAATGAGGGTTTCATTCAGTTTTTCAGGTCTTTAACACTTAAATCATAATACACTAGATCTGCAGTTCCTTGTCAGTAAACTGAAATCCTATATGTTTTTATTTAAACAAATAATTATGTTGTTTAGAAATATTTATTCCATAATTGTGTTGTCGCAGTGGAAGAACATGCAACAAAGCCATTAATGCAATTAAAGGTCGCTTGTACATATTGTAATGGACTGCTCATTCACAGGATCTGTGCTAAGGGTCAGCGCTGCAGCATGAAATGGATTGGCCTTGTTCAGTCTGTAAATAAATGGGTCAACTTATCTTGTATTTGCCAGACAACTGAAGTAGTTGACATATTCCCAGTTTCTAAGCATTAGAAGGTAGATAGGCTGAAGAGATCTTTTGTAAAAATGTTGGTTGGTAAAGATTAAAAACTTTTATCTACAAGTGTTCTATTTTAGCACTAAAATAGGCTTTTCAAGACCTTTTCAAAGGTCTATGGATGTGTTGGAAAGATACTGATGGTGAACGTTTAAGAAGCACAAAGAGTTAAGGAGTACACTCATAGCAGTTCTCAGCAGGAACTGCGTACCACCTCCATTAAATGCTCTTTGAAACACCACCAAATCTGAATAAAAATGCTATTTCATAATTGAATAATATTCTCGCTTTACAAACCATAATGAACATCAATCATGATGTTACACAGTAAAAGATACCTCTGAATGTTACACATTTCTTTAAATGCAGGAATATAAAAATTAAAGTCAGGTTTTCTTAGCCGACAGCCTACATCATACCTTACCTTATCAAAATGCATTGATGTAGGAGTTCAGGGCTGTTGATTAAAAATGAGAATAGCATAACTTCACGTCTTAACATGGAAGAGTTGGGCAGCCATCTGGATCTTCTTGTCTCTGTGCTGCTTATTATGCTTTTGATTAGTGATCTTCAGGTAGAGAAAAAGTACTCTGTAAACTAGGAAACTCTAAAATTGGCTCATCTGAAACTTGGACAGGGTTAAGATGTCAATGTGTAGGAAAACAGAGCAACAATGGAAAGTCTTTCCTATGACTAGTAACATGCTCAATCAAACAAATTCCTGGTTTTTTTTTAATTTCAAGTTTGAAAACTGTAGTCTACAAGTTAACATTTCCAGTCTTATGAAAAGCTTAACACTAACATAGCATCAAAACCCTAGGAAGTGTTAAAGCTTAGATTTGAATGGCATTACCAGGTAACAGTTCAGCTCGTTTTTTCCTTAGTCCTTCCTTCTGAAGAAAGTGAACAGTAATTGTATTATGTACACTAACTAGAACTTTATATCAGTATCCATAACTAAATAAGAAATAATAATTTGGGGTGCCAGTTTAAATCACCCATAGGCTACTTGACTTTCAGAAAATAGCTGGTAGTACTCTATGAAAATAATTAATTTTAACTGCTTCATTTCAGGTATTTAACGTTTGAGAAAATCTTGTGTTTTATCTGATGAAGATATTGTCTGTGGCCTCTTTATTTTCTTGTGTCCCGCTTCAAGCCTGTTATAGCAAGAATTATTGAAGAATTTTGCCTTTGAGATTCATAAAATTTGTATGTTAAAAAGTAGCTACCAAGTGGGTTGATCTGTTCTTCATATTAACTCACTAATCTTTGGGCATCATGTCTGCCTGAGCTATGTTCAAGAGTAAAGAGGAAAACAAAAA
Source organism: Heteronetta atricapilla (assembly GCA_011075105.1). Lineage (NCBI taxonomy): Eukaryota > Metazoa > Chordata > Aves > Anseriformes > Anatidae > Heteronetta > Heteronetta atricapilla. Next base: position 13,613,530 of record CM021735.1, read on the forward strand.
TAAGGAACAGTTTATCACTTTTAAATGGGAGCACGTGAATGGTGCTGTGCAAGAGAAATCATTTTCATCTTGCATCCAAAACAGTGCTTGCCATGCTTAAAATAACCTGATTACTTAATATTTTAAGTTTTAAGATCTTTAGTAATCCTTGCTAATGAGCTGTACATTGTTTGTTCTGAAAAAGACTCATATATGAATGTTTGAGGTGGATGGCCTGGGCATGTTAGCTGAATCTCAAGGGGCCTTCTAAATCTCCATCATACACTGGGAATATTTACGGTGTTTTTGAATTAGAACCTTAATTCTGTGTTTGTAAGCAATACATTTGATGTTCTTGAATAATAGCTGTGCAGTGACCTGCCTTGTTATGAAGTTTAAGTTATGAAATTTACACTTGGCAGATAGGCTTGGAGGCTGTGAATGCCAGAAAAAGTGTAGGCATGGCAGTTGCATTCCTCTGCTCTTAGTCAAGGCCTACCATGTTCCAGTTTTCAGACGTGTACCCTTGCTTGCTTTTATTTGAGAGCCAACATCTAATCCGGTACTCACCACTTTCTGTTTTAAGCATCAGGCGTCACCTACGAGTGGAAAGCATGAACCTAGTGAAGCCTGCCTCCTGCTAACTTTTGTTGGCCTTAAGGCAGAGAGAGGCCTGGCAGGCCGCACGTAGGAGCCAGGCAGGCTGTGGGGTCGGCACGAGCTCGCGCTTGGACCAGGGAAGGTCTGCTCGTAGATACAGCCACAGCCTGTGCCCATCCTGATGTACAGCAAGCGAGGTATAAGACTAACACATCCCTCAGCCAGTCGAGCTGCCATATGTTACCAACTCAGCAGCATTTTATTTTCAGCTCTTTATTAGGTGGTGTTTGCTGTCAGTTGGCTGCATCACTTCCCTCATTGATTTATTAGGTTTTTAGTAGTGTGTTCCTTAATCAATAATTGCTCTTGTCGCTTAAGTCACTTTTGTCTCAGTTCTGCCATCTAAGGCCCCTGAGGTAACACCTTATACTTCTTAATCAGTGCTTCTCACCTTTTAGTATAAGGCTTTGTAATTCTGGGCGGGTTACAGGTTTCCTGTGCTGCCTCAAATGCCCTTTCAAAACCCTTTTGCTACCAGAGAGCTGTAGCAGCTCTCTGCTACAGGAGCTGTGTGAGCTTTTTTTGTACTGTAATATAGGGAAGAATGGTTCTGCTTCCAGGACGAGTGTTTATAAAGAGATACAAACGAGTCCTTAATTCATCATCCCTGCGACTATTAAAATAAGGAATTAATAAGAGAGAAATTTAATATTGGTGTTTAGACTGCTCCTCAGTAGTAGCATAGCCATGGGCTGTTTGTGTTTGGTCTACATCATCTAGACTAAAAATAGCCTTCCTGTCATCTTATTGGCAGAGGTTTAGCTACTCCTTTAATTCTCTTTAAAAATGGATAGAGAGAAAGGCAGCATAAATATTGAATATGCAGATATTCCAGTAAGTGACTAACAGAAGATTCCTGATGCTTTGAAGAGCTTTATGGTTAAATGGAATTCATGTTTTGCTTAAGTAAAGAGACATTTTGTAAATGAGGATCATCATTAAATGTATTAGATTAATTTGTATTTTTTGTTTTATAAACATTTTATATATCATTAAAATAGCTACTTTTTAATATGGAGATATTAGCATATATTAATTTTATTTTAATTTGCATCCTGATCCTGCCTAGGTTTGGTTCTTTTTAGGTTTCCTTTATGCTTTGACAATAAATTAGTGATGAGATATTTCATTTCTCATTAGTTAAATTAAAAGGCACATTATTTCTAATTTTTCTTTTAATAAAGTGAATTTTTGCTGAAGAGGGAGACAAGTAACTACTGGCTGCTAAAATCTTGTGAAATAGTCTGAAAAAAATCTCTTGTTTTGTTCTTTTTTTCTTTATAACCTTTGAAAACAGTGAAGGAAGAACTGTCCTTTTCTTGTTCTGTCATTCTTAGAAAACATGGGATACTTCAGAAAGTTTCAGGATACCAGTTACAGTATAGAAAAGACACAAAGTTTTGAGGTAGGCTTGGGTCTGTGTTCTTTTTCCTGATCTTAAGGGACCTTCTGGCTTTGAAAAAGCCATGAGAATTAGATTCAAGTTACTGAAACTCCCTTAAACCTACAAAGAAAAAAAATTCACTGTGTTTGTAGAGTAAGGCTTTTAGGTAGATGTGCTTCACTGGAGGGATTTTGTCAGTGGATTACTTACATATCCTGTATAAAAAACACATTTTTCCTCTGTATTCTCAACTAATAATTATATACATGCCATGAGCTCTTCTACTTTTGCCTCTCCAGACTGCCTCTCACCTACGTGCACCATGGTGTGTATTTGCATCCCATGTGACAATATTGTTCTGCACTTTCAGTGTAGGAGCTGTCTGTGCTTGCTCTAATATGTATATCTGGAATACGTTCTGGCATCGTTTAGTTGTTCATTTTTATTTTTGGTTTCTTGGGTTTGTGTTTTGAAATTGTATTGCTACCTTTCGAATGGATCCAAAAGATTAGCACTTACTGAAGGCAGAAAAGACATATTTGAAAGTAAGTTACGTTAACTACTGGTGTTGTGGAAGGTTGTTGGTGATGTTTCTTACCAATGGGATTCTGAAGGGAGAAGAAATCGATGTTGCATTTTTTACATTAGAGCATCCCAAGTAAAGCGAGTAGTTGCATTCCATCTGTTGCATGTGCATAGGGCATACCAGTTTTCAGAATTGATAAACATAATAGAGTATTTACTGGAGAAAATCAAACATAACTCAAGTATTGTTATGTGAGCAACGTAGTAAGAATATATATAGATAAAGCAGAATTTATACGAATGAGAATTTGTACCGTCGGTTAGAGATCATATTTTATTGAGAGAAGTGTTTGGTTATTGAATATTCAGATTATTTTATTAATATTTTTAAAACTTTTTTGTTCTAGAAGAGGGAGTATGATTCCATGCAGAATCACATTCCTAAAAGATTTACTGTTTTCGGCATAATAAAAATCTTGGAAAAATACTTCATATCATGAAAAAAGTCAAACGAGCTATTCTTGTTTCAAGTTTCATCTAATATATTGTTCCGTATGGTTGTATGATAAACACATTATTCCTTGAACAGGAATTAAGAGTAAAGCTGCCAGGAAGGGGTTTTGTTGTCAGAGTTGTTCCCGCCTCATGTTTTGTAAGAGATTTCATGGTCCCATTGTAAAGAGTGGATGATTTAAAACGTGTTCCCAAGATAAACTTTCCCATTGTCATTAATGAGGATGGATAATACTGAGTGACAAGTGCATTAGGAATGACACAGAAAGAGCTGTTAGATTTGTCAGAGCATATCACTTCAGGCAATGAAACTTGAGGACATTCTCTTTTAGCAATTTTTTGCTATTTATTAAAGAACCAAGGATTGTGGTTGCTCACACAGGTGGATTTTACTGTTTTGTTCATTAAATATTTAGATACCTTGGTAAAGGTAGAGGTGATAAATATGAGCATTATGCTCCACTGCAAGGGGTTCTAGAGGTTGCTTTGCTTACAGATAACTCAGGAAAATTAATATGCATTTTATTTGTCTTAAAAATGCTTATTTGATGGATAATTTTTGTTTTGCAATATTTTTACTGAATAGGAATATCTAACATTATCTACTAAGAAGTGCTTTAAACTATCATAGGGCAGCTTCTGGGACAGAGCTTTAAAATTAGGACGCTATACAAGGCATTTACATTGACTTAAAATAAAGCTATTTCTCCATAGAGAAAGACTTTTAAAATATTTATCTCTGAACTCCATTAATAATACATGACTTTTTCTGGTGTTTAAAATCTTTCCAAACTACAACATGCCTATCAATTTCCATTTTGAACATGCAATTGGTCACTTTTTCGCCTTGATTCATCTTGCCTGGCTGCCAACCAAATTTTGCCTCTGTATACCTTCTTGACACTAATAATGACTGAGTTTCTGTTCGTTTGCGTGCAAGATTTCCCAAGCGGCAGTTTGGGGCTGGGATAAACTATCTATCATGATTGCGTACAACTAATCTGCCTCAACCAAACCACCCAATGATTGAAATTACATTTGACAATTCACCTCTCCTTGGCGTGCCTGAGGTGAACATAGCTACAGACCATCCCCGGAAGGGCATAGCAGCTCCTCCATATGTTGGGGAGGATCCTTTTATTTGTGTCAAGAGACTTTTGGTAAAGCGTGTATAGGCAGAGATTATTTTTTTTTCTTACACTTCCTTGTTTTCAGATATGTGGCTGCTGCTTTCTCATTTTAAACCAAAGCATTTTATTTTTGTGAAACGTTTTCTGATTTTTAATTCGTTAAAACTGTCAATATCTTTCTCTGGGGTTGCCCAGTGCAATATGGGATGTATAGGAGATGAAAAATTCAAGAGGTATTTAAAGCATCATGTATTGTTTGTCAGGACATTATGCTATTAATAGACCACAGACTAGTCAAATATCACACAAGATGCCTGTTACTGTGCTGACCTTTACCAAAGCTTACACCTGCTTGGAGCATTTTGTTAATACAGAAACCAAGAAAGAATGACAAAGCAAAATCTGCTCTGCCATATAAAAAATCCTTTAATTATTTTCCAGATTACAGATTTATTCACGTTGTGTATACTTGCTGGTTTGAATAGCTGTCTGTGCAAATATGATCTGACAAAACAGACCTTTTATTTTTGGATAAGATTACTCAAATAGTCTTCAGAGTAAAAAGCTTTCTAGCACTGCTTTTTGCTTATTCTTGTCCTTTTTGTATAAATTCACTTTTATAATAATCATCTAAGGAATAGCCTATTTCATCAGGAGTGCTACTTTTCATTATTAATGATTAGTTTCATCAGATATAATTACTTCATTTAAATACAAAGTTTCTGCATAGTTCTGAATAGTTAGGGTAATACAATTCTCTCTAGGGAGATAATTTCTTAGTAGTTTTATGTTATATTGAGCTAAGAGATGCACAGTTTTGATAATCCAAACAGAAAATACTGAAGAATTGCGTTCTGGAATATGTTTCGATTTCTCACTGTTTTGTGTAACCACATGTTTTGCTGTATTTGTGCATTTCAACAGAAGCAAAAGATCTGCAGTCAAATTGTCCTTTCAAATAATTACAGTCCATTCCTCTTGCTGAAAAGGGGAGTTTCACTGATGTACTCATAAAGGCACTCTCAGCCTAATTTTGTTTCTGACACATCAAGCCATTCTTCTCTCCTTTCCTAAAACTGAAATACATTTTTTTTTTCTAGCACTTTCATTCATTGGATTAAGTTCAAGCTAAGTTGATCTTTTTGAAATGCTTGGCAGCTGAGTGTAGTACTTGTATCTGTCTTTGTTGGGGGGAGGAAACTGAGTAACATAGGTATCATACTTTCTGTAGCATTTACAGCCAATGTGTACAGAAGAATCAGGACACTTTTGTTTACATAAATCATTATTCTTAGTAGCCAGCTGCTCTGAAACCAGGGAGGAGTAAGGAATACCAGCCACACAGCCATGTCCAGTTGACTTGTTACAGTAGCAGAGTACTAAAAATATACGAAATGTATGTCCTGCTTCCCATATTTATTTATTATAATTATGTTCTCAGTCCTTTTTCTTTGTGTGAATGTGTGCCCTGTGCGGATGGAGCTATCTCTAAACAAACTCTCATGGGTGCAAGAAGCAATATTGCCGAGTTAGAGCTGGTAGCCCAAGCAGAGCACCAACCTAACCGTGTTAGTGTCATATTGCCTTGATAGGTACTCGTTCTTTAGTAACTCTTCTGTTTCGGTGTGATTCCAAACTAATTTTTTTCCCTGGTAGTAACCACAAATTCAAAATAGCTTCTTCAATTTTTAGTGTGCAAATGAGATTTTCTTGTGTATTCTTTCCTGTGTGCCATCAAAGCATTATGCTTTTCCTTGGCATAATGACCTTTCTTGTATATGACTATAAATGATAGTTCTTGTCGACATCAGAAGTAGTAATGGTAAAAATAAAAAATAAAAAATCTTTTTTCAGCAGGCCTCTGCTATTGCATATTAAATAGCTATACTGGCTTTTTGGTCTATGAACAAATCTTTAAGGGGGTTTAGAGGTGGCAGAGGAGTTCGCTGCAGCATCAAAAAAATTATGGGAGAGTGATTTGAATTGTGGGGGTCTGCACATTCATCAGCAGTTGTCAAGATGAAAAGATGACATCTTGCAATTCATACTAAAGTAAGGATTGCTGCTGGTTAGAAATGTTTTCTTTAGTCTTGCATAAATGGAGTTTGCTGCCAGGTTACCAATACACTACTGAAATGAAGTAGCACAATGTCAGTTACTTGGATATTTTCAATTTTTATGAAAAAAAAAAATTACAAATCTTACATTAGAATAGACCGTGGATTTAAAAACAAAAATAAAGTATAGCAATCCGGGATGTGAGATTTATTTAAGTCTAAATCTTGAAACATTGATCAACTACTTATTCTTGAAAAATTTCCTATAAAAAGATTATTTTGCTTAGGGTAACTTACAAGTATATATCTGCTTGTCTTGATCAGATTGTGCATCTTAGTGTGAGTTTACAGTAATTTATGATTGCTTAGATCTTTTTTTTTGGTTTCAGTATTCCAATTATGATTTCTTAGATACTTTCCATGTGACAGTTCCTTGTCTATCTAGAAGCATATGTGACAGCTCCTTTCTGGGAGTTCTGAGGAGCAGTGACGGAAAAGACAAATTGCTAGTTTTATAATGAGCAGTGTGATCAGGGTATGATTTTGACTTCTGGTGTATTCAGTCATATTAAGTACCAAAGAATGGTTTGTGACTTGTGACTTCAACCAAAAAAGTAAGATTAGTAATATACATGATAACTCGCCCATCTATACTTCTAGAACGTTTGTTGACCTCTTCGTATTTCTTAACAGATAGTCTTAAACATACAAATATATAAATACGTATTTTATAAACTTCTATATTAAACTGATCAAAATACTTTTTGACTGTTATCTGCACCAGTTTTGTTAGCAAATAGGTCATAGTATCCTGATATGTGCTGGTCCCTTAGCCTCTTGTATTTACAAAGATCTGAGTTTCCATAAGATTGAATAATGATTAATTCTGTAGCATTGTAGACACGATATCCTGTCACTTAGTATTTTCCTAATTACACTGGTAGCACTGTGTATTTATAGGCAAAAAAAGTTATTTTATTTTTTTTTAAAAAAAGGTAAAAATAAAAAGGATTTCCATGTATTTTCATCTTGTTTCAGTGATACACATTGATACAGCGTTTATAATTCAATCATTTAAACCATTGCTTTAAGTGCTTGCACATTCTAATGCAGCACACAATATGGCAATTATAAATAGGATTGTATATCAGCGGGTCTTTCCACTGGAAGCTAAGTCAGTTTTGCCCAAGGTAGATCATAAAATTTGTCTGTCCACTTGAATGTCATTTGTGCATGGCATTTCAGGCCTTACAAGTGCAGTACCTGCCTTTGAAACATTTGAAATCGTATCAGACAAGACTGTACAATGAATATTCTTACATATTACAAAAAGAAGTATTTCCTGTTTTGAGGAATTGCATACAAGTTGCACTGGAAAGTTACAATCTAAATAATTTTGTGTAACAGTTAAGTATAATGGTAGTCTTTTAAAGTATCATGATGCAGCAAACAGGACTCACAGATCCCTGTGGTGGTCCTTGTAGGCACACTTCTATTATGATGAGGTTGTTTCTTGCAAGGCCAAGATACATATATTTCCAAAGTTCAAATTAAGTGAACTTTTTTGTATGTGTATTCTTAACTATATATGTTCTTTATAATGTAAGGGTGAATAATAACCTTATTTATCATAATCAGGCTCTGATCCTACTCTAATGGATTTGGGATTGCCAGGTCTTACGGGTATTTGTGCATCCTAAGTAACTACAGCAGTTGTGACAGCAATGAAGCTACTGATAAGAATTCTTCAAGACATAAAAACGTCATAAACACCAGATAAAATTGATGCAAATCTAGTCTGTAATTCAGGGAAGGCTTCCCCATCAATTTCCATATCTACACACACCACAGTGATTCATAACAGCTTTGTTATTGTAGAAGCAAGAAGAGATCATTACAATGCCTTTGTGTTACAGAAGCATAATTTTAAAATCCACTTGAAATTAAATTATTGCTTTCGGAAACTGAAAATAGAATAGATTTTAAACTTTCATTTTTTAAAAAATAGTAATTTTTATAAAAGAGAATATGTAATTCTCTCTGCCATGTTGATGAAACTTTACGTATTATCAGTCCTTTGAAAAATACTTCATGGGCTGCACATAGTTGTGATTCCTGAGATGTGACAGATGTTAGGAGAGTATCAAGTCAAACTTTCCATTGACTAAAATGTAGTACATAAAAACATATCCCCCCAAAAAATCTTTTTTTTTCATGCAATGAGAGTCGTTTAGCCAAATCTGTACTGCAGATTTGTGAGACTGAGAATACCCTGCATATGTGTTTGTGCAAATGGAATCAATAGAAAGCTGTATGAGCATCCCATTGGTATGTCTTTAAAACTCTTACCCATTACTTAGTAAAAGTCAGATAGGCTGCAATTAAAATAGTAGTAGAATCTGTTCAGAAAGTGAAATGAATCTTAGGGGATTGGATTACAACTACAGTTAGAAACAAGGATACTTCAAGCATTGCCAAAGTTGACCTAAGATATTTGACAGATATTCTTTTCAGTTTTTTCATTTGAGCAAGTGCCCAAACAGGCAAAAAGTGAATGGTTACGTGTCAAACATACTGTTTTTTTTTTTTTTTTAGTAGTACAAGAAAAAGGACATGGATATATCAAGAGACATCTCTTTTTTGAGCAAGAGATTTACTGAATTCAGTAAGTGAATACTACTACATAGTAGTTTCGGAAAGACTTGATGAGGCAAACCATTTTTCTCCCTGTGGTTTCTCCAAAAGTACCCTGTGAGCCAAATTCTTCTGATTCGCACTTGTGTGAGGTGAGGGATGGTAACTCAATGCTAAGTGGTATCTTTTTTCAAGTACCTCTGTTGCAAGAAGCAAATTTTCTTCTGAAGATTGGCTGCCACCACCTTCAGATCTCAATGGGCACGAACGTCAAGAGCGGTCCCACTCAGGCTGCACTGCTCCATATTCAGCATGCTTGGAAATTTATAGGAATGAAGGGGAAGGATTCAGAAGCAATCTGGCACAAAATTCAGTTTCTGTCTCTGTCACACCTTTACCTCGATAGTACTGGAGGCCATTCTTCTTCCCTGACATCATTTTTGAGACCCTAGGCGAAAGTAAGCTGTTCTGAAATTAAAGGTCCTCTCACTGATATTCCCAGAGACACAAAGCTGCTGAGTGGGTTCAGGGGGGCTGTCAGCAGGCAGCTTCACCCTATGTTTCCAATCCTTCCAAGATTTCCTTACAACTGGAGGGCTTGCTGAATCCCTTCAGTCTTCCCTAATCAAATGCCTGGATTATATGCTGTCACCTGGCAATTGTTGCAATGTCACGTGGAGTGAGCGAAGATGCTTCTGATAATTTTAAAATCACGTTCTTACCCACCTATATATAGTTCAAAGGAGGAGATCAGTTTCTACAGGTGACGCTGACTTCTTCTGCTCACCTTCCTTGTCCTTTGATGTGAGAATCATGACAGGAAAATCCAAGTAATGTTGCTCTCTGGACAAAGACCCCAGATAATGGAATGCTTTTAGCAACTGGATTCATGCTTTAACTTTTTTACTGCTACACTTGATTAGCAACCAAGCTCTCTTGGCTTGCCATGAATATGAACTCATTAACAAAAGAAAGCCCAATAGTCAGTCTTATGTCAGAGACATTCAAAGGAGGATTCTCTAGCCTCAGGATGGAAGTTCAGCTGACTTCCAGAGCTTCAAGCTGCGTCGCATGCTGCGGGCACTGCCACTGACTATGTTCCGAACTCCTTAGCAACATAGAGGTCCTTGTGCCTTAATGGTGTTGATTTGCCAAAAGAAATGCAGTTTCTGGTTGCAAAACTACTGTTTGATGAATTGTTCCGTTCAGCTCCACAGCTGATGTAAGTTTTTCTAACATTAAAAATTCTGGGCTTATCCTTAGCTGTCTTTGCTTATTCCTTGAGCCCATGAAGACAAAGACAGAAAAAAGCTTTTTGCACAGACTGAAGCCTGTTTCTCATGAATATTCAAAGACTTGCTTCAATCACAAAGAACAGAAAAACATATCAATCCAACCACTTTTATTGATACAGGGCTACTGATTCCGGTGGTTTATCATACTGCCTTTCATCCTCTCAGCAGAAGCCTATGAACTATTTCTTTTTTTTATTTATTTTTCACATTTTCTTCAGTATTCTGCTGCATTAGCACTTTTTGGAGATAGGCCTACTTAGTACCATGAAGTCTTGTTGCAGATTATATAAAACAGGTGGGTTATGGACACTGTCACCATTACTTAGTTCATTTTGTCTTTCTACTGTTACAGTCTCCATGTGCAGTAATGTTTAGGGAGCCTGGTTGCATAAATCTGCTTCAAAAGAAGAAAAACACACTGTCAGCAGGGGCCGTGAAGTACCTAAGAGACGAGGATTCTCAGCAAACATCAGAACGAAGGATGGTGGCACACCTTGCAATGAGGCTTCATTTCCAAATTCAGGACCAGGCTGATGAGTCTAGCATCTATATCCTGATTTGGAACGTTGATTATTGCTGTCTGTTAATACACAGGACACCTATTTCTCTCCCCTTGGTAGAGTGTCATCAGAGGTGTGTTCATTTTATAATGAGTCAAGACTGTTATCGTTTGTTATCAATTGATGAGGGCAAGGGTGGACAAACTTGTAAAACCATACCTTTCCCAAGACAGATTTCAGATCTGGCAGGGAGGGCAGTTAAGGTACTTGGTTCCTATTCTATCATCATTCTATCAAAGCATAGAAGGCTCTATACTTCTGTAATGTCTTGTAAAAGACGACTATACGGTGTGCCAACCTAGCTTGATGTACTTTTCAGACACTCCACATTCTAAATGCAGCTATTCCCTCAGCAGTGGTAATGCGGATATCCAGTATCTTCAGCAGAAAGTATTTCCAGTACCTTCTTTCATCCAGGTTGCGTACGTTGAACATATCTCTGCTCAAGAGGGATGACACATACTGACAGAAATAATTATACAAAAATTCCCCATCAGCTCCTGTCCTCAGAGAACAAAATTCTCAGGTAACCATTTAGAAGTTAGAGCAACAGGAAACATTTGCGCAGTGTTTCATTTCTGTCTCTGAAGATACATCATCCGGATAGTAACGGGTATATACCACAGGGGGTGCCTCATGGTATATTCCATGCATTTCTGTTTGATGTGAAGCCGTTGGCCTTTGGACTGGGACAGGTGGTGCGCTGCTGAAAGCTATATCCTGCTGGACCAGATCTGGGAAACTTCTTCAAATGCAGGAAGGGCTATGGACCACTTGGCTGAATAGAAGAAGTCTTGAACAAAACACCTTTCAAAAGTAAGACAAAAGGGATTCTGATTGCCTGACCAAGCTTTTCTAGTTACCAGAGTCTCTACTAGACTTCACATCTCTGTCCATTTTTCTCCTATCTTTGTTGCAGAACTCCACTCCTAATCATGCCATGCTCCCCACAACAATGTAGATGATGGGTAGATCTCGTTGCTAAAGTAGTCCTCTTTCTCCCTTGCAAGAAAGATCCTTCCCAACAGTTAGAAGGGTGATGTATTGCTTCCTTAAGTGAGCTGTGTTTGGTTGTTCTCCTAAGCCATTCATCAAAAACTAGATTTCAGTCCCTGTCATTCTGGGCTGACAGTTCAAACTAAAGGAGTCTCCATGGTCCCATATCTTAGCTGGACATCAGATTTCTCCTGGGCTAACTAGCAGCAACTTTTGTTCCACCATTCCTGGATAGTGAGATAACCTTCTTGCCACGTAAACCCACTACAAATGTCATGATTAGCTTAAATAAGGCAGAAGGTTTGTAGTCTAATATTAAAACATATATTCAAAATATTTTGTGTTTTCATACAAATCTAGTTAGTTATAAGGAAAAGAAATAACTTTTTATTCTTTGTTTCTCCAGATCTATTCAACATAATCAATAAACAGTAACTAAAACCAACAGCATACGCTACCACTGTATCTTATTGCCTTGGTATGGAAGCTCCTTACATTTTATTCCAATGTTTGTGTTTGTAATTCTAATGGTTTGATTTTGTTATCTCATTTTTGTAGTAATGCCTATTTTTAAGTCCTTCTTGTTACATTTCAACAGTATTTAATTCTGAGTGTTTCTTAGGAAAGTTCATATATCATTCTCCAGAGCTCCTTAGTAGGGCAAAAGTGTCCATTTAAATTATTGTTATTGCTATTATGAATACCACTTGTGGTTTGTTTGTGTTTTTGTTTTTTGTTTTTGTTTTTTTAAAGTATTTTATTAACATTTATTAACAGTGGATTTAATAACTACTCTTCTTTTTCATTTTTTTTGGTATTTTTTTTTACTGCCCTTTCTTTTCTTCATCATTTTTGAACAGTAAATAAAGACCTGGTAATGAAGAGGAGCAAAAAGGCTGCAGGGAGTTAGCAGAGGACTTTGGGAGAACTGAAATTTGTCAAGGACAAAGCTGAAAAAGCGTAGTGGAAATGGTGAGGGCTGTTTTAGGTGGAGACACAAAAGCTATGGGGTTTCCCGTGCTTAGGAGGTTTTTCTCTCTCCCTCTCTTGTAAAAGTTCATTTTCCTCAGACTATGTCCTTCTGCAACATCCCCTCAGGATCCTTCAGTCTCTTTTCTTTGTAACATTGCCTTCTAAATCTTTGCCAGCCCCGGCAGCACACACACTCTGACCCTGTCTCTAATCCTTTGGCTGCAGCAAGAATGGTGTTTTACAACTCTATTAGGATGAGGTTGGGAGATCTGTTCAGGTCTTATCTTTTTAAACAGAGGCAAAAGTCAGTAACTTGCTGTGTTAGGATTTCATCAGCATAGCCCGAGTCTTGAATTAGCTCAGCATATAAGTTGAATGAGAGAAAAGGTTTTCATAGAAGAGGAAATTTTTAAGGCATTATTGAAGGAGAATAACGGGAATTTTTTGTGAATTTTCATATGGAGATCATCCCAGACCTAAAAAAAGAAAGAAAGAAATAGAACTTATAGATAGTAAATATATTGATGTTTAAGAGGTGATATTTAAAGTGATGTTAAATTGAAAGGAACTTTAAAATGAAGAGATGTGTTTTGTGTTTGCTTTGTTAGTAAAAAAAGGAGATAAAGAAGGACAGAGGAAAGCTGACATTTCTGACCAAAACACCAAGCTACAAAAATCTTTGCAATAGTGTTTAGAATGTACCTGGATTTTTCAAAACCGTAAAAAAAAAAAAAAAAAAAAAAAAAAGACTACAGAGAAATAATTCAGTTCTTAACAACGGAAGCATTAAATGTATGGATTGAGGAGAAAAGTTACATATTAAGAATGTCCTAAGAGAAGAGTATTTGTTTTCTTCTTAATTGTTATGATGCTATTTAACTTTTAGGAAAGGAGTTGCCACAATCTGAATTTGCAGTGTCCAAGCACTAGTGTTATACTATTAGGAGGTACATACAAAGAGCTATAATTAAAGAACTATCTATAAACATAGCCAGTATTAGGAAAGTAGGAGATCGAAGGGTTCTGAGGTGGCAGAGCTAAATACTTGCTACAATATGGAAGAAAAGAGAAAGGAAAAAACCAAGGGGTTCAGTGATACATGGTTAAGATGTGGGGACAGAAGATAATGCCACACACGGAAACTGAGGACATAGGAGATGACCAATTCAAGGGTTTGATTAAGATGATCACCTATATAAAAAGTTTTCAATTCAGTCTTTTTGAACTGTGTCAAGAACAGGTTTTGAGTCCCCTTTGACTAGCAGGAAAGTAGTGATGGTAATTCCCTGAAGACGAGGTGTGTAGTGTTTTTAACCACAGTGCCATACAGCTGTAATATTTGAGAACATTTGTTGCATTCAGATGTCTGGGTTTGTCTAGTAGGTTTGTCTAGATTTGTCAGATCTTTAGAAAAACTAAAGTGCTGTCTCAGTGGTTTTAAATTAATTTGTTCTTGCAACTGGGATTTAACAGTTCCTTTGAAGCAATTATTATTTTAGTACAAGTGTATATGAGAAGCTACCTGTCAATGAGTACTTGGGGAATCCTCAGTATGCAGATCACTGACCTGATAAACTGTAACAGCTCCGAGGGAGTCGTTCTGGTCTGTCGCGTCAATGAGTATTTAGGGACTCTTTAATATGTGGATTATTAGGACAGTAAAAACGTCTGCAGCCCATTGTGTCAGTGCAGCTGTTCCACATGAGTCTGAAGATACCACACAGCCTTACGGAAAGCTGTACAAAAGTAGGTGAATTAGCTTATGCAGTAGTCAAGACTTTACATTTAAAAAGTGATCTATTTTAATATTTTCCCAAATTAAGAAATTTAGGCATTGATCAACATACAAAACTCCCTGAGTTTTTCATTTTTTTAATTCCATATTTGGTGAACAAAAAATTCTGAGGTTGAATACTGTGCTGATTCCTCCCCTGCTGTCTACAATATAAGAAGTAAACAAAAAAAAAAGTTAGAGAAATTCTTTTATTTAGCAATGTCTATCCAAAGAAGAGGCCAGGAACAAGTTGTAACATAAATATTTTGAAAATCATTGTAAGATAAAGCAAATCTGCTAGCTAACATGGTCAAATCCATGTATGAAGTTGGATTCTTTGTATTGATCTCATAAGTATCAGAGACATGATTCAGATTTCAGCTTAATATTTTTTATTTTATTTTTCTTCTGTAATTGAAGAAAAATCAATGACTTCCTTAAAAGAGAATTCTGGGTCATACTGGAACGAGTAAAAGTGGTGTTACCTAGAACTTCATAGCCTGCTATTAAAATGCAAAGCTTGGAGAGTTTAGAGTAGTTGTGTGAGAAATTTAGACAGGAGAATACTCAAAATATCCACAAAATCTTGCTTTATGGTCTTGTATGCAGCTTCAGCCTACGTGCATCCTCATCCAGTCAGATCACCAAAATTCATTCACTTGAACCATTCTATAGGCTGTGCTTGCTGCTGTGGTTAACAATGGTTTTCCTTTTTCTTTGGAGCAGTGTTGGAACAGCTGGTTTCAGACACAGTTCAAGATGCTGGGATGTGGTAGATTTTATATTGTGTAACACTTGTTTAGCCTTTGTTGTTTAAGAACCGTCTGACACAAATTCCTTCGTCCAGAGAGGCCAAAAAGTGTGGATTTGGTTTTGAGTGCTGCACCAAGGAAAGTGTCAGACTCCTTGTCTCAGGCTGTAAGAGCATGAAAATTCTAGTTTTATATCAGCCAGTGTTTTAAATTCCAGGAAGCAGAAGCTGCTTTAGCTGTTTCAGTGCTTTAATGCAACATTGCTAATTTTTGTTACTGTTTTCTGTCCATAAGAAGAAATATATAATAACGTAGATGCCAAAACTGCATGTAATGAATACTATTAAAGTGGAATGTACGTGCAAAATTTTTCATGTTTTAAGAGTTACTGCAAATTTTGCGGAGTTTTTTTTCTAGATAATTAATAGAAGAAAATGCCTAGTACTGAACGTAAGGGGGAAACTGTTTTCAAATGGCGCTTACATCTAAAGGGATGTTGTATAGATGAAGCATGAAATTGTAGGTTTCGATGTCAGAATTTTAAACATGATTTTTCCATTTGTCAAAACCTAAAATAAAAATACAGTTTCCAAGTACATGTCCTAAAACTGCTGAAAAGCTGTCTGGTTTGTGTTGGTCCCTTTACTACTCTGTATCTGTCACAGGGGAAGGTGTGGAAACATGAGGAATACACATTCATACTAGTACTGCTAGAAAAAAAAAACACTATAAACATCCTCAAGGAGTCTGTAAATCTTTCCCCAGTGTTCAAACACATCTTAACTTTAATGTTTTAAGTGAACAAGGGAGAGGGAGAGAGAAAAGTAGTGCATGTCACTTAGAATTTTACTTTTAAAACAAAATCCAATCCCATCTCTTGTTTTACCATCCTTTGTAGAGTCATCCAGAATAGTTCAGTCTATTGTCCACTAAAATTTAAGACTGAAGTGGTTATGCAACTGCAGGTTTTAGATCTGAGAACAGTGGCTAGATTTGTGAGGGGTTTTTTTTGTTTGTTTGTTTTTTTACAGTTTACTGATAAGATAAATTTGAATTTTGCCTTTTCTGAATTCAGATTTGAGGAAACTGAAGATGTAGCGGTAGCGTTTTAAACACTGAATGCTAATTTCTGCCTCTTAAACTGAGGCAAGCTGTGAAAAGGAGATCTCTTTGGAGAATTTGTCAGCGTAAGTTTACACATTTGATTTATACTGAGGTTCTCAAGGTTTCTGAAGTTACATTTCTTGCTTGAAAAAATACCCTGTTACAGCTATCACTAATATTCCTAGAAAAATATCATATTGTATGTGATCATATTATCAACAATGCCAAATCAAAAATAGATGAAAACTAAGAACAATAAAACATTAATAAAATCAGCAAGTCACAGTGTTAGAACGACATGAAATGATCACATTGAGCAAACTATCGGGTTAACAAATAAACAGTCTGTATAAAGTATCACAAGATGATCATACGTTTAATTAAGAACTCCAGCTTCACGACTTTTCCAGAGTCAATTTATGATTGGAAGTTTGTGATGGACTGGATATTTAAATCAAACTCACTAATGCTTGTATTGTTATCTCAGTGCTGTTATAAAATTTAGTTAGGATAGGTTAATTGACAATCACAGTGAAATTCATACAAAAATACATTTCTAAGATGTACATAAGGCCTGCATCCTCTTCTTGCAGAGGTACAAAATTATAAATTGGAATAAATGTGGTCATGGCTTCGCTTTGTACTTCTGTTTTTGTGGGGGAAGCATCTGTGTGCTCTCTCTGTTCGGAAGAAGCACTTGCTGGGGAAATTGTGGAGAATTTTGAATGATGGCTTTCATGTGTTGAAGCAGACTGCTTCTATAAACATGGCACAGAAGGTTGTTTTATGGTTTTACTCAGATCCTTTTATAATCAAAATACAGAGTAAAACCAGATGTATATTTTGTAATAGCAGTGAAAACAGCAAATGTTTCAGGAGATACATGCAAGTTATTTTTGTCAATATTGTACTACATATGAATAATTCATTACTGAAATACTGCTATTATTTATAAATAAATAGCCATCTGCAGTGTCATACTTGATATTCCATAATCCTACAAATACTGACACCAGTGAGAAATGTTTTGCATGTCACTAGCTCAGCAGACCTATTCTCATGTTAAAAATACTGCTTCTAATTTAGAAAGCTTTTGGAGGCTGATCAACAACTTCTTCAGGTCTGAATTCAGCATATTTAGAATAGAAGTAACATCAGGTGGCTATATCTGTCAGGTGCCAATGATTGGTGTCACTTGTTCTACCCAAGAAACTAGAAAGAACGAGGAAATTTTCTATCACTGTAGGTGTTAAAACAGCATATTTACATTTGCAATCACTTCTGTTTTGATTTTCAGTTTTTGAGATGTTACAGTTCTTTGAGATTTTATCAAAATATTAGAGGTAAATTTTAATAAGAAGAGAGATGATCAAAGTTTTACTGTGATTTTAAAAAAGTTCAAAGTAGTCAAGCAAAATTGTCTATGGCATGAGGGTTATAGAAGAACCTACTTATTTCACCAGTTTGTTCTTAGTCAGGCTGCTATCTTGTAAAATCAGATGGTAAAAATGCAAAACTGATGCAGCATTACATACCATTCCCTAAGATTTGTCAGCTAAGTCTTTGTTTGACTCCAGCCAGTCTTTAAGAGCTGAAGGAACAGACAGTGACAGGGAAGTGTCAGCATAATTAGTGCTGCATGGCCATGGACCACTGTGTTGGAGTCTGGTTACCTGGCTGATTTTTACTGAAACTGAATGGTGCACTGTCCTTAGCAAACAAGACTTGTTGCAGTTGGTGCTGTTAGATAGCCATTCCCTGTCATGTTTAATGCCTTATGTAATTTAGCTTGCAAGTAACAAGGCCGTGCCTAGGTATTTTTTTCCAAAAGAAAAGGCAGAAATATGCTGGCCATCTGCCATGGGAAATGCTATTTTGATTCCTACTGCCACAACGAAGTCCAGCAGTATTGCATAGGTGAGTATGGCCAGTTTTCAGTGTGAGCGCTGATACCTTTTTTTGGGGTTGAAGTGACCATATTTCCCCGTTTAAGTGAATTTTCTCTTTAAATATAAATCACCTTGGCTACTTCTCTGTTGGGCTTAATCTGCACCCAGAGACTGGATCATGCATCAGACAGGAATAGCCACTTGTAGAGACTGAGAAGTTACGGCTCTCTACACATTCCTGATGTTGTGGCTGTTATGTTGTGTGGTTTCATGTCAATGCAGACCATCAACAACTCCACGTATTATCATAATCTCCAGGAAAGTTGCAGAACTTTGTTTCACAAGCATCAGTACTAGCGTTTCAAAAGAAGGAAGAAACATCAAATGCAACTGAAGATGGTCTTCCACTCACCTCAGGAGTAAGGGAGTACATCTTATACGAGCATGCACTTTATTTTACCCTCTCTTTCCTTACACTTCATGTAAACTGAGTAATGATTTCAACTTCTGATGCCAGTGATGAAATGGTCATTTTGCACATTGCAAATTTCAAAACCAGGCTAGATCAGATCTAATGTGTTTGCATAGTGTCAGTTACTACAGAAAGATCTCTATTGCCTGTTCCAGATACCTGCTTTGCCTTCATTGAGCATGCAGGTTTTATCAGTTAGGTTGTTAACACAAAACAGATCTTTCAATTAACTTTCCAGTATTTAAGGTATTTGACAAATAATCATCGTGATAACACATTGTCAGTCAACTTAATACATTTACTGTTACAGAATCATATGCACAACTGAGATCAGTAAAACTACTCTGACTGTTTTGGATCATATGTGTTGAAGCTACATGGGCTGATATTTAATAGTATCCATAAAGTACCTGTAGCAGAATTCAGAAATGCCTCTGTAAGCCCTGCTTTCTCTGAGCACTGCACACACGTTCATAGAAGAGGACGTGTGTACCCTTTCCATATTTATTATACACAGCATAGCTGAGACAGTTCCTTCTGTAAATATCTTCCGGGTGAGCCTGCTTTCTTTTGGTGGCAATTTTTTTTCATCACCTCAGAGATCTGTGACAGGTTGTCACTGTCTATGTGAGGATGTGGTATGAGACTGCATAGGAGCTCATAGGACTGCACGCAACTATCTACTAGAAGCAGATCTTGCTCTGCTGGAACGTAGGTGATATCAATTATATCCCTCTGAATGAACACCATTCCTGAGACTGACAGAGCTGTCAGCTGCAACTGCACCCACATTTCCACCATATTGTCAATGATTTAATTCTCCTTCTCTTCTTTGGGAAGGCATAGTTCATTCTTTATCCAACGAGAGACCCTTGGGCCCTTCCCTAAATGAATGATGCTTTCTGAGAAACACTGCTCAAAGGACCAATAATACAAATGTTCATGGGGACAGGAATTCGAAGGATAAAAAGAAGTTTGTTGCCTTGTAACTGTTTCTCCAGATTTATTGTCAAACATACGTTCACATTTTCAGGAATACTGGAACTGAGAGAAGCTAAAAGGATAGGGTACCATTTTATGGCTCCTGGATGACATGCAATGACAACAGCATTTATATCTGTTGTTATGATTAAAGGTAAAATAGCTGTAGATAACATTTGCCTATAGGTAGAGTGAAGTATGGTAGATAACACACCTTAATGAATAAACCATTACAGAACAGTTCATTAAGAGAACCTTTCTTTGTTCTGCCTGCCAAACGCTGTGCAACATAGCTTTTAAAAACATTAAGAGGCATTTCTAGTGAGAAATGAAAACTGTTTAACAGATTATGAGCTAAGTGACAAATTTGTCATCATCACACACACGCTCAAGACATATCCTATTCTGTACAACAGAAAAACTACTCTTTATGCAAATAAGGTGGAACAGCCTTTTACATGGGTTGAAGTTGCAGGTCAGAGGTCTTGGAGTCATTTGTGATTTCTTCTGTATGAAAGCCTTAACATTTGAAACGAAGTCCAAATACGAACCTCTTATTTTGATCACTGTTCTTCCCCCACAAATGTTGCTCTAGTAAAGCAAGATGACAAAATACTCAAATAATGTATTTCCAGATGCCTTCATTTCTGTTTATGTATGTACGAAAATATATTTGTGTAACGTTTAATAGGGGTTTTAATAAATGCTTGAAAATGGATTTCTTAATATGCTCATTATGTTTCTGAGCCTGCTAATTCTTTAAGGAAATGAAGAAAAAATAATGAAATGATGTTACACAGGTACTTAATTTTTTTTATCTCTGATACTACTCTGGTAATTAATGTCTGGTTTATGCAAACTAGACGATATCTCTTACTGGACACATTACTGTCAAGAAAATATTACTTGCCTTAATTATCAGTAATGAAGCAGGGATAAGCTGCTCACTTAGATATAATATATCTAATGACCTTTTCAGCTAGAGGTTGTGATGAAAGGTATCAGTTTCACAAATTATGCCTCATTCAGTTTCTGGCCTTTGTCTAGATTAATGTTTTGAGGATGAGTTTTAAAGTCAGACATAAATTGTGTTTGGTGTTTAAAATTGATTTAGTGTCTTGCTTTTAGTACATCATTTTCTCTCTTATAAATTACACCAAGCCTCATTTTTGTCTTCATGTTTCATTATGAAAGTCAATAGTTAAGTCTAGTCTTGTCTTACTAAGTACTGCTGTATATATAGAGAATAGTAACTGGCAGAGGAAACCTTAAATTAACATTGTAATATGAAGGTATATCAAGAATTTTGAAAAGCTTGTCTTCAGTTTTATTTATTTTTTAAAACTTTTTGATCAAAATTTTGCTTTCCTAGTTCTTAACATATAATCCAACTAAAATATATATATATATATATATATATATATATATATCTTTGCTAACTATTGTTATTGCTAGTCATCATTAGGAATGAAATAGTTAAGGTTAACCACTTACAACTTTTTCCTTTATGTACCCTATAATACAGTCATCTGATATGAAATATTTGATTAATAGTGTAACTGTGCCAGCCTGTGTGTACAGTGAATGTTGTTATTCCCAGGAGATGTTTCTCCATGTCTTTAATGACTCGGGTCAAAATGAACTTCTACTGATGTTGTATATTCAGTGAGCCGTTAGTCCATGGTCTAGATGCGATTAGGATTTGGCTGATTCATCAGTGACATCAAGAGTGAATCTAACAGTCTATTTGCTGAGAAGGATGATACAGCGCAGTGAATTTTGGTAAATCCTAAAATTTCAATGCACATGCTTACCTTTTAGAAAATAAGTTCTATTTTTGTTCTCCTTCTGTGACTAAGTCTGTATAAATTATTGTAGAATATATATTGTGTTGCTTGTGCGTCCCACATAACTTGGTTTCTGGCATTTGGATGTAATTTAGGAGAAATTCCCTAATAACCAGTTCAATCTGCAGTGACTATGAAAGGAAGATGTAGCATTGCCATACATTAGATCTTTCTGCTACACGTTGCAGTTGATCCCTACTTAATAAGCAGTACGTCCGTGGCTCAATCTAAGCAGTAAACATAAGGTTCATTAGTGTGACAGTTTGGAAGGGTGTTATTACCCACTGCCAGCTTTCGCTCCCGTAGCCAGCATTGTCGTTGGTTCCGCTATGGACTGCTGCGTTCTCCTAAATAACCGAGGCCATTGCAGCACTTAGGGTAGGCGTTCTTTAGGTCTCAGCTCAGATGTGAAACAGGTTGTCCGCTGAGGTGACGAGAGGCCACAGAGTAATGGCGCCAGTCTTTTTTAATGCTGAAGATTTCTGATTCCCCGGGAGGAGTTAAATTTTGGCCTTTGTGGTGAATGGCAACAGGATGTTGAGACAACGGCGTCTGACAGGCCTCACGTTGTGCTGGCAGCTTGCACTGCTTTCAGCCTGACTCTGGGTCCGTAATGCCACAAGGAGGTCGGAAAGCTTTGGCTTTTATCAGAACTCTTTTCAGTTTGGCCCAACAGACAAAAAAAATCCATCGGTAATGCAGGTGGTGGGTCAGAACCACAGTGTGATTCCAGACAAGTAAACCCCACAGATCTCAGGCTCAGCGGAGAGCAGGGAGAGCAAAGCAAATTGTGCTTTAGGGAGCCTGGGAGAAATGTAGCGGGTGCAGGAGGAATTAATCAACTGATCCCTACTCACCTCAACCAAAGAAAAGATGAAAGGCTGGATGCAGGAGGCAGCCCTTTTCTTACCATGAAGGCATTTTTAAAATAGCTCATTCCCCAACCTGGACAGAGTGCGATTTCCTGCTCTTTTGCTATTGCTCTTCAGAGAAGAGTAGTCTTCTCCCGATCTGTATAGAGAATTATTTTTTTTTCTCCTCAGAGATCTGTAAAACATTTGGCAAGTTCTCGGTTTCTTGTACTAGGAGATACAAGGGTTTCAGAAGAATACGAGCATGCATGAAAATAAGTATGAAGATACGCTGACCACTGCTGCAAATTAAAGCCTAACTAATTGATCACTATTTGGTGATGGGCAAAACAAAGTCCATTAGACTGAGCCCTCCCACTCCCTGAAAAACACTGGAGAGCATTCTCCATTTGAATTTTTGGTTAACTGAGGTACAAACATTTTCTCTCTGATCAGTTACAGAACTTGGTACCATCTGCTGTTACTGATAATGTCTCCGTTTAAACACAGTCAAAATACAGAGACCTAGCGAGAGAGTACTCACACCGTATGCTTTCCTTCTGCATGAATCGCAGAAAATTCTTGTGGCTGTACCTGAAGGTCCTGAGTGGAAAGGGCTCTTAGGGCTCCCTGCGTGGAAGCTGGTCTACCACCTTGGCCTTTCTGCTAGACACAGATGCAAACTTTATGACAGCCTTTCTCTGAGAAACATTTGCTGTGTCTTGCTTCGGTCTTGGTTCACGTGCCAGCTACAAAAGGCAACTGCAGGCCAGATCAGGGAAACACTGAAAACCATCACTGTATTAAAAACTTGAAGGGACCTGTGCTGCTCTTGTAGTTACATGAGGTAGCTGTTTCAACCACTCCAGCTCCAGCAAAGTGGCTGGAGTGCAGGTTAAATAGCTGATGCCAATAACTAAATTAGATATTCTCAACAAAACCTGACTTTAAGATAAAAGTCACAGTGGTTCATTCTCAGCTGGCCTCAATCTACCCCCCTGCCTGTGCACCCAGAATTAACCACAGGACTCCTGCTGGTGTTAAAGTTAATTTAAATGTAAATCTAGATTAATCCCAGATTTAATCCCATGTTCAAAATGTTGCACATTATATACATTCTGCTTTTATAATGCCAACTGGAGACCTAGGTCTATAATCTTTCTCAAAAAAATATTGGCAAAAGTAGGGGACTATTTAATCGAAATCTGTGTGTAAAAGATTCCGAATTTTACTGTTGATTATTAACTTTATGAGGCTAAGTGTAACTTTTAATTACTGTAAGGTGGAAACATCTGAGAAGTAATACTAATAGGATGCACCCCAAAGAAGAAAACATGAAAATGATTTATAACACGATAAAGGAACATGTAATAATGAGACTGAAATTTTGGGAGTATTTTAACCTTTATAATATTATTTTGAAACCTTTGAACTGTGACTACATAGTGATAAAAATGAAGGTTGTATTAAATGATTGCTTCATGACCCAAAGCTGCAGTAATAGGTTACATTTACGTGTAGCCTATCAATAGAATTGAGATACCTGGAAAACAAAAATCAAAACATTTGAAAATCATTTCAATATTAGTAGGTTTAATAATATGGAAGTCCTTTGTCATTGTAGTTGAAAAGATGTACATACATTTCTAATTTTCTGCAATTTTCTGTTCTCTGATACGTATTTATGCTAATATGTTTCTATCTTCAAAATGTTTTAAACGTTATTATTGCAGTGATCAAAATATATCCAAAGGTTAGATGCTTTTCAAAGTGTAAAATAAATCGTATCATGGAATGCATTACAATTTTAATTTCATGATTACTTCACAATAGCAGATAAAAAGATTTTGGAATGTTGAATTTCACCAGATGCCTTTATTGGATTTTAACCTATTTTTTTACAAAGTGCTCTCATCATCTCATTGAAGATGAATTATAATCTTCATTGTTAGGCAATCATGGATTAGTTTTCACTGTTTTTCAGTTTACAGGCATTTGTTGAGAGAATATCTTCTTTATATGAGGAGTGAATATATATTTAAACATTTTTTCCAAATTGTTATGAAATGATTAAAGAGCATGCATTTTGTTTTAGTATTCTTTTATCATTATTTGAAATGGAAAGTGAACCATACATACAACTAGAAATGTTACATTATCTGCTGAAGAATTATGAACTCAATTAATTATAGTTTTTGTGTTTTTTTAAGTAATGAAAGATCATGAAAAAAAAAATGATGTCCATTGAAAAGGGTGAGGATCTGTGTCCCAGTGAGTTATGTATTTGTGTACTAATAATCTCTACATTTACATTGGAAGCATTAATTGATTTTTCCAGTTTTAAGACTTCTTATGTGGATAGGCAAACATGGAAAGGATGTATGCCTAAATTTATTTTCTTTAAGTACAGCTTAGCTTTTCTACTTGTTCATATATAGCAGCACAGTGGAACTCCTACTTTGACTTCTAATAGGAGCCATTAGCCAGTAAGGTCTGCGGTATCTTAACCTCCATGAGAAGTCTTCGTATAGCTCCTCTTCTAGGAAGATTTGGGTGCTGATCTGTACCATTTAAAATCTTCAGGGATCAAAACTGGATGCAAAATAAAGGACCGTCTTAAAGAGTATCAGGTTTTTCACAAACACCTTGTTGTCCTCCAGAAGGTTTAAAATCATTAGTGTGGTAAAGAAGTCTCCTCCAAATTTTCCTTTAAAGCAAATAATTACTTACTGTGTAAAAAACATACTGATAAAGACAGAGCTTTTACTGTGGAGGTACTCAGAGATAGATAGGCATGTTTTAAAAAAAAAAAAAAAAAAGGAAAAAAGAAAAACAGAAAGTCAGACTTCGGTATCAAAAATACTCCAACATAAATCAGAAAAAAAAAAAGTAGAAGAAGAGGTAGGGTAGGTAGAGAGCAGCAATCATATTAATGTTTTTATGCGTCCCTCAAAGGAGTGTATTTGAAACAGTATTGTTTAAAAGGGAAAGATGAGTTAAAGAAAATACAAAACTATGATTGTGAAATTTACTTTTACAGATTTTCTGGTATTATAACCATAGATAGAAACAAAAAATGTATTTATTTCTATATCACTATGAAAAAAAAGGCTGGCAATAATGAATCATGAAATTGCAAAATACATCTTAATGAAATTTTAAAAGATGGTTAAATAAAGGAAACAGTTTCAATAAGGAATTCATTTTGGAAAAGGAAAGATTAAAATAAGCTGGCATTGACTGTGTATTCAGGTTGATTTCAGGGTCCATGAAGCATTGCTATAATACAGTATTTGTAAAAACAACTTAAGTTTAGTTTCGTGGTTGAAGTGGAATGTAGTGTTATTTTTAGGAAGGGAAAGATACTCCAAAGTTGATACTGAATGACAGAATACAGGATGTAATGTGTGTGGTACTAAGTGAAGTTAGTGAAAACTAACGTCTTTCAATTAAAAAAAAAAAAATGGCCCATTAATCTTGAAAAAGGTATTAGAAACAGATTAGAACTATGCAGGTAAAGCCAGTTGTATGAATGAATTAATCTAAATTTGTAACAGAAGAAAATGCTGATAATTTTGTCAGTTGTCTTTCCATTTCCAATAATGTGCTATGTGATATTATCTGTTTTGTGATAAGCTTTAAATATTAACAAATATTGGGAAATCAGACTGGTCTCATTTCTTTTGTAGGGGGTGGTATGTCCCCAGGTTAAAAAGGGAATCAAAAAATTCCTCAAACACCAGTTAAAGTCTCCTTTAGCTCTCAAGGTCCATGAAACTTTTTTTTTTTATTATTATTTTCCTCTTGCAGAAATTAAGTATATATGTAAGTATGAGCAGAACAGAATGTCTGTTCCTCTCTTAGCCATAAGAATGAGTAAAAGCCAAATATTTCAATAGATCTTTGAAATGCAATATGTTCCTCGTTGTACAGGAGGATGAGTACTGTTTATAATCTTTGTTCTAATGTCCCTGTTTCTTCAAGCATATCTTTTCAATACTTAGTGATTGATTAATTTGATCTGCAATCACAAGGAAGCCATGAATACATAGCTTGAACCAGTAAAAAAAAAAAAAAAAAAAAAAAAAAAGTCAAAACTATGCAAACCTATGCATTCTTTGAGCTTGCATTCCACATTCTGAGGGACTGCATTTGAAAGGAAGTTACATGCAGGTGAGCAGAAGCTTGCTTCTACTGAAGAATGTACAGCAAGTTTACCGATCCCATTACTTGCCACAGATAGTGTTGGACCTGGTGCATCTGTGAAGGAAAACTGGTCCTTTCCATTTTCCAGCTGAATGCTGTGTATCTCATCAGCGTATTGGGGATCTGAACATTGTGCAAGTATGATCATCCATCTCAGGATGTGAGTCATTCTGGCTGGTGCCATTAAAGCCATGAGGGGACAAATGGAATACATTGTTTCAGTAATTTCTGCCCAGTTTTCCAAACTGATGGAAGATTCCAAGTTGGGGAGGTTTATTTATTTTTTGTCTTTCTAGAACATACACAAGAGTACAAATAGCATTTCCAGAGTTAAAAGGAAGACCAAGTATAGTGAAAGACATTTCATCCTAATTCAGTACTCGTTATGGAAGTGTCCATTGGACTGAACGTTGTATAGTTTGTAGCAATAACTGATCTTGCCCCAAAGACATTTCCATTTAGGATAGGCATTAAGAGCTGAGGGAGAGAGATCATCCAAACGTGGAGACACAAAGTAGTACTTAGAATTCCAGAGTTAGTTTTTGCAGAGCTAGGAACTAAACAAGGAACTTCTCCAGTCATGTCTGATTTTCTTCATAAGAAAAAATGCATTTACTTCTTGCTGCAGTCTCATATAGTAAAAGTTGCCTAGCAGTAATTATATATTGCATATTGACATCAAAACTCTTGGAATGATGGATGAGCCAAAAACCTGATATTTAATCTGAACTAGTAATCCATGATTTCATGAGTCAAAAAGTTCCTCTCAAAGCAGGTGTATGTTCCCTGGCAGGACTCATCCTCTAGAACTAGCATCTAAAATATTCCAGCTTGGCCTCAATTAAGAGGTATTTGCACATGAGTTACAAAATGGTCCTATTTAACTGTGTTGGTTTTTTTTCCTTATGTATTATATGAACAACATGTAGAAATGTCTGCGGAACTGCAGTGTTAATAGAAATATACCCAAATACTTTCCCCCCAATATTACACCATATTAGTTGAAACCTAAAATGAAAGCGTGCTTCATTGGTGCCATATTAATGCCTTTATGAGTACATATACTTAAAATATATATGTCAGAAAGGGTATTGGTTAAATATTTTAAATAAGTCTTTATAGTATCATTCGAGCAATGTCAGATTCAATTTTTATTTTGAAAGATTTTGTTGGAATTTAGTCTTTGAAAATATTAATAACAGCTTACAGCAGGTAGGCTATAAAATAACACTGTATGCTGTCTATTTAGTTTCTGGTTGAAAAAGCACAGCAGTACTTTAGTTCATTACCTTTGAAAAAAACAGTAACAAGATAATACAGCTGCCTCTGATTAAGATGTAAATTCTTTCTAATTAGAATGTAAATTCTTACATTTAAATGAAGACATCAATTGTCAGGATGCCATATGATATCTTATTCCACCTTGCCTGAATGAAGCCCTCACTGTTCATCTATGGCACTAAAATAGTTTTGCAATCCCTTTGTTCTCTGATTCTTGTAATATTCTCTCTTCATGTTCCCTTTACACATTGCTTTTGTTTGTTTTCCCCCTGCATCTGATATTGTTGTGTCTTGGGATTTTGCAGAAATTTGGAATGAAAATTGAGTTCAGTCAGTGCCAGTATTTGCTTGTGCCTCAATTACTTCTGCTGAATTTTCCTCAATGCAAATCAGGCAGGTTGCATAAAGTGGTGCATGTATTTGAAATAATTAATTTTCCGTAAAATGATGGATCAAGTCCAATCAACCTTCGTGAAATCTAAATAAAAGAATAGAGAATTAGAAATTAATTAACATTTTGTGTTGCTAGTACTTTATTATGCAGTCTAAACTATAAATAATAAGTTGGGTTTTTGATCATAACTTTTTATTATGAACTGTTGATGATAACCTTTGACATAATCATCTTGTTAAAATATATCAGTATAAGTACACTAACATAAATTTAATGTCACAAAAGGCATTGTAAATTAATAACATATCTTAAAGTAGAAAATTACAAGGTACAGAGAGTTTAAGAATTGACCCATTAATTATTTTTGCATGTAAAACTCCCCTCAAAGTTAAACCAATATGTATTTACCAGTTGATTTTAAAGGTGTATAATTCTGTTGTTAAATTAAATCAGGCCATAATAATTAATCATGTTACCTGAGAACAAACTATCATTGGATTTTATTTCTTGTTTTGGCAACCTGTTTTTAATCAAATACCTATGTAGGAAAGGTGTATCTTCTTACTAACACACAGCTTCTGTTGCTACTCAAAATCATTCTTCCTTTCCCGACATGGGAAAGGAAGAATACACCTCCCATGAGCTGTATTAATTTTTAGTAAGTATTTTCTACAGAGTGCTTCCTGCAAATAAAATTATGTTCATAGCAAATTTGGTCCCAGGTAGTTATTTTTTTGGTGAAATGACACCAATCTTAATATAAATGGCAAAAGATATTTTGAGCTAGCACAGATATATAATCAATGGATGTGTTGCATAAATATTATTCATAATATTATTCGTAATAACTTTGTGTACAGAAAGGTATACTTATGAACAAGTTTGTAGTAATAATAAGTTTGTATAATGCCTCCAGTTAGATTAATATGTCTGTATGTACTTAATTATTTATATCTATAAAAATGCACTTAGATTTACTTAAAATATGAAACCTAATGATCAAGAAAAGTTCAGTGCAGTTTTTAAAAGTTAGAAAATATTCTTGTAATAATAGTTGGTTAACAATGGTATTCACATCATTTATAGTTTAAGGGTGCTTGCCATAATACCTTTCATTAAGAGTATTGAACTAGTTTTCCCAAACTGAATTGTAGCAAGTGTTGCTTTAGTAACAACCACAAAGACTGAGCTTGTTGGTTAGCAGAGTCATCAAAGAGTCTCTAATGTTGTGTTTTTTTTTTTTAAATTGTCACAAGCAGAACAGCATAATACATGAGAAAAACATGACTTACTGAATACAAATATTTATTTTTCTCCCTTCAATATCAAATTTTCTTATATGAGATACAGTTATAACACGCTTATAACAATCTCATCAAAATATAAAATTAAATACAGTCTTTCCAATTTCTTTTACTCAGTTAGGAACTATAAAAATGACTATAACTTGTAGGTCCAAATATAGCACTTATTTTGCAATTCTCAGAGGTAGCACACACACAAAAAAAATCCTGTGAAACCTCCAATCATGTAAATGGTTAATCAGTTTACATGCAAGTGGCTTTGCGTTACTGAGCAACAAAACTGTGCATTAAATAATTTGCAGGATGAAGTTGTATTATTTATATATATAAAATTTTCAGTTCACAAGAATAAGGATATCTTATGCATGATAATCTGCAGTACACTACTAATAAATTTGAGTATCTCAAGAGAGTCTGACAGTTTTTACAAAAGAGATATTGAAACGTTGAACTTGTAAGTAACATAAAATAGGTGGGGTAATGTATTGTCCAGTGTCTGTCCTCAATATTATCATTTAAGAGAAAACTGGTGTAATACAGAAGTATTTTACATGGAAAACTTACTCTGAATTCAGTTTGTCATCCAGAGGCCGAGTTTAGAAGAGAACTGTAGTAAATGGGAATCTCTACTGTTACGATGCTATTTGTCTGGGGGTTTGTTTTTAGTACTCCTTTAAAGAAAATACTTAGTTGGAGTAAGTACATTTAATTGAATGAATTTTGTTGAAGGAAAGAATACGGAATGGTCTTGAAGAAACTCAATGATTTCAGCTAGGGTTACTTGATACCAGCTAAGTGTTAAGAAATTGCCGTGTGTTCGGTATGTGGCAGAGAAAACAGACTCGTTATTTTTTCTTTCAGGATGACTAAGTGTACAAATACAAAATATGTATGTACTTGGATACCACATTTATATATGTGCTATTCTAAACAGATAATAGATTAGCATTGGGTTTCATAATAATTAATAATTCTCTTTATGGGCTAAGAGTAAATAACTGATTGGCTTGGTGTGTATATTGAAAGTGGTACAAAGTAAGGTATTTTCATCTAATTGAAGTAACATCCAAGATATAGATGACACAGTGACAAAAAAATGTCATATTTAAAATGAGCTTCATATGTACAGTAAGTTAGATTGCTTTCATATGTAAAATGACTGTAGAAACTGAGCAGATTTTAGGCTCTGGGGGGATTTGTTAGAGAAATAGCAAATGGCATCATATAGCATCAAATGGCAATTCTCCCTCTGTTGCTTTCTTCCCAGAAAACATCTTGTGATGTATCTAGGAGATAGAATTTTATAAACCACAGTCACAGTTACTTTTTTAAATATAATTTTAGGTATTTTTCCAAATGAGAGGTGCAGACAGTAAAAAACAGTTCCTATAAACAGATTATGTACTTTCAGATTTCCTTTAACCCTTTGATCTAAAACATCTAACCTGTACTGAGCTCCACTAATGCTTTGTTTTAGAACCCACAATAAGGTGATGGAGATTTACTTCTTTTTCTGCAACGTAGTGATTTGTCCTGTATCTCTTCCTTCTTGAATCTGTATCCAAGGTACCTTTATTGTTTTTTGCTTCATTCTCCATTTCATTTAGATATTTTTCTCTAGAGGAAAAAAAAAAAGTTGCCTCTCACAGTTTGTTCTTTTTATCAGCTGGACCAATGTGACATTCATCGTAGACATTGTAAGTTACATCTCTACAGCTTCCCTTACAATCCAAGTCTGTATTTGTTCTTTTCCTGTGAAAGGAATCCCAGACTCTCCTGTTCCTGCAAGATTCTACTGCCATATCAACGGGATGTTTTAAAGTGTAAGCTTAATAAGTTTGTGGAAGTAATCTTATTTATATCCTGCCATTAACTAATTAAGTTTTCACCTTTAGTAAGTTCCAGAATTGGTCTACCTTTTGTGGCTAGCCTATAGTCTCTATTTTTATAGGCTGCTATGTTACATTTTCTGATGAATCGTATCTCAGCTGTAATTACAGTCTTCACTGAATACCTCAGTAGGATGTGTCAGCAGAGAAGGTGGATTTCATTCTGAGTCATACCAGGCTCCTATCTCTCACTCTATGACAGTGTCTTTCATGGATAGATCTTCCTCAGTTCTGCCAAAAAATTTCATCAGCTACTGTCGTGTCTTGCTTTAGAGGTTTCCTCTTCATGTGATATTTTTAATGTTCTCAACGCTGAGACGATGTCACTGCAGCAACAGCTGTGTAGCTAAGTTTGATGTGGCCCCCTTGCCAAGGGATAGGATCTCTTCTCTCCCTCCACCCCCCAAATTACTTTTTAGTGTATGACATCACTAGGGGCCAATGCTTGCATCTTGAGGGCTCTTTTCCAAAGACACGTCTTCTATATGGCTCAGCACCACCAAGATCAGCTTAGTCACATTTCAGTGCTGTCTGTATTAGACCCTCCTGTATTGCTACAAAAGTCCTCCAGGCTATTTTGACTATATCTGCAAATCAGTTTTTTGTAGTAACAAAAGACTTGTTTTGCCTCCTGGTGTTATTTTGTCACTACTTAAATTGATAAGAGAACTTTGTAGAGCAGAAGTGTCATTGCAATCAGTTTTTAGAACACTTAAGCTAACCTTCGGGTTGAATATCAGTCTACTTCCCTTTTTACAACAGAATCGGTAGGTTTGGGGGAGGGAGGTTGTTCTGAATTCTGAAATATTTAAATACTTCATGAAACGATTTTACTTGTCTCCACCAAGAAACTGCAAGGCAAACTGCCAGAGTTTATTGTAGTAATCATTTGTCTCTACAGTTGGTGAGGAAACAAAGACATTCTGCCATATTAATAGGGAAACATCTGCCCTTCAAAAGAGAGAAGTCTGATTAAATAAAAGAGAATAACTTATACTGTCAGTATGAGAAAGAGTGTGGAATAATTAGTGAGAAATTATAGGTCAGGTGTAGGGTTTCTGTGACATTTTTGGTCCCTTTTATTAATCCTGCCAGTTTTTGCCAAATGTAGGCATAGATAAGAACTTCAGTATAAACTCTTGGTTTTGCTAGACCTGTCAAAGACATCTGAAAGATTCAAAAACTATGTGATGAAAAAAATCACACACTATGATCTTTACAGCAAGATTCCCCTTACAAAATGATGACTACCTTTTCTTTCTCCACAGTCACAAGAAGAAAACCTTTTCCTTCACATATTGCATTATGCAAGACAGAATGAATTAAATTCATGTTTATGATAATTGTGTTATCTATTTTACTTAAAGTAGAGAGGTGGTGGAAATACAAACATATTTTAAGAGGTTATGGTAGAGTAAATGAAAGCAGTGCTGAGTCTATGAATAAATCATGGTAAACACCGTTAAGGCACTTGTTTTGGACTTAGGTAGCCTTTATTTGCCTAATATGAACATTAGGTTTGGCTTTTGCATATATAATGCCCAGAATATGTTCTCAAAAAGCTATCTTCTGAATAAACATGGTGAAATTACTGATACAAGGACCCAACACGTTTTAAAATAGAGTTTAAAATGTATGCAGGGTAGAAGTGACATTGAAACAGTCTATTGTGACATTTGCTTTATTAATTTTTTTAAAAGTTGAGAGGTGGCTTCAGAATTATGTAAAATAATAATCAGTATTAAGTAATGAAGCTCTTTATAAATAGGCAGAGCTTCTGGGCTTTTTTTTTTTTCATCTTGTTGGTGGATTTGTAGTCAAAGAATTAAGGCAGCCACTTCAGTAATGCAGCTTTTACCAAGTGTGAATATCCATCACCACCTTCCCCGTTACCATCAACCAGACTGAGTCCATCAGCCTGCATTATTGCTATAAAAAAGAAATTGAAGCATTAGGAAATTGCTGAAGCACAGGAAATTCTGGCTGAATATGAGAGGGCACTTCTTCACTGTGAGGGTGACAGAGCACTGGAACAGGCTGCCCAGAGAGGTTGTGGAGTCTCCTTCTTTGGAGATATTCAAAACCTGCCTGGATGCCATCCTGGGCGATGTGCTCTAGGTGATCCTGCTCAGCAGAGGGGTTGGACTAGATGATCTTCAGAGGTCCCTTCCAACTTCGACCTGGGATTCTGTGACTCGGTGATTGGGAATTGAAAACAGGGACTTTACTCACTGAATTATGACGTATATGCAAATAATACATGGCCTGATTTTAAAGAAATCACTTACGTAGAGAACTGTATGCCTACATTACTTTGTGGATTTTAATTTATTTTTTTTTTATGTAAGTTTGCAGAAGTATGTAAAAGAAATCAGTAAAAACTCATCGAAAGCCTAATGCAATGTTACATCTAAATAAATTATTCCTGGCCCAAAACTACATATACAGCTTTTAGACATTTTTGGTTTGTGTTTATGCTAGTCATGAAATCACAGAATCGTCTAGGTTGGAAGAGACCTCCAAGACCACTGAGTCCAACCTCTGACCTAACACTAACAAGTCCTCCACTAAACCATATCCCTGAGCTCTACATCTAAATGTCTCCTGAAGATCTCCAGGGATGGTGACTCAACCACTTCCCTGGGCAGCCCGTTCCAGTGCCTGACAACCCTTTTGGTAAAGAAGTTCTTCCTAATATCCAACCTAAACCTCCCCTGGCGCAACTTTAGCCCATTCCCCCTCGTCCTGTCACCGGACACATGGGAGAGTAGACCAATCCCTACCACGCTAGAATCAGAAGAAGGCTTTCTAGTCTTTCATTTCCATGGCAGTCTGATTTATTCTTTTAAATTTCTTTACTTGAACTGTTCTATTGAGATTCTCCTCTGTTGCAGCCATTGAAGCAGTCCAGCACTGTTTGGCTGTGATCTTACATGGAAGAAAAGTGAAGGTGTAAAAAACCTTTTTTAGTACTTCTGAGATCAGTCAAAAGAGAAGACAATTAACGAAATACCCTTTCCAGAATTACATGACATAAATTCAGATAAATAGGAATGAGCACTTACATCCTTGTGAACGTGCAGGCTAAGGAGATACTCAGTACCCAATAGTAGTAGTGACTCTAAGTGCACCACCACATGCATATTTATATATGTAGATACTGCTCGAGGAGCTTATATAGGGTTAATTATATAATTATTAATTATATATATATTATTAATATTAAATTAATTATATTATATAATATAATTGATATTATATATTCAAAATAAAATTTCTTTCACATAAATGTTTTGTGTTTGGATCCTAGGTGAGTGTTAGTGCAAACATAGATGATCATGCAGATGATCATGCAGATGATTCATCTATAGTGAAATTCTAAAAGTTGATAAAATGGTTCGTGCATATTGCCATACAATACAGAAATCTTAATGAAACTCTATGTAATGACCCACCCCCTATGCTGAATAATTGATATGTAATCATTTTGCTCTTCCATGATAATGTGCTGCTGTAGCAACCTCATAGAACTGTAGAACAGCATCCGCCCAGATCTAAGCCAAGAACATGTACTCAGTTCAAAATTATGAAAATAATTAAATAAAAAGCATGTAAAAATCAGTAAAGTTTATCCATTTTAATTCACCTAGATGTTGTCTTTACTGACTATTACATTACTAAAATGATGTGTTGTTAAGTTACGTGTTTTGCACAGTATCTTTCTTTGTCCTCAGTATTTATTTAACACATAGGAGGCAGTAATTATAGTCCAGAAGTCCAGTTGAGAGCATCCAGCTATGCAGGAAGAGGGAGGTGCAGTTTTTGGAACTGAGCAATAGCAATCTGAGAGGTATGTTTTCAGCATCTCGGTTAAATATGTTTCCTCACCTTCCCACATGCATTAAATTTCAGTTGTCAGTTCATTGCTTTGCTGTGGGTGTCTGATAGAGTAAGAGTCAATGACTGTTCTTGAAAATGAAACTTCTTCCACTCATGGAAGCTATTTGCTCTCAAAGAACTGAGACTGATTAGCGAACACCTCAGGCACAGCCACCTGAGCCCCCATACTGATCTAGAATATTTTTCTTAGATGCTATAGACACTGTGCATGAATCCAGGTTTTGTCTGCTTCTAGATTGCTTGGCTTTTCTGAGATCAACATCTAATATGAAATGGATGATACTTTTTGAAGAGAAGATTTTTTTTCACTGTTTTTTGAAAGAGACGTTAAGGGGAGGAGGTGGGATACTTTGAGTCAGTTTCTTAAAGTGATTTACATCTGCAAATTGTGCCAGATTTCCACAGAGTTCGGCTCCCATTCTTACCAGGCTTAAAGGAACCGGCTGTGTTTACAAGGATTCAGCATCTCTTAGATGCAATGAAATATGATGGGTACTTCAGGTTGACTTTCTAGGATCTTCATCAGGAAAGTTGAGTAAGGATTTCCTATGAACATTAGGTCATTTTACTAAAGATTTTTACAGATTCTAATTAACATTTGAATTTATTTTTTTTACATAACTTACAGTATGTGCAGCCACTGAAGATGCTCTAAATAAGCAGTAAACTATTTTAAACCTACACATACTGAATATTTCTGCAAATCTGAAGTATTTGAAAATGCATTATGAAATAGGCTTTTTCTTCTAGGAGCATGTATGTGTCCCTCTTAATGCAAGCATTACAGCATATCAAAATAAAGACCAATCCACACGCATATTTTAAAATGTCAAGCTCGTAATGAAAACATTAGAAATAAGCACGGTTTCACTGATCAAGCTCTAGCTTGACAATGTCAATAGTGAGCAGAACTATCACAACACAGTTTTGAAATTGCCTTATCTCTAACTGGGAGTCAAAATATGATTGTAGGATTCTTTAAAAAAATGTGTTGTTTCTACTTTGAATTTGCTACAGGAAGGGAAAAACAAATACCAGCTTCTCCCATTCTTGTCTGATTTGTCTCATGTTTTATGTGAATTACCCCTTTCATTTACTTAAAATTGTGGGTATTCCAGACAAACTATGCTTGTAACTTATGATGTCATATCCATAGAAAACACTTTTCACTTTGTATGCGAGGTATGACATGAGGAGGTGGTCGCTAGAAGGACTAAGTTACAAATAATGCTAGTAAAATTATGTGATCTTTCATTTCCATGAAGGTATGCTATGGATGACTGGGTGTCTTCTTGTGCTTCTCATTTTTCCCTCTGTTTTTTCTTTTACTGTACACATGCTTGTCATTTCTCGCAAGCTATTCATGCCAAACCTATTTAGATGATCTTTCCCACACATCCAGTATTGAAATGAGATACGTCTATTTTTATTCTGTTAAAATAAAGTCAGCAGAAAACTACTTAGAGGTTACTAAACTGGCTGTCAAAATAATTGTGATCTTGTCGACGCTATTAATAATTTTCTACAAGCACGACATAGTATTAGAAATAATGAAATTATTTTTTAAATAACCAGACTGGGGGTTGACGGAGAAATGGCAAAGTTTGGTATTATGTCATGTGTTCGTGCACCTAGCTGCCCTACACCTTGCTCCTACTGTCCTAGTGGTTTTTTTCTTTATTTCCAAGTGTTTATGTGAAGAGAGAAGCGAGCTTGTGTTCTTCTAGCAGATGTGCTAGAGGAACAGTAGTCTCCGAGTGGGAGTTATCATGCCCACACATACTGCTGCTGATCCTACTTCATCCCACTTACCGCTGTATTTTCATTATAAGCTTGGATTCTGTTTCCCTCTGTATTACAAGGATGTTACAGTTCTTTATTCTTCACTGACAGCTGGCAACAGGTAATGCTGGCTGTTATTTTGTTCACCCTAGTGAAGCACATTCATTTCCAAATATAACCATGTTTTGTTTGCTGTATTTTGTTCTTGGTGTGGTTGAATGCCATCCTTGGAAAGATGTGCATTGAGCTAGTATTGAATAAGTGGCTTGCCTTCGGCATTCATGAGTAAATTCTGTAGTTTTTGTTTCAAGGCTTTGACATGTCATCAAGTGTAAATCTATTCTAATGCCAAAATCCCTCTTGATGTCTGATGCCAATCAGTAGCTTTTCATCTTGAAAAAGGTAGTGAATAATTTGCCCCGTGGATATTACACAGATACCATATATGGTGAGGAACAAAGAGGGGAATCCCATACCCATTTTTAAATTCAAATAATCATGTTAAACCAGTTTGCTTTCCTAAATACCATTGGTAGTCTGGTACATTTTCTCGCTTTCAAGTGAATATTGAATACTTGTCTAATTTGCATATTTTCGATGTGTGGAAACAATATACTCTTTCTGCTGCAGTATTTTATTTCATGAGTAGTAGCCAACATGCTAAAATATGTGAATTATATTACATTTGTTATTTTAATAGCAAACTCAAATCTTTTACCTCCTTCAGCTTCATTAGTGGGTTTTTCGAAGAAAAAATAAATAAAAGGCATTTGCTGTATAGGAAGGTCAACATTTGCTTTGTGAACGCAGTTTGCGCCCATGATTTTGAATTTCAATGAACTGTAAGCCCTAACAGTGTTGAATTAAAGGCATAAAACACTGTAGTTCACTCAAGAGCTCAAAAGTATGTAATTTCTTTCCTTACAAAGGAGGCCTACTGAAAACCTAATGAACATGTTTATGTAGTTGAATGGCACTCATATAGTTTGTACTCTGAAGAAAGAAGCAAGCAGAGCTTTGTACTTAACTCCTTTTCAGTCCGAAATATTACAAGATTTTAGGGTACACAGGGACTGTTGTGATTATATAATCTGACCTCCTGCATAATGCAGGTCACAGCATTTTACACAGTAATTCCTGCATCGGGGCAGATAAATTCTTCAGCTGGAGTGAACATTTTGTGCTCAGCGTGATTGCTTTAAACTGCTACCTGATCTTAAATCTTATATTAGTAATATTAGTAATACCAGTGCTATAGGACGTTTTCCTTATAATTTGTAATGATCTTTAACCTTTCACCCAAAGTGACTCAAAACAGATTGCATACCTTAATTAAACTTCAAGATATCAGTATTTAAAAATGACAAGTCATGTATATCATTTTCAGTGTAGTCAGGGAATTTAAACTCGTAATCTTCTAGTTTAACCAATTAATCGTAAAAACATTAATTAGCTGATTCACTAACTAGTGATGATTTTAGGCTGAAAAATTCTAATCGTAATTATAGTAAATGGATTTTGTCAGGTTTAAAAACTACTTAAAATTCCAGTAAAGCCAAACTGCTATTTAAAAGTATTTGTTACTTGAATATTGGGGTTCATGTTCTCTTTCTCAAATCTCCAAGGGTGCTGTATTACATGCTGTATGCATGCATGGGCTGCCTTCACGCATAAGAGATATCGAAGAACTTTTAACAACTATGTTTATACGGGAAATCATCCATGTATCATTTAATTGCAGCATTCATTAAGGAATAAAATGCAATAGCTGTCCAAACCCTAAAAAACTAAAGGTTTATTTTGGAAAAATGTACAAGTTATTTTATCCAAATAAAACACCTGTTAGCATTAAAGTTGGCAAAGATTAATTATCAAGGCTGGGATTTTGCTAGATCAGGGTTAATAGCTGACCCCTTCAGAAATGGGCTCTCCAATAGTCCTTGACAGCTGAACTCTAAATCTTGTATCTCGTCTAAAAGATCCAACAGTAGGACTGATAATCTGATAACTAACTACTAAAAAGTAAGTAGCCAAGGAACAATATGCCATATACCTTTCAGTGTTCTTCCATGTGATCAATTGGTCACCTGCTTTCAGTTCATGTCAAGATGTTGCCAGTGTTCTCACAGTTTTCCTCATTCCCTGGTGTTTGTATAGACAAACTCAGGAGGATTTAGCAGTGGGGCAATGACTGCAGCGTACACAAAAAATGCTGTGTTCTATATCCAGCCTCTCTAGCAATAATTCAGTGCTACTTTTATAGGAAGCAGTATGCAGTATCTCTCATCGCTGAATTATTTTGCTGATACTGTTTTTGATGTTTATCATGGTAAAATAATGTAATAGTATAATCAAGTAGGGACCAACGAGCCATAGGGATCCATAGGTATACAAATAGAGTGGGCAGATACTCTTTACTCTATCCAAACAGACACCTGGCAGAGAATAAACATATAACATTCAAGTAAAGCAAATAAAGAGATTGACACCACCAAATGTCATATTAATGGATTGTTCCGCTGTGTTTATTTGACAAGAGAAACTTAGAGGATAAGCTAAATTAAGAAAAAATCAGGAAAGCCGCATTGAGCCCGACAGGATGCTGACAATGGGGCACCAGAGCAGATAACGGAGATGTTAAGTGAAAGTGAGGCAGGGGAAGGTAGAAGCAAACTGCACAAGGCAGAGGAATACTAGCCAAGTGTGTAGGAGATTTTCTGAATGTCCTACAGTTTTGAGGTCTAGCTAGGTCTGGGTAGCTTCTTCTTCCCTTTTTGCTCTCCAAGCAAATTTCCTAGCACAGGGAAAGAAAATGGCATGTTGCTTGTGCAGCAGAATATATATGAGCTAGGACAAATGGTAAAATACACTTAGATCTTTGATCAAGGCTGTTCCTCACTTTCCGTTCTTGTGGCAAGCTACTGAAAGTGTAACAGCAAAGCAAATCTGGCATTCGCCAAAGTCCTTCCATTCATTTTAGCCCTGCGGGTGAGGGATCTTTCCTGCCCTTAGTGACGTGTTAATGTGACATTTCCATTTTGCTAGGTACTTTTTTCCATCTTATTTTCTTTCTGAAAGTTATCATCTATGGTAGAAATGTTCAGCCACTCTTCCTCTGTAGCTAACTTCCTGTGGGGATCCTTGGTTTCAACAAATTATGTTTTAAAAGTGTATTGAACTGCAGAAGGCTACTTCAGTGCAAATAAAATGGGGGGCAGGTGACCTACAACTTTTATACAACAAAACTAAAGCACGTCAGCAGCAGTTAAAATGCTAAATGATCCTTAGCACCCTTCTGTACAGTGAGAAGAACGTTTATTTTCACTTCAGAAAACGAAATTAAGAATATTTTGCCAAAACCCAGGGTATGTTACACTGGGCAGCTAGATTTCTTCCAGGCTCTCACTGGTGACACAAGAAATCTCAGTACTGGGGAAACTGTTTTTTCTCAGTCATGGCTGAGCACCTCAGTTATTGAGCCATTCTCTATTGGAATCATTTATTAAATACATGGATTGGAGAAATAAATAAATTGGAGAAAAGTAGAGATATATGTGAAAAATTAAGAGGATAATAGTGGCTAAGGTCCATATAAGGAAAATAAATAACCTAAATCAAGATATCTGTGAAAAGCTAGAGTGAAGGAAAAGAGAATGTCCTGGAGTGAGAATTTTTGGAGTGGAAATTTAATTACATCAAAATTAAGAACAAACTATTTTATTTCCTTCGGCTGAAAGGTTTTTGTGACTATTTTACAAGCTTAGATTAAATACATATTAATCTTGCAGTTCCGACCACCATATAAAATAATTCAGTAAATGAGTTAACTAATTACTTATTTTTAACTTATTTTTAACATTTGGTCATCATATAGATCTGCTTTCTTCAGTGCATGGGTCAGATTTAACATATGGATTACCACTTGCAATCAAGCTTGGGTTCACAAAAGACCTCACCTTGCATTGCTAAGTGGCTACGATGAAACTGCATTCAATGAAGCTGAGCATGGACATAATCTGAAATCTGGATGTAAATGTTTTGTTTGGATTCTTTAGTTTTCCGCTGTACCGCAGCAGGAAAAGGACATACTCTATGAAAGCCTGTGGTCTCCAGGAACACTGCTCTGCTGCTAAAAACAATTATAGGGAATGGTTGCTGGGCAATCAGCCGTCAAGTAAACTAAGATCCCTAAGCTTTCCCATACTTATCTTGATTAATGATTTAGCTAGTCATAAAATACAGTGTATTTGTAATTGAAATAGAATACTTAATGTTCTTCAGCAGAAATAAAAAATATGTCTCATCTGTAAAAGCCAACACTTGCTTCTGGTTGAAATAAGCTGTAATGAATATTATAAATTAAATAAAATTGATATAATTCTCTAGTATATTTTAATGGCAAAACCTTTTACATTTACAGTGACAAGTAATACAGAAATTATCAAATTTGTCATCATTTGCAGTTCAGCTGACGGTTTATGAATACCGTTTTGAAAAAAATTGTTACCTGCTGCTCGATTATTTGTTTTCAGCAGTAGCAAGGTCTGATCCAGCTTTGATTAGCATTCATAGAAGGCTTCCCATGTGCTTACATAGCACGTGGATTGAGGTCTGGGAATCAAATGGTATTCAGAAAAGCCAAACTATAATGTTACACAAAATAATTATCAAATTTCATTTCTTCTTTGGTTTAGCTACATAGTGTCTAAGCTTCTTGTTGTTAACAGGTAAATGTCAAAGTAAGTAGTAATGTACCAAGGTAATGTCTTTGGTATTCCATTGAACAAATTCAAAAGGCATAGTCAAAATTGTCTTTAAACGTAAGTTAAATACAAGTTCTATAAATACATTTAAAGATAGAAAAATGGTAACCACATACAAGAGAGATGAATTTCCTTCAAAGTGTCCACGTAAATTTTCCAACAAAAAGAATGAAAGTGACATTCATTCACAATGTCAGAAGAATATTATTTTTATGCTTTGGCTCTACAGGCTTAACACATGCACTAACTTCTTTATGATTTGTTCTGTTTTCAGCATGGTCTTTTTATGGGGCTATATGATTTATAAAAATGCAGTTTCCTTGACATAAAACATATGTTCATAGGACCATAAAAATACTGCTTATTTTGGGTACCCAGTACCATTACTAATATCTGAATTATTAAAAGACAAAACATTTTATTTTCATTGTGAGGAAAGAATTTCAAAGTTATCTTTTTAAAATTGTTCTCTCTTAGAGACCAAGAACTAAGTTTAGCTGGTGGTAATGAAATTTAGTTTATTAGATTAGCTAGCTGAGTTTATCTTAACACATTTGTGCCACTGCAGGTGTACTACCCCAAAATAATGCAAAGATGCATTAATATATGTGTGTGTACTATAGATATATATCTATATGTATGTGTATATATATTTTCTTCATAACCTTCAGGGAAAGAAAGGCAGATTAACTACCTTAAATCTTTCAGGTGTAGGTCTTTTATATACTTCAGAGAATTTGCTGTTTATTTATCTACTTCTTAAAAACATCCGTTTTGCAAACACTTTTTAAGACAAAGTCTATCTTCTGAAATTATTACAACTGAAGTAGACAATATGCAGAAGAAAAATGAAAAAGTGGGAATTGCCAAAAAGTAGACAATGATTTCACTATATATTTTGTTAATATGTATTTTTGTTTTGCAAATTACTATATAATTTATCACTAAGAAGTTAACATCCTTAATAATGAATTTCATCCTATTCAGGGGATAGACACTTAGTGCATATCTTAAAAAATAACTTATTTAATGTATTAACTATATAACAAGCTTTAGAACAAGTCGTAATAGCACTACTGATAGCAGGCAGACAGGTAGGAATAGCAGTGAAGAACACTTCTTACCACAGATGAAATTCTGTCTTT
The DNA here is from genome assembly GCA_011075105.1 of Heteronetta atricapilla. Lineage (NCBI taxonomy): Eukaryota > Metazoa > Chordata > Aves > Anseriformes > Anatidae > Heteronetta > Heteronetta atricapilla. The sequence goes on from CM021735.1 coordinate 13,656,569, forward strand.
GATTTTACATTGTATAACACACCAAATATTAAATTGGACAAAATAATAATAAATTCATTGTGATTATCAACAGGGAGATGATATTATCATTTCTGATCCACAGTATTTTATTTAGTGGGACTAATTAGGTAAGTGAACATTTCATGCACTTAAATAGTGTTTATGTCTCCTTTTAATGAGGCACATAACTTATTTTCATTATGCCTTGTGTAGTTTCTGATTTCTTGTATGTCTTTCTTGATAGAAGAAAATTTGCAAAGAACTTTATAAAGGTACCTAGCTAGCTGATAGACTTCCTTTTCTTCCCATTTGCTTGCCCCAGTTTTGTGTACAGTGGAATAAATCTGTTCTCTGTTCAAATTTCTGTGCAGGATTCCTCAGAAGAAAAATATTTCAGTATAATCACATGAGTAGTTCTCTTTTTCACCTTGAAAGGAGAGAAATCAGGAGGCCAGACCAAAAAACTGTAGCTGTGAGTCCAGCTTCCTAGTAAAGCTTCTTTAGATCTTTTTGGCTTGTTTTTTGTGTCTAGTTGCCTTACAGTATCCTTTGTGGTTTCTGCTGGTCTCACTTCCCAGAAGCAGGAAGAATCCAAATGAAAAAGCAGGCATGAAATATCCAAAAACCATAACAGACACATTCACAAGTGAGATAGATAAGGCTCCTCCTGGTGCCTAAAAAAAATGACAGGAAAGCTGTGCCAGTGGCAGGCATCCTTTAGCAGTCTTTACTGAGTAAAGACTAAGAAATTAGCTGCTCAACACAACTCCAGTTGTGTTTGGGAACATTCCATTTGGTTTGCACTTCTCTTTCATACCCAAATTAATGTAACATGAAGTAACCATAAGGAAAACAAATTATAACTCATTTCATTCTAGTAACTTATCTTCAGTTCGAACAAGATAGATAGATATAGGAGAAAAAATCTGTGTGATTTCATGTAGAGAAAGAAGTAATGGAAGCTACTGAAAGATTTGAATCCTATAAAATATACTAATGTGGGAAGGATAGAAAAGACCGACAGATAGTTCAGGAATTTCTATTTCATTTTCCAAAGTAGGTTCCAGGCTAATATGCTGAAGATACAGTGTCTTGTAGATCAGGTTTTTGTCTTACTGAAACGTTGTTCATGCTATAAAGTGTGGCAGTGTCTTTTTTTGGCTAGAAGAGGGGAAAAAAAAAAAAAAGAGAGAAGAGTTCCTTCCTAATGTTCTTAGGATATCTTTTTAATAGAAAATGCGGGTTTTTTGATTCAATATCAGTTTTTTAATGGCATAAGATATGGAAATGTATAGATGCCATTTTGATTGTGGAGACCCAAGACGCCAGCCCATGGTAGCGTGTGCTGATACGTATGGTAGACACTCGGAAGAAAAGGTCATTGTCAATTTCTTTGCAAGAGAAAAAGTTTCTCACCAGACCTTTCCTCTTTTCCTGAATAACCACAAGAGAGTAAATATTAATATTATTATTATTAATATTACGTGCAGCAGCTATCTTCCCAACTAGTAAAAAATAAATTTTGTGTTATTTAAGAAGTTTGTTACTGACAGCAAATAAATTTGCAATTGAAATACTAAATTATACTTAAAATGCTTCAGAAATGCTTTATGTTCATTTCTGAGCTAGGGAAAGGCCATGAATGCTATTTTCACCACTTTTTGACGATTGCTGCATCTTTTCCCTTCTTCTCTCTTCTTGGTAGTTTCCTCTTCACACCTGAAAGCTAAATATCCCCCAAATCTTTTCTATATATTTTCTTCATTTTCAGATGTTTTGTGAGAGTGGGTTTTCTTGGAGAAACAGGCCGTCACTTCACTGAGGTTGTATTTTTTTATTCACCCAGCTCCACATGTGCCTACCTAACACATCGTCTTTTTGAACTGGCAGACTTCATCTTTCCTGTCACATCCAATAGATACCTATTAATATGTCAGACGAGACCTTGGAGTCCCAACATGGCAGTGACATCCCCAAGCATATCTCCTCATTTGTGGATCCCCTTGACTTTTAGGTTGGTGGCTTTCTCCCGAAATTATTGATCATTTTTATTAAAGCTTTTTAGTCTATTTAATGTCAGTGTATATTTTTAAGTTACTGATGCATTCTAGAAATGGTAAAAATGGAAAGGAGCAAGTATTATACTAGTGGTGACTACTAGGTTTAGAGTAAGAGTGGCACACAGTTTGAAAACCCAAAGCAAGGAGAACATTTCAGCTGAAGATAACTGTATAATTGTTGTTTGTTGTTAATAAGCAACTTCTGCAATGTGTTTTCTGTACTTTGTTTCCTTTGATTGCTTGTACCTTGTGTGTGAGCCTAGCTTGGGGATAGAACGTTTAACCAAACTGTAGTGTCAAGTACTAAAAAACAATGTAATCCGTAGTATATTACTTGGGGAATTATTTATTCATTTGTCTATTTAGTTATTTATTTATTTTGACTCTCTGGGCAAAAATTCCATGTTGTTTTGGAAGCGGTTCCTTTCGGAGTGTGCTCTCCATAAGGTCTGTTACCCTTAACATGCTGGAGAGAAAAAGAAAGATAATGACTCAAGATAAACACGTGAAAACTTTCGCAGGCTACAAGCTCCAGCATTTTGCAGTGCATGCCCTACTTAGCAATGTCTCACTGGCTGTGTGATAAGATTGTTTCAGGCTCTTCATGACTCACTACTCACTATTTCAAAGCGTCAGATATTTATGTTATAACAGGATGGAGGAAAAGTCCTACATAATTAGTTCTGTTTACTTTCATTAATGGTTTTACCATATACTAAGTGAAAAGTTCTGCTTACTTATTTTTCCATACGTGACATCACTAGAACAAAGATTTCCTTTTTTATTTCCGCTTCGTTTAAGTTCTACTAAGAAGGATTTTCTTTTTCCAGCAGTTACTCTGTATCTTATTTTTTAAGTTCTTGAAAAGAAAGTGCTGTATGATACTGGAGCTCGTATGCTGACTAGAATAACGTAGTTCGCTAAGGATAGTCACTTGGATTTTCTTACTCGGGTTCAACTATTTAGCAATGGTTGTGGAGCTGCTGGAGTTTATAAGGAAGTTCAGGTATGGAGTGCAATGCAGGAAGACAGGTCATGAACTGGATTGCTAATGCTGATGTTTAGCTAAAGGTTAACATTTTTTAACCTGATATTCTTTATAATACCTGGCAGTTATTTTTGAAGTGACAGATTTTTGGCAACTACCTGGTGATTCTGAGGCTACAACAGTGTAACAGTAACAGTGAAGGAAGAGTTCTTTCAGAAGTGGATCATCTGACAAATTGAAATAAAATAAACAAGATATTAGGTTCAGGAAAACTAAGATAGATTACAAAATCAGGCTCTCAATTCTTATGTGGTACTGGGTAAAATATTCTTTTAGTTTGTTTTTATTGTAGTTGAGTTGATGAATTCTCGAATGAAGTGTAATCCTTCCAGCAAAGGTGTTTTGCTAGTACACTTTTGTGCACGAGTTGTATTTTCCCGGAGTACAAGCTACATCTAGCTTGTAATAATGAACGGCTTCATAGAATTTCCATAACTACCTTTAAAATAGAAATTTTAAGTCTTGGCATTACCCAAGCAGCTTTCAGGAGCGCAAAGAGCATACAAATACGTGCTGTAATTGTCAGCCCATGGACAGACATCGGGTTACACAGACCTTTTGAATTTTGGATTTGCTAATACTGTAGGAAATTAATGCATCATCCAAAATGTGGTGTGCACTATAATTGTGCTGTAGTTAGTTCACGTTAAGTTTCAATTAGACAAGAATGTGACAGAACCATTTAATTAGTCAATAAATATCTGTTGCTGGAAGTTGACAACCTGGAAGGTATAGTCTGTTTTGGCGTTTTTTATCCAGCACAAGTTCTGTCAGGCAGTGTGTGTCATTGGGTGTTGTGCAAGACCTCACCTTAAACTGGAACACTTAAGAGTAAGCACTTTTAACTTTGATTCTCATTCTGCTGTTAATGAGACGTTGACAAGAAGGGCGGAATTTTTTTAATAAGAAAATACAAAATTTTAAAGTCTTGAATAACAAGCAGTCTGTGTTGCTGGTATCGTATTATGTAACGTAGCAAACTGTCTTTCCTCCACATGTGATGTGTGATGTGCTGAAAACTTAATCACCCAAAGTTGGTACGTAGAAACTAATTAAAAAGTTTTCTTAGAAATAATTATAAAAATCCAAGTTTTATAACACAATAGCATCAAAAAGATTTTCATTCATTTTCCATATATTTTCAAAAAGATTTTTTAAACTATATTGTATTAACTTAGGTAACATTTTCCTTAGGAAAAAATATTAGTGCCTACGTATTTTCCATCCTGCATGTATGTAATTACGGTCATACAAAATAAAGTTAGAAGCATACAACCTCTTCAGAGTAAGGATTTTAATAATAAATCTTGATTCTTAAATCTATGCTTTCTCTGTCCGTGAGTAGTGGGAACTCCCCTAGGTAAAATTTTAAAAAATAAACATTGACCGTAACTGTCTTTTCCTTGTTTGTTTGTATTTGTTGAAGAGCTGCCCTGGTATCTGTTTAAAGACACATGCTGTAACAGTCATATTTAATGTTGAAATATGTTGTCATTGTGCTTTGCAGTTTTGCAGTGTTAAGTTATTGCTGTGGTTTTGCTTTTTTTTTAATTTTTTTTCTTTTTTTTCTTTTTTTTTAATTTTTTTTTTTTTTTTTACATGAGTGGTGCTGTCTTCACCTCACCGGCAATGCAATATATATGCAATGGATTGTACCTTTTGCAAGTACACACAAAGTGCTGATCTCCAGTGGAGATTTTTTTGCCTGTGCTACCCTATTATTTTTAGGTAAGCAGTTCAGTGACTTCAGGAAGTGGCCCACATAAGCTGGGAGACACCTGGGAGAGCTGGTGGTAGTATTGAAGAGAAGTGAGGCGCACCCGGCTTTAACAAGTGCTAGAAAATATTCATCTGGCTAGAGCTGTCTGAAGCCAAGAACAGGAGTCCTCAGAGTGATCAGTGACTGCAACTGCAATCCACCTCTGACTCTGCATCAGGTTCACCTCTTCTGAAAGAGGCTATTGCTGGCTCTAGAATGGAAGAAAGAAAGGTAGCAGAGGAGGAAGAGGAGGCTAGGCAGAAATTGCTCCTCCTATCGGTGCTCAAAACTCTCCCTCATTTCTGCAGCCTGTTACACTTTGGAAGTCAGGCATCACATGTAGCCTTCGCTGGTGTGATCTTGTTTTTTTTCCTGGTGGACGAGGACATGGCAGCCAGTTCATTCTCTCCTCCTCATCAGAACTCCTGCATAAAAGCTGAGGGATAGGAAAGTCTAAGAAGAAGCAGTCAGCTGTTTTCCTCCCGTGCCTCAGAGGAAAATTTTTAAGGAGGATGTAGCATCAGCTGGGACCAAACATTATAGAGAGTGTTGGAGGACCAGTAAGAGGTTAGTGAATGGGGACATGCTACCATCAGAGTGAAAAGAATGGAAAGACCTCAATGTTCTAGGTGAAGGTATTAACTTAGAGATAAGGAAACTGTCACAAAGAATAAGGAGAAAGATGGTTAAAAATAAAAACCTGAGACCTGAACTGTTAATGACCAAATGTTTTTAGTGGATGCTACATACAAAAGATTCATTTCTCTTACATCTCTGAAGAAAATGTGTGCACCAGATAAATATTGTGCACCAGAAATCAAGGGGAAAAGCACATGAGTTAGCAGTTGTACATGGAGGAAATCCTTTCCTGCATTTATTCTTGCAGCTGAAGTCCTGAGTTACTTCTGGAGGCTGGTTCGAGATTTGTCTAGATTTCTATTGCCTTAGTAAGATCTAGTCCTCACTGCTAATGAAATTGGCAGGCCTGCTTCCTCCCAGAAGACTATCTCCCAAACAGGCACAGGATTAAACCACTGATAAGTAATGCCAAGGTATTCCTTTGGCCATCCCTGTCCTTTGCTGAGTATGGATCAGAAGGTGTGACAAAAGAAAAGCTATTCTCCTGGTTAACAGGCGCTTCCACTCGTGGCGCAGAAAACTCAGAGGAGCAACACCTACTTTCTTGGCAATAAACTCTTAAAAAAAGACATGCGTTATTGTGACTTATGACTTATGGTGACTTTCCTCACAATAACAACAATTCTAGATGAATTAGTTAATAGTCTGCCTGTATTTTTCCACAGTTATGTTCTGCTATCAGTGAGGCACATTTCTACATTTAGATCTTAAATGCTCCCTTGGCATGGTGTACAGCCATGTCTGTCTGACTTGACATTTTACTTGATTCCTAAATGTCAGCTGAAGCTATCTACATGGCATCCAAATATGTGTTGTTGTGTTTATGTCATACAAGCTTTTCTTTGTCTGGTAACCAGCATTTTTGGCAAGGACAAAGAAGTGTTAAGTCCAGTTTGGTCAGCTTTTGACAACCTCAATATCCTTTCTCTTCCGAGAGATTTGTATGGCAGCTACACTGAATCTTCTACATATTTTTACCCTCAATCACCAGTTCTTGCACATTTTCATGTCCAAATTTAGCTTATAATGGTGTAAAATTTATCTGTCACGTGAACTAACCCCAAACTGTCATTCTCACCATTTCAGAAACATTTACAATTCCACTGGATTTAGGTATGTTTACTATTATGGATGTTGCAAAGATCCTGTGCTTCTTAAGATGAAAAATGCCTGGTTCTCAATGTTTTTTCAACCCACTTTATTCTATTTGAATCTATTGCCCAGTGGGTTTGTAAGGTTGTTGTTTTATTTTCTCCAGGTGGCAGCGTTGACAGTTGTTCTTTATTTATCATCCTTCCCCCAGAGTTTGAGAATATTTTATCTAGGCTGTTCTGTAACTGTTTGACCCAATAAAGTAATTCTTTATATATTGCTTATCAATAGACGCTCATCACTGATGGGTTCATCTGGCTTAGTGCCAGATCTTCCCTTCCTACAGAAAACCCACAAGAAGTGGTCGTGCAGAGGAGAAGCGAGAGCTGATGAGGAGGTGCACGTCACTGGCTTGCAAATGTTTCAGAGTGGTTGCTCCCGTGGATGGAGGTGCTTCAGAGCTGAGCAGGAAAGGAGCCGCACCTCTCAGTTTCACAGGTTCTGTGATAAGGGAGATATTTTGTCCTACTTTGAATCAATCTTGCTTCACTTCCTTCTGATGAGAGGGTTCCTTCAGGTCATGTGCTGTTAGCAGAGCCTCTCTGTGCACATTAACACCTGCCAATGAGCCAACGTGCTGTATTGATGCTCAGCCAGCATTAATTCCTATGAAGGTCTTGACTGCTGTCTTTGCCACCTCTCTAAGGAACAGTCCCAGGAGTACTTAGTCGTCTCTGCCCTTGGCCCTGCTAAAAAAGTCCTACAAATCTTCAGAACTGAAAGCTAAGGAAGTCGAACTTACGCTACGGAAAAGTCATTTCTTCTCCAACTCTCTTCTTTATTTTTCTGACAAATACCAAATTCCAGTGCCTGACTTGATGACGTGTGCTAAATACTTTTATATATATATATATATCATATACTGTTAGCAGGAAGGTGAAAAGCAAATACAAGGCATTTGACTAGTTTGCTAGTGAAATACCCCCCTGTGATATAGGAAGCTAATGTTTGGGAATAGTCCTGACACTGCTGCCACCAAGGGCAGTGAGATCAGGAATAGGGAAGGATAATGACTGTTGGCTCTCGGTGATGCATACTGAGTG
>CM021735.1:13669269-13673420 GCA_011075105.1 Heteronetta atricapilla
AGATTAACTTACAGTTTGACTTGCTGACTTTTCATCTTATCATCAGTATTACTACTGGCGTGCAGATATTTTAGATTGATTGCTTTATGATGTTGACTGAACTCATTGTACTGTGGTACTGAGATTGGTTGTAGACTGTGGAAGAGAGAGCAAAAGATAAAAAAAAATATTTTAGTAATTATCGCAAACCAAAATGTTTCATTTTCTTCCACTGCATATTTTGAAGTGAAAACCTCTTTGTTTTCTATGTCTCCTGTCAAAAATATGAAGCTTAAATATGTCAGTGCCGTCTATTGAAATGGAAAGAACCATTTAGATATATTTTTTTCCTTTAAGCTTCATCTTTTTCCAGTGCTGTGGCTGATCCCCCTGGCAAGTTCTAGTTACATTCAAAATATTCAAATAAGAGTGTCTGATAAGGTTGCCTGGTCTCCTAGCTGTTTTTTTACTTATTTATAGGAAGAAATATTGAAATGGTATTTAGAAGAAATAATTATACAGGGAGTGCAAAATATATTCCTTACTAGTTTTCCTTCCCTCTCTCCAAGCTATTTTCATGCTATGGGTCAGAATTGAACAGCTCTCAAGAGTGCCTGACTGAATAGCAGCAGGCTTCTAAATCTCAAATCAAGTGCTCTTCAAAGCACCTTACTTCTCTCGAGATAAAAACTTGAGGCAGGTTTTTCTATCTGGCCTATTCATCAAGTATAGTCTACTGCATTGTTGACATTTCTAAACACTAAAGGGATTTTAAGGATCTTATTGCTCTAAAGAGACTTACTTGTAGTAGGGAATAAAGAGGTAAAATGAAAAAAATACTGACACATGAAAAGTGCAAAACTGAGTAACCGCTAGAATCGTCTGAAAGCAAATAACTATAATTTGACATATAGTTTCTGTACAAAACACATCTTTGATGTAGGAATCTGCTCAAGTGTTCAGCCCTCCCCCCAGCTGCCAGAAAAAATAGTAATGTTTATTTTAATCTCAATTATTCCCAAAAGTCTGGCATTTAACGTGATACCAATTTCTGTCGTTCACATTTAATACATTTGTTCGAGTTTACACCGAGTTCTACTGTCTTTCGTAGAGTCATTTAAAAAGGAATTAGCGTGACCTGTCTTTTAACCTTTCACTGGCAACTTCTCACTCTGGGCTTAAACTTCCTTTAATGCCTCCATTTGCCAAAGGGTAGTCGACCTGACAACTGGATCACCAATGTGTTTTTTACCGTTTTGCATAAGCAATATCAATCACTGAGCAAAAATACGTCACAGGATGGTTTTGCACCAAAACAGCTTGATCCAGCATCATGGATATTAAATTACACTACAGTGGCTTTTGAAGTCTAAGTTTATTTGGTAGAAACGCCAAAAAAAGGCTTTGTTAACTGGAGTTTTAAACTGTGGCACTCGTAATTCATGGGGAATTGATTCGGAACATAGGAGATACCGAAGTATGAATTACATAACTTCTGCAATGTCACCTGGGAGTTACAGGAATTGAACGTGCTTCCTGTATCGGTACCAGGTTTTAGGGTGAGAAGACAATGATAGTAGATTTTTTTTTTTCTACTGGCCTGTTTTTTGCTTTACTGCGGAGCATCTGACAGTCGAATTTACCACTGCCCAGCTGAAGTTTCTAGCTTGTGAAAAGCTGCAAACATAAACAAAGCAGTCTTCTGCTTGGCAGCCTGGCTTCGTAAATGAGGAGGATTTCATAAACCAGCAATACATTTCTTTAATACAGGGATTAGCAATAATAGTTGGCGCTTACAGAGCAATTTTTCATCCCTGGCACTATTTTAAAGTGACGAAGTAGTTTGTGTTTTCCCACACGTGGTATTCCTGCCAGGCAGACTGAGAAAATACCTATAGTAAAGGAGAACTTGTCCACGCATGAAAAGAAAAAGAAAAAAAGACAAAAAGCTCTAGAAAATTAAGCTGCTTCAAAAAGCTATTAAATTGTTCCTACCCCCGAAGCTTTACAAACGTGCTAATTGTTGTGTTCTGGCCGTGTAATACGTTTCTGCGCAGAGTTAAGGCGATTTCCTGTTGGTGAAGAGCTCGCCCCGCGCGGGGAGGGAGCGCAGGGCTGGCCAACAGCCTGCGATGAATCTTCCCTTTGGGCAGCGCGTGCTTCACTTCTGAATGCCCAGAAATGCTTCACAGATGTGCTGCGCTGCCTAGCAATGGAAATTTTCTAATTCTAGCTGACCTAAAAAAAAGTAAATAGACTGCTGAGCATTGGTCTGCTCCCAGTATCAAACAGCAGTGCCCCGCCCCCCCCCCCCCCAGCTAGCGTTTACATTTTGCCCCACTATACGCCCCTTCTTCCTAACCAGAAACTTGCCAAACCTGTGACACTGGTCTCTTGAAACAGAGCCTTCCATGGCCATATCGTCTGTTGTTTTACACTGTGTGGCGTAAGGCAAAACAGTGCCGCTCAGGCCGCCCGAGCAGAAGCAGTCCTGCCTGCGTTGGAGAGGTTTGGTAGGTACTCAGCCTGGCCATTACGCCGTTACCGGCAGCTGATAGGCAGTCAGAAGCACCGAGTGTGCATTTGCGGGTATGGTTACGTATTCTGCTTGTGTTTGTACACATAACTGCTGAAACGGGTGTATTGTTAGGGAAGGAGGAGGAAGTGAGCGTTGTCACTGTACACAAAACGTGGAGGAGGCTGCTGGGCAGGCCTCCGTGGGGCTGCCCCAGGGCTCCGAGCAGCTCCCACTTTCTCCTGCTCTTCTTCGGGAAGCACCTCATTAAACCCAGATTTCATAAGATCTGTAGAGACTAAATACTCAAAATCACTTGGAAGCTTCTGGGCAATGTGTATTTTAGCAATAGCTGACAGAACTGTTCAATTCAGAAGTCTGATTGCATTTCTGTTATCTTTCTTTTTTGAGTCGGTAACTCAGGCACTGAAATTCATTTGCAGTGGAGACTTGCTGGGGCAAGTTACGTGTCTTGGACCTTTCTGCAAAGCTTGAAAATCTATCTGGATGAAATCTGTCTGGAAAATTTTATCAAGGGGCAGAACACTTTATGAGCTTATTTGTGTTGTTCCGCACCCTCAGATACAGCAATAGTCTTTAAATGGATGCATTAATTATTTTTCTGAAATGTAACAAAAAAATTTAATGGAGCCAGAAGCGTGGTAGATTACAGTGAACTTTAACAGATAGCTTTGGATGAGAACTCAAATATTTGGTTACTTTTCCAGCCAGGCTGAAATTTTAGATATTGACAGTGCCATTGCAGTATGTTGGTCCTCCACAGAACAGATGCTTCTGTCTGTGAGTGCTATTTCTCCCCGCTTCTCACTCACACAGCTTTTGTTTGCATACACAGAGTCTTGGTTGGACAGCGTGAACACTTCTCAAGCTTTTCAGTAGAGAGACCCAAGTTCTTGTAGAGCGGCGCAGGCATCGCCAGCAACTCTGGAATGTTTCCAGTGAGCCATCTGTGGTTTGATACGAAATCCGTGCTTGGTGGCACATTGCAATGTCATTCAAAGAAAGAGGAGAGGCAGTGGAGGCACTGACTCACTGAGGTTTCCTATAGTCGTAGGGCTGAATTCCTCCCCTTGACCTTTTACTCTCCAAGCTAAAAATTTAGTTTAAGCTCGTCATCCAGGTTTCCTGAATAAGCAGCAGAGAGGGACAAGCACTTGCAAGAATGATTCCTCTCATCCTAAGTATATAATATAGGTTAGACTGAATGGCTGACTTGTAGACAGCTGCAATTAGGTTGAATGAATCCATCAGGGAAGAGAATGTGACATGAACATTAGTGTCCATCCGGACTATCCTGAGAGCCCTGGAATTATTCAGACTTGCATTACGGGTCCCACAATCCTCTTACATAAGCTCAGGGAGGAGGGGTTCGGCAAAAAGAACAGACCTACAGGAGCAGTGTTAGTCTGCTTGCTTTGCATATATGCTATCAGACATGTGAACTACCATTTCAATTCAGAGCAGCATTTCCCTTCAGTTTAAATACTATATTGTCCAATCTCTTTAGGTAGTGTATCTCCTCCTGCCCCCTTTTTTTCAATCCATCTTCTTTCCAGCCCTTTGTCACTTAATTTCTTCCCCTATGCCTGTTATCTTCCGAATGCCTTTCTCTGCAGGATACTCTTTCTGATAATAT
>CM021735.1:13673820-13704431 GCA_011075105.1 Heteronetta atricapilla
TATATATATATACATATATTATATATATATATATGTATATATATATATATATACATATATATATAATTAGAAGAAGAAAAAAGCTTTGGCATTAATACAATACTTATAAATCATGATATTTTTTATTCTGCCTGGATTTTTCACCTCTTCCTCTTTATCCACTTTGTGTATTCAGACTGTAAATTCTTCAGGACAGAGGCAGTCTTTCAATCTGTGCTTGATTAGAGCATGGCAAGTATGTGTTATGGTACTGTGGAAGTATTTAGTGCAGTTCTGGTTGTATCTGAGTGTGGGATCAGACAAGCAGCAGAACAGCTGTAGTACCTGGAGTGCCTATAACCATTGCTGATTATTCTAGCCCTCTTTATAACAATGTGAGCTTCTTCATCATGCAGAGACTGCAGTTGTAGCATAAAGTGGGTCGGTCACTTGTAGGTGTGCTTTAAGCACCAGAGCAAAGTTTGTCATTCCCAGGCATCAGAGAATGGCAGTCTCCTGATAGTTTTCTCTTCCCCTTCTGTCCTTTCACAAATAACAGGTCATCTTCAACACATCTTGAAGTTTTTCTTTGGAATGAAAGAGCCTGTTCAAACAATTGTTCGTTGCTTCATTTCCTGTTGCTGAAAAGTCATGACTAATGCTGCTCATGGAAAAACCCACCAGTGCCTACTCATGCAGTAATGGAAGTTCTTCAGACATCTTAAATCCCCTGGGGATTCATTTTACACAAACATGCACAGAACTGAATTTTAGTGGTACAAGTGGTCTCCGAAAGATTTTCGCTCTGCAAAATCCAGTGTTTAAAGAAAGCAAGTTTTAAATCTAGACACAGGAATTGAGATTCAAAGTGCTTGGCATAGTTTTCTAGAAATCAGAGAAATGAAGCAGTACATCCCAGCAAATCAGCACAGGTTGAATTTAATCACTTCGGGATTGGAAGATCAGTTCTGTAAACCAGATACACTGGAAAGCTGCACTGAAGAGGCACATACTAAGATTCAGTACTATGAAATGTGAAATGGCGTTCACAAAATCTATCAGAAAAGGAAGTGGATTTATTAATGGTTCTTAATTTTACTAGGATACTTTAAGGTCTCTATTAAAATAATCTTTTTGTAGCGTTGGAAACTTACAGCAGAACATCACTGTCATGCAAATGAGCTAAAAGTCATAATTACCCTTGTTTTATTTTATATTCTATAAGTGATGGAAAGTGTTTTATAATTGTGTTGAAGTATTGTAAGTACTATTAGCTATATATAAAAATATTTTCATATTAACAATGTGTCCTTTAGCAAGCAGACAGGGATATGTAGATACAAATATATTTGTCAGCTATTCTTAGTGGAAGCTTTCTCTCATCACCTGATGTTAACACTAATTAATTTTGACAGTTCAGATGATGCTTCAACTTAAAAAAAGAAATAGGAAATGCATATGGTGGGAATGCTTATTTTAACATGGGTTGATACAGTCGTGATTAGCTATAAGTCAATCACGGTTACCTGAAAAGTAGAAAATTTTAGAATGCTCTTTTAAAAAGTCAAGTCTTTTGTCTTTATCATCGATTTAGAAAATGTTTCATTGCTGTGATCTAACAATGGCAATATAGCATCTGTGAATGTCTGTGAACGAGATGAAACTGAGTTCATGTCCATTATACAGAAAAAATAGTTACCAGCTGTTTTGCCTCCTCGTTTTGTTGAAATACTGAGAAAAATTGTAATGTGAAAAGGAGTGTGAGATTCTTAATAAATGAGTCTTAAAATAGTTTGCCTAAGGCCTAATTGCAGTTATGGGAGGATAATTTGGCACCATTCTTATCACAATATAAAAATGCATATAGATTGTGGGACATTAATTGTTACCAAACTTCAGGACTATTTTGTAACTTCTGCTAGAAGAGATCTAGGCTGGTTGGCATGACTTTTCTAGTCCTTGCAAAGTTTTTGGTGGTAAAGGGCTTATTGTTATGCCACAGGGAAGTGAACTTGCATTAACCTGGAGGTATTTCCCGGGTTTATTAAGCTGTATTTTCTTAGTGATACTGGAATTTTGTTAAGAAGGTACATCACCATAAGTGCTATGTCACTCCACTAGACTACGTATCACATAAAACGTAAATCATTTCAACATAATTCACATCTTTGGTGCCTCTGAATTTGTGAACTTGACAAGGAAAGAAGCCAAAACCGATAGCCACCACTATGTCAAGTGTTTGAAGAAACACTTCTCGTAGAAGAATTTAATATCATACCTGCACATCTTCTGTATTTATATTAACCCCAAAGACCAGTTTCAGTGCTTGATGATGACCCGTTAAGAAAGCAGGGAGCAGAAAGTCATTGCCCAGTAAGGCTAACGGGCTCCCAAAGTGTGTATCGGTTACGGAGGTTGTAACCACTTGTCAGCCATCACAATTGGAAGTGCACGATGCAACCCAGGAGGACGTAGTGTAAACCTGGTCATTCAGGACCTCTTTCACCACATCAACAGACATGGCAGCTGCTTATAAGCTGTGGTTCAGGGCATAGCAGAGGATCAGTGCCACGTGTTGCCATTGCACTGGAGGCACACCCCATGTCCCGGCGGGCTCAGCCACCGTTACATCCTCCCCCCGCTGCCCAAATAGGAACAGAACAGCAAGGATCACCAGGGTCAGGCACACAGATCCATAGTGTGTGGCAAATCTACAAGCTCAGAAGTGAAGGCAGCAGGTGAGGATTGTACCTGGATCGGCAAGCTGTGTGGTTAGACACCGACATAGCCGGAGGATAGGAGGGTGGCAAGGACCCGAGCTGGAGTGCAGCTGAAGGGTTTCGCGCTGCGCCTTCTCGCGCAGCGCCCCTGTTCGGGGTGCACAGCTGCACTGTGCCCCAGCTGGCCCTGACACAGGCAGCTAGACCCCGCTGTCGGGGACAGCCGTCTTCCCTGCAGAGGTGGAGAGACAGCGCAGTGGCTGTGCCATCGTTTGGCATCCCTCCACTGGGCTCCCTCTTTGCTTAAAACTCAGGTTGCTGATTTGCGCTTCCAAATGGAATGTCCTTCTCCCCAGCCTGCCTGTGATGTCTTATTCTTTATCAAGAAATCTATTTCCAGCCAGGTATTGGTGGCGGTCACTTGGCATTGTGATAATTTCCAAGTAAGAAACCAGGTTCTTCACTCTACGAGGAGCATTTATAAAGCTGCATTGCTAACCTCCTGTAGATTTCTCCTTAAAACCCCCCTTTTTCCTGACACCTACAAAAATGCTTGAGTCTTTTCCTAGGTAGTATGATCATTGAAGTAATTACTAGCAATTATAAATGAGGCTGTTAAAAAAAAAAATAAAAAAAAAAAAAGTAAAAAATAAACCATAATGCAGGGGCGAAGTATAGGCCTTATGAGCAGCAAAAGAAGCAGTAGCAGGAGATCAGCCGCTGTACCATGCTTGATCTCCCTTGTGTGGGCTTAATAGAAAGGCAAGAGATCTGCTTCAAAGAGAAGTGGGATATAAATGAGGAGTCTGCATCTTTCGTTTTTCCCAGCATTCCTAAAATTCTTCTCCCCACCCTCCTCTTCCCCCTGATCCAAATCCCTGAGGCTTTGGTTACTTCAGTCTTCACAGAATTGTAGCAAATGGAACTAGAAGGGATCTAGAGAGGTCATTAACCCACCTCCCTGCCCCAAGGCAGGGCTGCAGCCATGGTAGACTAATAAGCAATTTTTTGCTCAGAAATCCAAATAAGTAGAATGGTGAAGATTTTTTTGTTTGTTTGTTTGTTTTTAAGTTGCAGTTTGGGAAGTTAAGGCTCGGTTGTTAAAAGCATCATATAACTGTTAGCAGAATCACAAGGTTAACCTCAATGGAATTGCTTTAGTCTACCTGAAATTAAGAACGAACTACTCCCACCTCTTTTTTGATCGATGATTTTGCATCGCTCATGTCATTACTAATTTGTTTGCTAAAGTATTACACTTACAAGAGATGCCAAAATACAATAATGATTTAGGAGAATCACCTTGGGTTTAGAATGTTGCCAATATATATATTTGCTTATCGTATTGTTATTAAATATTTTTATGCTTTTAATTGCTTAAAACGTTCCCAATAATATGTTATTTTAGTAACCCTCAATTAATTTTATGGAATGTTGCTGTTTCTTGAATGTCTTCCACCTCAATTATTTCTGAGCACTTTAGTCAGTATAAAAAGAAGCTGTACCTCTCACAGGCAAATATTTCCATAGAATTATGAAAGCCAATTTGACCAGCTGATTGTTGTTTATACCACGTATGTGCAATACGAGATTTCGCTAGTTATTTCTGCAATGCAGTGCCGATCAGATGGATACGTGTAGTGTGTGGGGGTAGTTGGGTAGTCATCAGTTATTTAACATTATCGCTAGGAGCTAGCTTTTTGTTTAACCTGCCTTTGGTTACTTAGGTTCAACATTATTAATTTTCCTTGATTTCCAGCCCCTCCTATTGTCAGGTGAAGCCTGCGTTCCGTTTCTGTGCATTTAGTAACTGAGCTGTAATCACCATCAGCAGAGGCTGCTAGGAAAGCTCTGCTGGCCAATCCTCTTAACACTGAAGAGAAAAAAGACTGTTCTTTACCACAAGTCTGTAAAACAACTCCCTTGGTGAAATAAGCTACACTGGCAAAGGCACTTGCTAGGATTTTTGTCTGCTAGGGATTTTGTTGGTTAAAAAATAAAAAGGGAAAATCCCACCCCGACCAAGCTACCAGCCCCCCGGAACGTCCTAGCGCAGCCGTGACGTGAGTCTCTGCAGCCCTGTCTTGCTAGGCAGACCCGTGTCGGAGAAGCATCGGTGCTGTGTTTGGTCCTCAGCACTGGGACCGGACTGAAGGATGGCTCAGCATCCCCTCTGGCCTGTCATCTTACGTATCCTTATCTTCCTCTTCTCACCTTTTTTTTTTTTCCCCCCATTGAAAACAAATAAAGTCATTAGAAGTTTTCTCCAGGCAGAGGGAGGAGCAGAGACAAAGTATGCAATAAGTTTTGTCTGAACTGTTTTCCTTTCATAATGCATGCCCTGGAGCTGTGTGCTTAGCTGTGTTCTGTGTAATTGTGCCTATTACCACAAAGCCTTCGTGACCCGCCCGGGAGAGCAGCGGGAAGGGAAGCACCAGCGCTGGCCCCGCTGGCACCGGCGCATTGCGCCCCGTCCTTAGCCCTGCCGTACCAGTCAGCGAGCTGCTTTCGTGAGCCTGCCAGCTCTTCACCACCAAATTGGGCTCGTTGTCCCTGCCCCTCCCTCCTGTAGGGTCGCTCCGAAGATGCTCAGTTTCAACCTGACAGCCTTTATGTCAGAAAACCAGTGCGTGGTCGCGTAACGAAACGTGCCATGATAACACAGATACCCAATCAGCTCTGCGCAAAGGAAGTTTACTCCAGCATTCCCTGCCTTTTGTCCTTAGCAGCTTTACCTTCCTTTGCTTTAAGGGATCATAGCAAGGAAGGTGATTATGGGACTGTTTACTTTTGGAACTGGAACTGTACAGGAAACTGCCAAGTTTACTTTTGGAACTGGAACATTTTAGTGAAAAACTTCAATCACTTCAAAGGGCGGGTGAGAGGAGAAGCAATTGTATATTTAACCTTTATGCCAGGGTGTGTTTTTGCTGTCCTGTGATGATCTACCTCTTTTGTCCCACGCAGTGTGTGTACGGCCCTTTTCCAGGGATGTTCCTGCTTCCCAGCTGGGGAGGTGAGAGGGCACCCCAGGCAGGGAAGAGCCAAGGGCAGGTTGAGGACAAGAGGAGGAGGACAAAAGGATGAGGAAGATGAGGAGGATGAGGGGCTGAGGCAAGGAAGGGTGGCCTGAAGCTGAGTTAGAACCAAGACATTAGGAAGGGGAGCAGGGAATAGAACATGGGCAGAAATAGGCAAGAAAAAGCCAGGAGTGGCAGAAATGCAAACGAGGGGCTTGGAGGCAGAAAGCTGAAAGTGGCTGGAGCAGAGGCTGGGGTGCAGATACCTGGACAAGGGATGTTTTTGTCTTCAAGATCTGCTACAGAGCAGGAGGCCTGGGCACTGACAACTGGGATTGCCTAAGTGAGCAAAATCAGGCAAAGTGCTAAGAGAGAGATTGAAAGGGATGGGGTCACAGCCTCCGAAATAACAGAGACGGCTGTCCACCAGAAAACATTTTGTCCTAAACTGGGACTTTAAATGCAACTGTTTCTCTGTGGTCAGCAAATACCTGTGAAAATGTCTGATGGTTCTGTAATGCTGGTGTTCAAAAAGGATCACAGCCTATTCATGCTCTCACTTGGTGTGTGAGTGCAAGTCACTGCAATGCCCGTAGTGGTGCCAAAAATAAAGGCCTGCTCTTTAGCCTTTGGATGCCTGTGTAATGCCACGTGATCCACTTCCAGTTTGTTTGTGTTCTGAGGCTTTTATTTCTTTTTTTAAGGGTGTAAAAGTACTTAGGAGGATTAATATTTGCAGTCCTATTTATATTTTGAAGCTGCACACAGAAAATACAAGGAATTTATTTATTTTGGGCTGCCTATTTAAGCGTTATTAAGATACGGTATTTGTGTGTGCAGTGATTCAGATCTTAATGGCAGGATAATATCCAGCTGTTTTTGGAGGACTGGTGTTGCTTATTGTTGAGAATAGACCTAATCTGAGGATGCAAATGACTCAAGCAGTGAAATACACTTGTGGAGATCTGGCAAATTATGTCGATATTTGAAAACTGGGATTGTAGAGGGGGCAGGGATTGCAAGAGGGATGGTCTCATAATTAAGAGAATTGAAGGATATCTTGGAGTCTGATATGTCTCTGCCCGTACCACTGAGCTTCTGTGTGATCGTGTCACTTCCACCCACAATTTTTATTTCTGTACCCTTACTTCACGTCTGCCCCTTTCTGAGGACCTGACTTATGGTTTCTTAAGAAATACTGAGCACTCGCAGCTGCACCTGAAGTTACCATTTGATCACGTGAAAGGCTGCATGATGCTAAACATTCTGGAAAAGCAAGTCCCAAATGGCTCAGATTGTGTTTCTGAAATTAATTTATACCTTTTACCATGTTTTTAATGCGTCTCAATTCTCTAACCATGAAATGGAGGTAACTTTGCTGCCTTATCTCACAGGAATATTAGGAAAATAGCACAGTTGGTATTTGTGGAGCATTCAAGTGCTATATGCTGACATGTGCTATTGAAAAGCCATTCTGCCTTCAGAGCAAGGTTTATAAATAGTGTACAATAAATACGTCAGAAAAGTTCAGAGTAAACAATGACAAGAAAAAAAGAAAATACTGAATAGCTGGCCACTAAATGAGCAGTGTGCATCCCCATCCCTGAATAAGATGGGAGAAAAAGTGTATGTGCGTGTAGCTAACCACTGCATCGTGGCAAATCCAGCTGTAAAAGCTTCATTCAGCCCCGCTCTCCAACCTAAGCATCTTTCATTTTAACTTTTCCCATCTGAGTCTTTGTGAATTTAT
This sequence comes from Heteronetta atricapilla, assembly GCA_011075105.1. Classification (NCBI taxonomy): domain Eukaryota; kingdom Metazoa; phylum Chordata; class Aves; order Anseriformes; family Anatidae; genus Heteronetta; species Heteronetta atricapilla. The sequence continues at coordinate 13,681,290 of CM021735.1, forward strand.
AAATGTTTTCTGATTATAATACATATTAGTGGACAAGCACAGCATGGACTAAGACGCTGCAAGGATGTCAAAGATTATGGTTTTTGTTGTTGTTGTTTTGACCACCACGTTAAATCCAGGGCAGCATAGCAAGACTTGACGTCGTTCCCCGCCTACAAGATTAGATGGTCCCTTGTGTGAAATGAGTTTGCTGAGTCTCGGGGGTGCTTGCTCTTAGCGCCTCATGCTAAATCCTTGTGGCAGACTTGTCAAAAAGGTCAATAACTGAAAAAAAAAATACATAAAATTATGCTGTGTTTCCCCTTCCTCCTCCCTGGTGAGGACAGAGACGTGCCACAGGGACTGGGAGCAGGTAGGACCGTTCACTTGCACGTCCCACACACCAGGTGCCCACTACTCTGTTAGCGGAGTGCTGAATGCTTTTTTGGGAAATGCGACGGAAAGACCTCCTGAGCGCTCCCCTTTGCTTTTGGAAAGTTCAACGCTGGCTTTTCCCCACCCTCTGCTTTCCTCCCATGTGCCCCGAGCAGTCCCAGTGGTACCTCGGCTCTTTCTCAGCAGGCAGCCACAACAGGCGTGTGCCCTCCTTTGTATTTTCTCCATGTAGAGATGGGACGTCAAGGACTGCAGTTAATGTCCACAGCTGTGCCTAACCTTTGTAGGAACAAGTGGGGAACTGTAGGTGCAATTTGCCACGCAAGAACTCTGATTCAACCAGGTGAAAGGCAAGAGCCCCACCAGCGGTACACACGGGGGGGTTCACGTACCTCAACTGTGGGATTTCCCACCTGCTTCTTCAGCAACGTGCAGCACTTGGACGGGCACATTTCTTGTGTTTCCGTGCCCAGGAGTGCCCCTCGCCCCAGAGCAGGCTCTGTGTGCCATGCCACGCGCATCCCCGTGCCGCCAGGACCCCGGTGACACAGCCCTGCCGGCTGCCGGGCCGCACGGCCAGCAGCGAGCTGACCGGTCTGCACGCGGCAAAGAGGGAGGTTTCCCTGTGCTTTCTGCATTCAGTTCTTACCTGGAGGGAGAGAGGATCCTGCGAAAGTTGCAAAGGTCTCGAATAAAGGGCGGCTGTGTATATTTCTGTGTTCTGACAAAAGCACAAATACAGCAAAAATAGACAATAAGCATGGCCTACACAGCCCGATAGCTCTGCAGCCATTCCTGTTATCCTGTTCCCTCCAGAAAGCCACGCAGTGTAGCCTCTGCCTACTAAATCTTTCAAGAAATACACTCCTTCTACAATACCAGTTTCATAAATTATTGCACTGTAAGACGTTCAGCTGTCTCATCTGCCTGGCTTGCAGAACTGCACTGTGTCCAAAAGCCAGCCAGTAATTATCAAACTAAAGATTCAGGTTTATGCTAATTTTGCCTTATTTAACAAAACATCATAATATCGTGCCTTTAGGAATCCTCAGAGGGAGAGTTGAAGTATTTCTGTCATAGTTGAACTGTAATGTTTCTTGTGCAAGAACTGCATGCTTGTGGACACCGACATAAACCTGTGCCTCAGTTTCCTCATCTGCAAAATGGATGCAATGTTCCTACAGCTCAGAAGGGAAGGCAAAGTTTATTTAGCATATAGGATTGCCTTATGGAAATGCAGCTGTTATCAATGTTTGCTGTTCTTGAAAGCTGTCAGTGGAATATGAAGATGAAACACGTGGCAGAATAGTGTTGCAGTCGGGGTGATCCCTCTGTATCTTTTGTCCGTCGTATCATTTATTTTCGGACTCTGCCACCAGGTATCTGTAAGTGTGTGAAATAAGACTATATGTATACTGTCATGACATAGAAAACAAAGAATTTAATGTAGCTGTTGATATAGAGGCAAGACATTTGTTTTTAAGGGAAAGTTGTGCAGATATAATTAAATATCTTGAGCAAATTTGGGTTTTGTTTAGAAAATTTTCATGAGAAGAGTATGTTCCAATTTGCAGAATCCAATATCTTGAAGCACACAATGAAAACGTACAAAGCTATTTCCAGGTCCGCCTAAAAGCATATATGGGTAGATCTTATTTGTGTGAGTAACATCAATGAATTGGGAAAAAGAGTGCATTTTGAAATGTGCTATGGAAAATAAATTCCACTGCCATCAATCTTTCTTTTTTCTCTCTGTTTTCTCTCTCTTCCTTTTCTCTCTGCCTCTCTCTCTCTCTCTTCCTCCTGAAAATCTCCTGCCACAGCGCCTGCACTTGCCTCCAGACTTGTCAGACACAGTGAGCCGCTCAAGCAAACAGGATCTGGCAGAATCCGCCAAACTGCTGAGCTCAGGATGTGGTGCTATGGCCATCGGCAAGAAGCACCTGGACTTCTAGTGATTTCTACTTAGCAGTTTCGCTCAGATTTATGTGACACTCTAATTATGAGTGATAATGACTTATAGAAATATTTTTCTTAATGATTTGCCCCAGCAGTCTTTAAAAATACACATTATCATATGATGCCTTATTGTTTTCGTTCTGGTTTCTTTGTATTAATTTGGGGCTTGGTTGGCTTTTGCTTTTTGTTAAAGCTTCTGTTATGTTGGGTCCTGCCATTGTTCAGCCCTTCTGGAAATGTAGTGTTTCTTCCTTTCCTTCAGATATGAAAATTACTTTTAATCCTTCAATTCTAGGTGGTTTTTTACAATAAAAATAAAGGGATTTTTTTTCCCAATGGATTTTTATATGCATGCATTCGATATTTTGTATGAATAAGTTAAGTTGGGCTGTTTACTGAAATAAATTAATAAAAGTGAGTGATTCATTGTCACGTGTTATTCCAAGAGCAAACTGCACATTTATTTTTCATAAGAACATTCCTTTTTGTAATTGAAATAATGTATTACATTTCAGAAAATGCTTAAGGTGTTTTATAAAATACATAATAATAAATATAAAATACATATGGTAGTTTTTATTCTGATATACCAGCAGTTGAGAATGTTGGTGGGATTTTGTTGTTGTTGTTTATTTTTTTTATGAGAATATATTATGTGTGATTACTTTGCCTCATGGGTTAATACATGTATTAAAATGCACTTGAATGAAATTTACTAAACGTAGAAAAAAGAATTGATTTCCTTATGTAGTTCAAAACAGTAATCCTAAACAATTGAAGTCAGCACTATGAAATTATGTCAACAGACATAATTCATGATTGAAATTCAAACTGACAGCTACATTAATGCTAGAATACCAGAAGAGTGCATTTCAGCTTGGGGAAGAGTATCACAGCATGCTGGTCTAAAACAGGGCAGAACATAGAAGTAATTCAGGCTTCTGTACCGTCATATCTATATATATATATATATATACTGTTTGTGAACTTAGGACTATTTTGTATTCATCTCTGTGTAAGTATCATCAAACAAAAGAAAGGTAAAGCAATGCTGACCTGTAAATTAAAGTGGTTTTCATTCTTTCTTCTGAGGCTGCCTTCCATTTTGAAAGGTAATATATTCTTCGCCGCCGAACTTGCAAGCCATCCAACTGTAAGATTGCATTACAGTTTCAAAATTTCGTCTTTCTAATAGTATATTACATGGCTGGAGTGAAATTGACTCTTCAGAGAACATGTTAATATGATGCAGTAATGTTAACTTATTTTGATGGGTTGGGAACCAAGAGTTGGTTAAGTGGTTTGCTTTTTTTATGCAATACAGGTTCTACTTTATTTTTTTCTTGACAACGCTGTGTAAAACAAAGACATAGCTTTTAAAACTGTCTAACTAATATGATGAATGTCAATCACTTAAAAAACTCCACTGTAGCATAAACACATACTGTATACAGCTTTTATTCTGAATTAGAATAATTGAATCAATGACAGTGATTTGCCAGGATGTCAAATCTATCCATCATATCCTGTCACTACCAGTTTATTTTTTGTGATCAAAATCAAAAAGACTACTATTTTGTCATCAGCTATTTCATTAGTAGTAACAATCAGGTTTTCTCTTCTATATTTTTTAGATATGCCTGTTAAATTTCTTATTTCTAAAGACACAAATCCTTTTTAAATCTTTTCAAAATAAAGTTTCAGAACTGAACTGTCAGTTTAATAAAGCAAAAAGACATCTACTTTCCTATGCCAATATATTTAAAATATTATCATTGATGTCTCAAACATTTTTTCTCTTTTTTGTATTATGTGTTACATTGAATGGAAGTTCTCATTAGATACTTAATTGTGCCTTTTGAAAGCATGAAATAATTTAAACGCTTAGGTTAGAGTGATTTTTAACAAAGGCAAAGTTTTACATATTTCGTCTTTTTAATGTAAATAACACACAACATAGTACTTCTTTCTGAAATACAAAGTCGCAAGACACATAAATTGCTGCCAACATACAGAAATAGGGCATTGACCTAATGTACGGGAGAGAAAATAGCATGAAAGTCACAAATGATTTCTAGCTACCATATTTCTAGCTACTAGCTGCAGATAGTAAGCAAGTGGTGTGTATGCCTCACGCACGTGTGCAATTCCTGTGCATTTATAAGACTTGAATTTCAGAAACTTCCATAGGTTAATATTACTGCTGACAAATATTTTGAGTAATAAAGGAAACTCCTTCTGCAAATCTGGATTAATTTTTTTTTTCTGATTCACTAAACATGCTTTGTGAAATGTGTCACAGTATACAGATGTACCGTGTTGTTTACCTAAGGCAAAAACATGTAGCAAAATTTCTCTTCTTTTCTTCCAAAATACTGTATCAGTTACAACAACATATGACAGTGACTTGGCTCATCCATAAACAGAGAAGTGAAATGATGCCACGTACGTGCTACGCAGTGTACGTAAGGTGCAGGTTTTGTTTGTTGCACCAAAGACCCCTGGCTCTCGTCTGGGCTTGGGAAGCAGTAGAAGTGGTGATTTCCTGACAGATTTCCCCAAGCCACCCTGCGACTGTCAAGCTCCTGCACACCACACACACACACAAAATAAAATAAAATAAAATAAAATAAAAAATCCTTCCATTCTTTCTTCGCTTGGCTTGAAGACAAATATTTAACTAAGGAGCGCAGCTCGGGTAATTGACGAAAGGATGCGGCCTCTCTTGACAGGCTGTTGCGGTGTGCTACCAGCTTCACCTTGCATCATCAGAGCCCCTTGCTGGATGGAAAATGTGTGCAGCCCCTGCTTGTGTTCAGAGGGCTCTTCTCTGCAGAGATCTTGGTGTGAGGTTTTTTTGTTTGTTTGTTGTGATAGTTTAGGCACGACTTCCTATTTTTTAACAGGTTACAAACTGAAACCACCAAACTCAGCAGGGAAAGAATGGATTCGTTGCAGTGACAATGCTCCCAACGCAGAGCTGGTGCCTGAGCTTTACATAGTTGTGACACACAGTCAAGAAAGCAGTAATGAAATTTAAAACATTGTGTCTTAAATATGTCAGATAAGAATGCTTTATGTAATTTCTGTTATGTTAAGGTTTTCAAAATATAAGTATTTGGAATATGAGGAGAATATTGTGATGGATTAAGTCTTTTGCTATGTTTGTAAAGAAATTACAAAAGCAATTTCAAGGATGCAGCTGAATTCAGTTCTCTGTAACAGTAGCTACAAGCATCTGAAAATGGGCATTCACCTGCTTCAGATTTGATACAGATGGTAGTACGCCACTGGTTTCATCTTTAATAAAAAGTATTGATGTTGTTCCAAACACGGCTTTTGGAAAAGTGCACAGGTCTCATTTACAGGAATCCTGTACAACAGCAATATTGGAAAGTGAGCTGTTAATCAAATCTTTCTGAAACCACAAGGTTGTAACACATCCCTTAAAAAATATGTATGTATTACAAATACTACACACACACACACGTTAAACCACTATTTCTCCAGGATCATATGTTAGAAATTTAGTAAAATGTTCTTCTTTTGCTTGTGCTAGGGAAATACTGTCTGTAACTACAGAGCACACAAAGAATAGGAAAGAAGATGCTTTTATGCCTTTAAGAGGTGGTGAAACAAGCACTGTCCCCCATTACATCTCTTGGGGGGTTTATTTTCTATTGTGAGCTACCTGAGTGCAGGGCCTGCATTTCTTTTTTAATCACACTGAGCACATGATGGTGCTTATTCAATAATAAATGGACCGGTGTAGAAAAAGAATGAAAGTGAATCCTCTTCATCTTAAGACAAAAAGGCAACACGAATGAGGGGGGGAAATCCCACCATAATTATTTTCAGTTTCTAGAAAACAGTAAGCTCAGTCTTTTTCCAAAAATGGTTCATTAAGACCACGGATGGCTACATCTGTATTTCCACATCCGAGTAGACAGACAGATTTTCAGAAGTGTCGAGCATCAAGCATCCCAGAGCATCTGCTGAAAACTTGGCTGCTTACTTAAACTCTGCTATGAAACAGTTTTGAAAGTTAGTAGGCACATTGAACTAATTTTCAGACCTGCTGTTCATATCAAAATGAAGACATCTTTATACATTTCTTTTTGCAAATGGATATTCTGCTGTAGAGTTTAACCTAAAAATTCTGCCCAAGAAGTCAGTGATGATTTAGAGAAGGAGCAAGCTGGTAGGTTTAGGTCCAGTGGATCTTTTTAAAACTGTTAGCACCATAAATATGTTGGCTTCAAAACAGCAGATAGAACTTCAGCCCGTTAAAATGCTGGGAAGGAGGATGCAAGAAGAGGTAGCATGGTAGGCAGGCACAATTAATGCCTGGTGGAGAGTGCAGCGAATAAACACTTGAGAGGAATATATGTAAGGGGGCAGACGGGCAGGTCCGTCCTGCAGTCCTGGCCTGTACTCCACACCAGACCCGTGGAGTTTTAGACCTCTCCTTGCCCAGACAGGTGAACATCAACACCAGCTCATGCAGAGCAGCTGAATCATGAATCAGAAAGTCGTCAGGCCCAACAGAAGCTTGGTGTGCGGAAGAATTTCAGGGCTTGAACGCACAGTTTGCAAAGGGATAGTGTTGACTTGAATTCAGAACAATCAAAGTGGACAACTTGCTTCTTTAAAAGCAAAGAAAAAAATGAAATTTAAATGACTGATTTTTTATTTAATCCAATCTGACAGAGGGAGTTTTAAAAATAAATAAACCCTCCCCTGCAGTATTTGAATCACAAAGCTGCAGACTACACAATCTGGATGTGAAGCCAAGTTTGCAGAGAAAACCGTAAAGGGTAAAACATAAACAGTTACAGGGAATCAGAAATTTTTTCTTCACTTGTCATAGATGAATGTATGCATTGTAATGACCCGAAGATGTTTATCGGCTGCGTGCAGCTCCACGTGAGACATAGTCCTGGTGCCCTCTCTGTAATTTCTGCGGGATAACTCTTCGGAAACTGCTCAAAATCCAGCGGCAGAGGGCTGACACGAAAGAGCTTATCTGTGAATCTCCAAACTCCTCCGGCGCAGCTGGAAAAGCTCGTATGTCCCCAGAGAGGAGGAACCGCAATTCACAGCCCTTACAGCGTGTGGCTGCTGCAGCGTACGTGAGGTCTGGCAGGTGCCTGGAGGCAATTGCAACCTCTGCTGGAGGATTTCATGCAGCTTACAGCTCCTGTCAGGCACCTGGAGGTAACAGGAGGCCTCCCGGGTGGCTCGCAGGCCCGGCGGAGGAGGTCAGGCCGCATGCAGTGCTCGAGCCGCCCCGGGCCCAGCGGGAGCAGGCCCGTGCCCCTCTGCCTGCGCCTGCACGTCGCCGCCTTCACCCCCACGAAAACGTGGTCACCTTGCCAGGCCGGCACGGGGGATCGCGCCTCTGGCAGCAAGGGCCCTGAGATTGCCGCTGCCTGCAGGCAAAACCCAGCTGAGCAGGCCCAGCACCGCTGCTGAAGGGTTGCGATGGAGCTTCAGGGAAAGCACGTGTCACGGGGACTTCCCTTCAGGGGGCTGTCTTCGAAAGAATCAACGAGGATTCCGGCAACTGGAGAGAGATTTCCTGCAAATCTGTCGCCCTTCACCGGTGTGCACTGAAAGGTTGGTCCCATGGTTTCCTTTCTCTGAGTTCTCATTTACGTGGCCCTGGTGAAAACTTCCTCAATCAGGTGATCACTGCTGGAAACCACCTGGGGATAGCAAGCGATCCTGAGCAATGCCTGCTGACTAAGAATACATCGCTTGCTTTTTTCTTTTTTTTTTTCTTTTTTTTTTTTGTACTTCTATGAGAATATTAGGGAAGGGATCAATTTAACATCTGCTCTAAAGCAAGGAAGTTGTGAACCTGGCTCCCGTCCAAATTGTAATTCCATATCTGTGCAGTCCTTTTGCAATTCTACCTCTGCGCTTAGAACAACTCGTTACCACCATGCGTGCCGTGCGGGTTGCTCCATCCTCAGCTATGTCCCCGAAGCACCACCAAGCAGGGGACACACGTGAGAGCCTTACCCAGCGCCGCTCTGCAGCAGGAATGTACCGCGAGCTGTGCTCCGTGCCGAGGAGGAACATCTCCCACACCTCTCCCACATGGGGCAGGGCTGGGACTCCGGGCTCCCTGCACGCCTCGGCGCCGGCCGCTGCTCCCGGCAGCAACCAGACGCGTGGAGGTTTGGCCCGGTGGGACCGAACGCGTGCCGCCGACCAAGCTTTTGATTGGAAACAGAGCTGCAGGAGCGCAGCGAGCGGGTTCCTTGTCAGGGAAAAGTTACGTCAAAAGAAGATGCTACGCCACTTCTGGAGCAGAAGAGCCTCATCAGCTGCACACGGGAGTGATGTGCAACTGCTGAAGCCGAGGTTAACAGCAAATGAAAATGAACTGGTAATAAATAAATTAATTAAATAAAATAAATAAATATACAAAGGCATATTTTCAGTTTTCCTACTGCTATTTATACCAGGGAAACATAGAACAAATCCAAACCTTAGCATAACTCTAAACCTGTGCTTTACCCAGAGAAAATGAAGTGATATATTTTAGCCAGTGATCCCTAAGAAATCAGCCAAAAAGAGAAGAAAAGGAATAAAGGCCAGAAACCTAAGGACACAGAAAGGGAATGGAATACAACTACTAATGGCTGGAAACCTGGGGCAGGGGATGTGCGTTACCAGTCCCAGGTTCATCTTTGCGATGGTAGTCTTGTCCCAGAATATAAATTCTATGTCTGCCCACAGTAAACCAGCCCATGGGGACATTTTACTTATTTAATACCTAGAATCCCAGGGAAAAAAAAGGTAAAAAGGGGGAAAAAAAGGGGTGTGGGCCCCTCTCGGCTGTTTGCCAGGCATTACAGTCTGGGTACAAGAGCAGCTCTCTGCCTCCTGCAGCAAACACATGCTGGCTGGTGCTTACCTCCTGAAAACCAACCCGGGATCTGCTCAGAGTGAGGCAATCCTGCCACGGGTGCCACCACACGCGTGCCTGCTTCGCCATCAGTGTGTACAGCTCATCATCTGTCTGCTCAGAACAATAACTGGTAGGTTAGCAGCCTTTTCACTTGTAAATGTAAATATTGTATCTAGAACACAATATTTGAAATACAAAATACGGTGTTATTAAGACAGCGCTCACACATCAATTCTTGTGTGACTATAATTTGTGCAATGCCTTAGGAGGGGCTTATAAATAAAGTATAAGGTGTTATTATGAAATACATTTTAACCCAGTGCACAGAAATGCCTTGTTCCTATTGAAATCAGTAGCAAAACTCCCATTGATTCCAGAGGTAAAAAGGGGAGACCCTTGGAAATAGCTGTGTTACACTGAACAATACATTGCAGCAGGTTTCAGCTCAGCAGGTGACACGGCTCTCAAGAAGGAAGGGGATGCAAATAGGTTCCAGGTACTGTTCAGAGCACACCGGAGGGCTGCATTGTGTGCTCGTGCTGCTGCTGGTGTTCAGCAAGGCAGCCGTAGCCGCGTGGATGCATGCAGCTTCCCTACCCTTCTGCATCAGGCCCGGAGCGAGCAGCCAGGATCCGGCCCAGCTGTCGGGCACGCAGAGGGGCTGCACACCAGCCTCGTGCCCCCACCCTGGGGAAAAGCCCCCCGGCAGGGCCGCAGCCGCCATGAAGAGCATCAGCAGCAGCGTCGCGGCTTCTCCCCGATGTGCGACCAGCCATGGCTTTCCCCGCCGACCTCAATAAGCTCAAGCCTCATCCGCATACACAACCTCTTCACGCCACGTCCACGCAGCACAACCCAGCCCTGCGTCCCCCAAGGAGGCCGCCGAGGGATGTGAGGGCTGGCGGCTGAGGCCAGGCAGCCGAGGAGCCTGAGGGGAGCGGGACGGGGGCTGCCCTGCCCGCCCCTCGGCACCCGCCGCCACCGCCAGCCTGCTGCGGGCAGCCAGAGGCTGTCCGAGAGGCAGCCAGCTACATTCGTGGAGGCCAGGACGCCACACGGGTGTGTAAAGGCTGGGGTTGTGCCTCCGAGGAATTGTTCCCAGGATCAGTTGAGCCGTGCGAGAAGGGACCTGCTTGCTGTGGTGTTCAATGCGATCTAACCCGAGCTCCCAAATACACGATGCGTGTGCACGTGCCTGATAAATATGTACATAAATAAAAACAGTTGCCCTGCAAAATTAATATTTTAAATTTGGTGGCTTCTAGGTAATTAAAACTGTTTAAGGTTGGTATCATGAATATACTTACAACTGACCAGTATCAATTAAAATGAAATCTTTTAATCTGATGTTTTGCTTGCTTCGAGCTCTCGATGTTGTTAACTGTCGTGTCATGCACTGAGTGGAGCTGCTCTTTGTCCCTGAAGGACTCGGCGTTTACGTGCATTTGACCCTGTCTGCAGGCAGCGATTACCTCGGCACCGCAACTTTGCTGCTCCCGGTTCGCAGCGAGGCGTTATCTGCAGCTCCAAGTAGGCTGGAGCGAGCAGGAGGGGAGACATAACCAGCCCAGATAGCATCTCCGCGTTACAAAGGCCGCTTGTGACACCCGTGCTTTGACTCAGCGCTCCCCGCGCACTGGCTTTTCAGGCGCCGGATCCGTTTTTCACCGCAGCGTGGCCAGCGCCAGCAGCACCACAATGAGCCAGGCTCAGGGTCCGGGAATGTTTGGCTTTCCTGCCAGTGACTAAAGGCCTCCAGCTTTCACTAGCCAGTCCCAGCTCGCATTGTTGCTGCCTGTTGATTTGTCTTCTCTCATTATTCCTTGACATGCAGCTCTCCACCCACGCCCACACTAACAACCCTCACACAAAGCGCATTGAGGTATTAACCAGGTTACAAGTTCAATGGAAAATTACACTAAGATTGTGCTGTGTGGCGATATAAAGGGATGGCATTCACTCTCCCAAAGAGCTTGTTAAAAACACAGCTGTTTTTTTCTTAAACATCCTAACAAAAACCATTTCTAGAAGGCGGGAATGTATATTTGTGCACATACGTGTCCCTACGGACGACACGTATAGAGCAGATAGGCGTGCGCGTATCGCTTCTCCGCCACAGCCTGGCACGGTTCAAACTCCCCGCTGGAAATCCTGCTCGTCTCTGGAGTTCATTTAGAGCATCCCCAGAAACCTGGGCCAAATAAACAGCCTCCTCCTGCTCCCTAACTGCAATTAGAGACGTGAACCTATCTTCTTTTTGTTAGCCCAAATTACAGGCTGGTGGAAGTGCTGAAGGTCTATAAAGACGGCTCGTGAGAGCCCTCCTTACTGCAAACAGAAACTCAAAATAAAACTCAGTAAGGGCAACCTAACACAGTAACAAAATTTGCAACACCACACTATAAGGTTAAAAAGAAAATAGTATAATAAAGGAAATACAAAGGCTTTGGCATGGTTTTTACAATCAACAATGGTTAATTCTGATATGTAGTTGTGAACAACTTCAAAACACTTAAGTTTAAAACTCTTGCAAGCACTTTTAATTGATTAGGAATGAATTCTAGATGCACAAAAATGATTGGACTGTGAACAGTAGTACAACTATATCTAAGAACAATTAACTTTTGCCGACCAAAAAGAAACGTATGATGCATGAAAATGTGTATAAAACATCTATAGAATATTCTTGTCAAATATAAATGAAATTAACTTTATTATAGAAATCATTCTGGGAGATTTCTAGGGAAGACAAATACTTACATTTCGACATAAAACAAATCGGATTATATCGAAGACACAATCTACCTTTTATCTATCAAACTCTTTTCTTCATCGAAGTTCTCTCTTAACCCTTGTTTGCACATAGCTTCATCCGTTAACAACCTTTGGAAATACCAACAGATATTTTTCTTACATAAATCTAGTGCGTGTTGTTCCAGGTTTAATTATATGCAATGGAATGATACAAACTTGGAACATCAATCCATAATCTATGAACAGATTGGTAGAAGTATTCGATATATCTTGATAAAACTCTTAAATTCGTGGCAAAGCTTGTTGATCATGGCTTTTTTTTTTTTCTTTTCTTTTTTTTTTTCTTAAAACAACTTCATGACCAACACAGATCAAACATCCATCCAGTCTACATTGTTCTTTTTTTTTTTTTCCATTATAACATACAAATGCCCATTTACAAATAATACACCAAAATGAATAAAAGTTTGGATACCAAAATGAAGATTTGTTCCAACCGATATAATGCCTTCAGTGTACAAAGGTCCATGTTAAAGTCTTTTCCATGTGTTACAGCGTAGGGCACAGTTGCAGTACAGAAGTACTCTGAGAGCCATTCTTCCTTTAGAAAATACTGCTGAACATCCAACTGTTGTCCGTATAGTCATTTACAGAATTAACACATGTTTTACTGTAATCTTGGCCAGTATTGAGACATATCAGGTTCGCTGCCAGGAACTTGAACTGGAACTGACACTCCAGGGGAAATGAGACCTGAAAATTGAGTGGGAAAATGCATATTTTAGTTTTTCTATACATAGCACAATTTTTGCTCTCCTGTTTCAGATTTATGAGTATGAAACCTCGCCGTCTACCAACCTGCAGAATTAGGTCAGGGATGCCAGGGGGGGTCTATTTTAAAAACCCACGCACGTCTGACTGAGTTGTTATGAATAAACTGTCACGCGTTGGGATAAATGGCAGAGCCTCAGCTCATTTGTATCAGTTGGGAATTCGGCCCAAAATACACCGAGCATTTCCATTTCCTTAAATGTGCTCCCGGTTATGCTGACGCTTACCCTTTATTACCCTATTGTGCCTTCTTAGCGTAGCTCAATATTTCTACGGGTTACCCGCCTCTCGGATAACTCCAAACCCTTAGCAAAAAACAGCTTCAGACGCAGACACGGTGGAAAGACGCTCAGCCCCGCCAACGCCTTCACGTGCATTTAACCTCACGGCATGCACGGCTGCGCTGATATTTCATGCCACAGCTAATGCTGCTGTACAGCGCTAGGGTTGGGGCGTGCCCTGAGGGCTGTGCAGTATGGGGGCCTTGCCGAGGAGCTTTTCACCCTCCAGCTATTGGAACGGGATGTCCATTAACCCGCTGCCTGTCCTCTACCCTTCCCTGGCAGCCTGGGCACCGGATTCCTGAGCTGCCGAACCCGCGGCCAAGGCCTGCGAGAGCCCCCCTGGCGCGGGCGAGCTGGGGGCGCGGGGCCACTCACCTGTGGAAGTGGTGCCAGAGGTGCCCATCGGCTGGCTGTTCATGTGTGTCTGCATGTGCGGGGGGGTGTAGGTATCATAGCTCCGGCCGTTCACCGACGGGCTGGTGGGCAGCATGCAAGAGTAGGAGGAGGTCTGGCTGGGTACCGGGGGCTGCGGCAGCAAAGGACAGAACAGCGTTAAGCGTCCGCCGAGGCACGACGCCGCGTTAAGCTCCTGGCCAGCAGGCGGCATGGGCAGGCGTTTCCTCCACGCAAGCCAGAATGAGCTGCGGGTTCTCAAACTTGGGTGCCCACACGTATAAACCCCTACTCAGGGACTCAGACAAGCCCCTTCCCCCAGCTCCTCGGTCTGCAGAGATGATACGGATGGTCAGACAGGCTGAGAGGTCTGGTGTGTGCAGGCCTCCTTTCCACTTGTGCAGGGGAAGGAGGGCCCGTGCTACTTGCAGCCCCAGACAGAGCGGGGCTAGCACCCTGCCTCGCCTTTACTGCTGCAGCTAAACACCGCGGGTGGCAGAACTGAAACTCACTGCCGGCTGCACGAGGGCAGCCCTGCAGCTGTGAGCGTGTTGCACACGCACGTGCACACAGACACACACACAGACGTGTGTGCTGATCTGGACAACGAGCTGCCCGGTTCCAGCCCCACATGCATGCACCCTGTGCCCCATGTGGCCCAGCATTGCCAGTGACCCAACCCCCCGGCCCCAAAACACCCTGAGCCAGGGGCAGGACAGGCAGCGGGTGCCAGGGGGGCAGGCAGGGCTGGGGCAGCCCCATCAGGGCACAGCAAACCCAGGCGGTGTGGCACGAGAAAGGGGACACGGGGCTGGGCGACTGCTGCTCCAGGAGCACGAGACCCGACATGCCTGCACGCATTTCCTCCTCCTGCACGCCAGATGCGCCCCGGCTACGGAAATCCCAACAGCCTCACCAGCAAAATATGCAAACACGGGGGGGGGGAATTGCTCTAGCTGCATCCCTGCAGGGGGAGATGCTGGCGGTCTGACACCAGGCCCCCTGCCCCGACGTGGTCATCACGCGGCCACGGCCACGGGAGCTGCCGGGGGCTCGGGCACCACGGTCGCTGCCCAGCCGCGTGCAGCGGGGGCTGCAGCTCTGCCCAGAGCCCCCCCCGGGTCAGCCCTTTGATCCTTTGTCATCCTCTCTCAGCCCGCCGGGAGCCACGCTGCCGGCCTCCAGTATCGCGAAATAACAACTTAACCGACGCGATTCCTTTCCCTGAACTTGAGAGACTCTAACTTTATTTGGTTAATTTTGGTTCAGCAATTAGTAACATGGTAATTGCCGCAGTGAAGGAGTCAGGCTCTCTAATCGGCTCGCCTGTCTCCAGCAGTGGTCAATGCTGTGTGCTTCAGACAAAGCTGCAAAACTCCCGTAATTGGCCAGCACCTTCCTAGGCCAACCCCACCATTAAAAAAGGAGGAATTTTGCATCTGAAAGGTCTATAGAAACAGACCCCAAAGGAATAGATTTCTTCCTAACCCAGCTGGTGATCAGCTAATGCTTTCAGGCATGAGGATTGACAGCTCTTGCAATTCTGGCTTAGCTAGCATAACCACTGATGCTAATCACATCCTCCCCTCTCTCAGGTGTTCCTAACACGTCGCCGCAGCACCTAAGCGGGAGCACCACGTCCCTCCGGCAGCGCACGCGGACGGCGGTCCCAACACCGCACCACCACGCTCCGTGGGTTAACTGCAGGGTGGGGATTTTTGCCCAAAAAGATATATTTTTTTTTTTTCACGCCAGATCTGTCGCCTCGCAATTCCGAGGACTTGTGCCTCCTCCGAAAGACGGCATCCGTTTTTGGTGCCGGATTCCCTGCGGCACGTTTCGGGCTCATAACACCCCGACACCAGGGAGGAGGAGCCCCCGCATCCCCACCTGCCCCAGCAGGCAGGAGCCCCCCGCGCGCGGGCACGGCCGTGCCGGACTCACTTGCATAGGCAGGTTGTTGGCCATGGTGAAGCTGGGCATGGGCGGCAGCGCGCTGTACGTGTTTGTGAGCGCCGTGTCCGTCCTACCCAACATGGAACCTGATGTGAAAGAGGAAACTATAATAGAATAGACAGATAGACGGAGACATTAGTTCAAGCACATCACGCACGGCGACACAGTCCCAGAGTCTGACTGTCCCAAGAGGGTGGATTCGCTGCATTACCGGGGGTGGTGGGCTGCGGGATCGGCTGGTAAACGCTTGTGCTGAAACTACTGCTGATGGGAATGTGGCTGGGAGTGTTGCTGGCTTGTCTTCGCTGGTTCCTCAGCTTCTCTTCCCTTCTCCATTTGGCCCTTCTGTTAGAAAACCACACCTGGAAGCACAGCATTTTGGAGGCACGAGTGAGCCGACAAGGTGAGGGGCTTGTGGGCTCCTCCAGGTACCCCAAGGCAGCGCTGGCACAAGGCTGCCTCGCCCTGTCACGTAGCAGCATCCTAAAGCAAACCCCATCTGCTGTTATTTTCCTGCAGGAGGAGATGGCCAAATACCCGGCTGTAAACAGTGGTAGCCCTGTGCTTTGAGCAGCCAGTCATAAGAAATGGTAATGGTAATAACAAGAACAATAATAGCGATAATTACACAGCAACACTGTACCTGTATTCTTGCTTCAGGCAGGTCTATTTTAGCAGCTAGTCTCTCCCTTGCAAACACATCGGGGTAGTGGGTCCTCTCAAATTCTGCGGAGGAAAATATTGTTGCATGAGTCGGAAAGATTTAACGCAGCTGCTGCTCGAGTCACAACTGTTCTGGCACTGCCAGCAGCTCTCGGAGCCTGGGAGAAACGCCACTGCAAGAGTGAAGCTGAGCCTCCCGCCTGCCTGCGTGTGTGCTGGGCAGGACACCTTGCCTACCGGGGGACGGGCAGGGCTGGGCACGATGCTGGCCTCTCCCAAGAAGTGCCAAGCAGGGTATGGGGCTTCTGCCCCTGCTCAGGGGGTCCCTGAGGCAGCTCTGACCCCGTCACCGAGAAGCAACATGGCACATGGCTAAATAACAGCAGAAAATCAGAACGGAGAGCCATACTGGGTCGCAGGAGGGTGCACCCAGGCAGGGTCAGGGAAAAGGGCACCCGCTGCCAGCCCCGGGCAGCAGCAGCGCTGGGGACGGACAGAAATGAGGGGCCGGCACCGAGCACTGCTGCCAGCATCAGCATCCCGGCCCTCGCCCTGCCGGAGCCACGGGCACCGTCTGCGGGAGGAGGTTTGTCCCCACGCCCAGGCAGGGACAAGCGAGCAGCCCGGGACACGGCGCTGGTGCTGCGGTGGGAGCTGTGCCCCTCACACTTCCCTTTGAAAACCTTTCTACAGCTTCTCCTCGCATACCACAACAGGCGTGATGAATAAAATAGCATGGAGGGAGCCACGGATTTAAGATATAAGCATGTATCTTAACACTCTGTTGTATAATATCTTCATGTCTTATCGCATATCCGCATGAGGCACGTGAATGCCACGCTTCTGTTCAGCTCTTACTGCAGCCAGGGCACATTTTGCTTTTCTCTCCTGCTTCAGTCATAGGCAAATGTCACCCACCTTTCTCAAGGGCTTCGATTTGCTCTTGGGTAAAGGATGTCCTATTTCTCTGCAGCTTTCTTTTCAGCTGAAGTCTCATCTGGGCCTCATCTGAATCTTCCCCATTGGAGCTGATGGAGTTGGTGTTCTCCCCTCCTCCCTCCTGCTGCGGACAGCCGTCTGCGGAAACGAGAGGAGGAAACTGAAATGCCCGTACCCCTGCCTTAAGGTTCCTATCGGAGAAATAAGGCAAGCAGGGACAAGTTCGGCCACGTTTGCCGACACCCTTTCTTAAAACCATCTCGGGTATCAAAGTGATACCGCACTAACGACACGGGTAACACGGGAACGTTTCATTTTCCAGTGCTATCGTAAACATTAGAGGTGAAGAATTGCGACCGCCTGGTCTAAACTTCGTTTCATTTTTCCTCTGGAATAAAACCTGTGTAAAAAAACCCTTCCCTAAAAGCGATTCTTTATCCGAATCGCTGCTGAAGTGCCGTGGCAGTCTCCTCTGCCTGCTGAATTTATTTACCTATTGCTATATTTAAAATAGTGATGTTCAGTATTTCAGATTATCTATAATCAGTAATTCCTATCTAATCAATTAGATGTTGATAGGTTTGCAGAAAATGCTATTAAGAAACCAAACCAAGCTTGTAATCTTTTTTAAAAAATATTTATCCAGTTTTTATTTGAATTCTGCACAGTCAATTTCATTTTAAAGGTTGTGAATTTAGAAGTGCCTGCATTGTTCTGCAGTTTTATTCAACTATTGTATGAGTGTGCATTGCCTTGACACCTATTACTGAGCACAGCTGTAATTATATCATCACCAAGAACAGGCTATAATTGCTGAAAATGGAATTTTATATTTAGATAAAAGGACTGTCCATTCTTTGTAATGTGTTGCACCAGAGAAAAGTAAGATTTCTTTTAAAATTTTAACATGTAATTTTAAAAGAAATAGTAGCGAGTTCAGTTCGCTAACTGGCTGAACGTGCTCCTCTGCAGCTGAGCGCTTGGCAGGGCGCTCGGCGGCGCGCCTCTACCGAGGGCATCTCCGCCGCGTCCCTGCGCCGGCTGCCGCGGGGCGCGCAGGGCTTGCGCGCATCCTGCGCGGGGTGGCCGCGCAGCGCGCCCCGGGGCCCCGCGGGCCGCGGGCCGGGGAGCGGCGAAGTCGCCGTCCCGAAAGGAGCTGCCCCGCTCCTTTCACGGCGTTATTTTCCGAGCCGTTTTGATGTGGCATAAAAGGGGAGACGGAGCGAGGGCCGCATGGGCTACTTATGCTAATTCCCTTGAAAAGTTACGCCAAAAATAAATAGCAACACTCCCGCTACATCCTTTAAATATTGTGGGAAATCAACTTTAAAGTAATATCATTTATAATCGGCTAACAATGGCCCCGGCCTTCAAAGCTCGGGGGGAATTGTGACAGGATCTGGTGGGACCCTTTCAACCACTTTGAAATGTTTTAAAACCCGAACTTTCTCCCCCATTTAAACACAGGGATTCAGCGGCAGTGGTCACCATATGGGCGGCCGCAGCCCCATTGAGGCGGCCGGCGGCGGGTGAATAGCCGGGGGCTGCCTTTCAGGGGCACACAAAGCCGCCGGGCCCGGGGAGCGCCGTCGCGGCGGGGCAGCCGCCCTGCCAAGCGCTGGTGGCAGCGCCGGGGGCCGCGGCCGCCCGGGGCGGGGGCCGCCGCGTAACCTCCGCCACCGGCCTCATCCATCACTGTCCGCGCCGGGCCGCGGGGCGCTGCGCCGGGGGCGGCCGGGGGCGCAGGGGACGGCCGCTGCCCCCCGCGCCGTCGGGGCTCGGCCCCAGCCCGGCCCGAGCCCCCTTTCCTGGGGACCTGGGCGGCCCCCTCCCGGTGCGCTTCCCACCGCCCCGAACGGGCGCTACGAGCTTCACCTGGACGCCAAGTCGCCTAAAACCCTGCGCCGGACTATTAAGATGTCTCCTTAGAAGCCCCTAAAAGGAGCGATCTCAATAGGGCTGTTCCACCTTCCAGACCTAATCCGTAAGAAAGCGAGTGAATGTCCGTCCCTATTATCCTATAGCCAGACCATCTGACGCTGGGTATAGGATTTGTTTCCTGGAAGAAAAAAAAAAAAAAAAAAAAAAAAAAAAATAGCGGAGGCAAAGAAATAAAATCATTCCTTAGTTTCTTAGTGTCTTAATCAGTGAGGCGGAAAACAAGCAAAAAAAGATAGCAAACCAATTGCGGCACCTCTCAGCTATAGAGCTGGGATCAAAACATTGTAGCATCTGTTGAAAGAGAAAGTGTCTAAATCCTATAGAAGGCTTTAGTCTTATAAGAGAGGGAGGAAAGAAAAAAAAAAAAAAAAAGATAAGAAACAGTGTCTCGGTGATCCCTAAAACCACTAAATCACTGGAGAATTTCTCCTGGATAGAGATGTCTCTTTTTGTTCTGTCAGCCCTCATGTATCCATTATTTTATTCACTGCTGCATGGCGTTTATCAGATTGAGACCATATTTGTACCCCTCTGAGACCTAACCTCGCCTTATGCTTTTTGAGTAATGGACTCTTAAAATCCAGCAACATACCCCTGCGAGGGAAAAGCATTAGAGGGAGCATGAATATTCCAGAGGAAATCCATTTTATTAATTTTAATTTGGCGGGCCGGGCGGCTTAAGTGCCTGCCCCCCCCCCCCCCCCCCCGCCTCACCAGCCCCGGCCGCGCCTCGCCCCCCGATTTTGGGGGCGCTGGGAGGGGTCGGGGGGGTCCCGGAACCCCTCCCCGGACCCCCGGTCCCCCACGGAGACCGTGCACGGCTCCGCACCCGCCGAGGGGAGGGCGGCAGAGGGGAAAAGGGGGCGGCTGGACGGGCTCCGGGGCTCCGCGGCTGGGCGCGGGGGGGCCCGGCCGGGCCAGGTGGGGCCGAGGGAGCGGGGCCGGGCGAGGCGGCTGCCGGCCGGGGCTGGCCGGGCTCGGCGGGGGGACCCCGGGCCGAAACGGGGGAAATAATAATAATAATAATGATTTAAAAAAAAAAAAAAAAGTGGGGGCGGGGGGGACAGGGGGCTCCGCTCTATCTTTCTAGTGTCCTTCATAGATTGTTTTCTTCTCTTAAAACTGACATGTCTAATTGGCAAGCGGTGCCATATCGTGTCCAGAGGTCTCCTGTGGAACATTTCTACAGCTGTCTCCTTCAACTAGACGCTTATTCATGTCGCCTTAATGAGAAACAAAACGATCTCTAATGAGCAATTACATAGCGACAGAATTGTTCCCATAACAAATTCTTGCGTGTGACAGAAACATCCTTTGTACCAGATATTCCGCACACTGTTACTGATTTTTTTTTCCTTGCGGGGTGAAAACAAAAAGCAGGTTGTTGTATATAGACACCTCTTCTAAAGGAATGACCACAGCCGGGGAGAGCCGAGCCTCAACAGAGCCCGCATTCAAAAAGAAGCCATTAACCATCTTAAGTATGTAACGTAACATCCCATTATCCTTCATATTATCCCCTTGTCATTCCTACAACAAATACCTATTAATCTTCAGGATAAACAGTTTCCTATATTTACCAAGTTGTTCCGGGCCCATTGAGGAGGAACCACAATCAGCCCGACGGAGACAGCTACCGCTCTGCCGGCCCGCCGGGCTCCGGTGCCGGCCGGGGAGCACGGAGCCGGCTTGGGCGGCACCTCCTGCCCACGGGTCCCCACGGTCCCACGGCCCCCACGGGTCCCCACGGCCGCCCGGGGAGGCGGCGGAGGGAGGCGGGAGCCGGCTGCCCCCGGCAGAGGGCTGCTCGCGGACCGCAGCGGGCGGCCGGGGAGCCGGGAGGGGAGCCCGGGAGGGGAGCCGAGGCCGAGCCGAGCCGAGCCGAGCCGAGCCGCGCCAGGCCGGGCGGTCCCTTACCTTGGGCGGGCTGCCCGGGTACCGAGGTGCCGGGGTACCAGCCGGGCCGGGTGCCCCAGGTCCCCGTCTGCCCGTTCAGCATCCTTAGCTTGTCGTACATCCCGTCGGCACCCATCTGTTGCTTTTCGCTAGCCAGGTTGCGTAGGACTCTGTTTATCGACGACACCTGCAAGGCAGAGGACAGAAAGGCAATGGTAGGGCGGTAGCGCGCTCCCCCCGAGCCACCCGCGCAGCCCCCGCGCCCCTCCGCACCGCGGCCGCCGGAGCTGCGGACAGACGGACGGACAGACGGACGGACCGAGCGAAAAAGCCCCGGCCCCAGCCCTGCAGAAGCAGAGTGATGGCTTCCACTGATGCTCGCAGTCCTGAGGCGCCAGGCGCAGGGGTGACCGCGTTTTGTTTTGGTGGTTTTTTTTTTTTTTCCTTCCCCTCCTTAAAGGCATTTGTCAGATTCTGTATGAAAAAACGCGTCTGACCCTGCCACATGCAAATGATGTGAACCTGCTATCCTCTCAGCTGATATCAAAACAAAGGAAGCAGAGGCTCGCTACAGCTACCCAGCATTGTACACAGCACACAGGAAGGTTTTTTTTCATGAACTTACACTGGGTATATTATCGTTGGTACAGACCCCCTCTGATAGTAATCTGTCTCGAATCTCCCACGCAAAGATGGAGGGGCACTCTCGTTTATACTGCGCTATTTTGCTTACAACTTCTGGAGTCGCTACTCTCGGTTTACTACCTCCGATTGCCCTGGGTCTGATGGAGCCAGTTTCGTAATACCTGCCCAAAATTTTACTCACACATCCATTCGACACCTGGATAGGGAAGCGGACAGAAAATCACATTATTAATAATTTCAAGACAAAAATAAAATTGTGTAAGTATGCATTAAACAATGACAAGCTTACGTTTTGATTGTCCAGCACTTGGACTTTTGCATCTGCATGGGTCTATAACACAAAAATATACCTTAAATGGTATGAGAACTTACTTAGAGAGTCTTTTTTTTTTCTTAAAAAAATCACATTTTGTGGCCCTACCCTCTACAAAAGTGCTACTTTAAAAACATTTGGAAGAAAAAAAAATCTGGTCAAAACGTAATTCCTTAGCACTAATCTTAAAATATGCCTTAAATCCGAACAATAGCTATGGCAGACTAGTCTCCATCGTCCTCAGACAGAGCACTTGCGGGGGACGGGGTGAGTGAGGGGTTATCGAGACCGACATTTACAATGTACCCCTGAGCTGCGCCAGATCGCGTTAGTGTCTGTAAAGACAGATTCCGGGCTAAAACAGGGTGGCTTCGAGGGTTGTTTTTTGATGGTGGTTTAAAAATAATAATAAAAATAAATAAATAAAAAAAGTAAAAATAAGAAAGCAGTAAGCCACGCCAAATGCATACGGATCTTACAAAATCATAAGTAAATATAGAGGGAATACAGGGGGAAGGGGGAGGAGAGGAACCGAAATCCTGCCGAGCCGTACAATTCGGTTGCATACAGCGAGCTAACTGTAACGAGAGTGCGGGTTATCACCAGGCGGGAAAAAAAAAAAAAAAAAATAAAAAAGGCTTGAAGAGGTATTTCAAAAGGCATACAGAGATACAGATATGCACGGCGAGGTCTAAGCCGCAGCGGCAGCGGAGGTGAGCAGCCGGACGCTTTATTGGGCTGGAACGTGGGTGGGTGTGGGGGCCGGCGGGGAGCGCGGCCAGCGGCGGCCGGGCGCTGCCGAGGGGGCAGCGGGAGGAGCGGGGGCGCCGCCGCCTTCACCTGCAGGATTCGGGAGATGTCGCAGGGCCGCGCGCCGCTGTGCGCGAGTTCCACGATCTTCTGCCGCGTGGAGTCGGGCAGCGGCCTCCCGTTGACGAACACCCCGCCGAGCTGGTTCACGCCGCTGTGACCTGCGGGAAGCACAGCGCCCACCATAGCACCCTCCGCTCCCGACGACCCCGGGGAGCGCGACCGATCCGCGCCGCTCCGCGCCCCCGCTCCGCGCCCCCGCTCCGCCCGCCCGCCGCCGCCCGACAGCCGCGTTCCCAAAGCCTGCGCTCCCCGTCGGCAAAACCGGCGGCCGCGGAGAACCCCCCGAAGCCCGGACAAAAGCCCGGGACGTGCTGCGGTGGAGCGGTTTTGGGTCGGTTCGCTGGCTCGCTTGGTTTTGGTTTTCCCACCCCCCGCCAGGAAAAAAAAAAAAAAAAAAA
>CM021735.1:13704531-13718146 GCA_011075105.1 Heteronetta atricapilla
AAAAAAAAAAAAAAAAAAAAAGGAAAAAGAATGAAAGAAAAAAAAAAAAAAGCCTCTCTGCATCCGCACAAACGCAGCTCGCCTCGCCAAAAGCAAACGAAGAGCTGCCTCGAAAATGCCCAACCTGAAGCTCCAGGCTTTGGAGGAAGTCTCCCTGGAGAAGCTCTGCGCTATGCTCGCTCCGCTCTCCTCTCTTTGGAGCCTCCTGATAAATTGACTCCAAGAGCCCAGGCTTCTTAGCAATAAATAAGCTCCAAATATAGAAGAGGGGGAAAATATGATGAGCCTCTCTGACATTTGTCTTTAAAATAAAACTAGCTGCATGTCAAGTTTGAGCTTAATTTCTGGAAATAGGCGGAAGTCGCCCCGGATCATGCATGGAAGGCTAATTGAAAAGATCAGTTGGAGCACTTGTGGCAGGCGTGTCACTTTATGACAGTACTCTGCTTTTGAAAATTGCATCGTCACGACAAATAGTAGCATGATAAAACGACCCTTTCTGTCCGCATTTGGATATCACTCAGACTAGATTGAACTCTACTCGCTTTCCCTCCGAGGGAGGCTGCGGTTTAAGGTAGCCAGGGGCTCTGCGCGGACACGACCGAGGGGGCGCGCTCCCCGCGCAATGGATTCGAAGTGACACCCGGCCTGGGTCATTTACCGTCCGGCCGCCCCGGCCGGCAGCACGGGCGGCGGCTCCGCATCCCTTGGCGGCCGCGGGGAGCGAGGCGCGCCTCCTCCTCCTCCTCCTCCTCCTCCTCCTCCTCCTCCTCCTCTCCTCCTCCTCCTCCTGCCTCCCCTCCCCGCCCGGCGGTGCCGCCGTGCGCCCCGTCGGACGGGCCGGGCCGGGCCGGCGGGGGGCGGCGGCCCGGGGGCGGGGAGGGCCGGGGCCCGGGGGCTCGGCGGCTTCCCCCGGCCCCCTCCCGGGCGGGGAGCAGGCGCGCAGGGCCGGGCGGCGCAGCAGCGCCGTGGCCGGTTTGCAGGGGGGACGCTCGCCACCGTAAAAAATGGCAGCGGAGAAAGCGAAATCAAAGTTTCGCTTAAAAGGTTAAGCCTTAATCATTATATAATTTCCCTGGAGAGCGGTGTAGATCTCGCCCAGTGGCAATGATTATGCGCCTTGTATTCTATTGCTAGTCATCTAATAGGAAAACATATGGTGTCAATTTGGATGCTCTGCGCCATATACACCCAGGAGTTATTAACACAAAGCCTGAAGAGCCCGCCGCGACCTTTAAACAAAATAAAGGCTTCACCCGAATGATATCTTTTCTGCGTTTTGCAGTGGCGATCCCGCACGGCCGAGTGAAGGCATCCCCATTACCATACACCCCCGGCACGCCGCGGCCAAGGGCAGCCCCGCCGCCCGCAGGTGCCGCCGCCCGGCCCGGCAGGGCCGAGCCGCTCTCGGGGCGCACGCAGCCCCACGGGCACGCGCGGACAGCGCCGCGCCCACCCCGCTGGGGGCTCCCCGAGCCCCCGAGGGGCCTCCGGGCGGAGAACGGCTCGCCACCGGCCCGGCGGGGGACGAAGGGGGCCCGCAGCCGCGCACGCTGCCGGCGGAGCGCCGGAGGCAGGTCCCGCACAGCTCCGCGGCCCGCAGCCGCAGCGGCTCGGGGCTGAGCGACCCGCGCAAGGCCCGCGCAAGGCGGCCTGCGCTCCTCCCGCTGCCACGCGCGCAAGGGGCGCGCATCTCACGCACCGGAGCGCGCCGGGGATGCGCCCACCCCGCAAGATCGCTTCGGCGGGGTCACGCACCCCCGCCGCGCTGCGCTGCGGGGCGCGCCCCGCGGAAGATGCGCATCCCCGGGCGCCTGGGGCCTGCCCCGGTGGCACCTCGGCCGCCCGCTCTCGCACCCCGCCGGCTTCCCCGCAGCCCCGTCGGCCGGAGCGGGGCGCGGGGCCGTTCCTCGGAGCAGGGGCAGCGCTCTGGAGCGTTGTCTGAGCGCTCTCCGCTCCGAGAAACCCCCTCCTCTGCCTCCGCTGCGCGCAGGCCCGCCGCCGAGGTCTCCGGCCCCAGCAGCGACAACAAAAGGGCACGGCGAACCACCACGAACCCGCGAAGGGCACCGGCGCAACCGGGAGGCGGCGGGGCGTCGCACCTAGCACGGGAGGCTCCCGGTACGGGGCAGGTGGGCAACCGGCCCGGGCCCCGACCCGGGACAACCCCGCGGCCCTGGAGCCGCCGCCGCGCTCCCGGCCCGGCCCCCGCGCCCCGACGGGGCGGGCGGCGCGGAGACCCCGAGCCCCGGCGGCGGAGCCCCCGCTCCCCAGCGGCAGGGCCGCTTCCCCTGCCCGCTGCTGCGCGCCCGCGGCCGCGAAGGGGCGCGGAGTCACTTACTGTTCTGCATGGTGGGCTGAGAGAGCAGTATCCCACGGGGCTCGCCTATAGCAGTCTATCAGCAATAAAATAGGCGTTAATCAGAGGGAGGCAGCACACAGGGTTAAGCTAACATCTCCCGGGCGTACTTTGTTATCCTTAGACGCCTTCCCCAGTTAGTTTAAGGTTTCGGGGGCTTTCACGCCTCGAGGCAAAACTACACGCGTATATCCCTACACGCGCAAAATTTTAAGAAAAGCGAAGCGCCGAGAGGTTTCTGGCTTTAATTGCATGCAGGTGGCATATTGCCTCGTCGGTAATGCCCTTCGCTGAGGTGGTGCATTAACTGGAGCAACAGCAAGCACAAAGAGAGTCCGAAGTCAGGTTTTTAAACTTGCCTGAGAGCGGGGTGGACTGTCCTCTCATACAATTTAGGGACTCACACATCTGCGTGTCACTAGTTAAAGTCTTCCCTCTAGGACAAAGCAAAAGAAGTACATTAAAAGTGCGGAGCGACGCGGGGAAGGTGCGCCGCGACACTGCGCGCCCCGCCGCGGGACGGGACGGGGACGGGGACGGGACGGGACGGGGCCGGCCCCGCCGCTGCCGCAGCCCGGGAGGAAAGCAGAGGAGAGGAGAGGAGAGAAGAGGAGAGCAGAGCAGAGCAGAGCAGAGGGGCGCAGCGCAGCAGGGCGGGTGCTGCGCGGGCGCTGCGCGGGCGGGCCCTGCGCGCACTTGCCGCTCCGCCGGCTGCCCTGCGCGCTGGCAGTGGGGCTCCATTTTTTACCTCCGGGCATTTCTTCGACTTATTTATTTGTCTCTCCCCGCGGCACTAGCAACTTTCTCTCCCCCCAAACTCCACGTCTCGTGATTAACTTCTTTTTTGGTCTTTAGATCTTCCCCTTTTTCACTGTACTGTGACACACGCTGTCTACCTCGCCTCACTGCTTTAAAAAGTAAGAACAGGAGGGGGTGAGAACTGTTAAACAAAGCCTACAGAAAGCGAACAATGGCCTCCATTCTGCTCCTCTACCCAAACCCCGAGTGCAGAAACCCAGGCTCCTTAACCGGCCGCGCAGCTTCCCAACTAAACGGACCAACAACCCTCCAACTTACAAAGAGCAGAGAAACAAGCCCCTTCTCCCTTCATTAGTGCCTGCCTTGACCCAGCGCCTGGACAGTCCCAATCGCCCCCCCTTTCTCCCCCCCCCTTTTTTTTTCCTTCTCCCCCCTCCTTCCCCTGCTCCCCTCTCTCCTCCTCTCACCACCTTCCCTCCCTCTCCCCCCCACCCCGGGCCACTTATTTATTTATTTATGCGTCCCCATGTATTTATTTGAAATCGTCGCGGGTGAAAATGGAAAAGTAATTTCTCGTTATAAATATCTGGCGGTAATTGTGTTACTGGTGCGAGTTGTTAGGGGTTGTAAAAAGATACAACAGCTCAGTGGGGTGCTCAATTGGGGAGGGACAATTACAATAAAGAGCCCATTCAAGGGGGTTGCTAAAAAAAAAGGAGGTAAAATAATGAAATAGTCGCAGCCTTCATTTTCTCTCCCTTTTTTTTAGCCTAAAAATACTCATTCTCTTTCTTTTGCGCCTATAATGAATATTAATTTTACTCTTCCTGCATATGATGGAGAATTCAAAGAGGCACGTTTCCCCATTCAGGACTAGCCACGGTATAATTTATTAAGTAGCTTTTAGTAATCTTAAATCCATAAAAATAAACATCAAACAAGTACTTTCTCGCAGCATGAAGACTTTAGCTGGTAAATATTTACTGCTCTTTGGAGAACTACCTGATTAGCAGCAGAGCAAGCTACACTGTACTTCAATGGAGACGTGGCAGTATCTCCTCTGGCTGAACCGAACGCGAAGCCATCCCTTTAATACACCAAACACGTCTGCATAGACACACACCGAACGGCAACCCCACTTCTTCGGGCACAATTTCCTCGCGCATTTAACGCGCAACCCATAACCGTGGGGCCTGCGGGGCCGGGGAAGGCAGGCAGCAAGCGGCGGCTGCGCTCCCAGCCAAAGCCCTGCCAGCACCTACCTCGGCAATGGCAACGGGGGGGTTCGGGAGAAGGGGCAAAAAGCACGCCACGGCACAAACCAACCCCCCAAACGCGGCCGAAAACGTTTCACAGTGCAGGCCGAGCGTAGCCGAGTACTCCAGCAAGGTAAGAGGAGGTGCGGGGCAGGACGCCGTGCTCCCAAACTCTCCCCCCCACACACTCAGCGAGCCGCCGAGCCGGCGCAGCGCCAGCGCCGGGGACCCGCAGGCGGAGGCGGCGCGGGGCCGAGAGCCGTGCCCGGCCGGGGGGCAGCGCGGTGCGGAGCGGGGCGGGAGGGCAGCGGGGCGCGGCAGCGCCTGAGATGCAGCGTGCCGTGTCCGAGGCAGCCAGCTCCACCAGCTCCACCATTAGGCCAGGCCTAATCCGCCGCTCGTTTTGTAATCTGAAAATCTGGGTATAATCTGATCTAGTTTTTTTTTTATTATTATTATTATTTTTTTTCTTTCCCTCTCTGCCAGTCCCGGTGAAAACACGCACAATTAGGCGTTCAGGTGGCAAAGTTTCCTGTTCTTGGGGCAAATGAGAAAAAGATAAAAACGAATCGGTTTGCGATCAGGCGTTGGTAAAGGTCACCAGCTATAAACATTTATTGTCAAGGGCCACTTTTATTATTTTATGTCCCTAAGACGGAGAAAATGCCGTCACTTTTCGTCTCTAGGATGGTGTGGTCGTTTTTCAAAACAACATCTGCCAGGTGCATTTAATCGTTTGGGAAACTTTGTTTTTAAACTTTCCAGAAATTATTCTGGCCCTGCGTCTCAATTTACCAGCTCCGTGCGAGGCGTCACAAGGTTAAATTCAAATCCAAATTTTCCAATTGCACTTGCGAGGGGAAAAGAACCAAGTTTATTGTTGTGCGTCAGGGGAGCGAAGCTGTTTTTTGCACGGCGAGGAGTTTGCAACTTCTTGGAGGAAAAAAAAAAAGAAAAAAAAAAAAGGAAAAAAAAGAAAAGAAAAAGAAAAAGACCTTGCTATAGCGGGGGCTCTCAGGCCTGTGGGTACACCGGGGGGAGCGAGGGGGGTGTTACGGGGCTGTGGCAAGGAATGGACGAGATTTTTTTTTTTTTTTTTTTTTTTGTAAAAAAGGACGGATGGATGGATCCGATCCCCAGCGCTTCCCAAAGGCCCCCAGAGCCCGGCCGCGGCCGGGAGCCGCCGCGGAGGACGGGGCTGCTCGGGCGGTCCCGCCTTGGGGCCGGGGCAGCCGCCGGCCCCGAGGCCGAGCCGGGGAGATGCGGGGCGGCTGATGGGAGCTGACAGCCCTTCGGCTCCGCTCAGCGCCCCGCGCAGCGTGCCTGCGAGCTCACTTGGCCTAGGAGGTGACTTTCCCCGCGCACCTCCCCGGCCGCCCTTTGCCTCCTCCTCTCCCTCCTCGCCGCTTCGCCCCGTCCTCCCGGCGGCCGGCTCCCCCTTCCCCGGCCGAGCCCCGCAGCACAAAGCGGCCGCCGGGGCCGCCCCCGGGCACCCGGAGCCGCAGCTCCGCTCCTCTCCCGTCCTCGCCTCCTTCCCTCCTTCCGCGCGGCGGGGGAGGCACAGGGCCCCGCGGCCCGGCACGGCCCGGCCCGACCCGACACGGCCCGGCCCGGCACAGCCCGGCCCGACACGGCCCGGCCCCGCCGCCCCTCCCGTGCCTGCGAGCGGGGGTGCCGGCAGCGGCGGCGGCGCGCACACACACACACCGGCGGCTGTGGTCTCCCGGCCCGGCAAGTGCTAGGTGGGAACTGCTGCTGCTGCTGCCGCTGGGCTGCTGCGAGGGTTGGCACCGGTTTCCCGGTCAGATGCTTTAGCTTTTCCAGAGGACACGGGCTCGTGTGAAAGCAGAAAGTTTGTGAGCTCCTGGGCTGGAAAGTTCCCTGGGAAGCTCTCCGGAATGCAAATGGGAATACGAGAGAGAGAGCGCAGGAGAGAGCGAGAGCCCTGCCTAAATATTAAAATGCGAGAAGGAGAAGCCGGGAGAAGAAATGAGCGGACTCACCTTTATGAGGCATCCTGTCTTGTTGTCAAAGCTCCTGTCAATAGTTTAAGAGCGCACTGATTGGAAATGATGGCGCTTTAAAAAGAGTTGCCAGCAAAATAGTTTTTCTCCAGTGAAGCTGCTGGTTGTGTGATCTTGGATTCCTGGGAAGGAGACAGAGATTGACAATAAAATGGGCTGTCAGTGACTGGAGAGCGAGAGATAAAAGAGTGTGTGAGTGAAGTGGGGAGAGAGAGACAGAGCACACCTATGCTGATTGGTGATGGTTCAAGTGTATTAATGTATGTGTGCCTTGCTCTCTGCCTCGCCTCCACTGCTCTTCACTGGCCCATTAGCAAAGCCTGACCTCTGTCATCATCTTCCAGCAAAACACTTCCTCCCTGCGCCTTAACCAGAGCGGGAAATGAGGCTGAGCCGGGGCTCGCTTTTCAAACCCACTAATCACTCCGCACATGCAAATGCTCCGCTCGCTCCCACACAAAATATTGCTTTATGCAAAGCGACGCCATCGCCTCCCCGCCGCCCATTGGCCGCCCCGCGCCCGGAACGGCTCAATTGGCCCAGCCGTTTGAATAGCAGGGCCGTGGGCCCGGCTCCCGGCCCCGGCTCCGCACCCGGCCCCGGCTCCGCACCCGGCTCCGCACCCGCCACCCGCCCGGGCTCCGCCGCCGCCGCCCGGCTCCGGCCCGGCCCCGGCCCCGGCCCAGCTCCCCGGCCCCCTCCCCGGCAGCTCGGAGCCGGCCCCCGGCCCCCAAAAATGCGGGGAGCGGCGAAGGGGAGCGGCGCGTTTCCAGGTCGGGCTGGGGGAGGGGGCCGGGGGGCCGGCGGGAGGGGGTCGGAGCGGGGGGGGGAAAGGTCAATTTGCATTTAAACAGTTAGCCGCCGTCCGACAATGGAGATAAGGGGAAAATAACATTCAAATGGTAAAGACATAAATATTTGGGAGACAGGCGCTTTGTAGGGCGGGCGCCGCCCGGAGCCAGCGGCCGCCCGCAGCCCCCCCAGCCCCGGGCAGCGGAGAGCAGAGCAAACAGGCGGCGGAATTGTGTGCTGAGGGCTCTTGTGGAGGGCCTCAAGAGTCCTTTACCAAACACTCGCAAACTTCTCCCACGTGCCGTTTGTTGACTGAGGGCTGCCGATGGTTTTTTTTTTTTTTATTTAAGACCCCGCAGAGGGGCCGGGGGGGGGGGGGGGGTGGAGACGCCGCAGCGCCCCGAGCCCGGCCGCCCGAGGGGCTCCCCTCGACCCCCCCCCGTGGGCCCGGGGAGCCCCTTCCCCGGCTGCCGGAGGCGGAGGGGGAAAGTCAGTAAATGACTTCTCCGCTCTGACCACACACCACAAGTGCGTGTGCTGAATGCCGGACCATTAGGACACACCTCAGTACACTCCAAAGCAACCCCTCCGCGCACGCATTCGAGGTTACACTGGGAGCACCAGCCCGAGCTCGGGGTGTCCCGGGCGGCCGGGGAGAGCCGGGCGGGGACGAGGGGGAGGGGACGGGGGGGGGGGGGGGGGGGGAGAGAAAGGGAAGGAGGAGAGGGGACAGGAAAAAGAAATTCCAAGAGCCAGCGAGGGAAGTGGCGAGTTTGAACGCGCGAAGCATAAAATGAAGTCGTAGCCGCATACACTTGACTTCTCTTGACATGTGAAAAGTGCTAAAAGTCAAAGCTCATCAATAAAGTATCTTGAAATTGAATAAGAGCCCTGACAACCATTGCATTCTTAAATAAAGTACAATGAGGAGACAAACGACTCTGCCAAGGAGTTTGCATGTGAGTGAAAGGGCGCCTCAATAGGAGCGGGATAATGGGCTGCCCGGCCGTCATGCACTGTCATCCCCGGTCCCGCCGAGAAGCTGCCACGGCTCCGTGATAGCACAAAATGGGCTCTTAACAGACTCGCTGCTGCCTGCCCTCCGCGCCGCTCGCCGCCCCTTCCCCCGACGGCCGCCTGCGCGGGGCCGGGCGCGGGGCTGGACGCGGGGCCGCCGCTCCGGGCTGAACGGGGCCGAGCCGGGCAGGAGGGGTCCCGGGGGAGCCCCCGGGGCCGGCGGAGCGACGGGGCCCTGCATGCGGGCCCGGGCTCGGCCGGGGCTGCGGCCGCCGTGCGCCCCCGGCCCGGCCCCAGCCGCAGCTCGGAGGGTCCGGGGGGGCCCCGCGCGGGCCCGGGCCGCCCCGCATGATGTCCCCCGAGTCATGCATATGTATAGCGGCGGGACGGGCGCCCGGCAACGTTGGGGATCGCCCCGAAGGTGAGGCGAGGCGAGGCGGGGCGGGAGCCCGACGTGGGGCGCCCCGAGGGGCTCGGGGCCGGGCGGGCCCCCCCCGGCAGCCCCCGCTCTGCGCCTCCCCCTGCCCCAAACTTCCCCGAGTGGCCGAGCCCTGCTCCGAGGGCGCCGGGGAGGGAGGGCCCTCAGGCCCCAGAAGGCCCCGACCACGACCCGAGGGGCTCGTCCCCAGCAGCAGCCGCCGGCCCTGCGAGCGGCCCGGGGCGAGAGGCAGAGCTTGTAAGGTTTACAAGGTCGCCGGCTCTCGGCGGCTCCGAAGAGACTTTGGGAGCTGGCAGCTAGTCCTCGTCTGGGGAGAAGTCAGTGCCGTCCTCCGGGGCTGCTTTTGTGATTCTTGGTTCTGGATTATTTTTTTTTCCTGGTGCACTCTCTACCAAACGAGCAATATTATTTTTCACTCTCGTCCACGGGGCGTTAAAGTGAGGGAAGCCAAAAAAAAAAAAAAATACTTTGTCCGCAATTGCAGGCAAATATCATTTTTACAAGCTCTCAATTAGCCATCCACTGGATTAGCACCTTCTTACGCCTCGTCTCCGGAATAAAGACGCCGTAATCTTGTTGCTATTTTCCCCTCGGGCACAGCGGCCTTTGTGCTCCCTCCTCCCCAAAAGAAAACTTTTAACGCCCCCCCCGAGCCGAAAAAAGAAGAGAGAAAAAAAAAAAAAAAAAGGGAGGGGGGGGGGGGGGGGCGGGGGGTGAGTGCCGCTGACGTCACGGCGGGGCGGCCGGGGGTGGGCACCGGGGGGCGACGGCGAGGGGCCGCCGGGCGGAGCGGGAGCCCCGAGCAAAAGTTGGGAGGAAGAAAAGCGGCGGGGCGGGGCGGCGGGGCCGTGCTCGGGGTGTGTGTGTGTGCGGGGGGTGCGGGCGTCCCTGCCCGCAGCACCGCGCTGCCGCCCGCCCCGTCGCGGCCCCGGCCCCGGCCCCGTCCCGGCCCCGGTGCCCGGCGGGCTCCGGCCCGCCCCGCGGCGCCATTTTACCTCCGCCCGCCGCGGGGATTGCGCGGCCCCGCTCCGAGCCCCCGCGGGTGCCGGCGACCCCCCCACCCCCGGCCGCCCGGCGAGGCCCAGGGAGCGGCCCCCCCGTCGCGGCACCCCGGGGGCTGCCCTCGGGCAGTGCCGGCAGCGGTGCCCCGAGCCGGGGGAAGGGGATCCGCAGAGACGGCCGTGCCTGGACGCTCCGCAGAGAAGGCTCGCTTGCCTTTTTGTTATTTTCTCCTCCTTTTTATTTTCTGATTTCACCTAGCAGCTCTCCCCCCTGCTCGTGTTCCGAGAAGGTTAGCCCTCCGGGACGGCTCTGCCTGCCTCGCCCTGCTTTCCCCTCTTTCTCTCTGTTACTATCATTTCCCCTCCTTTCCTATTTTTCTCGAGGGGGTGATTTTCTACCCCTCAACCCGCTCCACTCCCATTGCGGGTTAGCGGAAGGAGCAGCCCCGAGGCGAGGTGCCCGGCCCAGCTCCGCTCCGGGCCCCGGCCGGCGGCAGGGAGCGAGGCGCCGCACCCCGCTCTCCTGTTAAATCCCCGCAAGGTTCCTGCAACTGGCATTTTGCTGCAGCTGTTTTCTCTCTTTCCCCCTCTCTCTCTCTCCATTTTTGTTCCTAATACTATTCTAAAGAAAATTATTTTTAAAAAGGCATAACAAAAAAAGGTTTAAAAAAATAAAAAGGTAAGTAACTATTATATGTGGCACTTTTTTTTTTTTTTAATAATTACTGTTCCTAATTAAAATAATTTTCACTTTTTTACATGATCTCTTGCCTGAGTTTTGATTTTGTGTTAAACAGCAGCGTCTGCTTCCCTTTCGTATATTGTTAGGTGTTGAAAGCGGAAAGTGCTGAGTTAGGGACTCCGGTATCGTCTGGTTGTATTAATATCTGGGCTGCAAACTACCTTTTTTAATACCCAGAAAAATGCTTAAAGTCCTCTTGTCCAGTTCGGTCTAAAACTGAAGAGATACACAAATCCTGACGTCTTAGACTACAATGCTTTTGCCTCCAGGACACTTAATGCCTGTTTGTATATGTAGAGACAGTGTTTGAAACCTATAATGCGCAGGACACTGAGTTAAGTGGAGCTTTTCTAGTTTATAAACAAGCCGCAAAAAGTTTGGAATCGATTTAACCTCTTTTCTGTCGGTCTTTTGCGCGAGGCACAGCTTTGTGTGCCGGGATAAAAAAAAATAATAATAATAATTTTAAAAAAAGGTTTCTGGACCCCGCCGAAGTCACTCTGCTGGCTCTGAGGCTGGCAGGCGAATGTACGTGCTCCTGGACGGGAAAGCCTTTGATTACAGATATGTGCGAAGTGTCAGGCGAGCGGAGTCGCTCGAAAAGCCTTCAGAAAAGGAGCGGGGGGGTGAAAGCTTAGCGCATCCTGACGGGCTTTTTAAATGCTATTGATTGGGACAAGCTGTTCAAAACCCCAGTAACAGTTAATCTGCCTGTTAATCAAGCCACTAAGGAGCTCAATGCGAGTTTTATTAGCAACTGGAGAACACGGGCAGCAGAAAGGATCAAAAGCCTACACCCTTGATATTTGTAAAACCAGCCTTTCCCAAAAATATATTTTCAATTACAGAGCAATTCGTAGCTTATCACCCCTCGCTACCAAACACACAGATGGGGCCGCAGAAGCTGCCAACGCCACGAAACCAAATGAACCAGAATCGCGCTCGCACGCCTGGAAAATAAGGCGAGTGCTGGGGGACCCCGGGCTGCCTCGCTCGGGCTTCGCTGGCCTCCGGAATTAGCGGCGAAACCTAAATTTGGCAAAGCGGGGACCACGAGGAAATGAGAGAGAAAACTCCTCGGCTGCGCGTCAACTGCTTTATTAGGCTGAGGGGCAGCGGGCTGCTTCGCTTTGTGCTGGCAGGTTTGATTTATCGCGGCAACTTCGCACGGTAGGCTTCCCTCTGCCCAGCCCTTTGGCGGAGCTGCTCGTTTCATTCATTCATTCAAAAAAAAAAAAAAAACAAAAACCACAAAAGGGGGGGGGGGGGGGTTAATAGCAAGATTCGTAATTCGGAGAGCCTGAAAGTCGAATTTCAATTAATGTAATGACCAGAAATATTATTATATCGGCTAAAATCAACATTTGATCTTGTCATTTTTAATGCAGACCGATTGCTTTATATGTCAGTGAGATACGCATATAAAAGACTATCTGGTCAGAGGTAATTATGTCACAGCTTTTTCTCGGCATGACAGCTGGATAAACACCATCTCCAATAAACATCTCTAATTAGGGAGGAGGATCTGAGATAGATGGTGTTTGATTTATTACTGAAGGAGAATGTCCATTTACCGGTATATTATAGTGAAGCATCACAGGGAGCGTTCTCGCTAACGTACTGTAAGGAATATTTGGAGGAGCCCGAGGACAGGTAAGCGGTGTTTCAGGCTTTACTCTCTTCTTTTGTTTTGCGTTATTTCGGAGGAAGAGCCACCTTGCCGGGCTCTCCCTCTCCCCCACTAACGCCCTGACGTAGCGCAGGCTCCCGCGGCCGGGCAGCAAAGCCTGACTTGGGGGGGGGTGGCGGGCGCCTCCCGGGCTTCACCCCGCTCCGAGCAGGGCGACGGGCGAGCCCCCACGGCGGGGATGCGGCCCCCGACGGCGGGCAGCCCCGCCTCAGCCCGCGGCCCCTCCGCACGGGCCCGGCGCCCCGACCCTCCGCCGGGCGCCCCGACGGGCGCGGTCCCTGGTGGCGGCCGGCTTCCACCTGCCTGGGAACGGAGCTGGCGAGGGGCCCCCGAGCATCGAAGGGGAAGGGAAGGGGAGGGGGCTGCACCGCAGCCCCTGCTCCCGCGGGGGAAGTTTGGGAAGCGGGGGCACTGCCAGGCGCCCCCTCTCCGGACGCCACGCCACCGGCCGGACCCCCCCCCCGCCACATTCCCCCCCACCTGTTGAGCCGGGCTCCAACCCCGGTCGGGGGGGGCCGTGCCCGCGGGGAGCAGCAGCGACCGTCGGGGGGCCCGGCCGGCGGCCCCCGGCCCCCCTCCTCCCGTCGGGCAAGGGGGCTGCGGGTCAGCGGGTGGGGCGGGGGGGCCGTTACCTGTCAGGCTGTGCGGAGCCCGTGGCCGGCTGCCGGGAGGAGGTACCCGCCGCGTCCCGTCCCGTCGCGGGTTCCTACGCAAGAAGCTGCCACCCGGCTGAAGTGTCACCGGCGGTATAGGCGGGGTGCCGCCTTTGCACTAACTTTCCCTTAATACCCACGGCAGCGCCTCCCCCATTGGCTGGGCCGCCCCGGTGACGTCACGGCGGACACTAGTTAGCTAATGAGACATTTGGGGCCACGCGAGCACGGCCGCCGCCCGCCCGCCGCGCCCTGCCCCGACGGCGCGACCGGCATGGCATAGCATGGCCTGGCACGGCACGCTATGGCCCAACATGGCACGGCTCGGCTCGGCCCGGCCCTCGCCCGGGGCCAGGCTGCTCTGGCCCGGCCCCTCAGCGCCTTCGAGCCCCCTGCCGGCCCCGGCGGGGGCCCCCTTCCTCCGCAGGGGCTGCGCGGCCGCCCCCGGCCCGATGGCAGCTCAGGGGCTGCCCCGCACCTCGGGGCGTCCCCAGGCAGCGGCAGGGGCCGC
The DNA here is from genome assembly GCA_011075105.1 of Heteronetta atricapilla. Classification (NCBI taxonomy): domain Eukaryota; kingdom Metazoa; phylum Chordata; class Aves; order Anseriformes; family Anatidae; genus Heteronetta; species Heteronetta atricapilla. Next base: position 13,717,775 of record CM021735.1, read on the forward strand.
TCCCCGCTCCTGGCTCCCGAGCCCGGCTGCTCTCCCCGACGGCTCTCCCCGGGCAGCGGGCAGCGCGCTGCTGGGGTCCGAGGCCAAATTTCAAGCCGCGGTGTGGAGTTTTCCTCCTTGAAACTCCCTGTCCAAACCGTCCGGGCGGGCCCTGGTGGGTGGAGACGCGCTGGGACCCCTTTACCCCCTATGCTCGGCCAGGCCCCGCCGCCCCTGGGTCACACCCGGCCCGCCCGCAGCTCCCCCGGGGGCTCGGGGCCCCGGTGCCTGCGAGCCCCCCCGGCAACAGCCCCGGGTGCGGAGCGGGGCGGCCCAGCCGGGTGCCGGGCCCCTCCGCTGCTCCCCGCCCGCAGCCTCTCCCGTTAGAGAGGC
>CM021735.1:13721046-13795146 GCA_011075105.1 Heteronetta atricapilla
AAATTAGCGTTAAATAAAGGCTAGTTTAATGCTCGGTTACAGTCAACTGGTGTATATTTGATGGCTAATTGTCTATCAAAATTAAAAAGAAAAGAACAAATGATTCGTTATAAGAAGGTGTTAAAAGCTTCGACAAAAGGACATTTCACAAATATAATATCTGTGGACGGCGAATTGTCCTTTTGAAGCTTTTTTAATGTAGTAAAGGCCTGGGACTCCCCAGATATGAATAATGGGCAGAAACGTGCTCTTTTATTCGGAAAGAGCCTCTTTTAAAGCAGGCGCTCTAATAAACCCCAAAGCCCGATGTTCCGGGAAGGAACCGGGACCCGGTGCGATGTGATTTCCAACGGCCACTTAGCTAAAGGCTGCCTCGGCGGTGAAAAGGCGCTTACATGGGCTTTGCTGGGCGCTCGGAGAGCCCTCAGCGCCTTCCCGACGGCAGCGGCTCTCGCTTGCGAGCCGAGAGGAGCGGGGGGGGGGGAGGCGGAATTTGGGGCTGCTGCGGGTCCCGGCAATTTGGGAGTGGGTGCGGGTGTAGGTGCAGGGTGCGGGTGTGGGTCCGGGTCCAGGCGAGGTGCGGGGCCGCCCTCCGGGCGAGTTGAAAAAGTCAGAGGAAAACTGGTAAAAGGGGAAAAAATAAAAGGCGGGGGGGCAAGGGAAAAGACCCCCAAGCTGCGGTGCGAAGCTGATGGGAGGAGGGCGGCGGAGCGGGCGCGGGGCCGGGGCCGGGGCAGCTCCGCGGCCGCCGAGCGCGGGGGGAGCGGGGCCGGGTGCGCGCCCCCGCGGAGGGCGTGCGGGAGAGGCCGCCCGTGCTAAAAAGGCCCGGCTAAATCATGCAGCAAGAGCGACAAACCGTCTGGAAAATGGACCCGCGGAGCAGCGAGAGTGTACTTTTTTATCTCTGACAACTTGTGTCCTAAAGAAACTATCTTGAAGATAATTGAAATGATTACAATTCATTGCTGCATTACTTTGAATATGAACAGTCAAATAATGAAATCTGGGTAATACAACAAAAATTTAATTTACATTACACCGCTGCTTGAGGTTTTCCTTTTTTTTTTTTTTTTATGCCCAGCTTCCCCCTCGAAATTCTGCGCTAACGCACCGCTCTGTACCTCGTTGCATTATTCATATTTTCGTGGTTATTTCTCCCCTCCCTCTCCCTCCGTGATGCTCTTCTCCGGGCCGGCCGGGGGGCGATGCCCGGCGGGGCGGGGGGGGCCAGGGAGGCCGGGGGGCACCGGGCTGCGTCGAGCGGGACCCGGGCGGGCAGAGCCGCTGGGCTCCAGGTTTCGGGACGGGATTTCAGCCCTGGAAGTCGCCGTGGGGCTCTCCCTCCCTTGCGCCCCGTGCTTATCGTCGCTGTTTTTGCCGTCCTGGATGGATGCCGGGGCCGGGGGGCGACCGGGGGCTGGCGGAGGGCGGCAGGGCTCTCACCTGCCCCGGGAACAGCCACGGAGCCGGGGCGACCCCTGCCCCCTGCCCCTTCCCCCTGCTCCCTGCTCCGGCCCGGCGCTGCCCGGGACGCCCCGGCCCCCTTCGGCCTCTCGCCTGGCAGCTTGCGCCGGAGGCAGCCTGGCTCCTAATCCGGGTCCGAGATGGACCGGTACACGTCCTCAATGCAACTAACTGTTTCTAAAAAAAAGACCATCTGGTAATTGTCTTCCTTTAGATCTTCCCTTAATTATGCTTTTAATTAAAGATGGTTCAAGGCATTGGACCACATGAAGGGCAGTAATTACAAATTACATTACAAACCCAACAGATGTAGCTCTATCTGCTGGGAAAAAGGTACCGGAATAAAATTTGACTAAACTTTAGGATAAATTAATCCGCTGCCTTGAGAACAGAAGCACATTTTTTATTATGCAGACTCTAGCCAGGATTTAAGTTCTCTGTCATGATTGTTTTCATATTTCTTTGACATCTATTGATTTGGAGGCAGCTGCAAGGCTTTGTCACAAGAGAGAAGAGCAGTCACAATATATTAGCTTGATGGCATAACTCGAATATGAGTAGGAAGGATAGAAACATGACAGCGAGCCACGTGACCGAATGATGGGTCTCCAACAAAATAAAGAAATTAATTTTTAATAAAAAGCTTTAAAAATACCACAGCCAGTGCAACAGCAAGGGGAATGGCAGAACTTGTTAATTATCGAGCACCGGCAGCGCTGACATTTACCCCCAAAGAGTGGGAGGGGACAGGCTTTGGGTCTCCACGTAGGACCCATGCGGGCAGCAGAAGAGGCAAGGAGCGAAGCCCCCTGGCCGCGCCGGGCACCCGGCTGCGCTTCCCTGCCAGGTGCTGGGAGTGAGCATCCCGCTTGGCCCATACGCTGTTTGGAGGCGAAACCCCGAGGGGTGTTAAATGCAAAGCCCCTTTGGTGAGCAGATGCAAAGAAATGCGGACCCCACAGGCTCTGTAATGAGGGAAGGCAGTGCAGGCTCCGAGATTTCCAGGGGGAATATCGCCCCACTAATCTGTGGTCACTGATGGCTCCGGATAAGCTCCTCGTGATGCATATTGTAGGGCTGCATGAATACAGGCGTATGAACTGCTGCAAAATGAGCTGGTTTGCGGAGGCTGGCTGGCACGTCGGGAGGAGATCAAGAAATTACGGGTGCACAGGTTTACGAAATCGAGTTCTGGTTCAGTGGCTAAGCACATCATTGACAGTCAAGGGGCTGTTTTCAAGTCTACCTCCAGTTCAAAGTATGCGCCTCTGCTGCCTTTTGCCAAAATCCTGTGCTAAATGGGGGACTGGGAGCTCAAAGTATTTGAGCAGGTTTGGGCAAGGTAGCAGAATTTCCCTGTCTGGGGGAGGCTGTTCGTTAAGGCAAACCTTGAAGTCAATCCAGAGAGCAGGGACAGTGAGAATTCACATCAGACGCTCCATCAGACCGTCAAAAAGAAAACAAGTCGGGAGGTTTCGCCTTCCCCGCTCCCTGCTCCTTGTGTGGGAGCAGCAGGGCACCCCGACCCCTTCCTTTCTGTGGGATTGGGTGCGGGTGCCCCGGAGCTGGCGCCGACCCGTGTGCGGGCACCGGGGCCTTGGCTTTCCCAGCCCGTGCATGGCATCGTGCCCCTGGCCCTTCCCTGCCGGGGCCGTGGCCTTGCTGAGCTCAGCTCGGTGGGCCCGGCCCAGCCGCTCACAGCCCCTGAAGGCAGCAGGGCATGGAGCAGGGCCATGCATGGCGACGCGCCCACCTTGCGCACAGCCTCAGCCCTGCGGTCACCCTTCCGCGCCCGCTCTGTTAGGAGTGCCACTTGGTCTGTGCTGCCGTGCACTCAGTGCTGCGACTGCCCTGTTTTGTTGCTGCTGCCTGGATCCCCTCCTGCCTGCAGCGGGGCAGCTCGGGGCCCTGCTCTTGCTCCTCCGGGCCTCTGTGCTGTGGGCAGCATCTGGAGGGACCTCCTCGAATGCCTCTGAGCCAGCTGACTCTGGCTTTCCAGAAATACTGTAATTTGTGTGTCAGTAGGTGTTGCTGCATTGACCTAACACACGATACATTACTGCTCCTGGGCCCTCGTTTTATTTCAAAATGGGCAAGCATGATACTTCTCTATTTGTTCAAGCTTTAGGCCCGTGGTTTGCTACCTTATATAAGCGACCCCAACGACAAAATTCTGTAGCACAAACACAGAATAATTTCAGGCTTAAAAATGATGTTAATAGGAAAATTACATACGCCATCCAGGAAAACCTGTGCATATAATACAACTGGTCAACAGCAGAGTGCAGATCCTTGTGAAAAAAACTTGCTGTGCTTCTTTACAGAACCACACTGTGTGTCTTCGTGTGTCAGCAGACAAAAACATTTGTGCCAAAACGCAATAAATGCTTTTAAATCACCAAGTGCAGGAAATAAATATGTTTCCATGCTACTTTGGTTCTTTGTGATTAAATTGCTCTGCCGACAGTCCCATGTGTCCCCATTCAGCGAGGATGCAACATGCTACCGGACAACTGTTTCTTTGTGAATATGTGAAAGGCTGCAGATGTTTCACTGCTCTGCTGGGTACGGCGCAGAGCCTTTTGGTGCGGCGGCGCGCGCTTGTTCACGCAGCGAGCGAGCAAGCCGGGACGCTCCTCTTGGAGCCGCGAGGCTCAACAGGTGCAAGGCGACTGCCACGGGCACAGCTCTGGGGCTCGCGGGATGGCACCAAGCAGCCCTGGTGTGGGGGCACCTTCCCGGGCCCGCCTGGTGTGGCCTGAAGTCACCACTTTGCGCGGTGCGGGGCGCATTGTGGCAGCGGTTTTGGGTTGTTTCATAAGGCGGCACTGAGCACGGCTCTTTTTTTTTTTTTTTTTTTTTTTTTCCTACTGTTGTCTGAAATTGAGCTTTTTGTTGAAAAACGGCAGTCCTTGCAGCCATTCAGTGTGGAGAACGTGCTGTCTTAACCAGGAGCCGCTGGCTTCTGGGTGTGCTTGGTAGGGCTGAAGGCGAACGAGAGCTGATGAAGCTCGTGGAGGACTCTGAGCCGGTAGCAGTGCAGCTCCCAGCCACGGCCAGGCGTGCACAGACTGCAGGCGAGCAGCTCCAGACCTGCAGGGCAGCCCCCCTGCACACGGGGGCTTTTCTTGGAGCTTCTCGCAGGTTGCCAGGTGCAGGGCCATGAGCGGGGAGCATCCGCGTGGGTCACGGAGCAAAGCACAGCGCCGCAGGTCAGCCTAGGTGTCCAGAAAATCCTTCCGCCGTGTTGTCATGCACCTCGTGGAGCCACGTTTTTAGCATGCGTGTAGATGGAACGTTGCAATTTTCTCCTGTTTTAAAGAAAGATTGTCTCAATGACACATCATCACAGGAAACAAAGGGTGAGAAAATGCTCTCTCCAACTGGAACGTAAGCAGATTTAACACTCCCAACAGGCATTGGCAATTACTTGCCTGTGCATAGCAATGTCACGTTTTTAAGGTCTAATATTTTGAAGCACAAGCCACGTAAGACATTCGTGTTAGGCACTGTATTTGGGATTTGCCTTTCTCAGGGACAGCAGCTTCACTGGAGCGGGTCAGATGTGCTCGGCTTTACGTGATGATGGGAAAATTGCCCATTCCACACCTCCACTGGGGGGTGGTTTCCAGTTTGGTTAGGGAATGTATTGCAATTTGGGTAAAGAATTAGTATCTATTAGCATATGCATTTCAGAGTAAGCAGAGAAAACTTGAAGCTGCTTTGGTGTTTGGAATGATAGAAATAGTTTTAGGGTATTTCCAGGAATTTCTAGGAATGCCAAGGTACGTTTATTGCATGGCTCTTCAGTTTATTACCCAAATACCAGGGGTATTTCAGTGATACATGCATGCACTAGATCTTAACATTTAACTTAAATAAGAGCGTTTCTTCATACATTTTTACTTTTTTGATGAAAATTGAAAAAATCAAGCTGTTGCTCAGAATGTTTTCCTGCTTTCCTTAGCAGATCAGTCAGCCGTCCTCAGCCAACAAGTTGTGGCCCATTTCTCATAATCGTTTGCATTGCATTGAAGGCCAGATACAAAAACCATTGTGTAAAGCCGTACGCTTGGAGGACTCCGTGCATGTGTTTGTGTGTTCACACACACATAGACATGGTCCCACAATTTTCTGTCTCTCTCAGAAAGAAAATCACTCTCTCTCCCTCGTTTTATTTTATTTTATTTATTTTATTTTTGTCAAGGACCCATCTGCCTAGGATCTTTTGTAGGACAGGACTGTCAAAGGGGTTAATTCTGCATGTGCAAACTCTAACTGAAGATGCAGCAGTGCAGTGTTTTTTCTGTATGGCTTATGTCCATCCCTAAAAACATGTTTGCTTGTTTGCATTGAGAGCCAGGTGCTCCCTTTACACCGACACGTCAGCAAACAACAATCGGGAGCTGTACGAACACTGGTACAACACAAGCATGTTCCAGTGCAAGGCAAATCTGGGGCAAAACTTGGAAAATATTGGAACCTCACTTTCTTGTGTTAAACACCAGAACAGTCTTGGCCTGCCCGTGTTTCGTGTGCTCGAAGCGCGCCTGCTGCCTTGGGCGCTGTGCCCTGCAGCTGGGCTCAGAAGGAAGCCCCCCGGCTGCCCAGCAGGGCACTCCCTGGGTGCGGTGATTTTACACGTTTCCCCCAGGGAAATCAGAAATCCAAAAGCAACCCCCCATCGCCCAGGGACAATATATGGATTCGTCGCTGTCCTCGGAGGATTGAGAATCCTAAAATCAATGACCAGATTACTCTGATCTGTATTTGCAGATGTCGCATCTGCAATAGATACAGTATTGACAGGTTTCTTCATTTTACCTGACCGTTTCAGATTGCCAAGGGGGGAAGCACAGAGGACTGGTAATTACATCTGTGGTGTGAGCAGTGCTTAAAGAAGCCAGAGCCACGGCACTTGGAGAGGCTGTAAATCACTGCAACCTCCTGCAACATGTTTGAGCATATATTTTATTTACTATATTATGATCTTGCTGTGCTACATGCGTTTTTGCAATAGCACCCATACATTTCTGACTGAAGCACTGGGATGGAGAGGCCCTCACACTTGCGGGTGTGCGTGGGCAGGGGGCACAGCACTTCCCGGGGAGGTCCATTTCAAATTGTTGATGCTGCCATTTCACTACCGATTTCTCCAGGAACATGTAGGCAGCTTGTGCACGGTGTGGAGACTTAGTAAGACCCTCAGAAAGGACCAGGACTGCACTGCTTCATGTTATGTGTTTTGTGAGCAGCAGGACTCCACATTAGCAGCGATAGCAGGGATTCAGGGGTGAGAGGTTGTGCCCTGACTATACATTTCTTTTTCCAACTGATGTGGTTGGATACAAAGAACTAGTGAATGCAGGGCAGTGAGCAGTTGTCCACCTGAGCTCTGCAGTGATCCAGACAGCTTGTGCTCACCACCAAGTGCATCTGGCCCAGTGTCAGAGGCACACCCAGAGCTGGAGATCAGAGGCCAGGGCTGGGGGGCGAGCGTGGAAGCGCATCCCCCCCACCCTGCCGGCTGCAGGGCCCTGCACAGGGATCGCTGCCCGGCCACATCTGCAGGTAGCTGGGAAGGGATCCCGCTCGGATTGTGCACATTTTGCAGATTTTGCACTTGGCTGCCCAGGTTTTCCAAACGCCGATGTGTTTTCCTAAGGGTTTTTCATGAAGTTCCAGCATGCCGCGTGGTTCCTCTCTGAGTCACGCTCCGAATCCCCTCTCGGCACAGAAATCTCCCCTTTAACGAGCGGCTGTAGCACCCTCAGAGGGTTGTTTCTAAACCTCCCATGCAGCGTGTGCACAAATGTGCAGCCCGCATTCATAAAATAAGTGCGTGGCCCAGGCTCTTGAATTTGTGGGGGTGAAGCGGAGGCTGAAGCACATCGGTAGCTGCTGAAGTTCTTAGGTAATAAGGGGTTTACAGCAGCCTCTTCGTCGATTTTTTATCCTCGTCTTCAGCCAGCCCTTTGGCCATGTTTATTGCACATAGCCATGTTCCTTGCTTATTTGGAAGAGTGAATTAATAAGCATCTATGCTACTTACAAGTTACTTGGAGCTTATGCCTGGAGCAAGATAAAGAAAGGATCTAAAATCAAGGCAAGGAGTGTTACTTTTTTTAAATATCATTTTTATTATTAAGTATTACCCGAAGAATGAAGCTGCTATAAACTCTGCTTCATAGTAAATAGACATAACCACGTTCATGCTTTTAGATACCACCCCAACAGTTCCAGTTTGAACCAAACCGAACCACTGAAAAAAGCAGCGGTAAAGGGAGGAAAAATCAGTGAGGAAGAACTGGCGCTAAGGGGGAGGAAAGTGAAATGAAAGGAAACCCAATACTGACAGATTACGTAGAGCAGAAGGAGATGGGGTAGAAAAAAAGCAGTCAAATGCAGACAGAAATATGCCGTCTGGCAGGAGGGGGCAGCCACAAAGCCAGCCAAAAGGTGGGTGCTTCGCCCTTCCCCTGAAGCCCTGTGGGACCCCCGGGGGAACAGGGCTGTGGGGAACAAGCCCCCATCCTGGGGGCACCTCTGCACCCCCTGCTCTGAAAAATAGTGTGCGTGTGGTTTTGCAAGTGCTGTCAGTGGGGCATGGGGCTGCTGGCTGTGCCACAGCTACCTGGCAGGCTCAGGGCTTTGTGCCCCGGTGGCGCAGCGGCACCAGGGAGGCAGCCGGTGTTTGGTTGGGAAAAGCCTTCGTACATCACATCCGAGGAACGAGTGGGTACGGCAACAGCAGGGCGAAAGCAGCCCGTGCACTGCAGAGCTTGTAAATGGATTGGATCCTGTTTTGGTCTGCCGTTTTGCAAATGACTTTTGTCCTGTGTTACGTGAAACAAATGTTTGTTGCTGATATGAGACACTCCGAAGTAGTACAGACGTACTCCTACTACTCGCAATAGCTGGAGCTTACTTGCCAGGAGTACCTTCGGCCAGGTGCGTGCACTCTTCTCCTAGCCACTGCTGAGCTGCTGGCAAATCTACCACCTGAGCGGAGTGACTGGGACAACTGCAGAAATGCATTCTGCAGCACAAATCTCGCATTCAGTTTTACTAAATGGATTTTACTTCCAGGAAGAAAACGTTGAACAGAATAATTCTGCACATTTTTAACTGCACTTCGTTGCCCCACAAAGCACATCAGCAAGTATCCCCGTGTCCACAGAGGAGTGGTGCCGGAGCAGGTTCGTGCCAGCGTCCAAAGATGAGACTGAAAACTTGGTGTGTGCAGCCCCGCAGACAGCACGGTCACACCGAACCCTAACGGGGTTAAAGCCAGCAAAACACCGTGTTAAATCATGCAGCTGTACTCTCAAGAGCACAAAACAGGAAAAATCAGGAAAACAAAGTGTTACACTGCAAACGTTTTTTACCAAGGTGTTCGTCGCTGCTCAGTGCCCAGGCTCGGGGCCCCACTTAACGAGCTCGTGTCTGGTCTTTGGAAGTGTTGTAGGGAAGGGCATCAAGCCCTGCACAGGCTCTCCCCAAAACTGTTCAGCACTGGCAACTTCCATCTGCTGCAAAAACTTGACCTATGTGTAAAATGTAATGGGACAGAGGGAAGAGCCCGATGCAATCTCAAAACCGTGAAGTGATTTCCTGTGCTGTTTTCATTAGTGTCTGCAAAATATTATCGAAATATTATCTGCATAATGTGACAGGGAAGGGAAAAGATCAGTCTTGAAAGTTCTTGGAGCCATTAATAATTTCCTCTGGCAATGAGAAAACCTGCCCACACCTCGAGCTTTAGGAAGAGCAAATGGAGGCAGAGAAATCCCCGCTGCTCTCTGCCCTGAAGCCAGGTTCTTAACTTTATGATCATTTTTATTTAAGTTTCTTACACTTCAGCAAAACGCAGCAGAGCTTGACAAATTCATTTTGCAAGAGAAAGTCTGCTATGACTTGTTTTCCTTTTGTTTTTAAAGTGTGGACACAGGGGAATGTATTCATGAAAAACAAAAAAACAAACAAAAAAAAAAAACTTAAAGACTTTTGCACCGTTGCCGAGCTCGATGTCGGAGAGCAGCGACGGGGTGCTGCTGCCAGCCGACCCCCGCTCTGCACCTGAGCAGTTTGGGACTCTGGGGCAGTTTTCCTGCACGGGGTTGCCCCCAGCACGGTCCCGTGCCCTGTCCCTGAGGCCTCGGCTCGCCGCGCTGTGCTCCAGGAGGTACCGGCACCGCGCAGCCCCAGTCCTTGGTCGCAGGGCAGGTGCTGCGCAGGAATTGGGGGCTTACAGGTTTCAGCTTTCTGGGCAGCCAGAAGGGTTTTGTTTTCAGAATGCAAAGTTAGAATTGTTTTTCAAAGGCAGGAAATGATTATTAGAAACTAACAAATTTTGCCAGGACCTTGAAATTCTAAGTATGCACTGAGCTGGGTCGCTCAGTTTAATCTCCAGTGTCTTTGACTTCCCTAAGTAGGTCACGTCAGCAACGAGTGCAGATGTCATAAAATAAGGTTAAAAATCCAAGCAAAAAATACAGAAAACATGTCCTCCCCAAACTCCACACCCCATGAATACTTAAAAACCCTCAAACACTGTTGGGTGAGAAGCAGTATCCGCAGAAGAACTAAGTGCCTTTTCCTTCTAACGCAGCAATTCAGGCGGTGGCTGGTGGCAGGGACCATCCAAGAGAAATAAGGCCACTTTGGGGTTTGTTGTGCAGGGCCAGGAGGGGCAAGGGTGAGGCCTGAGTCATAGGAGGCCAGCGGGCGCAGAGGCACAGGGCAGGTGCTGACCCTTCGGCAGGGGTTTTGGGGCACCACACGGCATTGCCGCAGGGCGGTGGTGGGCACAGGGCAGGTGACAGCAGCCCTGGAGATGTCCCCTGCCGGGGGATAGGTGGGCGGCCCCAGGAACTGGTATGGAAAGGAATTAATATGGAATTGATATGGGGTTTTTCTCAGGCTTGCATCTTCCTGTGCTTGAGGGAACAAGGTCAGGAGATGCTGATGTGGATGCAAATGTGGGATGGAGATGTGGGATACGCATGCAGGATGCAGATACGGATGCTGAGGGGGAGCAAGGGAGTTGGGACACATCCTGCCCGTGTAGTGCCCCATGTCATGCCCGGCTCCTCTACCACCAGCCCGCTCTCACCCCTTGCTTGGTAGGGAGCTGGTGCTTGCCCAGGCTGCTGGGGCTCTCACCCGGGCTCGCTGCCTCCTGCCAGCAGCGCAGTGTCCGGGAGGCAGGGATAAAGCGCTGCATTGTGCTCGCCCAGCACCTTTTGCTCGCCCACAATCTCGCCATTGTGCGCGGTTTATCACGATTAAATTCCAGATGAACATACGAGGGAAAAGTTCATCAAAACAGACCTGAAACAATGGGTGTTTGAAGGCTTTTCGAGCGCGGCTGTCGTGCAACAAGTAGTGCTTTCCAAAGGCAGCCAAGTTCACGTTCAGCACAGCAACCTGGTGGCAGCACGGGAGCGCTGCTCCTTGCTGGGGCTGCGTGGGGCTTGGGTGCGGGAGCAGCCAGGAGCGGACGGGCAAGGCAAATGCTTTATTCATGGCAGTGAGTGGCGCATTTCTGCTCAAAATATAAATAGTGAATGTTTGTGCTAATGAAATGCTCTCTAATGGCAGTTGGGAGACTTTGCTTTTCCCCAGGTGGAAGCGCTGGGAGCTCAAATAGCCAGCGATGTTTTTTGCAAACCACAGCCATGTTTATAAGCTATAAACTGTGCAAAATGTGCTGTCCGCTAGAGAATTTTAAGACCCAGTTGCAGCTCATGCACGAGATTTTTTTTTTTTTTTTTTTTTTTTTTTTCCTAAAACATGAAAAAAGAAGATCAAGTGGGAGCTGGGCCTCGGGGAGGGCCAGGTGTGCCAGGGGCTGGTGTTGTGGGGCAATGCCGTGTAGGGCTCTTTGGAAAGAAGCCCATCAAGTAGGGCCACAGACCTCATCCAAAGTCCCTGATGGCAGGGACTGAAAGGGACTGAAACCACATGGCTTTCTATAGGATTTTAAGCCACCGATCAATATTTGTTATGAGGGGTTGCTGGTGAGGGCCAGCTGCCTTCTCTGCTGAACCCAGGGAGCCATAGGCCCCGTGGGCAGAGCGAGCACATGGCTGTGCCTCAGCCAACGCCCCTGCTCCAGGCAACCAGGTGAAGTGAAGGCAGTAAATGCAAATAAAAATCAGAGGAAAAAAGCCTCTTAAAGTCTTGTAATTTCAAAGGCGGCTATGTCCTTCTACTGGATTGTTTTTAAACGTGACCAAAGTAGGGCAATAGATGAGCCAAAGAGCCCCACTGCAGAGCGTGTTATGTGGAGTGATCCATACTAGGGGGGTATTTTTCTTCAGGTCCATATAAAGCAGAATGTGCAGATAATCCATGTCTAGAAGAAACCTGCAGGCTGCTGTAAACACCCCAAGAAAGGCTCCGCAACACGGGGTAAACAATTAGCACAAATTTCGAATTGCTGCACTGTCACCTTAATAGGCTGGGAAGTCAGCTCCGACGAGCGTAATAGGATGAGACAGTTTAATTCTTGTTATGACATTAGCTGCAGACTTGTACAACAGCTGAGAACGGCAGAGCAAGAAGAGTTTCCAGGCGCCGCAGCGCTGCACTGCACCGCTCTGAGTGAGAGCGGGGCTCCAACGAGGGCTCCCAGGCCCAACGGGGAACAGGGAACAAATGCTGCCCAAGCTTCCGAAATCCCACGGAGGTGCTTTCCCTCCTCGTGTGTGGTTGATGTTCTTTTAGAAAGGCTTATTTCAGATAAAGCGGTGCCATTTCGCAGAGCCCAGCGGTGAAAGCAGCTGGGAGGCTGTGTGCGATATCGTGTTATATATCAGAAACACGCACATCCAGGAGGTGAACTGAGCCGATTCTGTTTTCCCAGCATTAAGCTTCAAAAAATTAGAAGTCACCCAGGCTTGAACCTCAGACAGACAGGTAATGAGCCGTGACAGCCCTTCGCTGGGATCCGCAGGAACGGGCAAGCAGGCCTGGGTGTCAGCCACAGAAACGCGCTAATCAGACCCAAATCTCCGAGTAATGCCGCCAAGCGCCAGCACGTCGCTCCGAAAGGCGGGTGGGCGGCGAGGGGAAGCCCAGGGCACCGCGGGACGGGGCAGAGGGGGCCACCATGCTCGCCCTGCATGGCCCTCACAGCTTCATCTGGGCCAAGGGGACACAGCGGGGACATAGCGAGGACCTGACACAGGGAGGGCTTGGTCAGAAGGCTTGGCCTTGCTTGTGTTTTACCGCCCTGCCTTTCGTAGCGTTGCTGTTGGGAAAATGGGTCACGGTCTTCCTTCAGGTCACGCAGAGAAATCGCACTGCCAGCCTGCCCCTATGAAGCTTCTGCATCTCCTCAGCAGTACTTACTGTGTCTGAGAGTGTGGGCTCTGCGAGTATACAGCGTGGGCTGCTAGGAAGGTGACTGAGGAGAGCCCCAGCTCAAGCTGTAAAAGGTGTAGCTGAAAAGTAAGCCCTCCCTCCCAAGTACCCATCCCCTCTTTATTAAGAGCCCCGTGAGCGCTTTGCTGGCCGGGCCCTGGGGTCTCCCTGGTGTGAGGGCTCCCCGTGGCCCCAGGCCTGCCAGCATCCCGCCGGCATCCCACTTCCCCGCAGGCTTCGTCGGGCAACTCGTGTTTGAGAAAAGGCCGAGCCACAAAGCTGCCACATCCCGCGGCTCCTTAATTCTGCATGAAAAGGTGGGGTAATTCCTCATGGAAATGGCTGGCTCCCGGTCTCCTCCCGCCCAGAGGAGGGCTAACCACGCCGCCCCTGCCCCGGCTGCCCCGTGCTGGGCCAGCAGCGGCTCCCAGCCCCTCAGCACGGCCCGGTCCCCCTGCTGCAGTCCGTAGCTGCCTGCGTGGGACGTCGCCGGCCGCTCCTCTCCCCCAGAATTCACCTCCAGCTTTTGGATCTCGCGATGCTGAATCCCTGCGGTGAAAAGGGGCTTTCGTGCCTTTATATGGAGTTGCAAACCTGTATTAAGCCTCAAAAGATGTTTTTATCAAAAGATCTCGACAGCTGCCAGCTTCCCTAAATCCCAAACTATCATTACGCATTTAGTTGCAGACGGGGGATTTTTCTGGACCTTCCCTCCTGACCCAGTGATAAAGCCAACTTGGTCTGAGATTGAAGATTCATTTATCTCTCCTTGGCAATTATCTCTATTACTGCCCGCAATCCTTCCCAATCTTTCTAAACAACATCCTGCTATTAAAGCCACTTGGCAAGCATTTAAAGCCCTGGATAAGTTAACCATGCACAAAATATCCCACTTGGGGAAGGATCCAGCTATAAAAATAAATGGTTTACGTTCCGAAGGGCATGGTTCAGGATGGGTATTCTTCGTTTGTGAAGAGAGGTCATCATTGCTGACAATAAAATTATGTAGGACCTGATCCTCCCCCACTGAGCTCAACAGCAAAATCCCTCCTGGTTTCAATGGTGTTTTCCGGGATCAGCCGCCGGGAAAGCCAACATTCCTCAAAGTTGCTGAAAATCTATAATTGGATATATTAAGAGGGCTTTCAAAGGGACGTCAGCTTTGGAGGCTTAGTGTAAACTGCACTGCGAAGGGGATCCCCGCACGTAACTCAGCCCGTGCAGCTGGTTCAACGTTACTTTGCGGCGTGGTCTCCGACCAGGGGAGGCCAGGCCCTGCGGCCTCCACCCCATGCCTCGGGAGGCTGCGGAGGCCAGCGGGTGAGGCCAGGGCAGGGGACGCGGGGCCGGCTGGGGATGTGCGGGGTGCGATCCTGCCAGCCTCGGCCGGAGGCACCGCGGCGCCCAGCCCCTGTTTTCACAGGCTCTCTGGTCTCCTGTCACAACGCATCTCTGTGGGAGAGCCGGCGGAGCGTTGTGATGAATCTTGCCATGCCTTGCATGCCCATATTTAGTAAAATGAAGCTTAGTTTGAGCCTTTGGGACAGGAATTGAATGCATCCCCAAAAGACAGATTTTTAACTCATGGGCTGAACTTCAAAGTGTTCTTTAACCCTCTTTTGAAAATGTTCACCAGTCGCTTTTTGGGATCTGGAAACCTTCCATTTCCCCTCACCCACTGGTTTTCTGGTCCACCAGCAGTGTTTCCCTTTAGTGGCCAGGGGAAAGGGGCATGGGTGCAGGCAAGGGGCACCGATGTGCCCTGAGGGCAGGGACGCTGTGGCTGGCTGGCACCCACCGAGGGATGCCCTGGCCATGCCACGGCCCTGCAGGAGCCCTGTCCCCACACACCCTCCCCTCACTCCTACAGCCCTCCACAGGGCACAACCACAAAGCTTGCTCTCATTCCTGGAGAGCTCAATTTTTCGGTTTTCCTTTCCTTTTTAGTGAAAGCTGAAGTTCAGCAGAAGCCGAGGAGGCCACCACAGAGAGCCACAGGTTCACTGCACTTGCTGGGACCAACCGGGCCTGGCTGTGGGTCCAGGATGCACAGCCTGCAGACACAGCAATGAAAGGAAATATTCTGAAAGGGATGAGTCAGCTGGAGGCCGGGGGGATCTGACTGGAATTTATAAAATTTGCACGGCCGCGTGCCGGTCTGAGCCCTGCCAGCACAAAAACTTGTGGGCGCAAAGCGCTTTGTAGCCTGGCATAATGGTGTCACTTCGCTGATTAGCTGACAAGCCCTCCCAGGATGGTTTTAGGCAATTAGAGAGGCGTTACTGCAAGCCGTTCTGCCCAGGTTGCTGCCAGGCTGCCGGACAGCCCCGAGCTGCTCTGTGGCACCGCGCGGGGCAGCCCGGCCGTTCGGAGGGAGCACAACTTGCAGGCCAGGTAGCCACTTCCAAAGGTTTCGGGGTTTGGCCGTGAGGTTTTTTAAATAAATGACGTTAGAGTTCCATTTATTTGTGGTGTGAACAAGACATCAGTCCAGTCAGAGCAAATCATGGATGAAGGCCGTGCACGAGGTGCTGCAAAGCCACAGCGACAGCAAGAGCTTGGCAGGCGGTTCAGTGACACTTGGGCCAGCACTGGGCATGGCTTGTGGGTGGTCGGCCCTGCACCCAGCCGGCATGAAACTCCAGGATGCAGCTTCTGGGCCAGGGGCCAGCCCCCAGCATCACCCAGGGGTGGACAAACACCTCGGGGTGTGCTCACTCCGACACACAGCGGCCGTCTGTCCCTGTCTGGTGCTGCTGGGACGGATGGGGACAGCACCGCTCTCTCGGCCAGCTCCTAGTTTTCCTCATTACCTGCCCTAAGCTTCTCTCAAAGATAAGTGGTTCTTGTGTAAAGCCGCTAATTTAGTCCCAGCAAAGTAGAAAATAAGTCTGAGTGCAAAAAGCTGGTGGGATTTTGACAATATGCACATCGAGGTTGGGCGACCAGTCTTAATTAGGCCATCTTTGTTTACATTTGATGTTTATCAGCTAATTGGCATGGCAAGGTGTGAGTCACACAGCTTCCCTCTGGCATGAAATCAGTTTGCGGGAGAAAAACCAGGAGAACAAATGATCCCAATTACAGGACACCCCACTGTGCTAATTACCATCCCGGGGAGGCAGAGCCTCGCACCCGTGCACCGCTCCCCACCACCTCTCCACCGCAGCAGAGGTGATGCCTGGCCGCCAGTCCCCTGCTGCCCACAGCCTTCTCAGGGCCAGGGCCACCTCCTCCCTCACCCTTTATGTCCTCTCCCCCTTTCTTGGTCCGGCCCGGTGGAGGCCACATCGCAGCTGCAGCTCGTGAGAGAGGCGTCGTCGTGCTTCCAGCGCTGTGATGCCCACCGGACCAAAGCCTTGATGTTTGCTGAGATGGGGCCGAACCTCACTATTGCTGCTTGGGCTCACTGTCAGCGTTCAGACCTGCCTGGGCTCTTTCCCCATTCCCACCTTTTAGAAATGGTTTTAAGCCATCAGCAAGCTGGCCAGTCCCCCAGTCCATCCGCCCGCTTCCCTGGCACTTGGTTCCTGCACACACACACACACACACACACTTGTGAGTCTGTATGTATGCACGTACTGTAAATCTCCTTCCTCCTCCTCTCTCCCCACCCTTCGCCTTGCCCCCATACCCTTTCAGCCCCTATACCCTTTCCCCTATACACGAAGGGCCCAATGCGCAGGAATGTTTCTTGGCTGCCCTTGAGTTGAATGATGATCCTGGAGGCTTGGAAAAGCCACAAAGCTCAATGCTCTCTGTCTCCCTGTGTCTCTCTTGTCTTCCCTTCTTAGTAGGAGTAACAGATGGCTGAGGCTTTCACCAACAGTCCCGAACACATTGTCACTCCCAACTGAAAGTGAAATATTCAGTGGCATTTAAATTAAATAGACTCTAATGCTTCAGTAATATTAATTACGGTTTCATTCATCCCTGGCCTAATAAATCAACACATAAAGATAGGATGATCCTGGGGCTGGCAGCAAAGCAGGGCTATTCTGCCCTTTGTAAGGTTATGCACACAAAGCCCCCATTCTTACAGGGACATGATGGCCCCTCCAAACATCTGTGCTCAGCACCACTTGAGGAGAAGCCAAAGTGGTAACATTTAAACTTTTCTTGTCCAATTTGTCCACGCAACGGGGCTCAATTCAATGAGAACTTTCAGGGAAAATTAGGAAAAAAAAAAAAAAAAAACAACAAAAAAAAAGTGTTAAGCGGGCGAAAAGTTTTCCCGGGTTGTGCCGTGGGGCAAGCAGATTTATTCCGGCAGCCCTGCCTGCGGTGTGGGGCAGGCTGGCCCTTCTGGCGGCTGCATTTGTTACCCCAGCCTCAACCTTTAAAGTGTGGGCTGAGGGGCGGGGAGGCTCGCCGTGCGGGAGGGAAAATTTCGCTCTCAGCGAAATTTCAGTAGTTGGGGAGGCCCCCGGACAACAATTTTTCACACTTTTTTTTTTTTTTTTGGTGTGTGTGTGTGTGTGGATACCACAGGGGAAATAGACTCTGTACTTCACCAACAGTTTTTTTCCCCTCACCGCTATACATATGTAAAAGGAGGCTAATAAAACGGTTGAATAAAAGATCGCTGCTAGTAAATCTTCAGGAGACAAAACCCTCCACTTGTGATGCTTCAAAGCGGCCCAGAGCTACCAGTTTACCCCAAAAGTCCCAACTCAGTGCTGCTGATTGGAAAATAAAAAGCCCTGTGCATAAAAACTTCACTCCAATTGTTATGCAGTGAATGCAGCGTTTACATACAGCAGCTTTACTTGACCAAATGACTCCTGAGTAGAGCAGCGAAAAGCCTGTTGCCTGTGCAGCTTAGCTCTTTTGGAAAGGTCTGGCTAGAGCAGGTTTCTGAGGAACAACACCAAAAAAATGATGGTGAGAAATCAATGCCCTATCATGTAAGTGCATTGTGGAAACCTGGACCAGTTCTAAAACAAAATGGTGTGGAAAAATAAGGCGCAGAGCAGCACAGTTTGCAGCAAGGTGCTGGCATGGTGGGGGTCCCTGCTGCACCCCAAGGCACGTCCCTGCAAGGTGGGGACAGCAGCGTGCTTCGGGAGGGATGTTTCCTCCCCGTGCTTTGATGGAACAAAACCAGCCCTGTCACCCGGCTGGCGTGCAGAGTGGGATTTCCCCCGGCTCTGTCATTTGGACTAGCCTTGCTTCAGTCTCCTCACCTCCAAAATGGGCATTAAGTCACTTACACAGCACTTTGAAGGCCTGAGTGAAGGACAGTGTCCAAAGAAACCTTTTATCGATTGTAATGATGAATACCAGTGACTGTGCAGGTCAAGCAGGCACCACTGGGAGAGCCAGCAGAGGGGCCACCTCAGCAGACCGCTCCTGAAGTTCAGTGTTCTGCAAAACCTTGGATTTACTTTTCCTCAGAACACATTCAGCCTGTTTCCAGACCCTAAGTAAGCAAAAAATCCTGAGTAAATGCTGCGTTACCATTTCACACATCAGATTTCAGAGCCGTGTGTGGAGGATGATGATCAAGTAGCTGATGTCACTGCGATGGCAGGCTCGGAGCAGCTATGTGTGGCCATGGGATGTGCCACGGCCCCATCCCCGAGCAGTGCCCGGAGGGCCCGGGCTGGCTGCTCGTGTGGGGTGAGCAGGGAGAGCAGCGCCCAGCCAGGAGCCTGAGCTCACCCCTGTGCTGTGGAGGGCAAGCGAGGGACAGGCAGCCGTGGGCACGGGCAGGGCTGTGGCAAGCCGCCGGAGCCCCCACAAGTGGGAAGAGATGGCAAGGGGCTGTGCCACGGGCAGCAGGGGCTGGGGAAGCCTGTCAGGGAGCAGCAGCTGCTGCTCCCCCTGGGGCATGGCTCGTCCTCTCCCGGCTGCCTCCACCAGCCGGCCTCCTCAGGCGACCGCCCAATTCTCCTGTGCTTCAAGCTGGCCCTGGGAGCCGGGCTGGCAGGGAGCTGCCGGCGGCCCCTTAACGCTCCAGCTGGTCCGGGTGCTCCGCAGCAGCTGAGCGAGGCGGGCTCGCTCCCCGGCTTGTCCTAGTTCCCATCGGCTGGCCGGGCCGGGCAGCCCGCTCGCCCATTAGCCAGCAGGAGCACATGTTGCTCCTGTACCCAGGGCCCCGATTCATGATCATGGGGTGAAAACTGGGGCAGGAGCTGCCTGAGGCGCTCCGGGTGCTCCTTCTCTTGGTTCGTCCGTTCAGAGCAGTTCACAGAAATCTCAAATGATTCTCTCTTGACTCCTGGTTTGGAAAGATATTTAAAGCATCCGGACTCAAAAATCAGTGCACATTGATGCAAACCAACTTTCTGTCCTACCCACTTGTGGAAGGGCATTTTCTGTGGGTTTGAGGTACTGGAAGCTGCTGTTTACCAGCCTCGCTGCTGTCCCGGTGAAGGGGCTCCTGCAGGTGTCTGTCTTCAAGGTGAGGCCACTCGCACGTACCGGGTAGCTGTGCCAGCAACCAGAGGAGGGATCTGCTCTCTAGGTCATGTATAAGCACTTAATGAACTCGCTAAAACCGTAATTCCTTCATCTAGGCTACATTTAATTCTAAAATACATCGCCATGGCCTGGTCTATGGACAAGGAATTACTCTTTGCGACTGGCCTAGAAGATACCTGCTCTGCTTCTTATTTACAAACCGCAGGCAACATTCCAAGGACTAATGTTGCTAAATTCTGGACAGGAGTTACTAAAATCCCCTGGTTTTCATCAAGAAAGCATTGTTCACTGTTCACAGAGAAGGAAAACACAAAGCTCACCATCCCTTCCCTAAGCAGAGGCCAGCAGATGCTTTTCAGTAATACCGAAAGCGTATACACGAGTCTGCATTCTGGGGTCATTAGTAATTGGTAATGATTCCCAAAAGCGCAACATGTCATGTTCAGTCATTACTGTCTCTGTCCTTGGACATAAACCTTATGCAACCTGGTATGGGCTAACAGAAGAATAAGTTGAAATACAATTTTAATATGGCAGAGATTAGCAGAGAACGTGTCACTGGCTTTATCTCAAGATGTAATTTGCGAACACTTTTTTTCTTCACTGCTCAAAACATTCTCTGGTAGATATTTTTAGTAATGACATATATGTTTCCTAGTAAGGCACTTTGCATTTAATAGTAATAAGAAATAACATTATCTACTTTTTATGATTGAAGATTAAGGAGTCTATTCTAATAGCTTCAGTTGTCAACACAAGGTCCTCTGGTACTACATTTCTTAGCCTCCCTGTTGTAAAAGAACATGTCTATGTAGATATTATTAATTTATCATTGCACAAAACAAAGTTTATGAACACTTAATAATTAATGTACTGTGAATTTAATAATAAAAAATTAAGACTCTACCTTACATCATTTTTTAACTATCTGATTTTTATTCTTCTCATTAGCTCTTTATGGGTCTATTCTGAACCATGGCTTGGGTTTAAAAGCATTTACTTGCGTATATTGAAATGTAAATACTTCATCTCCAGCCCAGTTGAACACAGGGACAACACCGTGATGAAATTAACCACTATGATATTTCTACCATACGTAGGACATCAGGATATAAATATAAACCTGTCATGAAACCAGAGGAGCCTCCCAAGCTGCACGAACTGAAGACCTGGGTCCTCTCACCTTGTAAAGACAACCGACAGACATGCTTTCTTTTCTTTCAAAAATCTTTGGTGCTTTTTGCATTTATACTTTGCTTGGTGAGTGGATAAGCACCGGTTACCTCTTCTCTAAGGGCCTATGCTACTTCTGTCTGTCTGAGCAGTTTCTTGCGTAAGTGTGATTAAAAAAAAAAAAAAAAGTAGTTCTCCACTTCAAAAATTAACATATCTTATTTGTTATTCTTGCTTTAGCTTCCTCAGCACAACCTGACAGATCTTGTCGTTATCTGCTCTGGGTGCTCAGAATAAATAACACAGGTCGGGGACTTCAATGCAGGGAAGTGCCTTTGGGGCCCAGTGGCACTACCTGGCTCAGCCCCAGCTGAAGATCTGGCTCTGTTATGTCTCAACACACATATGCTTATGGTATATGATTTTGTTCCTGCAGTATGATTCATTCTAAATTTCAAGTACAGAACATGATTCATACTAATTTCTTTCTTTACATTTGTATTATCTACCCTAGCTGTTGAGGGTTTAGTCAGCAGAATAATTAATGTTTGGTTGATAATCTGAATCCCAACAGCTCATCCCAGACAATGTTTCTTGACAGCAAATCCTGCACCACAGAGATTAAGGGGCAAATCTGCAAATGTCAGAAGGCGAGGGCTGCATGCAGAAATGCAGGTACCTTCACCAGCCTTCCCTGTCTGCTCTGCCCTGCACTGCTGCACAGCATCCATAAACTCGGCATTGCACCAGTAGTGTGACACGGCCGCGATTCAACGTGATTTAGATAGTGGTCGTGTATTTAGGAATGCAGATCACCAGGAACGCACTTAACCGGACACTTGCACGTTGCAACTGGGTGTGCAGTTATCTGACTTGTACACCCAACACGTGTACATCTTGGGATTTACATGTCCCACAATCCAGAGTAGTTGAGCTTGAAGGTGGCTGGAACAAAAATAGGGAAGAAGACTTCATTTTGTTAAAAATCTGGGACTGATTTCACTTCTTCCTAAATGAGACAGGAGGGAAATGTTCTCCAACAAAAAATAAGCAATGACAATCAGAGCTGGAATATTAATACGCCTCAGTGTGGGAAACGAGCAGGACGAGCCAGAGAGGAAAGCCAGCAATGGAGCCTGCACCTTGCTGGGTGATTGTCCTGAGCAGAGCGCATCATCAATGCCACGCTTGGAGAAAGAAATGCAGGGGAAAGGAAGGAAAAGTGGCACTGTCCATGAAAAGGAAATTTAGAAAATCACTACAAAAGGGTTTGGAATGGAAAGAACAGGTTGTTAGGAATGGAAGAAAAAAAGGAAAAACAGGAACTGAAAACCACTGCATGACCTCCAGCCTTCAGAAGGAAGGACAGAAAGAAGACATGTTTTCCATCAAGAACCAAAATTGATACACTGGTCAGCGAATGATGGCAGGCGAATTTGCTTCCGCTCTGCTTGGGCTGCCTTACTGCCAGGACAGCAACCCCTGGGCTGCAGGCATAGAAGGCAAACAACCTCTTCCTATGGGGAGGAGGAGGAGGAAGAGACCTTCATAGGCTTGACCTTACAGGAACCCTTGGCTTGGTATCTGCCCTGTTTTCTTTTTGTTTGTGTGTCGAGAAAATAGCCAAAAATGAGCAACTGAATACAACAGTTCCTGAGATGTTTTTGTCTGAGGGTGGCTGTAGGCCATTGGTATAGTACCTGCTGATGTTTCACTCAAGAGGAAACCAAGCATTTGTACGCCTGCCCGCCACTCCTGCTGGCCCCAGAGGTGCCCTGGGATCGAAACAGAAGCACAGCAGTGATCAGAGGAAGATGATTTCAGGGAATAAACACAGTGTCAATGGTGATGCTATGAAAACTGTTGGCACCTAAAACGTCACAGACCATCTGCCACCATATCACACCAGTGGTCCCCTATTCCATCCCTTGCCATTACTCCTTGTAGCTCCTGTTCAGCCTCACCAGGACTATGTCCTCACAGGTCAGAGCTGGTGTGAAAAGGGGTTTTCTTCTCCCAGTCTGCATGCTGCAAAAGAAAATCATTCTGTTCCTCCCCTCTCCTCTCTGGGTAACAGGACAACCCCTCACAAACTGACCCATTTGTTACAGGTGGCTTTCAGTGCAACACCTAGGGGACAGAGTTGCCAAATGCCACCAAATACAATCCTTTAAGACTGTAAGCAGCCTCCACAAAATACATAGAATGGTACCTTGGCTTTCTTTAAAAAAATCACTGAAATAGATGAGAGTACCAGCTTTTTTCTCACGGTCCTGCAGTTCTTGGAGTCTCTTTCTGTTGCAGTAAATGACCGTGCAGCTTGGAACACAGAGTGACATCTGGCTTCAGAGCTTTCCCCACCCACCAAGGTTCAGACCATGGTTCATCAGCCACCCCAGTTGGCTCTGAGTGTGACTGACTGTCCCTCAGACCCAGGCTTGGTGCTTCACTGCTTCATAGCAGACAAGGTAGTATCTAATCCCCATCCCAGGCAACAAACATTATACCACAGCTACAGGAGAACACACACAAAACCTTCACACCATTACTGAGGACTGAACATCAAGCAACCTAAGCAGGTGACTGGTCCTTGAAGCCATTGTGATTAAAGTGCTGCCATAAGAAATTTTGGAATACATGTGTGTAACTGCTTCCTGCAAGTGTCTTTCTGAAATCAAGCTGAATCCTTTAATTGCAAGGCTTGTGAAAGCTGCTTTGTAATTTGCAGAGGGTTTGTGTAATGCATGTACATATTTAGTGAGAGGTAATGAACCCTCCTTCACCTCCCATCCAATGAAGCATTAGCACCACCAGTTGGTCACCAAGCCTGAATAACACCCAGTCCCAACTGCAATAACAATGCAAGAGCTTTGTTCGAGCTCTCAAGAGCAATGTGTTGTGTCATCCAGATGTATTGTTTAGTTGACCTGAAGTTGAGGCAAGTCATGTTAAAACTGCGTCGGTGCATTTTTTTCCTGGGTTTGTTGATTGTACCTGATCTGTTCCAGCTTGAAACTTAAACCACGCCAATTAGAGAATCAGAAAACTGAAATGAGGAGCTCAGCTAAATTCCAGATTTCTCAGCACAATCACATTTTTCACTTCACTGGTGAAAGATTGAAAAAGATCCAGAGAAAACACTATTAGTGTTTTGGATTTCCAGAGCATCCTCCTTCAAAGGTTGGCAGAGTGAAGTGAGTCAGACGTGGGTGCTGATTTTCGGTTCTCAGGTCAGAAAATGGGCTTGCGAAGCTGCTTCTGCATGGCACATGGCTAGACTGCTATTGGTGTACATTAAAGTCTTGATTTACATATGCATATGCAGCGATGCTCATACCTTCTAAGTAACCCTGCATGCCTGGTTACTCGAAGGGCCTTTCTGCCCATCCCTGCTGCATAAATGGGAAATGTTTGCCTTTTTCCTGGTTCTCTGTCTCTGCGTCTCTCTTCCTCCATGTTTGCTCATGGAGAGGCATGGAGGCATTTTACAGTTCTTTCAGAGATTTAAAGTTTCATTCTTATTTGTGCTAAGGCTCCTGGCACTGCCGTGGGATTTAGCATGAACTACCTTTGCAGCTGCTTTACGGGTCTTCTATTGTGCAAGAAACCCAAGAAAGTCTCAGGGTAAAAGGGAATCAGGACCACCATGTCTGCAGTGTTTCATCCACCACTTCATGGGGTTATCTGGGCTGGCTGAGATGGAGAAACGGTTACAACCAAGCCACACTCTGCAAGGAATAATTCCTCCTACTAACTAGAACAGTTTGTCAGGTAAGAGCACACAAAGGAGGCGAACTATACAATGTGCCACCTTACAGCAGCATGTTAACCTCACAAGTAATAAAGCAATTACAGACCCCCAAATGCTGATGCTAATATCTGGCCCATGGCACTAGTCTGATCCGGACACATCAGTGCTTTACTGCACCTTATCTGGCTCCTTTCAGATCACGCCCTTGCTGTCCTCCCTGCTTGGGATGGCACCTGACAGTGGCATTTGAGGCTGTTCAAGCTAATTCACTATGGCAGGATTGTCATTCTCAGAACCAGCACATCCAACAAAACATAATGCCTTAGATGTTTTGAGTTTGTTTATATTTTTAAACTCCTCTCATTTATAGGCGGGTGAAAGAGTCTCAGTGATGCCTGTGGCCTCCCCAGGCCGCCCCCTGTACAAGCTCAGAGCAGGAGGCAGACCTTGCCAGCCCAGGACTTCACTGGCACTCTTGAAGCCTGAGGGACAAAGACCTTGGTAGACAAGACAGATGAGAGAAGGAAAAAATGACAAATAACTTGCTTTTCCCATCAGAGTTCTGATATACTTTGTGGCACACATGCTGCTTGTTTCATGAAATACTCTCTATGCTTTATGAAATGCTCTCCATGCTTAAGCTTGATATACTTGTACAAATAAACACAATACAAAATATCTTTTGTTTCCTCTTTTTATTTATTTTTTTTAACTTTCACATTCCACTCTTCCTCAGACAAAATGAGCTTTGATTTGAGGATATTCCCACAAAAAATATACAAAGTAGTTGAATACACTCACCTCTGATGTTTTCACCTTGTAAGATACTGTCAGGGGTTAAAATGGTATAGCAAAATATCACAGTTCTCAGCACGACTTTGCGTCTGATGCTGGCACAAAATGTTCACAAAGCAAGGAGCTTGCTCATGGGAGCAACACCAGAGCTCCTCACCTGAGTGAGCGCTGGCAGTGCTCAAGCCCTGCCTTTGCAGTAGGTACAGGCTTTTTGAAGGCTTTTCTTTCAAGAGCTTATTAAAATTGAAAAATTACGCAGCCCATTGCTTAGCTGTTTCTCACAGGCTTTACAGTGCTCAGATAGCGTATCGTGTTTGTGCCAGAGCTCACCACTACGCAGGCTCTTCCTCTGAAGAGGCTGGGCAATCTTCAGCGCCGTGCAGCACTCAGAAGTGGCGCTCAGACTGTAAATATTATATGCTGCTGCAAGAACATTTGAATGGTAATACTCAAGCAATTACTTTCCTTTCAAGATCATTAAACACAAATCTGACTTGTATTTTAATAGGACTGCCAATGTATTTAATGGGGGGCAGTAAAGGGTAGTTTTTTTCTAATGGATGAATGTTTATATTATTATCCACTCTGAGAGACCACATTAGGAGGAGACTGGATAACACTCATGTGTTTTGCCTCAGTCCTTTTCACCCAGTATTCAATTTTTTCTCAGTTCTGCATCTTAGTCTTATGGCGAAACAGCACCTACAATAAACCCACCATCACATTCTGAGTATTAGACAAAAAAAGACCAAATACACTCCTGCTGAAAAGAATTTGCAGGTTGCATTTCCCTTATGGCCGTTAAAATTTTAGAGAAACCCAGCGTTTGGCAGGCTGACAGGTTCAGACAGGGACAACGCCACTCAGCTGCTGGACATGCACTGACTGTATGGTCCAGAGCACTGCCAGCCTCCTTGTGCCACCCCGCAAGCACCTCTCCAGCATGCTTGGAGCAGAGCCCAGCAGGGTCCGTGGTTGTTTCCGCCTCCACCCCCATTGGCACCCATGCTCGGGCTAGTGAGAAGAGTGGGCATTAGCACGAGGTGTGCAGTGGGCAGTTGGGCTGGGCTGGTTTTCCTTCCCACTTGCATGCATGCCATAAACATGCTTGCCTTCGACGCTAACTTGAGGGAAGGTTTTGCATGTACTTCCGAGTGAATGTAGCTCCGTCCATACACTGTATGGCATTTCCTGTGCTCAGCATCCAGGGCTGAGGAATGCGTTTCTGTAAAGTCAGTGCTTCCTCATCCGTCTGTAATTCATCCATGGAGGTTTGCTGTTTGAAGCTGCATGCACTGAAATAGCCGAGAATGTGCAAGTGAACCACCTGTATCCTCACTACCATGTTCTGGGTGCGAACCTCGATGTCTCCTGGTAGCTAGGTGTGGGCAGTAGTTATTGACTCAAGCAGAATTTGGTAGAAGTATGTAAGTCTGCGTTGTAGACACCACAATAAAAAACATCAGGAAGGTGGCTCTAAATCCAGAACTCGTGCAAAGAAGTCCAGGAGTTAAAGGAGAAAGCAGGGGAGAAGGCTTTATTTGCTTTGCATTCTAGTGAACAGCAGCAAAGGCCAACCAGGAACTGCTACAGGACTTGTTACATGGCAATAAATGGAGTGATCAGGGTAGGAGCTTCGAGTCTTACCCTTAGAGGTAAAACACAACACAGTGGAGGCAGCAAAGGTGCCACACAACTGCAGGGGCAGACAGATATGCGTAGAGCACCATATGTAACAGGATACAAATACAGAACATGCTCAGAGCTGAGTACTCTCCCAGAAGCGTATGGCTCGCCCACCTCCTAAGAAAGGCACTCCAAACGTCATAGCTGCTGCGGCTGGGACAATTATTATAGAAAACTGTTGACATTTTCTGGGTTAAGGATGGTTATTTCGAATTCATGGATAATTTAGTCCTTTTGGCTTGCAGAAATAGTTTGATATGCTCTTTAAATAAGCATATAGAGAGACTGATGTGTGATGTTTGTGGGTTCAGATGTTCTGAAAAGTGACATTCCTGTATGGCAGAGAATAAGGCTTAAAAGGGGGTATTATTTATAAAAGCACCAGCATGCACAGGCACTGTTTATTTACCATTTAAATGCCTCATTTCTGTTCTGGCTGTCTGTGCTATAATTTGCACAGGCACTTAAACTTGAGTATAAATAAATGCAAAGAAGTAGTGTTTATGCAGAGCTAAGATGAGGAAATCAAGCACTAAAACATGGAGGCCACTCCTGCACCACCAGCTCAGCCATCTTACCCACCTTTGGCTTTGGCTGAGGTCTCCTTTAGCAACAAGCACGAAGCCATCCACGCCTGGTCAGGATGTCAGCACTGACGATGTGGCTGAGATGCAGCAAGCGGGCGGGCAGCGGGAGCCAAGCCCTGGGCAGCATCTCATCCTTACTGAGTGCACGGGTGGGATGCAATGAGGGGCCTCGGGCATCTCGCCAAGACCCTTGAGATGGGAAGCTTTCTCCTGGCTTCATCCTTTAGATACAGACGTGTTCCAGCACGAGGGTAGTGAGACAAAGGGGATAGCCCCAGGACAGCAGGCTGCGAATTGCCACTGTCACCTGCGAGTGCCTCTAACTTGTCTAACTTACTGTATCTATTAAAAGGGTGGACAAGTTGCATCTTTTTCATTATGTTACAGCAAACCTCTGCCTTGAGGTCATGAGAAGAACAGGCAGAGCGATAGGTGTAAGGCTAGGTTATGCTATTTACTTGCCATGTCTGCTTGGTTGCAGTCAACAGGGAAGGAGCCCTCATCGAGCTGTCCTCTTCCAGAACTCTGGCTGTGATGGCTCTTACGGCACAGCCACACCACCTCCTGCCTTTGGGAAATGCAAACCTGCTGACAGCACGTTGCAGGCATGGTGGCAGTGACCTGCCTGCTGGGCAGCAGGAGCCATTTGTGCTGATCAGGGAGCACACAGCTTCCCCATTGAGTCCCCATGGAGCATCACCAGACTGAATGAGCACCCTCTGGGCAGGAGGAGCAAGCAGGGGAGCAGGGTGTGCACCAATGTCTGGCAGGGCAATTTCGAGATACTTCTGTGCTTGGGATAAGCCGTGATTTGCCAGTCCCATCTTCTTTTGTTTCTGTTTTGATTGCATCAAAGAGCAAAGCCTGTGACCAGTAAGCTGTTCAATGCCAACTATGTTGCAGATAAAAGGGGAAATGCTGTTTGTGGTCTGGCTTGGCAGAAAGCAGAGATCACCAGGTATCAGTGCCATAGAGCTGGCTGGGACTGCAGAGTTGAGAAGGCACGCTTATCTTCCTTAGAACAGTGTTTCCTGCTAAGATCAGTACAGCATTATCTAGCATACATGTTGCAGCTACAAAAGCATTTTCCTGCAGCTTACTTTCACTGTAGGGAATTCTCACCACACAGACTTGTTTGTTATGCGACTACGAGCACACACCTCTTCCTACATCAAGTGACGTGGAACGAAGCAGCACATGGGCAGCTTGCAGGGTTGACAGGAGCTGCCTGGCACTGCACAGGGGACCTTGGCGGGGTACGTGGAGAAGCGTGTCCCACATGGCAGGGCACGGCAGTGCATGGTGCCCCAGTGCTCTCCTGGCTCGGGTCCTGCCCGCACAACAGCAACCCGAAAGCTGAGCCTGTCAGCCCTTGGCCGGTTCCAGCTGTCACATTTGCAAGGTATTTGAGAAGGAAAGAGAAGTCATCCTTAATGATCAACAGGAAATATCAGGTTATTATTCCTCTCATGCTTCCCTAACAACTCTCGAGCCTTGCCCACAGCAGCGCATTTGTTCTCAGTCATATTTTGATTTACTAACCATTAGCTTTAGGAACAGCCCCCATCATTACTGACAGCCATGGTAAGTAGCCTATTGACTTCAGTAGGAGGGGAATTTCACCCCTTCTATGCGCATGTGTGTGTGTGAGTGTCTTTTGAAAAGCACCAGGCATACATTAATGCTAATAAGTAAGACCGCTGTTCCTTTGCGTGTGTCTGATAGGCAGCAGGCAGAGTGTGAACCGCTCTATGTATCAATTAAGTGAAAAATAAATAATAGGGAGAAAGTAATATCTTTAACAGTGTATTCACTGGCACATACATATTTATTAGATAGCATATATAATTCTGCTCATATCATTGTTTATGTTCATCATGAAGCCTTAGAGTCATTTATGGTATCATGGTTTAAATTATGAAAGTCAGATGCAGTAGCATGGCCATATTCCTCAAAGCAGGCTTGTTGAGAAAGCTTTGCCTTTTATTTTTGATTTCACTTAAATATTCAATGAATTATTGGTGTGCGCCTTGCATAGAACTCTAGGCTTTTTTCCAGCCTAACAGAATAAAATCCATTTCTAGACTTTTTTTTAGCCTGCCAGTTTTAATGGAACTTTGTCCTAGTCATCCCATTGTCCTGGTTTCAGTTAGGACAGAGTTATTTTTCCTCCTAGTAGCTGGTAGAGTGCTATGTTTTGGATTAGGATGAGAAGAGTGCTGATAACATGCTGGTGTTTTAATTGCTGCAGAGCAGTGCTTACACTAAGCCAAGGACTTTTCAGCTCCTCGCTCTGTCCTGCCAGCGGGCAGGCTGGGAGGGCAGCAAGAGCTGGGAGGGGACAGACCCAGGACAGCTGACCCAAACTGGCCAAAGGGGTATTCCATACCATCTGGGGTCATGCTGAACAATATATGGGGGTGGCTAGCCAGGGTGGGGGGCCAGCTGCTCGGGGTTGGGCTGGGCATCGGTCAGCGGGTGGTGAGCAATTGCATTGTGCATCACTTGTTTGTACATATTATTATTATTATTATTATTATTATTATTATTATTATTATTATTATTTTCTCTCTTAAATAAACTGTCTTTATCTCAACCCACAGGCTTCACTTTCCCGTTTTTCTCCCCCATCCCAGAGAGGGAGGGGGGAGGGTGAGCGAACGGCTGTGTGGTGTTTAGCTGCCGGCCGGGTTAAACCACAACACCCATCTTTAAACGCAAGCCAAATGGAGGCAGAGGGAGCAGGGTTCATTTAATGAAGGTGTGACGTGTGGGTGAGGTGAATCAGGAAAGCGCAAAAGCATGTGCAATTTGCTGGATATATCAGCAGCAAGGGAACTGTCTCTTAAACATGGTTAAATATGTAAACTCTGCCTAGGGAAAATATTTATTTATCTAGATTGACGGTGATCACAGTGAAAAGCATTCAAGATAAGTGGCTCTTTAGCCAACTTTAATTTGTTGATGGATGGATTGATGGGAGGATGGTCAAAGGAATGACAACATAACTCTCTGTAATGGAGATATTCTGTCTGCTGGAGTTTGCAGTACCATTTTGTCTAATTATTACTGATCCATCTATGAGAAAACTTTGCTCCCAGTGAGACAAGTTGTCATTCCTTTTCTTTAAATGAAAATATGAGGAGGTAAAATCAAGAATAATTAGAGCAAAGGATGATGACATCTTCTGCAGTCAAAAATACATAAAAAACATCCCTATTGCTTAAAGACACTTTACTATATTAATTGAAATAGTTGTGCATTCTATTATGTGGTTTGTATGGGAGCAGATGGCCCATTTCACAAATTAAGCCTGGTCTTTTTACATTGCTTCAACAAAATAATGGTGAATGAACACTGCTATTGCAAACCCAAGTTCAAACCTTGTAGCATCAGTATGTGCTACACATTTCTTGTGCAAGTTAGTGGGAAAGAAAGGAAATCAATCAGAGGTAACTGCTTGTAAAGCATCCCGAAGAACCACAGAAATATTCTCCTGGAATTAACGGATGTATTGCAAAAGCAAAACCTACAAATCAGCAGTACAAACTGATGGCTCAGATTTTCTGATCTGTCTGAAGTACGCCTGCTCTGGCACTACCAATAAAAGAGCAAATACCAGTAGCTGCTGCCCTTGCCAGAAGGGCAGCTGTCCCCAGCGTAAGGAAGGGCAGCCACAAGTTTGCCCCAGGTTGACACAACTAACACTTGTTTTCAAGGGGTGAATTGCCTGCAACGTCTGTGAAATCAGTTTCCTTTTAGGCTGGATTACCAAAATTTGAGTTATTG
Organism: Heteronetta atricapilla; assembly: GCA_011075105.1. Lineage (NCBI taxonomy): Eukaryota > Metazoa > Chordata > Aves > Anseriformes > Anatidae > Heteronetta > Heteronetta atricapilla. The sequence continues at coordinate 13,752,088 of CM021735.1, forward strand.
TTGGAAATTGCATCTGCAATGGAGCTTATTTTATGGGGGCGATTGCATGAGAAATGGGTGCTGGTGTCAGCTCACACCTTAGTGGAAACCACCACCACAGCCAACCTGAGCATGAGATTTGCACGGGCCTCTCAGAAGGGGGGGGGCTGGCAAACAGCGGGGAATAACCAGGAGCCCTCAGACAGCTCTCCTTGCAAACACAGCACTGCAGGGGAACCGTGGGCATGACCCTATCCAGAGCACTTCGGCACGGTTTGGATCGGCCCCAGCTACACAACAAGCACATATGCTGCTGCTGGAAATTTTATGTGGAAAAAAACTAGCTTAGATTGTAGTTTATAGTTCTTTTCAGCAGGACTGCATGAAGCTAATGACACAGAAAGCCATTTGGGTTAAACTGTGAAACTGAAAGATGCAGCACCTGCTTTTATGCTTCACGTGCTACTAAAAATACTTCCTCCTTGCTAAAATGCAACATGAATGACAATACAAAAGAACATTCTACAATGACATTGGTGACATTATTAAGGTAAGGTTCATCAGTGTCCCTACTCAAGGAAAAATGAAAAAATTATATGAGAAACAGAAAACATCATTATGCCATTTCTTAAAACCTTGGTGCATCCATATCTGAGGCAACTCATTGCACTCCTGGTCTCTCTGTGTAAAAAAGGGGGTAGTGATAGGTTTTTGACAAGAGAGATGAGGATGATCTGAAGTATGGAAGTGCTTCCATATGAGGAGAAACTAAAAAGCATCTATTTAGTCTGAAAAAGAGACTCCTGAGGGGAGAAACATGGCAAAACGGTGCGGAGGAGGCAAATCAAGACATGTAGTACTTCAACAGACAGATGAGAGGGGTTTTGAAACAAAGAGAAGTGCCCAATTCAGCTGAAATCCAGCATTTCGGGGGAAGGTGTGGAAGCCAGACGTAGGCAATGGTTTGAGCATCGGGCTACGCTGACTCCCTCAGGGCTGGGCCACCCAGCCCAGCTGCGGGCACTGCGCCCACCTGAACGCGGGCAGAGCCTGGGGCTGGCCACGCCACCTCAGGCACTGGGTACGTGGACACCCACCCCGCCGAGCATGGGGAGACCCTGGGGCAGCTGTCTTCAGGGTGTGCCACCGGGATGTCTTTTTTGTCACGGGCGCAGCTCACACCACTCAAGTATCACATTCATTCTTGAACATCTCCCCCCTCTGCTCCTCAAATCAAACGAAAAGCCCTGACTCAAGCAAAAATTTTACCAGTGAAAAGGGAGCATTGCCAGAGACTATGAACCCCTGTAGAGATTTTACTTTTGCTATTGATTTTATGCGTGAGATGCTTAGCGACTCTGATAATACCTGACAGTATAAGAAGCCAGAGAGAGAATAGAAAGGTTAATACAGTAACAATGTCACCAGGATAACTGGTAAAATTTTTGGAAATTGCAGCTTTAAATCTGACTGAAATACCTCATTGTTTATTAAGCTGAGAAGTGTTTTGACAAAAAAAAATCCTCCTCCTGTTGAGGAGTTTTAATTTTTTATCATTACCTCTGAGAGAAGGATATGCAATATAAAATGGGCTATAACAGAGAGCTATAAATGCTTCAGAAAGGGAAAAATGGAAATGGCAGAAATCTAAGTGGTGAAGTGAGGCACGCACAGTGAAGGTACTTGTATTTCTTATCATGCTAACAGCTTGCTATGCACCTTATCTCACATTGGTATCATGGCACTTTCTAGAGTGTTGAAAAAAAACTTATCCCAAAATAGTTTTCCAATAAGGAGGTCTCTGAATAACTGCTCCTCTGGGTCAACACAAACCAGAAGGCATGGGCACAGGGGAAAACGCAGCCTCAGCTTCTCTGGAGCCTCAGAAGATGTGCAGCCAAACCTGCCAATTCCCACAAAGCTGCTCTACCAAGCAAGGCTGCTCTCTGAACACATCCACCCACCCAAAACAAAACCTGGAGCCAAACATTGTCCAGAAGAATGTTCCTTCCAAGAGTAAATCGCTTTTAAAAATAAATAGAAGTTCAGCTGAAAGTCTGGCTGATGTTTCAGTGGTCCCTCAGTTTGGTGGCTATCCTGGGGGGTAACAGGATGTTTCTGGACTGAGCAAGGACTTGAATTCATGTCAGTCACATCCTGGGTAAGTGCTTTTGTATCAAGAGTCTTCAATATGAAGCTTAATAAGCTGAAGTATTTTAAAAGTGCAGACCTGGACAGCTAAGCTCTGAAGTCTGAGCACAATCCCAGTCTGTGTGGTTCAGCTGGTTAATGCCAGTACCTCAACAGGGGCAATGCAGCGTTTAGGATTTGCCCTTCTGGGCAGTCTGTTCCACCCCCTGCACGGTCTAGAGAGTATGGATCTCACCCTGGGCTTTTCACTCCTGCACGCCTGGCCCTGCAAAACAAGGAGGTAATAAGTCTGACCTGTGCTGGACTGCTTCTGCACTGAAGCTTTCCCCTGATACGCCTGGTTTGGGGCATTTGAACTATATGTTGGAAATACTTATTCATAAAAATATAGTGCTTACTATACAATTACTTGAGGATTGTATGTCAAGAGACTAAAATGTCTTTCACTTCAGTTTATTTACTCCAGCAAGTCTCCCCCCTGTAACTGTAACCCGCTCTGCTATCAGGGAACGTACTGTAGCTACTCTGCAGTAGCAGAGTTAGAGAACCAAAAAATACACATCTGAAGTGACAGCATGAAAAAAGTGAATGGGGGTGAAATATAATTAGCTGAGGCACGGACAAGTAGGTAAGTCTCCACAGTCATAATTTATGTGGGATATTGTTATAGTTATTACCATGCAATTTAACAAGAATACACCAGAGCAATTTTCATATCTTAAAACATGCAGATGCACTCACATATATATGAGAAAAGTCTCAGAACTCAAATCATCCAAAATAATCAAGAAAGTTATTATCATAAACAGCACAATTAACACAGGGATCACAAGGGATGAGTCTCCATTTCTGACAATCTTAAGAGAAAATGAAAGCATTATTAAAACTTTAGTGTGGAAATGGTAGCTACAGTCACATCTCTGTGCACATCACCAGCGCTCTCCAGTCTAAGTCCCTCCTCTACTGCTTCTTTGCCAGTTCCAGATGAAAAAAAAAAAAAAGAATAGATTTGGGATCTCTTAGACCATCAGAAGATGCACATGATTCTGAAAAATTCTCAGACTGACCTTGCCATTTTAAATTAACGGTTTTTGTTTGTTGTTGCTGTTTTTTTTGAAGTAGAGAGGAAACGTCTTTGATTACTATAGCTCATGAGGAGAAAGTATGGACACTGGGCTCAAGCTTCTGGAGATTTAAATCTATAAAAAAGCGAAGTGCTGCTTTATGAAGGTCTGTTCTGCCATCCAGAATTTACAGGCTTCTTTCTAATGTTGCTGTCAATATGGTATTGCTCTCATCAGCTGTATAAATTCTTTCTACCAGTAACATGGAACGCAGTGCTACCATTTCAACAAAAGGAGCCATTCATCATTTTAATTCTCACTTAAATTGCTGAAGATTATCCACTGCCCATTAGATCTCAACAATATCCAAACGTAAGCTGTTCTAATCAAATGCTAAAATACAATAACTACCAACTCTCAGAACCATCTGAAAAAAAAAAAAAGTCACTCCTACACTGATCAACTTTCTATCTACATCAGTTTTTTTTTTTCTTTTCCTTTTTTTCCCTGTCTTTATGTACTTGGGTTTGCCCAGTGTGTGTTCAATTTAGCACATAACAGGACACTCACAGTTGCTCACCTAAGGTGGATAGCTTATGTAAACATGTTTCAATATAGCATACATTGGATTGTCTTTTCTTGAGGCACGAGGATAAGGTGGAAGAACTCCTGAAGTTTTAGCGTTGTCTTTAAAAATCTGTTTCTCATGTTTAAAACTGTTGTCCCAGATTTAGAAAGGGAGCATTTAAGACACAGGCAAAAAGTACCGCAGCTGTCAGTGCCATTTCTGGATCACAAAAATCATTCTCTGTTTCTTGGTCATCTACTCAAGTAACAGCGAAATGAACCTCCAGATAATGCACATTACTGATTTTATAATTTTCATTTTGAGCCTAGAGGTGAGTTTGGAGCCTCCCCGAGTTAGCCCAGTGAGCTTCATTACACTGTATCTGCCTTCCCAGCAAATGACTCTCTGCACTTAAAACTAGAGCCCAATAAAACTCCTCTAAATTAAGGTTTATGTATGTTTGTTTAGATCCATATTTTATATGCATTGGATAAAGAAAGCCCATTACACTATTCCAGAGGTTTTTTTAAAATCTTTTTTTTTTCTTTTTTTTTTTTTTTTTTTTTTTTTTCATTTCTTTTTATCTAATCCTGTGCCAGTCCATGTCTGTAAAAATCTTCTTCACCCTGTTTGCTGAATCATGCCTGGAATCCATATTAGAAGTCAAGTGTAAAAAAAAAAAAATAGGAGGGGAAGCTGTGCTACAGGCAGCCGCTGTTGCCAATGCCCTTTCTTTCTCAGAAATAAAAGTCACACAAAACTTAAAATCTTGCTAGTCCTCTACTCCTTACTGTCAACGTTACCTCCCTTCAGATGTGTAAAAGGGCAAATCTTTTCCTAGCAACAGCATTAACCTATTCACAAGGTTTTGAAAATAGGCTTTCTGTCTTTCCCATAGCTGACAACACATTGTGCTGTTCCTACATGCCTGTGGTTTAGTGTGTTATACTCTCTCTTTAGCATTAGGACCAATTTCACAATAGTTCCAAAAAGAGCAGAGAAGCAGTAAAGCTTGACACTTTGTTCTGCTCTAATCAAAGCACCAAATAACAGAGCAAGGGAAGAGCTATTGACAGCACTTCAGAGGCAAATGTTGCAAATACATTGCTACAACAGAAACTTTTATAAGCCCGTATTAATTTGAGTACGTGGGAATATTCTGATACAACTGCAAGTCCATAATTAGACTGCTCATTGACAAGGCACTTGCTCTTGTCTCAGTAAGAATCACGGTCACACTCCTTAGTCACTGCACAAAGCTCCTTGAATATGATGCAAAACAGGTAAGCATAATCGCATATGGAAGATCTACCATTTGTTTTACATACAAAAAATAAATACAAAGCTAGACATATTTTGTGTTAGCACCTACAATGTTTCGTATATGTATTGTTCTAACTTCTGGGCCAAATCTAGTTCTATTCCTTTTCCACAGACCACCAACTCAATAACCTTATTTGCCTTCATCCCTGTGAGGCACCAACAAATTTGTCTGCGCCTCCCAACACGCTCCCAGCTAGGGAGCTGAAGCCCGTGTCTAGTGGCGCTACTTCCCTCCCTTATTAGCAATGCACAAAGCACATTTTCAGTTAATTGGGTTTCCGGAGCCACGTGCTCCTGTCTGGCTGAACAGCACTAACTTCACACTTGCTGATGATAAACTATTGCCATATACTGCCTGCTGAAGGCCTAAACAGGCGCTCGCCCATCCTCGGAAGCATCAAACCTGATGTTAAACAAGAATTTGGACTTTTGCTGTAATTTCCAGACTGCAGTTGGCTGATCACTTGACATCCTCGAGATCCCAATAAATAGTCCTCATGTGAGAAGGGAAAATGCTAAGCAGAAACCTATATGAACCTGTCAGTTTTGTAAGACATGATCCTTGATTGAAACCCCTCATGTCTCTGCCATGTCACCTCATGTCCCAGGCTCTATAGGAGGATGGGCGGTTTGCAAGACATATCAAGGGCTGACAGTGGCTCATTGGTTTAATTGGTTGGGAGTCACTGAGTTGTGCAACCTTACCAGAGTTAAGAGTGGCCAGCTGAAATCCTGTCTTTGGGAAAGGACCTGCACCCCCAAACAAACACAGACCATACCAACCACAGACAGGCTGAGGCTCGGCTCCAGATACCAGTTTTGTAATGGGTTCCTCTCTACACAGACAACACGTGACTTCCTGGTATGCTACATCAGGAAAAAAAGAAATGAAGAAAAAAAAAGCCAAACAGTGAGTTCTTTTCTGTACCAATGCAAAAATGTCATATCTGCGTATTCAAATGACAGGCAGTTTCAAAAGGGAGTGGACCTTCTTTAAAGTGCGTAACTCTAGACCCACTGGTAATCTGGGTGTTTATAATAATGCTACTAATATTTAGCGAGCTACTAACATGTCTGGAATCCATTGACATTTCGCATTCAAGACACAGGTGAAACCTAAGGATATATATTTGGTGACGTATCAATACTGAAATGAAATGAAGAACAGAAATCCTGTGTGATTTTTGCAATATTGTTTGCCAGTTAAGAGTTAGCTGTCCTATAGAAACTGTTCACAATAATTCTTCTTTCAGAAGTTATCAAAGGAAGTCTCCAGACAGCTAGCTGATCTTGAAAAGTTTTTGTTTGTTTGTTTTGTTTTGTTTTTCCAAAAGAGAAAGAGGCAGAATCCTGTGATTTGCTGCTCATCCTTTGGATCTCCTTGCCAGCAGATGCTGTGGGTTTAGAAAGTTTACATATATTTAAGAGCAGAATGAACAAGAACTTGAAAGAGACCTATTGAGGGCACTTAGACAAATTGCATTAGACTCAGGGGAGCACTTGAATGAAAACCAGTCTCCAGTAGGAAAGTAATGTCAAATGGAAACATATGCATACCCTGCTCCTACTCTACCCCAGGCACTTGCTATGGCAGGATGCTGAGATGAGCCTTGCTCTGAACCTTTATGGCTGCTCTTGTGTTCCAGCAAAGTCATACTAAAAGTGCTGTTGGCACGAGTGCCATGCTGGCTTCATGTGGGTGTGAAGCATGTGCTTAGCAGTTCATTTTTAAAGACTTTTTACTGCTCTTCCCTGCTTCATTTACCTCTCAAATCTTTATGTAGAGAACACTACATTTCTAGTGATATGTCAATGGTTATTCTGCTAGATTTTAGATGGATTACATCTCAGATGCTTCAGACAAAATTAAGGAGAGATGGCTTCCCTTATGCTTCCATGATACACCTGAGAAAGTGGTGACACATCCAGGGCAATTTCTCTGCCTTGCAGTTCTTTTCACATACACACCATCATACCTTATTTGTTTTATTACTTATGGTGTGTTGTCTTTACTTTTCACTACTGTGAAATTATGTAAGGTGATTAATGCTCTCTGACTGTATAATGTCTTCATTTGATTTGTGAAAAAATAATTAGAGAAGAAAGAAACCGCCCTTAGAAAAAAAAAAAAAAAAAAAAAAAAAAAAAAAAAAAGTGAGACCAAATGGAAAGGTACGGCTTGGGTGTGGGAATGTTTACACAGTAGTTTTGGGGCAGTAAGCGTTTGGTGGTTCTGCTCTAATCCTCCACTTGTTCAGTGATGAGCTCAGTGAACAAGGCCTCTTCTTAATTGTCAGAAAAACTTAGGAGAAGTGCATTGCACTTCTCGGCCAGCAGATTCACCTGAATTAAACTTCTCCAAAACTTTGACCAGCCAGGGAACTTCTTCCCCATAGCTTTAGCATTTATCAGAGGGTTTGGTTCAGTTTCAGAGGACAAATCATCGGACTGACATCTCCACACCCAGATGGGAGGGAAATACAGACCAACCTCTGCCAAAATAATAACAATAATAAACAGAGATATGTTGACTAATACGTGCACACAACCACTTCCTCCACCAAAGAAAGAGGAAGCGGAGAGTTTCAGAAAACAAGAACAACAGAACACAACCTATTGGCACTTAAAACTGCCACCTTGCAGTGGGGGCCTCATACTTCAGCGGTACAGATTTAGGACTATAAACCCTAGGGCAGACCCAAGAGTCACTTTGCCCTTTCCCAAGAGCTTTGGAATAGCAGTAGCAAGCAAGTTTTCCTCCTAGAATTATTTCCAGTAAATGTCTGGGTGCACTAGAAATCTCAAAAAGGCACCAGTTCCTGCAGGTTTTCCTGCTAATTTTCAAGATCCAAGGCTCATGGCCTTGGTAGTACATATTAGCATGGCAGAAGAGATGCTGATCAGAAAAACTGCATCGGTTTATATAACGCTGAACAATTTATCACATCTGGCAAGAATTATGGACCATCTTCCCACATGGATACAACTGTTTAATGTTAAGAAGTCAATCATTTCCACCTAACTTTATGATAAAAACCCTCTAAAAATCAGCTTCAAAATACGTCTATCTGCTTTCCCATTCCAGGATTATTCTTCTCTAGTTGAAACACCCTGGCTTTTCTAGAACACAGCTTTACACTTCATTTATCCTGAGAATCCAGTGACTAGGGTAGTGGACAGTAAAAGCAATTTCCTCCAACTTCAGTGTCTGGAGCCTCAGGTCTTAGGCTTTCAGCTGGAGACATTTTAGAGCTGGAACCTGTTCTATACAGCTCTGAAAAAGCATCAAGCTGAGTTCTGACATGTCATAAAATATTTACCTCTAACCTGGAAACTTGTGTAGCAACTGAAACAGGATAAAAAGAAAAAGACCCAATTGTTATGGTGTGGTTATACATATAAATTCTCCTTCACTCTTGTGTTTCACTATTGAATCTCAATTTTGTTACGTCATATTGGTTTCATTAACAACAAAGAAAAACAGTAAAACAAACAAAAACCAGAAGACCTATGAGCTATACTTTGGATCTAATTTCATTCTCCAGCAAAACCAGGGTGCTTAGGAGGTCAATTCCTTTCAATCTTACAACACTCGTTAGTTCACAATCCAAAAGATCTATACTACCTCATTTAAATGCAAGTGATGAGAATTTTAAGTCTCGGGGAAGAAAAATCTCAAGATTGTCAACTATGAGATTTATCTGTCTACCTTCCCAAAGATTCTGTAGCTTCTCCTAACATTAATATCCATATACATATACTTGTGACATCAAGAACAACATGAGATTTCAGAAGCTTTTCAGCATTTGCTGGTAGAGAGAACCAGTAGGGAGACAAATCTAGTACCGATTATCTGTTATTGATATACTAATATTTCAAATGGCTACTTAATTTAGTGGCTAGTTGTGGTAGAGATCACAGGGAGTTTTGTGGGTTTTGGTTGTTTTTGTTTGTTTTTCAGAAAGAAAGCATTCTCAAAATCTCATTTCATTTCACAAAAAGAAAGGGTATAAGTAACCAGCACCAGGGATGAGTAAGCAGTGTCACATTAGGCATGCTTCACTGGCTTGCAAGGGGTGGGAAGCTCACCCACACAGCAGCTCATCAGCCCAGACTTACCTGCACCTGGCTCAGTGTCTGGTCACTGTGGATTCCCACCATGCTGTCTTCTACCACCTCAGAGAGCATGGCCCTGTCAGACAAGTGGATAGCAATGATTTCTACCTCTTCACGGAAGATGTCTCTTTGTTCATCTTAGAAAGGTAGTTCAGGTGTGCTTGTAATGTAAACCATAATTCAAACTGGTAAATGCTGTTCAGTTCCATCAGACATGCCAATGAGTTTTTCCAGGTCTGTGATGGCTTAGGCAAATTTCCTAACTATATGTTTCTTCTTGATGGGGAGCTGTTGGCCAAGAGCTCATGAGTGAGCAGTGCACTCTTTCTGGGATAAATGGAGGTTTATTCGTTGCCCAGGTAGGAATGCAGATGTTGGAGGGCTGTTAGGATAAGGCCTGGCGATGCAGACACAATTAGCGGACGTTGCACCTGCCAGACCCACAGCAGTTATTAATGTTGCTTAGGAAAAAAGGGTCGTGAACAGAGATGTCAGACTCTGAGACTCCTTAGAAAATTATGCTGTCAGCAAAAGGCCAGGCAGACCCCCGAGATGGGAGAGCATGCCAGGAGGTTCCTTTTGCTGGGAATGCAGAGTTTTCCCCGTGGGGATTGGGGGCTGGCAGCTGCACACCTGCCTCCCTCGGCTTCCCAAGTGCCTCCCCAGATGGGAGTGTTTGCTGGAGACAGCCCACGCTGCTCTGAGCAGTTTCCTGAGCCCTGTGGCTGCTGTCATGGGAAGGAACAGTATGTGAAACATGGCATCGTTTCATTTCACTAAAAGGAAGCAGATAACACAACGGATAAAATAATGCTCACAATCCCCATGTGTGGCTGAATACCGGTGTTTAAAAGCATTATTTGAATACAGCAGACCAGCAATAAGTACACAGGGAAGAGTTTTTAAATGTTTCCAAATTGCACCACCAAAAAAATCCCTGCATTTCCTCTCAGTTTTCAGAGTATCCATCATTGTGATACATGAGTAATGGATGCAGTGCCCTGCTCCAACGACCTTCTTGTTCATGAAGCAGCTTGGCTGTTCCGCACTCTGAATGTTCACTTGGACATTGAAGGTCCAAGTAGCACCGTAAAGGAAAAGAGCTTTGCTGAAACTTTGCTGAACAAAGTAAGACAAGACAGAAGCCCTGGAGCCACAGGATTTCCCATACTTGATTTCTAGTGAATGCTCTGAGGCAGCTGTAGCCTCTGCCTGCAGTGGTCACTGAGGGTGAGGGACCTGAGAGGGGGATCTGCCCCCCCAGGCCCCCAGCACTGGACTGCAGCCAGCATGCTGCGCAGCCTGTTGCTTGGAGGTAGCCCCCGGGCTGTCTTCTCATGCCTCCTCCTCTCCGTGGCCAGCTGCCCTGTCTGGGGCTGTAGGCAGGACTGTTTGTCTGGGTGCCAGTGCCTCCTTCAAATAAGGTTCTTCGGGCTTTTCTTTCTTTTCCATGGAATGAACCCGGAGCACTCACTTTAGAACATGATAAGAGTAGGTGATGAGGCTGTGACATTTTTTCAGTCACAAAGCAATTAAAGCACTCAACAAAGCATGGGTACTTGGGGTCCCCTTAGCAGCCCAAGGATAACTGTGCATTTGAAGTTAAGTGCTGAAAACAAACCAATAGATAAATCATCCCAGGAGTGAGACCAATGCCCAGGTTTCCCCCAGGCCTCTAATGGACACACTAGGTGGTAAGCCTCACTAATGCTTCTCTCTGGCCCAATAAGGTCTGAGTCACGTTCTGGAAAGTGAAAAGCCATTATAAACATCCCCTGATCTGTAACATGGGATGAGCTGGAATATTTACCAAAATATGAAATTAGAAGTTTACTCTTTTCTCCCGCTTCCACAGCCCGTTCTCTCATCTTGTTTCCTAGAAATATTTCTCTGGATTCTCAGATTGAGATTCACCGCAGCCAGCCACACTGGGAGTTCACTCAGAGTGTTCACTGAAACACCTCAGCTGCCTAAACTTCAGCAAGCTTTTTGCAGCATGGAATGAAGCTGCTGTGCATTTTTTTTTTTAAAAACTTATTGCTCTGCTGTGGGAAGGTGAGCAAGGAGAAAGCCTGGAAGCTAGTCCTGCAGTGAGAGAGTAAGCAAGCCATACATTGACAGGGCATCTTAATACAGTTACAAAATTAAGCGAAGGGCAATGAAAGAGGGATATTCTGTCACCTAGTCACTTCTCCTTTTGTGAAGCCACACATAACACAAAGTTAATTAAAGCTTCTACTCTGAGAAAAAGGAATGTTCCATTTGGTAAATTTAGAAACAGCTGGTTAGTTTTATCCATTACTTTTGTGCTAACATCAGTTGAGCTCATTCAACTCTCTCTTTTTATGAAGCTGTCCTTCCTATGCTACCTGATAGCTACTAATTGCTGCAACTACATTTCTGAATTGCAAATTTTCTGCACTGATAAAAACTTTGATTGCCTGTCAGCTACACATAAGGAAAAGATCACCAGTGCTAAATGAGGTGTTCCACGCTTGGATAATAATGCCTAATGAATTATTCAAAAAAGAATGCTTGAATGAAGCAAACAATTTGAAGGGTTACTAGCAGCCGTAACAGTTCAACAGCCAAAAGAACAAAAGTATCATCCTGAAAATTACACTAATGATTAAAAAATGCGTATTAATTCTACATTTGGAGAAAAAAGAAATGCCAATCTGATTTTAAAGGTTAATCATTATTTTTTCACTAATGCTTTAATCTTTGGGAAAAACACCCTTTACCAATATTTTGGGACATATAATATTATGACATAACATATTTATACAATTTTCCAGGCATTAACCCTCTCTGCAAATTTCAAATTTCACTGTAACAGCATCAAAAGCCCTGTTTGAAAACTATCACTGTCCACAGGATCCTCTCCATTGCTTTAAATGAACCTTGGATCGGGCCCATCCCTGGCACAGCAGCCTCATGCTGGCTGACTTGTGGTCAAGCACCACTGATGCTGTGGAGGTGCTCTCAAGTGGTGGGCTGATGAGTAATTCAATGTCTGAATTGTTCCAGAGTGACATCGGTGTCGTGAAGCCAAAGTCCAACTTTCACCATCCACTTTAGGAAAAGATTTGCTAATATAGGGGACAGAAACAAGACCCCCATGTTCAAATCAAGCCAAAAGCAATAGCTATACTCACAAAACTCTTGTAATTAGTAACTCCTTCCAGCCTAGATTTGATTGTATTTTTTTGAGTGGACAGCTAGTGCAGAAAGAAATATTTTTCTCTAAATAAAGGAGAAAGATCAAAGAAAAAGAAAACCATAATAAACCATGAAAATTTCATGGATGTCCAAGGCTGACACATTTTCAGCTTTCATAAAAAATATATTTCCAACACCAAAAGCGATAATTTATTGTGACAGACTCTCTCTGGTTGCCAAAACCCAAGAAAAATCTGAGAACTAAATCCTAATGAACGTCTCCTGTAAGACATTAGCTTTACATATAGATGAAATAAAACAGCACAATGGAAGCAACACGTTTATCTGCTTTGCTGTTAAAAACCTCCCAACTGTTATGTTTGGAACTGAGCTAAAAGAAACACACCATCATTTGCAGAGAGGTCTCACAATGATAACACAATGTTGACTATGCTAAGGAAGGATTTTTCAGATAGCATTTATTAACACGAAACCCAGTCAACCACTTAGCTACCTCTGCTGCAATTTTACAGCTATAAAGCCTTTGGTATTAGACGCCAATTAGTGATTTTATTATAAAGATGTTCAATGTCAAGATAACACTTCTCGTTTCTGGCAGTGACACTGAATGGTGGATAGAAGAAATGACTTCAGGAAAGCTTAGCTGACCATCTGCTTAGGCCTGCTCACTCACTGATGATTAATCCTTTCCCTCGAGGACAATGTCTCCATGTGTTTCTCTTGCTGTCTTTTTAATGTCACAAAAAGAGGTTGATAAACACATTCAAGTCACAATTAAAAAACATTTTAACTGACCAGTTGCCACTGATGATATTATTAGACAGTTTTAGTCACTGTTGTAAAAATGTGTTTAGTGGTGTTGATGTGAAGTGGAGATGAAGTTTCTTTAATATGCCTCCTACCTATTTCTATGCTTAAATGACATTTAAATGTTTACCTTGATGCTTGCAAACAAGCAGTTCGCAAGGGCACAGACAGTGTTGGGTTTTACATCACAGAAACAAAATCTTTGGAAACAATATTTGCAGGACCGTGAGGCATCTGATTTTTTTCCCTTGCTTGGGGTGGGGAAGCAGGAGGAAGAAGGGGAACAAAAGATATTAGAGATTTTAGGCAGATTGCAGTGACTCTCTCCAGACCCATTTATGTTTCTGCCAAATGCACAAGTGACAGGGTTTTCATTTCATCACAAGAGGTCAGAGCTCATGGGCCTCGTGAACACCTAGGAGTTCCACATGTGCTGGGACATCATGGGGGTGACATGGAAGCTGTTTTAATAAAGGTCCTGCCTCTTTCCTCTCAGGGAAGACTGCATGAATTTTGTTCCACTTAGGAGGCAAGTTCATGCTCACAATACTTTACAGAACTGTCCTGATGAAGAGGTGATTTGCCAGGAACTAACCTGCACTGACAAATGAGATGACCAGTTTTCACAAGGTCTGGCAGTTACAGAGCTCAGCACCTCTGGCCTCAGATCATATTTTATTTATATTCTCAAATTCAGATTTAGGGTTCCAAATTTTGGTGCTCAGGGCCCCACCTATCTTTTTATTTCTACTCCAGCCTTTTATTTTTTTGTATACTTTTATTCCTCCAATTGATCTGCACATGCAAATAACAGAACAATGTTTATTAGCAGTGCCAGCACAGAAGCACTGTAATTCCCAAGTAGCTGGGCTGATTTATCACCTATCTGATTTAAAGCAAATCTAGCCAGCAGAACAGTTAATGATGATCTGCTAGCAATAGGCTGCAAATATGGTCCTACCTATGAATTAGTGGTTTTCAAATTCCATATCCACATCATTACATTTATTTTTATGAAGTCTCGTATTTAGAGTATATCGACTTCCATCAGACGAAATGCACTGAATACTTTATAAATCAGAAATCAAATAACCTCAAAGGAAGAGTAAGCTCTAGTGATGTGAATACACTTCATTCTTGTGAAGGCATCATGGAGGGATATTGACTTCACAGCTCTGGAAATGAATTTGAGCATCTCCCCAGAGACCACTTGCAGAGTTTCCTTTGTCATTTCTAGACCCATATCTACAGTCATCACCTCCCATTAGATTAAAGGATGTATTCTGTGACTTGGTGACATTTCTACTTCTTTAGAAGTTTCCATATTAACAGAATTTCCAGGATCAAGACTTTCAGTATCAAAGCCAGTCAGTATTTTCTAGAAGTTTAAGCCAGTGTATTACTACTGTCCCTTTGGTGGCTATATAGGGTGGAGACAGTCACTCCTTGGCACAGTCATCACATTCTCCCTATGCAAGTAGGCATCTCTCAGTAGGATTTTTTTCATGAATCTGAGGTCATGATATGGTCCTGAATAATCCTACCTCTCCTTTTGCTGTAATGTCATAGTTTCACATGCACACATAAAAAAGGGAAAAGTTCGGGCAGTACACTAGAATTACCTGGTACAGTTAATAAATATGCCTGTAATACCATCTTCAAGAGGATTATGTAAAGAAAAGAGTCTCCTGTTGAAACAGACATATTTACGACTACTTTAGCTTAAATTTGCCCCCACATATTCCCTGCCAAAATGGTATTTTTTCATCCTAAAATCCTTGGAAATTAAGGTAAAATGTGACATACCAGGAAGCCAATAAGTTTTTATGGAGGATGTAAGAAGGAGAGAAGTAGTAAGTGGTTACTTGGTGAAGGCAGATTTGACTACTAATTACATTGACAAAACATGGAGTGGGATTTTCAAAAGCCCCAGGGTGACCTAGAACACCATGTCCCAGTGATTTTTAATCAATCACACATTTTTGAAATTCATGCACAAAGTAAGTAAGCAAGTTTCCAGTCCAGTCCAACCTGCACTGAAGTTAACAGTAATGTTCACTTTATGAAAGGCAGATCCAGTACTTAATTGGATTTCCCGTAAGCACTGCAAAGAAAAAGAAGTGGTTTTATGTAAGGTAAGAGTAGTTGCCTTGATGTCACCAGTTCAGAACATTTAATTGCATGAAAGCAAAAAAGAGATATGGAAAGATCAGACAGGTATGGTGTAACTCCCATCATGGTAGATGGACCTCCATGGTGTGAGATTAATAGCTACATTACAAGAAGCAAAGGTGAGACAGCCTGAAGAAAATTAAAGAACTTGGTATAACATGGAAGAGATTTAGTGAATGTATATCATAGAGGACGAGAGGTTATTATTGAGGTGGATTGAGGTGGACCTTTAAGACATATATATATATATATATATTTTTTTTTTTTTTCTCATATGAAAACAGCAGGAATGCATGCTTACTTTCTCATTAGCCAAAATAGTAGATAATAAGGGAAGGGACAATGTTTTAAATTTTGTTTAATTGAGAAAATGTTGGCTTTTATAAATAGTTTGGAAATCATCAGGACATATACACCAATTTTTAAGTGGAATCACATAGATGTTTTAGACGGGAATAATCCCTGTAGAGGCTCTCAAGGGATGGTTGCTGACATGGAAAACCATGTGCCCCAATCAAACTTTTGGTTTTAATCTGAGATGAAGGATCTAAGTCATTTAAGGGTGTTTCTGTTTACCCCTCAAGCTTCCTGGAGGCAAGAAAGAAGCTTCTGTGATCAATAGTATCAAATGGTATGAAGAAGCATACAGCAATACATACAAATGTACTCTCTTTTTCAAAAGCAGAGATCATCTACTAGATAACAAGGCACTCTCCACATCATAACCTACAATCAGTCAAACAGACCAAACCATTGCTGTGGCAGGGGATAAAAAGACCTGGTTGCTTAGAGTTCTTAGAAAATGGAAATTAAGCTGTAGGCAGTACCTTAAGCGAAATTTTGAGGGTGGATTTCTGCAACAGATCTGGGCAAGTATCAGCTAGCACCGGTTTTTAAAACGTCATTTTTAAGACTTCATCCTGCAAACATTTCCCTATGCTTGCTATAGAGCTACCATTTTCTTCATCAACTAGTGACAGCGTCTTTCTAGAGCTGGATGTGAGGGGTAAAATTCACTCATTCTCAGCATCTAGAGCACATATTATGCAAGTTTAAAAACGCTATACCTCAGCACTTTAAAATACTGTTTACAGTGATAAACTAGCTGATATTTTAATCTCTTATCACCACATTTCTTTCATTTAAAAAGTCCTATATCCTAAGAAATTTGACAGAATAGCAGATGGTTCCTCTTCACAAATAAAGGCTATCATTTTTTTCATCTCAATGATAAAGTCCAGTTAAAATATTATGTCCAAAAATTCATTACTTAAAACTTTGGAAGCAAAATTATTCAAGAATCTCAAGGAGACTGTTCAAAAATTGAGATACCAAGAGCATCCAGACACTCAAAAATATAGGCTCTTACTTTAAAACTGCCTGGTAAGTCCGTAAGTCCAGATTAAAATTAAATCGTAAGTCCAACTGCACTGACAATTACGAGAGCCAGAACAGATCTGGCCTATAGCTTTGAACTGGAAATCCGTTATTAACAAGGGATATTTTAAGAGTTGAATCAAAAGTGTTAAGTTTGCAACTAAATTCTAGTAGTCTGAAATCAAGGGGAAATTAATATATGCTACAAAGGTAAGCCTTTTATTTCTCTTTCTGCATATATTTGGTTTGTGAGATGTTTCCAGCCATAAAAAGATGGCTTTGTAAATAGAATACGTAACATGATCCTGAAAAAGAGTCAATTCCTTGCCTTCGTGAATCTGAGCTCAGATGGTAAAAGAAATGAAGGAAAAATTAAGAGAATAGTGACAGATTTTCATAGAGACATTTCAAAATGTTGACATTCAAAGTAAATTCAAAGAGATTAAATGGCTTTGAGTAGTCAGGAAACAAATCACATAGATCTGTCATCAGCATAACACTGGAAGCTGAAACCAAAACCGTCCTGATGACT
The DNA here is from genome assembly GCA_011075105.1 of Heteronetta atricapilla. Classification (NCBI taxonomy): domain Eukaryota; kingdom Metazoa; phylum Chordata; class Aves; order Anseriformes; family Anatidae; genus Heteronetta; species Heteronetta atricapilla. The sequence continues at coordinate 13,769,360 of CM021735.1, forward strand.
GAAAAAACAAAAGGAGGAGCATACACCACAGAAATAAGTCTGCATCCACCTGCAGCACCCAAGACGACTAATTCTGATAACGCTAATTTTAATGAGTCACGTAGTTAAGTGTGTTATGACAATAATCAAGGTGTCAGTTACGATATACTGGTATGCTGTGGTCATTAGGACCATTTAGGGTGACTGCATCTCTTCCTCTGCTGTAATGCATTTAAGAACCACAGTCTCCTACAGCCGAGCCTTTGCCTTAAAAACCAATTCATATATATCTTATTTCTTCTGCTTCTGCTCTGTCACTGTTGGCATCCCCGATGGTCTATTTGGTCTTCTTTCCTACAAATGTCTGTATTTTTCTCTAGTGACTGTTCCTGTGAGCACTTTCCCCCTGTTCTTCCTTGAATCACTAGACCTTCCACAAAATTCTCCCAAGCACCAAGTTCTACTGTCATTTGTTAGCTAGAACCTGCCCATCCCACCTGCCAAATTAAACTGGAAATAGGTAAGTAAAAATAGAAGAGTAGACTTAACTTTGATTAATCCAGTGAATTCAGAGATGCACAACAGGGATGAGATGAAAAGTAGCTGTTGGGAATTACAGCAGCCATGCACAAAGATATTGGGAAGTGCTGGTGTTAATGCTGAAAGACCAAAACCATCACACAGACACTGTCTTGGCTACTTGATTTGGATTAAACAATTAATTCTTCAAATCCCCCAAGATCCAGGTGTGTGCCTCAAGTCTTAGCCACAAGCTGTTTTAACACAGAGCATGTGTATTGTGAAAAGACAGATATATGGCCAACCCCACATCACCCATTCCACCTAAGTTCCAGTAGAGTGTCCTACAAAATAGACGTTTTCATTCCTCTTTACATTAATGTCACCCATATATGAGTAAAATAAAGTGGTCTTTTAAAGGTGGTCACTCCAGCACATTTTAGAAGTTCAGTTATTCCACTTTCCCTGCTTTTCCACTTCACTTCCAGCTCACTTTGTGTTTTCATCCTAATACAACTACAAGGGATGGAGAGCAGATTTTAGAAAACCTGAGCAAGTTAAGAGCTTTGCTTTGAACTGGAAAAACAAATAATGAATGGGCTGGAGCAATACACTGTAATAGAGAGAAAATCAAGTGCCAAAGCCAGTCCCATTTGGGATCAGCTTTTATTGTATTTCTCTTCCTGTACACATTTTCTAGGATAGCTATTTTCTAGTAAAAGTTGTTTTGTCCAAGTGTTCTAGAGTGATTTGTCATCTCTATTTCAAGAGGAATGTGTATTATTTCACATTTCCCAGTCATAAATTTAATTTGCCATGTGTCAGCTCAATTATTGAGCTGATCTAAGGCACGATGAATATTTCTTGCCACTCATTTTGTGCTCAGTATGCATCATAATTTAGTATCATCAGCAAATACAGTGCGTTTACAGTGGGCCTTTTTAGCTAGGTAATTTATTTAAAATCAAACTATGAATCCAGGTATTAATCACTCTTAACTCTTCCCTTTTGGCAGATAAAGATCCCTCAGCACAGAAAATTCATTTCCTCCCATGTATTTCTATGCCATGTCCTTCTCAGCCCCTGTTAGGTTCATCTTTAGAAACAGCCTGTCATGTAGATCCTTATCAGAGATTTTCTGAAAACCTAGATAAAATATGTCATATGCACTGCAATTATCTACTTTATAACTCCTAAGCTCATTAAAGAGGTCAATTAGTCATTATTGCCTTTTTTAAACCCCCTCTGGCAGCCTCAGGTTAGGCTTTGGCTCCTTAATGCAGGCAGTACTCAAACTGAGCAAGTACTCCCAGGAGCCAAGTGCTTCTGCAGCCAGAGCTAAGTACCAGCACTCTTAGGGGGGAAAAAAGGGAAAAAGAACAGGAAGGTAACTGCCCACTGTTCCACTCAAATATTAAATATTGATGAAAAGACTGAGAAAATAGAGTTGGAAATGTAAAGAAATTATATCTGAGAGAAGAAAAAAAAAAAACATCACAGAGAGAACAGGAGGGAAAGGGGGGAGTAAATACTGCAGAGCACTTTTGTAAGCAGAAGCTGAAATTAGCAGGGGGGTTATCTACTTGTAAGCAGAACAAATACAATTAGATGGTCCCCCTGCTAATTTTGGCTTCTGGTTGCACAAGTGAACTGCAGTGCACACACCTTCCTCACCATTTCCTCCTGTTCTGTGCTTTCCAGGTGATGATATCCGTGAGGCAGCAAAGTGCCTCCATTTTGAGCAGTGACTGTAGGCTCCTATCTAGGATAACTCTGAGCAGTTTGTGATGAAAATAAGTACACACAGATTTTGGATTATTGTTAACAAAACCTTCCTCCCAGTTCTGTTGCAGGTCGGTGCACTGCTGGAAGAACCAAGCACCCAAAAACTCTCATGGCTGTCTCCCCATCCCCCTGTTGGCCCATCCCAGTTCCCCTGTTTGTCACAGGCATGGTCACATTCACTCAAGAAAAGATGGAAAAAACAGCTCAGAGGAGAGGACAGGAAGGAAAAGTGTGCTCCAGTCCCACCTGAAACTCAGCCTAGGATGGCTCCGCAGATCACGTCTTCCCTTTCAATCACAAACCGTTCCCAACTCACCCCTGTGATATTCTCTCTCCCATTGTTGTGGTGCAAATTGGAGGAGAAAAATGAAATGGAATATGAGAATGAAAGAAGGCTATTCCTGCCTCGATCTCATTATCTCTGCTGAAAAAAATGAGCAATCATGGCAGTGAGAAACAAAATCTCTGAGGAGTGTTCACTCCAGGCAGAGAAAGCAACAACAGAGGGAAAGAGAGCATTAATATGTGCTTTTCAACCAACTGCGTTCAAATTTACTACTGGACTCTATCTTACTGTTATTAATTTAGGAGTGTTTCTAGTTTACTCTGTAATTTGTGCTCTACATTTTACTGAATTAGATTTCTATTTTCCTCTTCCATTCTTTTTTCTTAGTTTTGTTTGTCAGTGTTACAGATGATCACATTTGCAAGTTTGCTTTATCTATATTTCACAGTTGCAATCTGGGCTGTCCACTATCTTATTACTGTGTGATAAGTGATATCTGCTACAACTGCATATGAACTCATTTTTCTCTGTTTGTTTCACAGCCCTTCAAAGTTGGCTCATCTGAAATAACAAATTATTGTCTTGTGCCTGGAAATTATTAGTTTGGGCTTAATAGTTTTGATTTCTAAGTTAATTTAATGTGGAACCTTATTATCGTTACTGATATCTCAGGACTTAAGTCAAGTTTGTTTTTATTTTCTTAGCTATTAATTGCAGCTTAGTTGAGATGTGCATATATTGGGATGTAGCAATACTTTAATGAACAAATTACTGCATCATTTACTCACACACACATTTTAAGGGCCCCTCAATTAATGAGGACAACTGCTATACTGAGAAAGGTAACATGCTGTACCATTTGTAATAGTATCTCTTGTGTTTACTAGAACTCAGTTTAACAACTAATTTTTTTTTTTTTTTTTGTAGAGAAAAAGTCAGTCTTGCACTCTGACAAGTTAATATATTTATTGATATCTTAATACCTGCGATGCATGAGTTCATCTTTTTTTTTTCTTTCTATACAGTTCTGCTATTTATGGCCCTCCTGTGGAGCTTTATATCCATGCTGAATCCCTTGAAAAGCCACAAGGGCCTTCTCAGAGGTAGGGGCATGTTCATGTGCAGCCAGCCAAACATACAAACAGTTGAGGTAGGCCCAACAACTGAATTCAAGTTCTCTTGCAGTGCTTCTCAAACCAGAAACCTTGTTTCCAAATGACCTAAAATGCATTGATTTACTTATTTGTGCTATAATCCCTGATGACCTTGAACTCAGGAAGGTGATGTAGCTGATTTTTTTTAAGAACTTGAAGCAGTCGATAGTAATGCAACGCAAAGAAAAATTTCGTCCCAAAGGAAGAACAGATGCTAAGAGATCAATGAGAAGTATAGGAAGCTATTTGTATGATATCACAAGTAAGAGAGAAGCACGTGAGCAAATAGGTAAAAAAGTAAATTACAATGAACATGTTGATGACATTGGAAGAGCAGAGATGAGGTAGTTTTCATCTTAACAGCTAAGAAAATGGCATAGTGACAAGGAAGTGAAATAGTCTATGCATTTGAGCCTTCATATCAAGTAGACAATATTTTACTTCTCTTTATTTACTGACGTTTCCCTGTTAGTGATGACATACTATCTGTTTTGGTGGCTATAGGTGTTAATATTTTCCTCTGGTCATCAATGTGATCATCAAAATCTGTGCATTGTTGGGAAATAACTGAATACATGCACTGCTGTCAGAAGGGTTTTTTATGGTGATCACTGAGTCCAGTGAGAACACAATTTTATTTCAAATCTGACTAGTACTCCCAAATCCTTAACAACCGCATCTGTAGAAAGGAATAACACTCTGGTTGATGTAAAGCAAGACCACCAGAGCTAAGAGCACTTGCAGACCTCCACACCAGAACGATGACTATTTCAGAATGTTTCAATACCCAGCCCTTTAGACTTGCCTCAGGTTTGCAGACCTCGCATACTAAAACCCCTAAGTATTCCGTAGCAAAATCCTAAGTCTGGGAATGAATATCCTGCTTTACCAACTAAATGCCATTGTACGTGCAGTGCAGCCCATGACAGGACCATAGGCATTAAAGGAAAGTGCTATGTAGATTAAATGCGGGCTCACCTGCCAGGCAGCATATGTTTTGCTAGTGTCAAACCCAAGGGCTCTGTAAAGAATGGAGGCAGATGCTTATCTCACCTTCTGAACCTTTCACAGAAATCATGTCACAGCATCCACATCATCAGAGCACTTTGTTGTGAAACGCAGCACCCTTTTTAACACTAGTTTGCCAGCAATCTGAGACTTGCTGGTAGTGGTTTTCTCCCACACCAGCCAGTCTTGGCTATCTTACGTTTTCTTCAAATGACATGCTGGAATTCCCCCTGTGCATACCAACCTGCAGATATGCGAGGTTCAGTGAATTGTAAACTTTCACAACTGATTTACATGTTCCAGGTTTTAATATCCTCTCAATTCTTAAACGGATTAAGGAGTACAGTCTTTAGCTGCATTTGACTGAGATTATTCTCGACATGGCCTATTTTTCATGGTAGTCATTTATTGTACTTGATAATTAGCTATATGTCCTTCTGCATTGATTTTTTTTTTTTTTTTTTTTTTTTTTCTGAATCTACTTTAGTTCTGTTCTCTAAATGCTGGATAGGGTGCTAGTGACACCACTTTTGTTTGTTCTGCAGTCTGGCATATTTGATAATTCATTCATTTCTTCACATGACATAAATTGGCAATGAATAAACTAAGGTTGGAAATTAAATGGTTTTGGCTGTCAAAGGATGGATAAAAGCCTGGAATGGCTGCCCAGTAATAGGAATACTGAAGGCCAAAAATCCAACTGTTTTTTAGATGAAGCTTAATCAGTTTCCGAAAAGGTTTATAAAACCTAACAAATCGACTCTGATAATGAGGGAATGGGTCCCAAAATACAGGCTGCCTTTTCCAGGCACATAAGAGATGAATGTGCACATGCAAGATGATTAATCATCACAAAATATCATAGCATTATCTTCTGTGTGCACAAAAGAAATTAATTAATTAATCATGGTATGTTTCTTATAACCTTTTTGTTGTTGTTCCTTGGAAAGGCTAACTCTAACTTTGAACCACCGTTTCCACGCAGGAAGCCTGACTTTTAAAAATGGCAGTGGAACACACAGAAATTTCTCAGTGCAGTGTGTACTTACAGTTTCTGTGGCTGCACATGTTAGCAGTCAACCTGATCCTAATTTCATGATATTTTCCACAAAGATCAGACACCACTGTACATGTTTTTTTGGGTGTGCAGATGCAGCATTGTTATAACCAAGTTAACTTTTTTTCAGGTTTTCATATCTGTCTGGAGACAGATTTCAGGAGGTTGTCAGACGCACCTATCTGTAATGCAGAAAGCCTAAAAGCAGTGAAGGAAATGCACAGAGCAAGTGCTCCAGTTTCAACTTATTATTCAAATCCTGATGAGAGATTACCATCAATGAGAAGCAGACATTAGTGAAGACATGGGAAAAGGCTCAATAGCAAGCTCTGGTCCCATACCCATTCCCTTCACAATAAAGAACTACAGCAGGACACTGCATGGAGCTGTATTTGTGCAATGTGCACACATGCAATGCAGCTTGAGAAATGAGGACACATGTGGACTCCACAGTCTCTCTGTGGCTCACACAAGTGTCAGTATAGACAGAGGAAGATAGCTGATGCCCAAGAACCCTGCTAATCCATCACCCCCATTCTTATCCTGTGGTCTCTGAAGCTCCTTCCAGCTTAGCTTGCAGCTGTGGACCTATGGTCCCTTTTCTTGGAAAGTAGCAGGTGACAAAACTCAGTCTTTGTGCCCTTTTGGTACATTCTTTACTTTCACTGTATCTCAGAACGAAAAAGATCTGTAAAGCTGCCTTTTCCTCACATAGTAGTGGATTTGGAAGTTTTTGTATAGTCTTTTTTATTCTCAAACTTATTCTCACGTATTAATCCAATCCAGATTCAAACAGGATTTCATCAAGCATTGAAGAGGGAAGTTACCATTCCTTGAACCTCAGAGAGGGCAGAGTGGGCAGCACATCAGGTCACAGAGTTTTACCTTGGAGATCTAATCAGGGGCACAGGCTGTAGCTGAGTCTCTCTAGCCTGAGACATTCTAGCTGCATCATGGAGTGTTAAAAACAAAAGTAAGCTAGTGTCACTTAGACAAACATATTATCCACAACTGCAGGGCAATTGAAGACCTTGTGAGGGTTATATCAGTATCACAGATTGTCTTAAAACTTTCTCAGATGCTGCCCTGAATGTCCTCCACCAGAACAGAGGACTGGAGTTGACCATCATCACTTATGGCAAGAGGGTTCAGTGAGAATACAACTGGGACCATCCCACCCCACTCACCAGACACCCAAGAGATACTAAAAATGTTTGGCCACTCATGACTGAGGATAGTCTTGAAATATCAATTTAACAACAAAAAGTTACTTACCCCTATCTTAAGCTGACCTATAATACCAGGTCACATAGAAAATTAGTGTAATACAAGTCAAAGCTACCTTACTTGCAATCTTGGTTTCATTAAACAATTATTTGAATATTTTATTGTTGGAAGTGTGAGGAAAATGCTGAAACTGAATTGAAAATTGATGTTGAGACGTGACAATTCCAGTAATGTAATGCTTTTGTATGATGGATTACTAATAAATGCTTTATGAAATCAGCTGCACAACAAAAATGTCTATAAGTGTCTCGTCATGTATCAGATAAAATGCGGAGTACTTATTTGGCATCAAAACCAGATGCTATTCCTTCGGCATCCACCCCACTTGCAATAGCTTTAGAGAGATCAACACACAGAAGCATAGGAGGGAACAGAAAGGAACAGAAAGATAAAGATATGAAAAATGCCTGTTTAATTACACTCCAGATTTTATCTCTGCCTCATATCAGCTCTCTCCCTTTCCTGTCCAAGAGAAATAACTGGCATGTGCTGTATTCTGGAAGTAGATTGACACAGAGAAAGAGAATTGGCCATGTCTCCTGGCATTAATCTCCCTTCACAACAGCCTGTGATTGAGTCAGAGCTATTATTCTCACTTTCAGGTCTGAGTCACTATCAGAAAAGGATGCTATTTCTCCAACATCCTTTCCAGCAGGGATATACACTGTCTGGCAGAGATGGTACAGAGCACTTTGAGTCCTACAGAATTTGTGCTGCCTCTTGTTTTTGACCTATTCACAGCTCATTCAATGAAAACACAAAACCAGAAGGAGGACAAGGAAATAATATCGCTGTTCCAATTTTCTCATCATCTACTTTCTTACATCTCTCTCTCCTTCAGTTTACCCCCATGACAGCATCTAAAATGCTTTCTGCTTTTGTCACTATAGCCACATTGCCTTGTGAAAACCCTTCTCCATTAAATTTTAACTCATCTCCCTTACTCCTTACATATGAAAAACATGATCTCCCGTTATAGTTTCTCTTTTGTCTTCTCTGCTCCTCTGCTTTGTGACTGCGTGCACCTGAAAAGATCAAGCGGCATCTTTATTTTGCTCTGAACTTGTGATCATCTTTAACTGGCCACCTTAAATATCTGCTCTTACTATTCACACAAGGAGTTGAAATAACCTGCACAGTGTCGCCCTACCGCCCTGCTGCTGAGCTCAGTATAGACACCAGGTACTCTGAAATATCGGTTCTCACCACATACATCGTGTCTGCTCCCTGCCCTCAACTTCCCCTCAGCAAAGTCCTGCCCCCCACCCCAATTACGAAGAGAAGCAGGAACAATCCTGCGTAGCAGGCAGATGCCTGCAAGCACTACCACCTGCACAGCTAATAAAATGGCACAACGCCTGGCTCGCTGGCCCTGCCCTTAAAGTTTAAGTCCTTTCAACTTTCTTTTAGAGAAAATATGAAGCTTTTTATTTGGGTGGGGAAATGGAAGAGACTAACTTCAGATACAGCACTTACTCCCTCAATTTTGCCAGCTCTCACTAAAGCTTCTGGGCAAATGTGACCGGGATTTGGTGCACCTGGCACAGACAGCAGACACCTTTCAGCCTTCTTCCAGTGATGACAGAGTATCACACTCATATCAAAAACAGCAAAGGGAACTTTGAGCCTAACAATTACTCCTGGCCTACGCTACTCTGAAGCTGAGGAACATCTCTTTATCTAAGATCTTGTTTGTGCTCTTCGCTACAGTACCTGAGTGCTTTCCTCAGCCAAATTTCTCAGCTCACCACCTGCTTTCCCTGCAAACACCTGTGGAGATCGGAAGGCTGAGCTGTGTCTGTTGTTGCTGTTATGAAAATAATGTAGGACTCGCATCATGCTATCCTTATGCTTAGAGCCCCTTTAATCAAGCAGATTTCCTGAATCATTTTACTGAACTCTTTTCAGGATCAGTTCTGATTTCTCCTAGATTTTGTACCACAGACAGTAGGTATGACCAGCTGTGGGACTGGCTGCCAGATGCACCCTGGTTCAGAAGAGACAAGGCTGAAGCTACCCTGAGGTTCATCTAGCATTCATGGGAGCTCATTACTTCCAGGAGATCATATTCCAGTGTTTCTATTAGCAAGAGGATATTTTGCCAACACAACTGGATGCCAGTGCCCAGGGCACCCATCCTGAGCCCTGCTACCTCAGCAGTGAAGATACTGATGCTGCAGAATGGGGTAATTTCTAGCAGGTCTTGTATTTGTATGGAACCATTTCTGTACTTTAGGAGATGAAAAGACTACATTTTGACTACTTTTTTTTTTTTTCCAATTTTTTTTTTTTTTTTTTCTTTTTCCCTGTTATCTGAAAAAAGTTTGAGCTACAGCTTAGGTACATTTGTGTCTGGACAAATCTCAAAGAGCCATCACTTAATCCCTTCATCCAACATCACACTTTGCTTAAGTGACTTTTCAGAACTAAGCCTGTATGGAACTGACTGTAATATTTTACTCTCGCTGTGAAATATTCTTCCCCTTTGTGACACCAACTAGTCTTGAAATGCTGTAAAAATGCTGACAGAAGAAATACCAGAGAACAGTTTTAAAAAGCTTATGAAGGATCACTAGGTCCAGAGGTGTTTTTCAGCATAGGAACAGCTAGGGGACATTTAAAACTAAATGGAAAAAATTCTAGAGGACACAGAAGATTTAGTGTATTTCAGGGAGTCACCAACATGAAAGGTAGCATATTTTGGTGGAGGCTGGAGGGGACAGGGTCTGATGGACAGTATGTCAGTCCCACAGTAGTAAGGGGGAGGAAGGGGCAGGCAGCACTGCTGCAACATGGGGAAAGCAATGAAATGAGAAAGGTAAATGAAGCGAAGTGTAGCATCAAGCAGAGGCCCCAACATCACAAACATAGTCACAGTGCACAGTCTCATAGATCCCCTGAGTTTTACATTGAAGAGAAGTGACAAAATCATCAGGAGAGAAATGAGAATGACCAGCAGAAGCCTGAGGAAGAACAGTGTGAGAAGGGAGTCAAAAACACTAAAGAGCTGCCTGAGGTTAGTGCTACTGGACTATGATTTATGAAGGGATACATTCAGAACTGCCTCAAAGGTTAAATGTGAAGCTTGGACAAGAGAATGAGAGAAAATAAAATCTTTAAGAGTCCAAGATATAAGCAAGATACATGGCACGTACAGCTCAGCTAGCACAATCACATTGTGGAACTGAATTCCTGGACAGCAGCTCTTTGCTTGACTGTCCTGAAGTGGCACTCCCAGTCATGTCTTTGTCATTTGAACCCAGATGTCTTCCACTGTTACAGCATCTGAACAACAACAAATTAATGAGCCTAGAAGATTCATTAAAATCATATGAGCCTTTCAGAATTTTGTTTTCAAATGTAAGCACCGGTCCACATACATGCTTACAATATAGATGCATGGATGCATAGATAGGTACATGGATACCTAGAGATTAGGCTGCATATTTTTCCACTCATCAGATCTGTTTAAAAACTATTTAGTTGTGCTTTAAAGCCATTGGCCTTCCAAAGCAAATGGATCTTTGACTTCTTTTCCAGACCTACAACCCAGGTTTCCCCTTTGCATTTGTCCAGCTTCATCAACAAGAGTCTTGCCCACCTGCAGACTGCAATATGTATCTCCTGAAGGGTGGAATTTGTGACCACTAAATTTTATTTTGCACCGTCTCTAATTATGGAGATTATTCTGCTTTTCATTTGAAACATATAGCAATTTTTCACTTAGCTTTGTTACATCTTTAATTATGACCTTAGATTTAGGCGGTATAATTTTTCTTTAAGAGACGTGCCAGAACTCAAGTACTGACATCTCCCTGTTTCATAGAAATTGCAGGGATCATAGGAACTGAACTTGATAATTACCCCAATATTTCAAGTCAGACAATTACCATATAAAATAATTATGGGTTGTTGTTTATCCAAATTCACTTTGTGGGTTACTGTAGGTTGCTGCAGGTTACAATATATGATGTTACACTGGAATAGAGATAGAAATGTATAGTATACCCAAATGCAAGGTTATTCAACCAGATGTACAAGGAGTGCCAAAAGACAAAGAGAGACACCTCCTTCCTGAAATATTCATGCAAAAAATAGCAAATACAACATTTCCAGTTAAGGAATGTTCAGATCAAGGGTTCTTTTCCACTGTCTCTTTAGCCACAGAAATTTCTTTCCCCATGAGACTTGCAAATATGCAAGGACTACAGTGGTACAAATAGGAGCAAAAATGCCCTTTGCACACCTTTTACATGAAACCTTCAAAAACCAGCCCCTATCATCCATATAATCTCTTTTACTAACAGAATAAGTCTTAGCCAGCATTTCATCATGTTCCTTGGCACACTTATGGTGTTTTAAGCTATAAACTACTACATGCTAAGGTTTCTTCCCTCAGTGTAAAACAAAGCAATTAACAAAGTCCAAAAGAGGAGTACTTTAATATCCTATAATTTGATTAGATTTTGTGTTCCTCCCCCTCAAAATGCCAACGCTTTTGTTATCTCTTGCATGTAAAAATGGAGAAAAAAATTACTTGGCATGATTTCCGTAATGTTGATTCTTCTGGGTTCTCAAATATTATGATCCATGGAAAGTCTGGATTCATGCTTACTTCTACTCTTCATTAAGTCAGTTGTAGTTGAATTGCTGGTAGGGCAGGCTGCTGATACAGTAGGTGGGCATGCTGAATAAAATACATACCACAGCTGTACCTGCACTTGTCAGAGAGCCAACCTGCTTTACGCCAGTCTGTTCTCCACTGCTTCCTGGTCATAGCCCATCTGTTTCTGAATTCATAAAATGCTGAAGAACACAAATATCTGAACCTATTATAGGTAACATGCTTCAATTAAATTCTGATTGTGGAGCTGTATTTAATAGACTAACATTGGTAATGCGTCTCTTTCAAATTTGTCAATAAAATAGACACCATTCCATACATATTTCTATGGAATTCAGAGGCTTTTCTATGTAGTGACTTCTACATACTGTGTACCTGGCCAATATTCTTGCAGTTGTGAACAAAATCAAAACCAAAACTAACTGCCAAACCAGAGTATGGAAGGTTACTAAGACAGATTAGATAAAAACCTACATATAGGGAGAGGTTCCACAGTAGGAGCACTTGCAGGCGAAGCAAGCCAGACAGCTATTAACCTGAAGTTTACCAATAGCTTAAAAGACTGCTTCTCTTTTCAGTTGGATTCAGTGATAACATATAATGATAGTGCACACAGAAATGACAAAATTAATAAAAGTTTACCTTGTACATACAATTTTTGCACTGGGGGTGAAACATTCAACTTCACAAGGTCAGTTTCATAAAAACTAAGAATTAAAGGAACTCAGCAGGCTGTCAATAACTGATTTAATAGGAACAGACTTTAAACAGAAAAAGTAGGTAAGGGATATATCCCCAGGAAATTTGCTGAGAATACCTAGAGTACCTATGATTAAACTATCTGTCCTCTGGATGTCATCATTGCTCTTTTTAAATGCTGTTGGTTAAAGGTGTATTTATGTAGAAGATAACTGTAGTCCTAAGGAAACTGGTTTGGGTGCATCATTTCTGGTAGCTTGGGGCATTTCTAATTAGAACTGAATACACATGAGTGGGGTCCAGATCATTACTATTAATGATAATCTAAAATGAACCATTTTCTACAATGTAATGCAAAAAAAAAGGACCCCCTGTGCACATTCCATTTGATGTGAATTCACATCTCTGCTTCAAGAAGCACTTTATGCCTCTTCACAAAAAATTTCCATCTTTCCATATGTGCAGCTGAGACATAGCTGCCAGTCAGCAATTGTGTTTGCAGTATTTGCAAAAATCTTTCCTTTAACATGGAACCAGATTTTTTTTTTTTTTTAAAAAAAAAAAGGTTCTGGGTTTCTCCAGGGAAGCAGGGAAAGAATACTCCATTACTGATGATATGCCAGAGTAGAAAGGAAAAATTTAGAATACACCTTACTGTGGCAAGATCAGCCCTGAGATATTTGATGGAGAACACAGAGCAAAGTGGATAATTGCAGATCTTTAGCCTATTTCCAAAAAACCTGTTATAAGATACAACAGTGATAGAGTCTAAACAGAAGCAGATCCTAAGCTAAATCATTCTCCCAGCATGAAGCATAAGGTTTAATCCAAATCTTCTCAGTACTTTGAAGTCTAGATGAAACCCAAGACAAAGAAGGGTGTGCTGCACAAGTCTCATAAACACAAGCATGATCTCCTTCTCCCTTCTGCATGGTCATTGCACACAAAGTGAGTTGTCAGAGAGCTACATGGCACCAAAAACACCCACAGCTTTTGCAGGGGAATTACTATGGAGTTTTCCTAGAGAGAAAGTTGTACCAAGATAATGCTTAACATGTTCCTCCTTAGCAATAAACATTCTTCTCTCACAAAATCAACCCAGGTAAAATTTTGCACAGGATCTCCATTCCCTGATTTATCCAAAGTATTAGGTGACATTCAGCAAATCACTTGCGCTTAGGTCTGCAGAAAGCACCTAAACTGAACATTGTGAGAGAGAGATGGTTTCAGTGCCGAGTCTCTGAGCTCCTGGTCAGACAAGGAAAGGGGCACTTACAGGCTGTCAGTTTCCTGTGTGCTTATGATTTGGGGAACGCTCCCAAGCCTCATCCTGTTAACAGGGCTGAACAACTCACCATATGATTAACCCCTCAGCCCTGTGAGGATCATACAATTTGGTATAGTTGTAAGTAGCTCACAGGTGGAGCAGAATCTTTTAGGTGAGCAAACGGGCCAAATTCCTCAAATTGGGCATTGGCCTTTCCTTTGAGGAAGAGCTAGAGGTTTCCCGCAGCCTTTTGCCCATCAGCTCAGCACGTAGCACACCAACTTCTGAGGAAGAAGGCCATTTCCAGGGGTCCTTATTTTTATTTAACATGAAACACAACAGCAGGTCACAAAAGAGGAATAAATGACTGGATTTTTCTCTCCCAAGGAAAGGGGGTGAACAAGGTGGTCTGCCCTTGCTCTGTCTCTTTAGCCCAAACAATCCTTTACATTTCATGTAAGTAGAAAGGCTTAAAATAAAAAGTTTATTTCCCTGTACCCCAATAGACTCTAATCGGAAGCAAGACAATGCCCTTGCCATGTTTTGGAAGGATTTCTGCTTGGTTTGTTTTTGAAGAAAGATGTCTCTATCTCTGCCTTCAGGACAAGATCTCTATTGTCAGGTAAACAGTCTAAATACTACAGATCATACCTATTAGCTTGCTTAAACACTGCTCCACACTCAGCCTGCTGGGGTTTTGTTCATTTGGCAGCAGAGGCAGTGCACGGACAGGTAGATCCGAGCCCCTCCACCTGCTTGTCTGCTTGTCACACTGGCAGGACATGTGCCAGCACTGATCCGAACATGACAGAGCTATATTATTTCAGTATTGACGGGCTCAAGCTTTTAGGGAGCTTACTGATTTGGACATAGCAAGTGTTATTGTGGTTTTATGGCTTTCAGAGCGGAGCTGGCCTTGGTTTCACAGACAGACTGCCCCTAGAGAAACCCTGTGGGCCACGCTGGGCTGTGGAAATGTCTCACTGGGAATCACAGTTAAGTCCCTTGGACAATGTGCACTTTAGCTTCTCCCTGCCACCTTTTCCTGAATATCCAATATATTCAGAGGTACTGTGTCAACTCATTTATTACAGTTGGTACACCATTTTGGAAAGGAGTATGAAGCAGCATTATTAAAAATGTGTTTCAGGGTGTTCGGTCTATTGTGCTTAAGCTTTCTCTGGAGATGCAAAAACATGGTGAGAAAAATAACTTTGATGTGCTGCCCCATTTCAACGCTGGAGTTTTGCCTTGCATGTTAATGTGTATGTTTTCATGCCTCAGCTACATTAACTGTACTCCTTTCCTGTTTCTATTTATTTTGGAAGCAATATATGTTTACTAAATCAGTTGAAAAGTGTTAATGATCAGTTCACAGAATACTAATGTGGATTCAAATTACTTTCACATGAATCAAGACAAATTAAAAAATACTATTTGATCATAAACTGCTTGAATCCTTCTCACAAGAATTCTAGTATCTCGGAATAAATATTCCTTATTTTCATTTTGTTAATATTTCATTAGGTATTTAAATTAATAGAAAAGGAGTGGGGACAAGGATGTGTAGATTATCTCTAGTTCAAGCAACTGGGAAAAATGAAAGAAACACTCTTTGTGTGTGTATGTGTGGCAAGGGGGAAGGTACCAAAACCAGTTCTACCAAATGCAGTATCTCTTCCACATGCATGAAAAGGAAGGAGATGTGAAAGCAAGCAAAAGAGTTGTGACATGGGTACAGCTAACCCTGACTCATAGCATTTTATTCAGTCCTGAGAAATACCTATGCAGGCTGAAGACAGGTAACCTACATGGTCATGTGTTTCCAACAGAAATTTTGTATCACTTCCCAGAAAATCCACTGAAATCGAAGCATTCTCCAAAGATTAACAGATTTCAGTGACACTTCAGCTTGATCCTGTCTTGATCTGAAACAAAGCTGTGTTTCAGATCTGCCTTTCAGCTGTATCTAAAGGTATGAATTCTGAAACTATTAAATTCCTACAGTTTTTAGTAGAGGAGCATAACCCAATTTAGTGAGTTCCGCTGGGGAAAGGCAGACAACTCAGACACACAGTACACATTCTGTCTGGGAGCAGAGCGCTAGCTAAGACCATGTGTCATACCCATCAGCCATACCTGACAAAGAACACACAACCTCTAGCAAACCAGGCTTCAGTAGCTTTGCTATGCACAGAAAGTAATTTTACTTTTCATCTGTCAAAATCTGTGCTTTCCAGGCTCCCAGATGCTGTAAGTTAACATCATATTGCTTTATTATACAGGAATACACAAATGCTACACTAGCAAAACACTTCTTATGATAATACAAACAGTGGCTTTGCTGGGCAAGTCAAACTAACATCACTGAGCAAATCAATACTGGAGGGTAAAAGCAATTTTGCTGGGATAATTGAGCCAAGATTAGGGCACTCACTAGATCCCAGTGCAGTGAAGCTGCTCAAGCAGAGGATCCGGTGGTGCAGACCGGTATTGGGCACAATGCCCAATACTTTCTCTCAGTAGAAGGCAGATAGCTTATGGTAGTAATGCTAACCACTACACCTGCCTTGTAAGCAGACCAATGAGGAGCTAGTGGATACTAAGAATTTCTCTCTTTGCCCACCTTTTCCTTACCCACGAAAGAATAAACTCTGGCACAACATTGCCTTAATCACAGTTGTCCTGAATTGTGATTTAGGAACATGAGGAAGGATGTAAAGCAGGGATCGGCTTCTGCACTACTGTCTTGCAGAGTCCAGGTAGAACATTCAGCGGTTCCTTTACTCTTATATTTTATTTTTTATACAAAAATGTAATCGATCATGGATATTTTATGCATTGCAATTAAGACTCATCTAGGAAACTATCAGAAGGAATAGGCTCTCCAACCTACTCTATTTCATTCAAGACAATTTTATCTAACCAATTTTAAACAAATTTAAAACATTGCCCATATCTACTCTGGCTATAAGGCACTGGTAATCAAGTCAAGCACCATTGACTATGAGAATAGTGAACTGTAGAAAATGACTTCTCAGCATTATGTAGTGTCACAGCACAATTTAAATAACACGTTCATTATTCAAGGTCTCATAATTTGTACATATAGAAATAGATACAGAGAGCTAAAAGAGGCTTTCAAGCTTTCAACAGTTAAATAAATAAGCGACCTGTATCATTCCAAGTGTATTGTACATTCTTTAAATACCTGATAGTTTGTTGGAAAGCCCTTCCAAAAGTAAATTTGATAATAAAAAGTGCTAATATAGGATGAGAGATGTATATATAGTAGTGACATCTATTACATATTGACACCACCTTTAAATGAATGAACAGAAGGTTTGAGAGAAACCGTGCTTTCTGGGTAGGAATCTCAGACATTATTATTAGGTTGATGTACAATAGGGCTCTGACAATTGTGATTACAGAAATCTAATATTAAAGTCATGCTCTTTCTGTAATTTTAGTGGATGTCAGGTGGTTTTTTTTGTGCAAGGTGAAATTTATTGCAGAGGTTGTTGTCTTGATTTTTATATGCATTTAGGTGATTTCAAAGTGAAATTGTTGCAATCACATTCTATCTGACATTTCTGGTAGGAGCACAGCCGAAGAAGAACATTATATAGTTTTTTTCATAGTACTCAAAACCAGTTTCATATAATTTCCTGTAACTCAGCAATTTCAGACTATACTTAAATGTGAGATATGAAATATAAATATGACATGACTTTATATAGAGATAAAGCGTATAGAGAGATAATAACCTGAGCTGTTGATAAGTCATTTCTAAGGAAATTTACCAATTTGATACATACCTTTATGTATTTTTAAAAGGCCAATAGATTCAGCAAAAAGTAGTTCACAAAGACGAACCAAATGACAAAATGACAAACACAAAGGAAAAGACAAACCAAATGTTACCCCATTGATTGTTGCCAAAGCAAAATAATTTCAGAACTTTCCCGCACCTGATACTTGCTTGTTTAGGACCCATTAGCTGTCTGTTGAATTTAAATTGTGAGCAAGAGTTGAGTTTATGCCATGGTGTTGAGTACCCCAACAGAAAACATTTTCTGCTGAGAAAGTCTGTGTCTGTAGATGGAGCCACTGCAGACAGCTGTATTCCCTGCCATAGTGAGGAACGGATAGGGAGCACGGTCTTCTTCTGCCTAACACAGGATTCAGTCCTTCAGAGCCTTGGTGTTTCTGGGGTATTTCTGAGCTTATTGTTCATTCATTGTCACCTCACACCCTGTTTCTTCTGGAAGAAAAACTGGCTGTGTATGTAGGGAGGATGCTACAATGGTCCCCCAAGGTACCACAGCTTGGATGGTCAGGAGCTCTAGGATTATGAGCATGTTGTGTAAAACATTCCCCTACAATGCACCACAATCTTTATACCTTAAGGCTGGTGTAAACTGGCTTTACTGAGGTCAGCTGAACTGCACAAAGTTGCAGTGGATTTAGCTTCATGTTACCTGTTAAAATAGCTCATCAGGCCATGTCTCTCATTTAGTGAGCACACTCTATGTTCCTATGCCTCCTCCACTGTGTTGCTCTTTTGGAGAGCTACCTATGTACATGAACGTGTCCCTGTAAGTCTGGCCCAAATCCATCTTTGCCCAGTATCCTGTCTTTAGGCTAATAGCAGGAGATTCTTAGAGGATGAAAATAAGAAACAGTTCAAATCAGAAATCCCTTAGTGCACCCCATCAGCTTCCAGCATTCAGCTGCTTACAGGACTTTCTGAACTAGAGCCTGCCCGGCTACCATGATGCTAGTAGTCCTCCATGGACCTCTCGGCAGTGACATATCTTATTCTTTTGAACTTGTACCATCCTGAGGAATGAGTTCCACAAAATAATTGTGCCCTGCATGACAAAACTTTGCTTTAAATTCCCTGTGTGGCTATGCCATTGGAAGGCATATGCCCCTTAGGTCTCTTATCATCAGAAACAATGCATTAGTCACTCTTAATTATTTTCTCCATGACACTTGCTATTGTGCACAACTCTGTCTTTTCCCCTTAGTGAATCCTATGAAGGATCTAGATTATTTACTCTCTCCCTTTTATTTTTCCCTGTACTTTTCTAGTTCTATCCCTTTAAAACAAAACGTCAAATCGTCAAATACAAGACTCAAGATGAGGGCACACAAGAAACGTGCGCAGCATAGATTCCATCAGTCTGATTTGACTGGTCTTTCTTGCAGCTAAACTGTACGTTAGCCAAGTGTGCCAGCCCTAGAATAAAAATCAAAGTAACAAAATAGCACTGGCTAACAAATAGTAGTAATAATAAACAGATTCATTTCTTAAGGAACAATGTGAAACAGTAAGGAAAAGGTGGAATTAAAAAAAAAAAAAAAAAAAAAAAAAAGTATTTCTCAGACAAAACAGTCAGTTCTTTTCCCCAACTTCTAGTGAAAGCTTGTTTGTTCTGGGAGGAATTTCTCAAAGAAGTTTACCACTTCAGGGGAATAAGAAATAAAGGGAAACGGAGAGATGGCTCTCCAGGTCTCTGTGATACAGCAGACAATTTCATCTATTCTGCTATTGACCCCTTGAGCAGGGTTTCAGAAAATCCACGCATTTAAGAAACACTACGTGACAGCTTATTACTCGCTAGAACTGTCACTTATCTCTGGCTACAAGTGACTTAGCTGAATAAATATCCTTTCATACATTATCATGTATCTGTTAGCAAGAAGATTGGTTTTCTTATGCATGGTCAGCACTTTTTCCCTTCTGAAGGCAAAAAATAAGGTACATTTACACTGAGGAGCTCAGTATTTGAATAACACACTTTTAGAGGCAGCTACACCTCTGGACTTTTACCAAGCACCTTTATCAGGAGTTGGGCTTCTCAATGTTGCCTACTTATTGCTGGCAAACTCTTGCTATTCCTCTACTTCACAGGAGAATCAAGGCACCTCTTTGCTAGGAGAAAGCATGTTTGCAGACACAGTTAGCTAATGGGAGGCCAAATCCTAGCAAGACTGTGACAGTCTGCAGCTGGTTCAGGTTGGGCCCTATGCAGCCTACGTAACCATTACAAAGTGCCTTGTCTTCATTACAGTTTTCTCTAACTCTTTTTCCCAAGAGAAACAAAACTTCCTAATTTAAAAAATGGCTTTTGTACAGCAGTAGGTAACTGATTTAACAGACAGCAACTGAGGCTACTTCACTGGGATCTAGAGTTGCCTTCTTCCAGCTGCCCTTAAGAATTTTTAGCCTTAATGACTTACAGAGTCAAGGGACCAGTCTCTTGGCTGGTGCACAGACCCTGGGCAGTGACAGAAATCCAGGCAAGCTGTCAATAGTTATGCAAGAATGTACACCCAGGTATCATGCCCAGTGTAACTGAAAGCATTGCTGTTTTCTTTGATCTTTTAAATCAGTGGATATTTGGATAGTCTTCGAGGAAACACTAATATGCCAAGTCTCTGTTATCACTAAGAAAACATCAAACAGGTTAAGCAGGCATCTCTTGTTCTGCTGGTTTAACTCATCTAAAAGCGCCTATGTCAATTGACAGGTAGCTGTCGCAAATTCCATGAAATATGTATGTGAAAATAACTTCTTTCCCTAGGCTTTTGAACAGAGATGGAAAAATGGAGTCTACTGTCACTTACTTGTTACTGCAGAAATGTTTCAAACTTCTCAAGCAGTAAGGAACTCACATCCAGCCCCAGTGAATGTCCACCCTGGTGCAAATGCAAATGCCAAGCATTGCCATTTCCTAAGGGCAATCCTTCCTCTGTCACAGCTGCAAACCTTCTGGCTGGACTGCAGGGCCCTCATGCTGTCAGGACTACCTCAAATTCATGTTACAGGGCCAAGCTGAGAAGTAAGTCTCCTTATCTACAGAAAGAATCCAGCCAGAACCCTTTTACCACCCCCACTGTTTCCTTCTTTCTTGCTCTCACCTTTAAAAGTGAGCACAGCTGTTTTTGTAATAGAAGTGATGCAAATTTGAAGGATGAGTCCTCAGACCAGTGGGAAGACACTAATGTGTATCACTAGTGCAAGCCTAGCAAATCAGATTAGCAAGCCAACACTGGCAAGCTAGCTTCTTGCTGGGACAAAGACTAGCTCATCCTGCCTGTTCTGCAGCCCAGGATATTGAGTACAAATGATAACATTTCCACTTACACGGCCAGATATAACCAGCCATGGTGTGAGGAGGTGGAAGATGAAGTCTCTTCTCTGGTGGGAATTTTTAAGACTTTTACAGGACCTGATCACAAGGTGTTCGTTGCTGTAAGCAAAGACAGACTGCGAAAACCAGTGTCGATGCTAGCTTGTGGATTGACATATACAGTGATGCAGTGAACGAGGAAAAAAAAGATTCTGTTAATCATATAAATTTAGATGATCTGTGAGAGGGGTTAAATACAGTCTCTAGAGTTGATGCTGTGAAAAAGTGAGGAAATCATGTTTTGACCTAGACAAAATGAAGGAGCTACAGACACAGAGAAATTAACAGCACATTGAAGAGCCATTTGGATTGGGAACTGGAGCTAAAATGACCCTTTGGAGAATCTATCACTTGTTGTAATCAAAATAATGTTGAGAAATTATAGCATAACATCTAGTCAGTATATGGGAAACATTTTTTACTTTTATTTTTTAAACAACCCTAACAATTTTTTGTTGTGGAAACCTTTAATTGTTGAAAATAGTTGCATTTTCTTTTTAAATTAATTTTTAAAAAACATTTGCATTATATTCTGTTAAAAAGGAACACTACACAAAATGTGTAACATTGTAAAACATATTAAAAGCTGACCAAAGCATTATTATTGGTTATTATATCTGAATATGGATGCATCCTATTATGATTTTTTAAAATCCCTCTTCACTAATCAGATTGGGAATTGATAGAAGTATGTTTATCTGTCTAGGAGAGAAAATACTTCAAATATTATAAATGTATTACTTTAAAGGTATGCAAAAAAAAGGCCAAATAACCATTTGAGAAATAAGCTTTGGTCAGTTGTAATGTACTATTTGAATCAGCTTGTAAAATGAAGTAATAATTTTGAAAAGGTTTTAGTACAGGCAGACAGTCAGATATGTCAGAAGAGAGAATGTAGGTCATGCTAACAACATAGAAGACCATATCCTGAAATGAAGTGACACTGAAAAGGACTTCAGAAAATCAATTTACCATAAATCCCCTATGCAATCCATGGGCTAAGGTAAATGCAATACTTGCATGATTATGCAGGAGACGATATTACAGGTATGTATCACTGATGGGACCAACATTGTTCTGTCCAGTGCTGGTATCTGATTTTCAAATTATAATGATACTGGAATATTCATTATTATTCATTAAAGGTAGAGAGAACTCATCCAAGTACCAGTGACAGTCCTGACACCAGTAGACTTTCATCTAGGAAGCAAAGCCATAAAAGTAATCAGTGATTAGAAATAGAAATTGGACAAACGCATATTAAAATATTTTTTAAAATAAGTAAAATAAATAATAGGTTAAAATTAACTACTTGAGAGCAGTGCATGTGATAAGCAGATGTCTTTTTAGTAGGAATGAATGCCTTTACAAAAGATACGCTGCAGCTCACCTGGCACTTCAGGGCTGAAATCACATGGCTGGCATGATGCTAGAAATAACTAGCTCTTCTTAATATCCATAGAGCCACAAAATCATAATACAGTGTGGATATTTTGACACAAAGAGGAAGCAGAAGGCAAGAAAAAATAAATGTTTATATTTAGATAGTAAGTTGTTTAGCAATTAGCTTTCAAAACAGTCACCTACATCAACTGAAATCAACACAAAAATACACACGCAACTGCCTTAAAGATGCAAGAAAGAAATTAGGTTTGTGAAAAAGCTTCACAAACAAGTAGCCAGAAGAAAAAAAAGAAGTAATTCTTTCACACATGCACACAGACATAGGCAAGAAGCAGGAGGACTGAAGGAGGAGTAAATGAGCATTTAAAGGTTATGTTATCAAGAAGACCCTAAATATTTTATTTACACCTGTATTCAAAATAGTATTTTAAGACAATGGTTCAGCACATCTATTCCCCCATGTAAGAAAAATAAATCAATAGTAAAGATTGTTTTCAAGGCAGAAAGTTCTTCAACATTTGAGTTTGGGAGCAACAGACCTCCAGAACTGGCTTGTGTCCTTGCAAATACTTACTAATGAAGTGTCAGAGTAACTAATTAAAAAACAAAGAACTATATTCTTGCTCATTTACCATCAGCTACCGGAGAGCTGGATGCTGCTACATGAACATTATCTTCGAAAAACATGTTGAACTAGCCTTGAAAATTGTAACCTATTAAATCTTAATTTAACACCAGGAAAACAACACTCTTAAAACAGAAGGGACTTACAACCCCAGCCAAATTATCACTATATAAAAGGAGGAAAATAGCGCAGAATTTTTTAAAATAAAACAAAGCTAGGAGTCTAACAAAGTGGCTCAAGTACAAGCATATCTGACTAATCTAATGCTCTTTCTAAAACAGCTGATAGGCTTCATCACAAAAAGTGACAAAGGGAACAAAATCAACTGGGGAAGTAAAAATCACCAAAAGAGAAGAAGAAGAAAAGGCTTTCAATCGCTTTGACAATGAGGTGACTCAAAGAACTGTGTTAGGTACAGCGCTGCTTCATATGTTAGCAAACAGGAGACAGAGCTTCAAAATCCAGCTGATAACATTGGAATTTGATATAATTATTGTGACTTGTCCAATATTATGAGAATATTATGAACCACTTCAGAAGGACCTAATAAACTAACTAAATAGGCAGAGAGATGGCAAATGAAGGTCACTGGAGAGAGACGCATGTGAATGCTTATTAGAAAGAATTACTCCCATGCATCTGCGCTAAAAGGCCTGCACTGACACCGCCTTCAGCCCATACAAAACCGCATTTGTGGGTACTGCTATTGACATTGCTGAAGAGCTCTGGTACGGAAATGAAATGCTTGTCTGGATCAGGACCTACACTGCATTTGTGACTGTTGTGGGGGGAGGTGGAACGGAGTAAAACTGTGGGCAGCTGGCTGAAAATCTGTTCCTGTGCAAGAACAGGCAGAGAAATAAAGCAAAACAAAACATGTTCCTTCTGCTCCACCATAAACAACTCGACCACAAAAAGAAAGACTAGGCACAGACTACACTAGGAAATAGCAAGGCCATTACAATTTCATTTTGTAAAGGAGTGATTTGGCCTTTCTGCTCAGCATAGCCCAAGGAATTGCAGAAATGAAATGGGTCCCAGAAGAGGCCACAGAAATGATAAGCTCGCTGAGGAGAGAGCAGAGGGAGGCTCACCCCCGGTGACGCGTCCATCCACTCCCTGCAAGAGCCGAGGCTGGCATCGGGAGACTCTGGTAAGAAGCTGTAGCGAATTACCCCAGGGAATCACCCTGGCAAATTACCCTGGGGACGGGCAGAAGGGAGCCGTGCTGGAGTCACGCTTCCCCGCAGCATGCCCCAAGCTCCGGCGGTGTGGGCTAACCCCAGGGATGCTGCGTGCTGTCCCCGGCCCTGGGGCTGGAGTCAGGGCCCCAGTGTGGGGGGACTGTGGCTCCAGAGGCCTGGCTGGTGCTGGCACCTCCATCTCCTTTCATGAGAAACACCTGCAGGCACAGGAGCTTTCAAAGCCCTCTTCAGGATAAGGACCAAGTGCCTTAAGTAAATGTAGCCGAACTCCAGAGATGCTGGAATAATTTCAGCTTCATTTACGAGAAAATGAGGGCTTCGTGTGTGCTTGGATGCCTGACTGCGGAGCAAGTTTTAACAAAAATGTTCATTTTAATAATGAGAAAAAAAAACCACAACATTTTGTTATAACTAAGTTTCTGAGGATATTTGGTGACAAAACAGCAGTTGTGCAGTATTTGCTGTATAACAACAGACATGGAACAGGATAAGGAATATCTGGGTGTTTTACGTTATGCTTTTATGTATCGAGCGTGCCTAAGAGCAAAACAGCATTTGATTTGTGCCTAGCAATAAATAGAAAAAGGATTGCCAATTAAGAATGTGGGGCAGCTATTTTTAACGAAAGGTTTTTAAACTTTTGGCTAACTACGAGAGAAAGGCACTGCCATCTGTCGGGGAAAAGCAGCCAGTTCAGGAAACGGCGCCGGGCACGTCGCCGCTTCGCCTCTGCTAGAACAAAAGCCCGTTTAAACTCGCTACGTGGCCAGGCTGGTTTGGTGCAGGAGAAACTTTTGCTGAGGAACAGCAAGGAGAGGTCAAACAATCCCAAAGCGTCGCAGGTACCGAGCAGCGCTGCCTCGGCCCCAGCTCGCAGCCGCAGCCCCGCCGCGGGGCTGGGGGGCAGCAGGAGGCAGGGTGCTGGGCGGCCGCAGCCCCCCAGCCAAAGGCCCGCTCCTCTCCCTCTCGTGAGTCAGCACTCCCGATGTCAGGGCTTTTTACCCGCAGCCCGAAACAGGCAGCAGTCTTGTGGGGGAGGAAGATAAATCTGAGCGCCACGAAGGGACAAGCTGGCAGGCTTAGGTGGTCTGTCAATAATTGGGGCTTGCGTGGTTTGTACGCAGCGCCTGCAGACTGCTGGTGATTTTGCTTAAAACAGACAGCAGCTGGATGGCTGTGGCCAAATGCAGGTTTTGATACTCGCACTGTATTCAAAAGCCAATTTAACGTTTAAATAAACAGCACGCATCTAATGAATTATTTACTTCCAGCAACCTTTTTGGAGCCATACATACATCCTCACCCCCCCCCCCCCCCCACCAACACAAACAAACCTGTGTGTATCAGCGGAGTGTTTTAGCTAATCATGCTTTTCTGTATCTATTTAGCGTGTTACTATTTTCATTTACAGGTCAGGGTAGGGCAGTAGATATCAAATATGGACATTTTTTTCCCAGTGAGGGACTGACACATCGACTAGGATCACATTGATGGTTATTCAACAGAACTGCAGTAGCCGCTATTTTTGCTCCATTCCCACAGCAGCAATAAAACAGTAGCACAAAACAGAAAGTGACACACCAGATACATTGAACAGCAGCTGCCCTTAAAATCCAAGCAGCCCCCACGGACTGATTTGCCATTCGTAAATAGCTCTTTTTTTTTTTTTTTTTTTTTTTTTTTTTT